>OZ026521.1:40971162-41627067 GCA_964019695.1 Loripinus fragilis | reverse complement strand
AATTCTACTAAGAAATATGATACCAACAAGTGGTGTTAGACAACTCCATTATGGAAAATTATGCAAAATAGCTGTATTAAGCAATTCTACTAAGAAGTATGATGCCTACAAGTGGCATTATTCAGTTCTTATTTGATTTTTGATGTCAAAATAGGGCCTTAGACAAATCCACTATCAATTCATATCAGGGTTATTTGCATTAGAAAATCCTACTAAGAAATATGATACCAACAATTGGTGTTAGACAACTCCATTATGGAAATTTATACAAAACAGCTGCATTTAGCTTTTCTTCTAAGAAGTGTGACGCCTACAAGTGGCATTAGTAAGTTCTTTCATGATTTTTGATGTCTAAATAGGGCATTAGACAACTCCACTATCAATTCATATCATAGTTAGTTCCATTAGACAATTCTACTTAGAAATATGATACCAACAAGTGATGTTAGACAATTCAACTATAAAAATTTATGCCAAATAGCTGCTTTTAGCAATTCTACTAAGATGTGTGATGCCTACAAGTGGCAAAAGTAAGTTCACTTATGATATTTGATGTCAAAATATGGCCTTAGGCAACTCCACTATCAATTCCTATCAGAGTTATCTGCATTAGACAATTCTACTAAGAAATATGATACCAACAAGTGGTGTTACACAACTCCACCATAGAAATTTATGCAAAAAAGCTGCATTTAGCAATTTTACTAAGAAATGTGATGCCTTCAAGTGATATTGGTAAGTTCTTATATTATTTTTGATGTCAAAATAGGGCCTTAGAAAACTCTACCATCAATTCAAATCAGAATTATTTGCATTAGACAATTCTACTAAGAAATATGATACCAACAAGTGATGTTAGGCAACTCCACTATGGAAATTTATGCCAAATAGCTGCATTAAGCAATTTTACTAAGAAGTGTGACGCCTACAAAGCGCATTAGTAAGTTCTTATATGTTTTTTGATGTCCAAATAGGGCCTTAGTCAACTTCACTTTCAATTTATATCAGAGCTCTTTGCAGTAGACAATTCTACTAAGAAATATGATACCAACAAGTGGTGTTAGACAACTCCACTATGGAAATTTATGCAAAATAGCTGCATTAAGCAATTTTACTAAGAAGTGTGACGCCTACAAAGCGCATTAGTAAGTTCTTATATGATTTTTGATGTCCAAATAGGGCTTTAGTCACCTTCACTATCAATTCATATCAGAGCTCTTTGCATTAGACAATTCTACTAAGAAATATGATACCAACAAGTGGTGTTAGACAACTCCACTTTGGAAATTTATGCAAAATAGCTGCATTAAGCAATTCTACTAAGAAGTGTGATGCCTACAAGTGGCATTAGTAAGTTCCTATATGATATTTTATGTCTAAATAGGGCCTTAGGCAACTCCACTATCAATTCATATCAGAGTAATTTGCATTTGAAAATTCTACTAAGAAATATGATACCAACAAGTGGTGTTTGACAACTCCATAGTGGAAATTTATGCAAAATAGCTGCATTAAATAATTCTACTAAGAAGTCTAATGCCTACAAGTGGCATTAGTAAGTTCTTATATGATTTTTGATGTCCAAATTGGGCCTTAGAAGACAACTCCACTATCAATTCATATCAGAGCTCTTTGCATTAGACGATTCTACTAAGAAATATGATACCAACAAGTGTTGTTAGACAACTCCACTATGGAAATTTATGCAAAATAGCTGCATTAAGCAATTCTACTAAGAAGTGTGATGCCTACAAGTGGCAATATTAAGTTCCTATATGGTTTTTGATGTCCAAATAGGGCCTTAGACAACTCCACTATCAATTCATATCAGGGTTATTTGCATTAGAAAATTCTACTAAGAAATATGATACCAACAAGTGGTGTTAGACAACTCCATTATGGAAAATTATGCAAAATAGCTGTATTAAGCAATTCTACTAAGAAGTATCATGCCTACAAGTGGCATTATTAAGTTCTTATTTGATTTTTGATGTCAAAATAGGGCCTTAGACAAATCCACTATCAATTCATATCAGGGTTATTTGTATTAGAAAATCCTACTAAGAAATATGATACCAACAATTGGTGTTAGACAACTCCACTATGGAAATTTATACAAAACAGCTGCATTTAGCTTTTCTTCTAAGAAGTGTGACGCCTACAAGTGGCATTAGTAAGTTCTTCATAATTTTTGATGTCTAAATAGGGCATTAGACAACTCCACTATCAATTCATATCATAGTTAGTTCCATTAGACAATGCTACTTAGAAATATGATACCAACAAGTGATGTTAGACAATTCAACTATAAAAATTTATGCCAAATAGCTGCTTTAAGCAATTCTACTAAGATGTGTGATGCCTACAAGTGGCAAAAGTACGTTCACTTATGATATTTGATGTCAAAATATGGCCTTAGGCAACACCACTATCAATTCCTATCAGAGTTATCTGCATTAGACAATTCTACTAAGAAATATGATACCAACAAGTGGTGTTACACAACTCCACCATAGAAATTTATGCAAAAAAGCTGCATTTAGCAATTATACTAAGAAGTGTGATGCCTTCAAGTGGTATTGGTAAGTTCTTATATTATTTTTGATGTCTAAATAGGGCCTTAGAAAACTCTACCATCAATTCAAATCAGAGTTATTTGCATTAGACAATTCTACTAAGAAATATGATACCAACAAGTGATGTTAGGCAACTCCACTATGGAAATTTATGCCAAATAGCTGCATTAAGCAATTTTTCTAAGAAGTGTGACGCCTACAAAGCGCATTAGTAAGTTCTTATATGATTTTTGATGTCAAATTAGGGCCTTAGTCAACTTCACTTTCAATTCATATCAGAGCTCTTTGCATTAGACAATTCTACTAAGAAATATGATACCAACAAGTGGTGTTAGACAACTCCACTATGGAAATTTATGCAAAATAGCTGCATTAAGTAATTTTACTAAGAAGTGTGACGCCTACAAAGCGCATTAGTAAGTTCATATATGATTTTTAATGTCCAAATAGGGCCTTAGTCAACTTCACTATCAATTCATAGCATAGTTAGTTCCATTAGACAATTCTACTTAGAAATATGATACCAACAAGTGATGTTAGACAATTCAACTATAAAAATTTATGCCAAATAGCTGCTTTTAGCAATTCTACTAAGATGTGTGATGCCTACAAGTGGCAAAAGTAAGTTCACTTATGATATTTGATGTCAAAATATGGCCTTAGGCAACTCCACTATCAATTCCTATCAGAGTTATCTGCATTAGACAATTCTACTAAGAAATATGATACCAACAAGTGGTGTTACACAACTCCACCATAGAAATTTATGCAAAAAAGCTGCATTTAGCAATTTTACTAAGAAATGTGATGCCTTCAAGTGATATTGGTAAGTTCTTATATTATTTTTGATGTCAAAATAGGGCCTTAGAAAACTCTACCATCAATTCAAATCAGAATTATTTGCATTAGACAATTCTACTAAGAAATATGATACCAACAAGTGATGTTAGGCAACTCCACTATGGAAATTTATGCCAAATAGCTGCATTAAGCAATTTTACTAAGAAGTGTGACGCCTACAAAGCGCATTAGTAAGTTCTTATATGATTTTTGATGTCCAAATAGGGCCTTAGTCAACTTCACTTTCAATTTATATCAGAGCTCTTTGCAGTAGACAATTCTACTAAGAAATATGATACCAACAAGTGGTGTTAGACAACTCCACTATGGAAATTTATGCAAAATAGCTGCATTAAGCAATTTTACTAAGAAGTGTGACGCCTACAAAGCGCATTAGTAAGTTCTTATATGATTTTTGATGTCCAAATAGGGCTTTAGTCACCTTCACTATCAATTCATATCAGAGCTCTTTGCATTAGACAATTCTACTAAGAAATATGATACCAACAAGTGGTGTTAGACAACTCCACTGTGGAAATTTATGCAAAATAGCTGCATTAAGCAATTCTACTAAGAAGTGTGATGCCTACAAGTGGCATTAGTAAGTTCCTATATGATATTTTATGTCTAAATAGGGCCTTAGGCAACTCCACTATCAATTCATATCAGAGTAATTTGCATTTGAAAATTCTACTAAGAAATATGATACCAACAAGTGGTGTTTGACAACTCCATAGTGGAAATTTATGCAAAATAGCTGCATTAAATAATTCTACTAAGAAGTCTAATGCCTACAAGTGGCATTAGTAAGTTCTTATATGATTTTTGATGTCCAAATTGGGCCTTAGAAGACAACTCCACTATCAATTCATATCAGAGCTCTTTGCATTAGACGATTCTACTAAGAAATATGATACCAACAAGTGTTGTTGGCAACTCCACTATGGAAATTTATGCAAAATAGCTGCATTAAGCAATTCTACTAAGAAGTGTGATGCCTACAAGTGGCAATATTAAGTTCCTATATGGTTTTTGATGTCCAAATAGGGCCTTAGACAACTCCACTATCAATTCATATCAGGGTTATTTGCATTAGAAAATTCTACTAAGAAATATGATACCAACAAGTGGTGTTAGACAACTCCATTATGGAAAATTATGCAAAATAGCTGTATTAAGCAATTCTACTAAGAAGTATCATGCCTACAAGTGGCATTATTAAGTTCTTATTTGATTTTTGATGTCAAAATAGGGCCTTAGACAAATCCACTATCAATTCATATCAGGGTTATTTGTATTAGAAAATCCTACTAAGAAATATGATACCAACAATTGGTGTTAGACAACTCCACTATGGAAATTTATACAAAACAGCTGCATTTAGCTTTTCTTCTAAGAAGTGTGACGCCTACAAGTGGCATTAGTAAGTTCTTCATAATTTTTGATGTCTAAATAGAGCATTAGACAACTCCACTATCAATTCATATCATAGTTAGTTCCATTAGACAATGCTACTTAGAAATATTATACCAACAAGTGATGTAAGACAATTCAACTATAAAAATTTATGCCAAATAGCTGCTTTAAGCAATTCTACTAAGATGTGTGATGCCTACAAGTGGCAAAAGTAAGTTCACTTATGATATTTGATGTCAAAATATGGCCTTAGGCAACACCACTATCAATTCCTATCAGAGTTATCTGCATTAGACAATTCTACTAAGAAATATGATACCAACAAGTGGTGTTACACAACTCCACCATAGAAATTTATGCAAAAAAGCTGCATTTAGCAATTATACTAAGAAGTGTGATGCCTTCAAGTGGTATTGGTAAGTTCTTATATTATTTTTGATGTCTAAATAGGGCCTTAGAAAACTCTACCATCAATTCAAATCAGAGTTATTTGCATTAGACAATTCTACTAAGAAATATGATACCAACAAGTGATGTTAGGCAACTCCACTATGGAAATTTATGCCAAATAGCTGCATTAAGCAATTTTTCTAAGAAGTGTGACGCCTACAAAGCGCATTAGTAAGTTCTTATATGATTTTTGATGTCAAATTAGGGCCTTAGTCAACTTCACTTTCAATTCATATCAGAGCTCTTTGCATTAGACAATTCTACTAAGAAATATGATACCAACAAGTGGTGTTAGACAACTCCACTATGGAAATTTATGCAAAATAGCTGCATTAAGCAATTTTACTAAGAAGTGTGACGCCTACAAAGCGCATTAGTAAGTTCATATATGATTTTTAATGTCCAAATAGGGCCTTAGTCAACTTCACTATCAATTCATATCATAGTTAGTTCCATTAGACAATTCTACTTAGAAATATGATACCAACAAGTGATGTTAGACAATTCAACTATAAAAATTTATGCCAAATAGCTGCTTTTAGCAATTCTACTAAGATGTGTGATGCCTACAAGTGGCAAAAGTAAGTTCACTTATGATATTTGATGTCAAAATATGGCCTTAGGCAACTCCACTATCAATTCCTATCAGAGTTATCTGCATTAGACAATTCTACTAAGAAATATGATACCAACAAGTGGTGTTACACAACTCCACCATAGAAATTTATGCAAAAAAGCTGCATTTAGCAATTTTACTAAGAAATGTGATGCCTTCAAGTGATATTGGTAAGTTCTTATATTATTTTTGATGTCAAAATAGGGCCTTAGAAAACTCTACCATCAATTCAAATCAGAATTATTTGCATTAGAGAATTCTACTAAGAAATATGATACCAACAAGTGATGTTAGGCAACTCCACTATGGAAATTTATGCCAAATAGCTGCATTAAGCAATTTTACTAAGAAGTGTGACGCCTACAAAGCGCATTAGTAAGTTCTTATATGATTTTTGATGTCCAAATAGGGCCTTAGTCAACTTCACTTTCAATTTATATCAGAGCTCTTTGCAGTAGACAATTCTACTAAGAAATATGATACCAACAAGTGGTGTTTGACAACTCCATAGTGGAAATTTATGCAAAATAGCTGCATTAAGTAATTTTACTAAGAAGTCTTATGCCTACAAGTGGCATTAGTAAGTTCTTATATGATTTTTGATGTCCAAATTGGGCCTTAGAAGACAACTCCACTATCAATTCATATCAGAGATCTTTGCATTAGACAATTCTACTAAGAAATATGATACCAACAAGTGTTGTTAGACAACTCCACTATGGAAATTTATGCAAAATAGCTGCATTAAGCAATTCTACTAAGAAGTGTGATGCCTACAAGTGGCAATATTAAGTTCCTATATGGTTTTTGATGTCCAAATAGAGCCTTAGACAACTCCACTATCAATTCATATCAGGGTTATTTGCATTAGAAAATTCTACTAAGAAATATGATACCAACAAGTGGTGTTAGACAACTCCATTATGGAAAATTATGCAAAATAGCTGTATTAAGCAATTCTACTAAGAAGTATGATGCCTACAAGTGGCATTATTAAGTTCTTATTTGATTTTTGATGTCAAAATAGGGCCTTAGACAAATCCACTATCAATTCATATCAGGGTTATTTGCATTAGAAAATCATACTAAGAAATATGATACCAACAATTGGTGTTAGACAACTCCACTATGAAAATTTATACAAAACAGCTGCATTTAGCTTTTCTTCTAAGAAGTGTGACGCCTACAAGTGGCATTAGTAAGTTCTTTCATGATTTTTGATGTCTAAATAGGGCATTAGACAACTCCACTATCAATTCATATCATAGTTAGTTCCATTAGACAATTCTACTTAGAAATATGATACCAACAAGTGATGTTAGACAATTCAACTATAAAAATTTATGCCAAATAGCTGCTTTTAGCAATTCTACTAAGATGTGTGATGCCTACAAGTGGCAATAGTAAGTTCACTTATGATATTTGATGTCAAAATATGGCCTTAGGCAACTCCACTATCAATTCATATCAGAGCTATTTGCATTAGACAATTCTACTAAGAAATATGATACCAACAAGTGGTGTTAGACAACTCCATTATGGAAAATTATGCAAAATAGCTGTATTAAGCAATTCTACTAAGAAGTATGATGCCTAAAAGTGGCATTATTCAGTTCTTATTTGATTTTTGATGTCAAAATAGGGCCTTAGACAAATCCACTATCAATTCATATCAGGGTTATTTGCATTAGAAAATTCTACTAAGAAATATGATACCAACAAGTGATGTTAGACAATTCAACTATAAAAATTTATGCCAAATAGCTGCTTTTAGCAATTCTACTAAGATGTGTGATGCCTACAAGTGGCAATAGTCAGTTCACTTATGATATTTGATGTCAAAATATGGCCTTAGGCAACTCCACTATCGATTCCTATCAGAGTTATCTGCATTAGACAATTCTACTAAGAAATATGATACCAACAAGTGGTGTTACACAACTCCACCATAGAAATTTATGCAAAAAAGCTGCATTTAGCAATTTTACTAAGAAGTGTGATGCCTTCAAGTGGTATTGGTAAGTTCTTATATTATTTTTGATGTCTAAATAGGGCCTTAGAAAACTCTACCATCAATTCAAATCAGAGTTATTTGCATTAGACAATTCTACTAAGAAATATGATACCAACAAGTGTTGTTAGACAACTCCACTATGGAAATTTATGCAAAATAGCTGCATTAAGCAATTTTACTAAGAAGTCTGATGCCTAAAAGTGGCATTAGTAAGTTCTTATATGATTTTTGATGTCCAAATAGGGCCTTAGGCAACTCCACTATCAATTTATATCAGAGCTCTTTGCATTAGACAATTCTACTAAGAAATATGATACCAACAAGTGTTGTTAGACAACTCCACTATGGAAATTTATGCAAAATAGCTGCATTTAGCAATTCTACTAAGAAGTGAGATGCCTACAAGTGGCATTAATAAGTCGTTATATGATTTCTGATGTCTAAATAGGGCCCTAGAAAATTCCACTATCAATTCATATCAGGGTTTTTGCATTAGAAAATTCTACTTTGAAATATGATACCAACAAGTGGTGTTAGACAACTCCACTATAAAAATTTGATGCAAAATAGTTGCATGAAGCAATTCTTCTAAGAAGTATGATGCCTACAAGTGGCATTAGTAAGTTCCTATATGATATTTTATGTCTAAATAGGATCTTAGGCAACTCCACTATCAATTCATATCAGAGTTATTTGCATTAGAAAATTCTACTCAGAAATATGATACCAACAAGTGGTGTTAGACAACTCCAATATGGAAAATTATGCAAAAAAGCTGCATTTAGCAATTTTACTAAGAAGTGTGATGCCTTCAAGTGGTATTGGTAAGTTCTTATATTATTTTTGATGTCCAAATGGGGCCTTAGTCAACTTCACTATCAATTCATATCAGAGCTCTTTGCATTAGACAATTCTGCTAAGAAATATGATACCAACAAGTGGTGTTAGACAACTCCACTATGGAAATTTCTGCAAAATAGCTGCGTTTAGCAATTCTACTAAGAAGTGTGATGCCTACAAGTGGCATTATTAAGTTCCTATATGATTTTTGATGTCCAAATAGGGCCTTAGACAACTCCACTATCAATTCATATCAGTGTTATTTGCATTAGAAAATTCTACTAAGAAATATGATACCAACAAGTGGTGTTAGACAATTCCGATATAAAAATTTATGCCAAATAGCTGCATTAAGCAATTTTACTAAGAAGTGTGACGCCTACAAAGCGCATTAGTAAGTTCTTATATGATTTTTGATGTCGATATAGGGCCTTAGAAAACTCAACTATTAATTCATATCAGAGCTATTTGCATTAGACAATTCTACTCAGAAATATGATACCAACAAGTGGTGTTAGACAACTCCATTATGGAAAATTATGCAAAATAGAAGTATTAAGCAATTCTACTAAGAAGTATGATGCCTACAAGTGGCATTATTAAGTTCCTATATGATTTTTGATGTCTAAATAGGGCCTTAGAAAACTCCACTTTTAATTCATATCAGAGCTATTTGCATTAGACAATTCTACTCAGAAATATGATACCAACAAGTGGTGTTAGACAACTCCATTATGGAAAATTATGCAAAATAGAAGTATTAAGCAATTCTACTAAGAAGTATGATGCCTACAAACGGCATTATTCAGTTCTTATTTGATTTTTGATGTCAAAATAGGGCCTTAGACAAATCCACTATGAATATATATCAGGGTTATTTGCATTAGAAAATTCTACTAAGAAATATGATACCAACAATTGGTGTTAGACAACTCAATTATGAAATTTATACAAAACAGCTGCATTTAGCAATTCTACTAAGAAGTGTGATGCCTACAAGTGGCATTAGTAAGTTCTTATATGATTTTTGATGACTAAATAGGGCCTTAGAAAACTCCACTATCAATTCATATCAGAGCTATTTGCATTAGACAAAGCTACTTAGAAATATGATACCAACAAGTGGTGTTAGACAACTCCATTATGGAAAATTATGCAAAATAGCTGTATTAAGCAATTCTACTAAGAAGTATAATGCCTACAAGTGGCATTATTCAGTTCTTATTTGATTTTTGATGTCAAAATAGGGCCTTAGACAAATCCACTATCAATTCATATCAGGGTTATTTGCATTTGATAATTCTACTAAGAAATATGATACCAACAATTGGTGTTAGACAACTCCACTATGGAAATTTATGCAAAAAAGCTGCATTTAGCAATTTTCCTAAGAAGTGTGATACCTTCATGTTGTATTGGTAAGTTCTTATATTATTTTTGATGTCTAAATAGGGCCTTAGAAAACTCCACTATAAATTCATATCAGAGTTATTTGCATTAGACAATTCTACTTAGAAATATGATACCAACAAGTGGTGTTAGACAACTCTACTATCAGTTCATATCAGAGCTCTTTGCATTTTACAATTCTGCTAAAAAATATGATACCAACAAGTGGTTTTAGTCAACTCCACTGTGGAAATTTATGCAAAATAGCTGCATTTAGCAATTCTACTATGAAGTGTGATGCCTACAAGTGGTATAAGTAAGTTCCTATATGATATTTGATGTCTAAATAGGGCATTAGACAACTCCACTATCAATTCATATCATAGTTATTTTCATTAGACAATTCTACTAAGAAATATGATACCAACAAGTGGTGTTAGACAACTCCACTAAAAAAAAACTGTGCAAAATAGCGGCATTTAGCAATTCTACTAAGAAGTATGGTGCCTACAAGTGGCATTAGTAAGTTCCTATATGATATTTAATGTCCAAATAGGGCCTTAGACAACTCCACTATCAATTCATATCAGGGTTATTTGCATTTGAAAATTCTACTAAGAAATATGATACCAACAAGTGGTTATAGACAACTCCACTATGGAAATTTATGCAAAATAGCTGCATTAAGCAATTCTACTAATAAGTGTGATGCCAAGAAGTGGCATTATTAAGTTCTTATATGATTTTTGATGTCCAAATAGGGCCTTAGACAACTCCACTATCAGTTTATATTAGAGCTCTTTGCATTTTACAATTCTGCTAAGAAATATGATACCAACAAGTGGTGTAAGTCAACTCCACTATGGAAATTTATGCAAAATAGCTGCATTTAGCAATTCTACTAAGAAGTGTGATGCCTACAAGTGGAATAAGTAAGTACTTATATGATTTTTTATGTCTAAATAGGGCCTTAGACAACTCCACTATCAATTCATATCATAGTTATTTTCATTAGACAATTCTACTAAGAAATATGATACCAACAAGTGGTGTTAGACAACTCCACTTAAAAAAATTGTGCAAAATAGCTGCATTTAGCAATTCTACTAAGAAGTATGATGCCTACAAGTGGCATTAGTAAGTTCCTATATGATATTTAATGTCAAAATAGGGCCTTAGGCAACTCCACTATCAATTCATATTAGAGTTATTTGCATTTGAAAATACTACTAAGAAATATGATACCAACAAGTGGTTATAGACAACTCCACTATGGAAATTTATGCAAATTAGCTGCATTAAGCAATTCTACTAAGAAGTGTGATGCCAACAAGTGGCATTATTAAGTTTTTGTATGATTTTTGATGACTAAATAGGGCCTTAGACAACTCCACTATCAATTCATATCAGAGCTATTTGCATTAGACAATTCTACTAAGAAATATGATACCAACAAGTGGTGCTAGACAACTCGTTTATGGAAATTTATGCAAAATAGCTGCATTTAGCAATTCTACTAAAAAGTGTGATGCCTACAAGTGGTATTAGTAAGTTCTTATATGATTTCTGATGTCTAAATAGGGCATTATACAACTCCACTATCAATTCATATCATAGTTATTTTCATTAGACAATACTACTAAGAAATATGATACCAACAAGTGGTCTTAGACAAAGTAAGAAAGACAGCAAGGATCAGGAATCGATACAATCAAGTACCACACCTTACCAAGGATACCAAATGGAAAAGTAACAAAATGGCAATATAAATCACATACAAGAGCCAAGAGGTCAGCCCTTTCCCAGTTAGCGACCACAAGGCACCAATGGGCAGACGCAAATGCATGACAAACACAAGACATAAATAACACAAATGATCCATAAAAGAAGTACTGCCTTGGAATGGTCAGTAAAATATTTTACTAGGGGGCTTAAAGGGGTTTCACAGTGTGACAACCTCACCCTTAGTTTGGATGGAAATTTATGAAACTTAGCTGTATTAAACACTTTT
Organism: Loripinus fragilis; assembly: GCA_964019695.1. NCBI lineage: Eukaryota > Metazoa > Mollusca > Bivalvia > Lucinida > Lucinidae > Loripinus > Loripinus fragilis. The sequence goes on along the minus strand of OZ026521.1, from coordinate 41,614,915 downwards.
TATCAAAATTATGATACCTAAAAGTGACATTATTAATCTACCATTAATTTATGTCTGCAAATGGCATTAGTCAACTCTACTTTCAATTCTTATAACAGGTTTTTGCATATGACAACTCTACTAAGAAATATGATACCTACAAGTGGTCTTAGATAACTCTACTATAGAAAGTTATGCACACTAGATACATTGAACTATGTTTCTAAGAATCCTGATGCCTACAAGTGGTATAAGTAAGCTCTACTATGAATATGGATGTCTACAAATGGTCTTAAACAACTCCATTATCAATTCTTATTACAGCTATTTGCATTAGACACTTCTACTGAGAAATATGATACCAGCAAGTGGTCTTAGACAACTCTACTTTGGACGTTTATGCAAACTACCTGCATGTAACATTTTTTCTTAGAATTATGATGCCAACATGTGGCATTATTAAGCTCTACAATGAATGTGTATATCTACAAATGGCTGTAGACAGCCCCACTATCAAATCCAATAACAGCTATTTGCATTACCAATGTCTACTAAGAAATACGACACAAACAAGTAGTCTTAGATACCTCTACTATGGCAATTTCTGCAAACTATCTGCATTAGATAAATCTACTCATAATGCTTATGCTAACAATTGACATTAGTTAGCTCTACTATTAAATTATTTGTCTACAAACGGTCTTAGAAAACTCCACTATCAATCCATATGACATATTCTTGCATTAGACAATTCAACTTAGAAATTTGATACCAAGAATTGGTCTTAGACAACTCTACTATTGACATTTAAGCAAAGAAGAGCTGCATTTAGCAATTCTACTAAGAATTCTGATACCCACCAGTGACATGAATAAGTTCTATTATTAATTTGTATGTCGACAAATGGCATAAGTCAAATATACTTTAATGTGTTATAACAGTTGTTTGCATAAGACAACACTACTAAGAAATATGCTACCTACAAGTGGTCTTAGATAACTCTACTATGGACAGTTATGCACCCTAGATACATTGAAAAATTCTTCTAAGAATTATGATGCCTACAAGTGACGTAATTAAGCTCTACAATGAATATGGATGTCTACAAATGGTTTTGGACAACTCCATCATCAATTCTTAGAAATACTATTTGCATTAACCATTTCTACTTAGAAATATGATACCATCAAGTTGTCTCAGACATCTCTTCTTTGAACATTGATGCAAGCCAGTTGCATAAACCAATTTTACTTAGAATTATAATGCCTCTACTATAAATTTGCATATCTACAATTGGCCTTAGACAACCACATTATCAATTCCTATAACAGCTATTTGCATTAGACAATTATACTAAGAGGTATGATAAGAACAAGTAGTCTGAAATAACTCTACTATGGCAATTTTCTCTAACTAGCTGCATTTAACAATTCCTCTTAGAATTCTGATGCAAAAAATGTAAGTATGCTCTATTATGATATTTTATGTCAACATTTGGTCTAAGACACCTCCAATACCAATTTTTATAACAGCTTTTTTGCATTAGTCAATTTTGATATATAATATATGATATCCACAAATTGTCTTCAACAGCTCTACTATAGATATTTATGCAAATTAGCTGCAAATTATTTCGGGCTGACCAAACGTCTCTTGTTTGTGATGCTTATTGTGATTTTGTACTTTCCCATAAGGTTTCCTTACTTGATTGTATCAATTCCTGATCCTTGCTGTCTTTCTTACTAAGACAACTCTACTATGGTAATTTATGCAGTATGGATGCATTAAACAATTATAATAAGAATTCTGATGACAACATGTGGCTTTAGTAAGTCCTACTATTAACTTTTATATCTCAGATGGCCTTAGATAACTCGAATATCAATTTGTATAACAGCTTTTTGCATTAGACAATTCTACTAAGAAATATGGTCTAAAACAGCTCAATGGACATATATGCACGAAAAGCTGCATAAAGCAATTCAACTAAGAATTCAGATTCGAACAAGTGACATTAGTTAGCTCAACTAAGATGTTTGATGTCTAGAAATGGCCTTAGACAACACTATCAATTCATATAACAACTATTTGCATCAGTTCTACTAAGAAATATGATACCTACACGTGGTCTTCGACAACTCTACATTGGAAATTTATGCACAATTGCTGCATTAAACAGTGCTATTAATAATTCTGATGCCTACAAGTGACAAAAGTAAGTTCTACTATCAATTTGTATGTCTACAAATGGCCTTAGAAAAATGCACTCTCACTTCATATTACAGCTATTTGCATTAGACAATACTTCTAAGAAATATGATATCAAAAAGTAGTCTTAGACAACCCTACTACGGATAGTTATGCACACTAGCTGCATTAAACTATTTTATAAAGAATTCAGATGCCTTCAAGCGATACTAGTAAGCTCTACTATAAATTTATATGTCTGAAAATTGCCCTGGACAACCATCCTGTCAATTCATATAACAGCTTTTTGCATTAAACAATTATACTAAGAAATATGATACCATCAAGCGTTCTGAGACAGCCCTATTATCAAAATTTATGCAATCCAGCTGCAGTAAGCAATTATTTTTAGAGTTCTGGTGCCAACAAGTGGCATTAGTTAGCTCTTCTCTGAATTAATATGTCTACAAATGGCCTTAGACAAAATTGACAATCCATTCATATAAAAGCTTTTTGCATTAGTAGTCCGGCAGAATTTGGGCAAATTTTAGGAGGACCTGGAACTTGATTTTAAACTTTTTTTCTTTATGGATTCTGGTAGTGCATATATTGTCCTTGAAAAATCTGTGTGATGCCACTCTGGCATCATTGAGCATTTCGCTATATTCAAGATGGCGTCTAAGATGGAGGCCAATTATAAGTTAAAAAATTCTGTGATATGGAAAAATGTCCAAACCCCATTTTTTCCTTAAATTGTTAGCTATGACATTTGAATCTAGTTGAAGACACTAAGCTCATAACAAAAATATAAAAATATAATAAGAATTTAGACAAAATGGCCGCAAAAATGGCAGTTTATTACAAAAAAATAAGAGAAATTTTCCCTGAGACAGACAAACTCCACGGATTCGCATGTAAAATGCTGATTTTACTGATTCTTGAGTTACAGACATCATCCTTGTATACCAGTGATGCAGCTAATGCATCACTCAAAATTTGATATATTCAAGATGGCGTCCAGGATGGTAGCTGATAAGTTTGCAAACCTGTGGGAGACCTAACCTGTAGACATGTTTGGTGAATTTGTAACAATATCTTGCCTGATGGAGAAGCACTTTACAGACATTTGATAAATGAACCCAGCATGCATGTCTGATAGAGTTGCACTGTAAAAGCAGGCATATCTGAGAGTGGCACCGGATCAGCAAACATGTCTGATGTAATTGCACATCTGTAAGACTAGCACTAGACTTGTAGCTACCCCCTTCGGTCTGCACTCAACTAGTCAAAATGTCGGTTGAAGTGCAAAACGGACCAGCAGGCTTGGCCTATAGTGAAGTACCACGCCAACAGGCATGGCATATAGTGAGGCATCACACCAGAAGACATGATCTACAGTGAGGCACCACACCAGAAGACAAGACTTATAGTGAGGCACCACACCAACAGGCATGGCTCATATAGATGTACCAACTTAAAAGGCATGACCTAAAATGATTCACCACACCCGCAGGTACAGCTGATAGTGAGACACCATACCTGCAGGTATAGCAGATAGAGAAGCACAACGCCAAAAGACATGCAATATTGAGTGACAAAAGGTCAGCAGGCATGTTGATTGAGTGGCCACAGTCCAGCAAGCATCCGGTTTGCAGCAGCACTCAACCAGTAGGCATGTTCGAACAGCACCGGTGTTTGTGACAGTAACACTAGGCCAGCAGGCATTTATGTTGCAGCTGCAGCGACATAACAACTCTCTACATGGCATGTATGTTGTATTGATAATGTAGCAGTCTTGCCTGATAAAGTTTCACTGTGTTATTTGGCATGTAAGATGGAGTAGCTTTTCTCTGTGATTTCCAATAGACCAGGAGGCATGTTTGATTGAATAGTACCAAGTCCGCAGGCATATCTGTTGAAGTTTCACTGAGCAGCGGCCATGCCATGCCACCAGCTCATCATATCCGACATCCTTAACATCACACATGTTTAATAATGTGGTACTGAACCAGCACACATGTCATTTATTGAGACTCAGGACCAGCAGTCATCTGTGTTAATAACATCACACCAGCAATAATGTATGTTACAATTGAACAAAACTAACAGGAATGCTTGGTTCTGTTGCACTGGATCAGCGGGCATGTATGTTCAAGTATTATCCGGCCAGTGCACATGTCTGTTCTACTTTCTCCCAACCAGCTGACCAGGCATCATTGCTACAAGGTCAGCAGACATATTTACCATTACGCTTGTTTGATTTTGCGGCACTGGACCAACACACGTCTGAAACCAAGCAGTTAAGTCTACAACAGCTTCACGAGCCTAGCAGGCATGTTGCAGTACCGATGTTTTAAACGTCGCTTTGAACCAACAGGCATGTTTGTTGCAGTTGCTCCCGACCACCTGGCACGTCCGTTACAATTAAACTCGACCAGCATGCATGTCTGTTATATTTGCATCTACCAGCTGATATGTTTGAATCAGTTGCAACTGACTTACAAGCACATCTGTAGTTGTGTGGCTAAACCAGCAGGTATATATGTTACACTTGCTTCAGACCCGCAGCTCGTACCGAACTAACAGGCTGGTAAGCACAATTGCACAAGACCATCATGCACGTATTTTACAGTTGCACCTGCCTAGCAACCATGTCTTTATAAGTTGCATACTATCAGCATGTATGTCCGTTACAGTTCATCCTATCAGGATCCATGTATATAACATTTGCACCCGACCATCAGCCATGTCTGTAACAACTGCATCTGGCAATTTTCCATATCTTTAACAGTTGCATCTAACCAACAGTCATATCTGTAAACTTGTGCATACAAGCATGCATGTCTGATACACTTGCACCGGACCAGCATTTATACTTGTTATAGCAATATCCCACCATCTGTGCTGTCTGTTGCACTTGCAACAGACCAGAGAAGTAGTAATGGTTGTTACAATTGCACCAGGCAAGCAGACCCATACCAACCAGCAGTCAAGATGGTAACGAACATCTGCAGCATGCAGATATCTTACTCAAGCGTTGTTTTGTGTTGATACACAACAGTCCATAAGTATTTTTTTTGTAAATGTATCCATCCATCCAGCTGACTTTTTCCGCATATTGATTCAAAAAAAGGTTTGTACTTTGATCAAACACTCTGTCACAAAGTTTTCAGTGATATCGTTCGTTCAGTATACCCTGTCATTCATCACTTCATTTTTTAAAGAAATGTTATCCCAAAAAAGGAATTCTTATGAGAATAATATGATATTATGATATTATCTGATCCAGCCAAAAGTGGTCTGAAAAGTGCATGGTGCATGGATTGATGGATATGATTCCCAGAACAAAGACTACGAAAAATAAGAGTCTGTTATTTTTTCTGAGCAGTGTATCATAGCAAAACCATGTGATTCCCTAGCAAAAACCATGTGATTCCCCACCGTGTTATTGGTGCCATCTTGGATGTCATCTTAAATATTTTACAACGCTGAAAAACAACAATAACATGCTAGTCAAATTTTCCAAATACAACTGAAAGTTATCAGAAAATAGTGACTAACTGTGAATTTGATTTCAGGTTGAATTTTGCCTTAAATGGTGGCCATCTTGGACGCCATCTTTAATATTTCAACCTTGTGAATCAAACCTGTGAATGCTTTATTTTGTTTGTTTGTATTATCAGGCCTCTAAACATCGATAAAAAGTCAAATTTGAAATGCTTTATATTGAGTTTTTTAGTCAGATAGGTCTTCTAAGGAACTTAACTGGCAACCATCTTCGACGCCATCTTTAAATTTCAATCTTCTGAATCAAAACCATGTTCTTATTTGATGTTTTGTATCATTTAGCCTCTAAACATCCATAAAAAGTCAAAATTTAAGTGCTTTTATTGAGTATATTGGTAAAATAGGTCTTAAAATCCTAACTGACGGCCATCTTGGACGCCATCTCTAATATTTCAACCTTCTGAATCAAAATAAAGTTCCTTTTTTATTGGTTGTAACATTAAGCTTCTGAAACATCCATGAAAAGTCAAAAATAAAGTGCTTTTGATAGAGTATGTTGGTCAAATAGGTCTTAGGAGCCTATCTGACGGCCATCTTGGATGCCATCTTGAATATTTTAAAATGCTCAGTGATGCCAGAGTGGCATCAGTTGGATTCATCAAGTTCAATGCCTCAACAACCAGAATCAACAAAGAAAAAAACTTTAAAATCAAGTTCCAGGTAATTCTGGTTTTCTACCGGACTATAGCCAATTCTACTAAGAAATATATCTACAAGTGGTCTTAGCCTACTGTACTATGGAAATTTATGCAAAATAGCTGCAATAAACAATTCATCTGAGAATTCTGATGCTGCAAGTGGCATTAGTGAGCTCTGCTATGAATAAGGATGTCTATAAATCGCCTTCAACAACTCTAATATCAATTCCTATAGCAGCTTTTTGCAGTCGGCAATTCTACTAAAAGTAAGTAATGGTGCAAAGATCAGGAATCGATACAATCAAGTACCACACCTGACCCAGGATACCAATGGGAAAGTGACAAACTCACAGAAGACACCACAAACGAGAGCCAAGAGGTCACCCTTTCCCAGCAGGTGACCAAAAAGCACATATAAACAGACGCGCACAAAACATAGCAAACACAAGACAGAACAAAAACATAAAAGATCCACAAAAGAAGTACCGCCGTGGAACGGTCAGTAAAATATTTTACTGGAGGGCTTAAACCGGTTTAACGGCGCCAACCTCACCCTTAATTCAGACGTGGATCAAGACACATAGATATTTGGTTTGCATGAAAGACCCCTAACTTATCAATGCATCATCTCCTAACATATAAATCAAGATATAACAAGGAGATAAGACATATGATACCTACAAGTGGGAGTAGACAGCTCTACTATGAAATTTGCACAAAAGCTGCATTTAACAAATTCTACTCAGAATTCTGATGCCAACAAGTAGCATGAGTAAGCTCTACTATTAATTTGTATGCCAACAAATGGCCTTAGACAACTCCACTATGAATCCTCAAAACAGCTATTTGCATTAGACAATACTACTAGAAAATATGATACCTACAAGTGGTCTTAGACAACTTTACTATAGACATTTATGCACAAGAACTGCTGTAAACAATTCTTCTAAGACTTCTGATGCCAACTATTGGCATTAGGAAAATCTAGTATGATTTTTGATGTCCACTAATGGACTAAGACAACTCAACTACCCATTCAAATAACAGTTATTTGCATTAGACAATTCTACTTATAAATATGATACCAACAAGTGGTCTTAGACAACTCTACTATCCAAATGGTTCATCAGCTGCATTTAACAATTCTACTAAGAATGTGGATGGCCACAAGTGGCTTTTGTAAGCTCTAATATGAACTTGTTTGTCTACAAAAGACTTAAGACAACTCTATCAATAATTATAACAGCTTATACATAAGACAATTCTACTATGAAATATGATACCTACATTTTGATCTCAGACAACTCTATGTACTTTAATATATAAATTAGCTGCATTAAAAATTTCTACTAAGAATTATAATGCCTATAAGTGGCATTAGTAAGCCTTACTATGAATTTGGATGCCTACAAATGGCCCAGACTTCTCTACTATCAATTTTTATAACAGCTATTTGCATTTGAAAATTCTACTAAGAAATATGATACCTACAAATGACCTCAGACAACTGTACGCAAGTAAGCTGCATCTGGCCGGGTAAACATGCAAGTCACGATTTTTAAGGCGGTGTTACAATGGTCTATGATTGTGGGTTCCCCTGGGTCGATAGCAATGGTAGTGTAAGAAGGCTTGAAGTGAAAAGATTATGTAAGTTTCTCAATTTATTTAGATCATCAATTCAAAGCATAGATTAATTTCTTAAGACATAATCAGACATGTTGTATGTGACATGAGAAAATACTGAGGTAACAAACTTAATTAACAATAAATTATGCAAATACATGAAGTGGTGAGACGTTACACCTTTATGTATGTTCAGGCAAAGGTGAAACCTTATTCATCCAAGCTCCTGCACACAAGGGTAAAACACAAGGGTGAACTTACAAAAGATGTATGTTCAGGCATACATGAAACCTTATACAGGCAAGGGAAACACCTTATACAGGCAAGGGTGAGGGAGTGCAGTGGCTCAGTGGTAAAGAGCTTGACTCGAGACCTAGGGGTCGCGGGTTCGAGCCTCACCGGCCTCACTGTGTTGTGTCCTTGAGCAAGAACATTAATCCTAGCTTTATACTGGTTCAACCAAGGAAGACTCGTCCTTTTATAACTGAAATATTGTTGATGGGATATAAAGAATCAAATCAAACAAACAACAGGCAAGGTTGAAACCTTATACAGGCAAAGGCGAAACCTTATACATTAATATATTAGATGTATCTATAAAATAAGTGTTACATATAGAGAAAAGGTTGAACAGTCATATATTAGATTGATCTTATGAGTGAAAATTGTCTTAAAGGATAGAAGTTATCTTTTAAGTAAAAGTTCCCTTTAAAACAAAATCTATCTAGCTTTACAAGGATTTGGATTAAGAAACTAACTGTCATACAAGATTAACCCAAATATGAAGTTTGGCCTCAAAATTATTATACATCCAAATGTCTATATGCACCCAAACTTAAATAAGTCACCAAAACTTTAGTTGGTGAAAGAGAGCATTTACAGTCAATGCTTCCACTTATCAAAAATGGTGATTAAACAAGGAAAACAGATTATGCTTTTAATTGAAAGGGTTCAGATCTATTTCAGGGTTCCCACAAATTATAGAAAGTAAAATTCCCTGACTTTTCCTGACTTTTCACTGACCAAATTCAAATTTCGCTGATCCAAAATGTCAGCATTTGGCAAGCTTTGTGGGTAAACGATGAGCATGTTTACTGAACAGCATTTTCAAGCAAATGTTCCTGTATAGTGAAGGTAAAATTTATGATACATTCATCAAACCTTTTTAGATGATCTTTTGTATACTGGTGATCTTTGACTCTACAGTAGTGCTAAAATGTCTAGCATTACTACCAGAATTTGAAAAGCAATATGTTGTGCAATTGTCAAATTGTATTGGTTAACTTCAAGATACTAAATGTAATGAGATGTAGAAGGATTGGCCTATAAGTGCATTATATAACTTAAAAATGCCTTTTAACCAAAACTTAAAAGCAAACAGAACAAACTGACTAGGTATGTAAAACTGACTAATTTTTTGTGCCAGAATTCTTCATACCTTTAGAAGTATCCAGTCTATGTTGCTTAAACCAAGTTTCAGATTGTTCAATCAAAATGTGCGGTAGCAGCATTTTTTCTGCGTGACCACAGGCATAACGCCCTATTTCAAAAGGCCAACTAAATACCAATTATCAATAATTTGGTACCCAAATAAGAGTTTGGAAGGCTCAGGGAGTGCCACAATCAAATGATGCAGCCTGTCCCATGCACCAAGGGGAAAGGAAACCACTCAAAAACAAACTACATAGAGTAACAAGTAATGGAAACTTCAGCATGCAAATGTTCAATTTTTCTTCACTGTTATGGCCAAGATTCATGCATTTTCATCAAAATTGTGGCAGAAGATGCCTCAATCCGTAAATGAACTATTATGGCACAAACATAGGCAATGTGAACACACCTGCCATTTCATAAAGACAGGGATTTCAACACCAAACATCTTCATGCAAATGCTAATTGTGTCAATAGATTTTACCGCTGGGTGTGTAGAGTAGCAAGTTTCAAAATATCCATCTTGACTATAAAAGGCAAAATAAGGTACCTAATCTCAAATGTTCAGTGTAATAAGCAGGTGACCACAAGGCATCAATAAACATTCGCGCACAAAAGCATAACAAAAACAAGACAAAGAACATAAATGATACCCCTTAGTTAAAAGATAACTTCACATAGCTTTCATTTTGCCAACAGCTATTCTTGTAACCAAATGTTCAATGTGTCTATCTGGTTCTGAGATTGTTTATAACAAAATTTGTGGTATGGCTGAGTTGATCGACACTGTCTCTGCGTAAGCATACTCTATTAGGATTTACAAAGAGAAATAACTCTTAAAACCATTAATGTTGATTTATGAGTGTCTTACTTGAGCATATGAATGTATTTGTGACTTTTAAAGAAGTTTATAATAAGCTCTAAAACATATTAAAGAAACAAAATGTCACAGAGAGACAAATGGAAAGACAGAAAATGAAAAACAGTATTTCCCCACAGAAACAGTTTTCAGTCCCTATCAGTCATATTTTACTACCACTATCTTCTAATGAGAAAATATTTACAAGTACAGGAGTGCATATACACTTCATCATATAATTTTGTGGATTTTACATTTTCATATTCAAAACAGCATTATTCATAATATCAATCCAGTATCAGCCATAATTCTAGCTCAGAATATCATGGAAGAAAATATCCCATTCAGTCAAAAATGACGAGAAATTATGAATTTTAGAGAGTAGTTTTAACAAAATCCTTTGCTTAATTGAATTTTGCTATGAGATTTTTCTCCTACTTGAAGCCAACTGACAAATAATGAACAACTCTCTCACCATCTCCCCTGAAAATAATCACTGCAGTGTTCTGTGTATCATATGTTGTCTAAAAGTTTGGACATTCTTTTTAAGACACATTGATCTACTACATTGAACAGAAATAAACTATAATCAACATTCAAAAATATGACAAGTTGTTATAAAATTCCCTGACTTTTTCCTGACTTTTTCCAAAATTTCAAATTTTCATGACCCAACTCGAAATTCCCTGACTTTTCCCTGACCTTGAACTTTTTTTCATTTTTCACTGACTTTTCCCTGACCGTGGGAACCCTGTATTTCTCTACTGACTTGGGGCTACAAAGATGGCTACCATGTAATTGGCTCAAGAAGAAAGAAATAGTTTCTGAGGTTCTTTCTACCTCAGTCAAACTCAAAAGAGATACTTTACAGATGTGCTAGATTGCGTAAACAATAAAGTTTGGGAGTAGTGCCAACCTTACCAGGTCTATAGATTTCGTCCAGGTAGTTGTAAACAAACAAATGACTGAGTTGTTTACATCCGATCAGACGTCACCCAAAGTTGGTGTTACATTAAACAATTTGCTGAGAGGTTTAGGCTCATTGAGCCCCTTGCTAGTCTGTTTTGTTAAATGTTCGCAATACAAGCTAATACTTTGGTTTTAATATACGTTTGTCAAAACCAGTAAATGTATTTGAACATCTGGGAGTAACATCACAATTCACTGCACAAGTAGCATTTAACTGTTCACATAGCTTATCTTAATAAACATACAAGACAACAACAGTTTACAGTACATAATGCAAAAACAGGACTTTACAGATCACACTTCACAGCTAATACTTTAGTACTCATTTCATTCATACTACATACTTCAAGCATCACATGTCATAGCTTCCACTTCACAGTTCATATTTTACAGTTCTGGGGGGGTCTGGTTCCCTGGAGACTGATAATATACCAATAAAGGTAAAGTTGTGAACATTTATAAGGGCAATCAAGAGACATGAAATGGCTAATATTACAATTTTTCTGGTTATTTTGAGATGTTAATGGGAGTTATTTATTAAATGAATTACTCCATAGAAATACTGATATTTCAAACTATATATTCTGTTTTTGATGTCTCCAAATTAATAAGATTCCACAATTTAAATATTCCAGAATATTTGACCACAGAAATGGGGATATTTTTATCATCCATCAACAATATGCAATGAATTATATGGAGCTTCAATCATGAACAGTGTATCTTGAAATTTGAGCTATTAAAGCTGCATAGTCTGTAACTTTTGATCTTTTAATTTTTGAATTAATGTTTCTTTTTTTCAAGAACACAGTAAAAAACTAAAATTCAGGTTTACATTTTACCTATTTTGTAAATCTTTACAAATTATCAGTATCAAAACAACAGCATTTATGTTAAAAATTGACTGTCAATAATTATTGGAGGGACGCAAATAATTACCAACAAGAAAAAAACACCTGTTTGTATAAGATAATTCACTTTTCCATGCAGTATTCAGCTAAAATGAACAGATTTATTGTGAAAACTTAACTTAATTCTGCTTTTACAAATGATTTTAAAAGAAAAGAATTTTTTTTGAAAAATGTTCATAGTTGCAGACTTAGTCTCTTTATGTGCCGGTTCAGATAAAAATCATGCAGGTGACTTCACATGATGGTCAACAAATCTGGTTGATTTTGATATCACAGGAAGGTTATGATGGAAGAACAAGAAAATCATTTTTATTTTGTATTATCATCATTTTGGTTACCATGGCAATGAAAACTAATATTTAAGCCAAAATGGTACAATGAATCAACTGAAATTGTCCAAATTCAGTCAAATATTACACACAACTTCCTTCCATCATAAAGAAAAAAACACACAAATAATACAAACAAACAACACCATTTTAACATTTTAAGCCAAGACATCGATTGAATAATTGCTTATGCCGTTGCCATGGCAACAAACAGTATACAACTGAAGAGCAAAATTCAAAAATTGATTTTTTAGGTGTTTAGAGCCAATTTATGGCAACTTTTGTAGACTGATATAGATATGTCTTATCATTATACATAATGAGCAACTCTTGTTTGGTGTTATTCAAAATTAAAATGCTTTGCAAAATCATATGCCTAGTTGCCATGGCAACAAATAACACACTACCAAAGACATTTTGCCTAATTTTGCTATTTTAGCCATTTTGAGATCAATTTTTAGCATTTCTTATAATTTGGCACATTAGTTCATAACATCATACTTATAGTGTAATTTTTGTATTGTATGATTCAAAAATAAAACACTTTGCAAAATCATACGCATAGTTGCCATGGCAAAAAATAACACACTATCGAAGAAACTTAGCCAAATTTTGCTAATTTGGCAATTTTAAGATCAATTTTAGTGATTTTTGTACCAAATTACAGTTACTTCATAGCATCGTACTTATAGTAAAACTCTTGTATTACCTAATTCAAATATAAAAATCTTTGCAAAATCACATGACTAGTTGCCATGGCAACAAAAAATACACTATTGAAGACATATAGCCTAATTTTGCCATTTTAAAATCAATTTTAGCAGTTTTTGTAAACTGGTACTGTTAGTTAATAGCATCATACTTATAGTTTAACTCTTGTTCGACATGATTCAAAATTATACCACTTTGCAAAATCATATGCCTAGTTGCCATGGCAACAAATAACACACTATCGCAGAAATCTAGGCAAATTTTGCTAATTTGACAATTTTAAGATCAATTTTTAGAAATTTTTGTACCAAGTTACAGTTGGTTCATACCATCATACTTAGAGTGCAACTCTTGTATTACCTGATTCAAAAAAAATCTTTACAAAATCATATGACTAGTTGCCATGGCAACAAATAACACACTACCAAAGACATTTTGCCTAATTTTGCTATTTTAGCCATTTTGAGATCAATTTTTAGCAATTTTTGTAATTTGTAACAGTCAGTTCTTGCATCATACTTAGAGTACAACTCTTGTATTACCTGATCCAAAAATAAAAAAAAATCTTTGCAAAATCACATGACTAGTTTCCATGGCAACAAATAATACACTATTGAAGACATATAGCCTAATTTTGCTATTTTAGCTATTTTAAAATCATTTTTTAGCATTTTTTGTAAACTGGTACAGAGAGTCCATAGCATCATACTTATAGTTTACTTATTGTTTTTGGTCCTAAATAGTCTCAATAAGACTGTTCTTATGAGTACCCACAACATAAAAAAAATGATTTAATTGAGAAACAAGAAATGTCACAAACACGTGACGGATGCCCCCAAAGGAATTGGTCTAGCATAAGATGTATTTGAGGAAAGTAAGCTGTAATATAGCATGAAAAACCTAGAAATGAGGCCAGAAGTCAATGTCAAGGTCAAAGTGACTCAAAATGGTATGCACCACTCCGCCATCCCAAGAGGAATCACCACCCCAAATTTGAGATTCCTACATCAAATAATATAGGAGATATGCTCTGGACACAATTATTCTTGAAACTAGGTCAGAGGTCAAGGTCACAGTGACCCAAAAATGGTTTGTGACACTCAGGCATCCCAAGATGCATTTACATACCAAATTTGGAATTCCTATTTCAAAGAATATAGGAGATATGCACCAGTTTCTAGAAACTAGGTCAGAGGTCAAGTTCAAGGTCACAGTGACTTAATTATGGTATGCGACACTTTGTCATCCAAAGATGCATCCACACACCAAAATTGAGATTCCTACCTCAAATAATATAACAGATATGCTTTGGACATGATTATTCTAAAAACTAGGTCAGAGATCAAGGTCACAGTGACCCAATAATGGTAGGCGACACTTCATCATCCCAAGATGCAACCACACACACAATTTTAGATTCCTACCTCAAATAATATATAAGATATGCTCCGGACACGATTTTTCTAAAAACTAGGTCAGAGGTCAAGGTCACAGTGACCCGAAAATGGTACATGACACTCCGCTATCCCAAGATGCATCCACACACCAAATTTGGAATTCCTAACTCAAAGAATATAAGAGATATGCTCAGGACACAATAATTCTTAAAACTTGGTCAGAGGTCAAGGTCACAGTGACCCGAAAATGGCATGTGACACCCCGTCATCCCAAGATGAATTTACATACCAAATTTGGAATTCCTATCTTAAAGAATATAGGAGATATTCACCAGACTCAATGCAGTTTCTAGAAACTAGGTCAGAGGTCAAGTTCAAGGTCACAGTGACCCAATTATGGTACGCGACACTTCGTCATCCCAAGATGCATCCACACACCAAATTTGAGATTCCTACCTCAAATAATATAAGAGATATGCTCCGGACACGATCATTCTAAAAACTAGGTCAGAGGTCAAGGTCAAGGTCAAAGTGACCTGAAAATGGTACGCGACACTCCGCCATCCCAAGATGTATCCACACACCAAATTTGGAATTCTTACCTCAAAGAATATAGGAGATATGGACCGGACACGAAAGCGGGACGGACGGACGGACGGACTGACGGACGGACAGACAGTGCGATTACTATATGCCTCCCAAAGTTCCTTTGGGGGCATAAAAAGGAAATTAATTTTGAACTATGCACTATCTGGAGGCCTGTATAGAATTCATTTCTCCACAAAAAAACTTGGTGCTCATTTGAGGTGTCTCATTGAGATGCTTCCAATGAGTGCCCACAACTATAGTTTCACTTAGAACTGGTTTTATCACTTAGAGGGAACACAGTTGTCTAAACTACATGTAGCACATTTTCTACTTGGCTGTCATGTTCTTGTCCTAAGCCTAGTAAGGATTCCTTGATCAACAGCAGGTCTCAGATTCGGCTCTCCAATAATCGCAATACTAGTTTTGGCATCATGGGGGCTAACTGCTAAGAGTAGCAATTTGATGAAAACTGATTCAACACTATATGTTTGGACTGCATACTTCATCTTGTTCCCTGCAATGATAAACCAAACCATTCAATAAAAGTTTGTATGAAAACATAGGCAATGTCCTGAAAGCAAAATATTACTGAGTGTGACACTTTATCCCTTTTCAGACTTTGACTTACAATGAAGTCAGAATAGCCCATTCTATATATTGAGGGGTCCAAGTTATGTTTTCCCAAAAAATATTTCTTTCTCTGAAAACTGCTTTTGTCTCAGTAAAAGTGAAGACCCAGATGGAATGCTGTCTTGTATTGGCATTTGATCAAGGTCTTCAATGTTTGCATTTCATAGAGGTCTTTACTGTTTACTAGCATTTAGGCCAACTTTGAAAATGGCTTTGTTTCTGTTTTTCCAAAATTAATAATTTAACAGGAAATCTATGTGTCAATGTGACACATATGACCCCTGCCCGGGGCTATTGTATGAGAAAAAAACATTATTTGTATGAGACCCAGGGTACGTAAGGAGTGCATGTACAAGGGTGATGTTTTCAATTTTTATATGTATGTACTTTATATTTCACCCTGGCAAATCTGGGTCTTTAAATGTATCAGCAAATGAAGGCAGTTGAAAATCTCTTAGTTTAAACAAGATTTTATTTCAAAGATAGAATATAGGGATCACACATGTTTTTTCATGCATTAATATTTGCCGGGTCCCAAGGAAGTTGTTTGAGCATGAGGCTGTTAGGCCCAGTGTTCAAACGTCGTCCAAGGGACCTGGCAAGTGTTAATGCAATGAAACAAACATGTGTGATCGTTATTCTTGCATATTTACCTGATTTCAACCTAAACCGCACCGAAACAAACATGTGATCGTTATTCTTGCATATATTACCTGATTTCAACCTAAACCACACCAAAAACGTCGTTTACACATTAAAATATCCCATTTCTTACACAGGACTTCTCTAAACAAAATGGCATCAGTAGAGACTCTTTTCAGTCAGTGCATCTGATGCACAGTGTGGTTTGGGTCTCCATTTTGTACTTTAGTCCTCTTTTTGTGCCGTTTTGCATGGGTGTAGGTTCACAAGATTATTCCTAGATTCACGACTTTGCGGCTGATTTCCCACAGAAAGTCAGCCTCAAAGTCTTGATTTAGGCCGTCTGTATTAGATTCTTTGGCCTATATTCAGTTTTGAGAACAGATTTTCTAATGTTCAGGATTTTCTGAATTCTAAACTATAGAAAAATCGAACTGTGTGCCTTTGGAACACAGATTGGGCTTTTCATCTTTTTGTATGATTTTTCTTTGCCAGCTGCTGTAATTATTCATAAATGGAAAATCGTTTGAACTTGGATTAGGTCCGACAAAATGTCAGACTTGATCTGGGTCCATACTGTTTATAACTAAGTCCATACTAAATTTTTTTTTTCATGCTCACCCTTATTTCACTGTGCATGCAAACTATATATGCTTAAAAGATGAGAGGATTTGTTCCGGGCTCTGAGTGCTGTGTTGTCAT
Source organism: Loripinus fragilis (assembly GCA_964019695.1). Classification (NCBI taxonomy): domain Eukaryota; kingdom Metazoa; phylum Mollusca; class Bivalvia; order Lucinida; family Lucinidae; genus Loripinus; species Loripinus fragilis. The sequence continues at coordinate 41,597,752 of OZ026521.1, read as the reverse complement.
GCAAATAAGTATGAGAATGCAAAGTATTGTTGGTCTTTGGGGACTTGTGAGCATGAAGGATTTCATGCCTGGTAAGGGTGAGCATGAAACAGGTATTTTCGCCACTTTTACGGGAAAAGCGGTGCCACGTTGTGGCGTTACCTTCATGTTGAAGTGATATCACACATCAACAGAAACAAGTAGAAAATGGTGGAACAGAGACTATGTAGTTGATATTGAAGTGCATGTGTTTTCTTGATAAAGGCCTTTAGCTGAAATATTGAATTAAGAGTAAAAATTTCATATGCCATTAGCCAAGGCAGCAATACATTGCCGTGTAACTCATGCAAACAAATCAGGGCCCAGATAGGCTTTGTCAAGTAAAAGCCATGTTCAAAAAGTACGAGAATCTCATGATTTGAACGTGGATTTTTGCGGCTTCAAAACAACTTAACATAATGAATTTCTATGCAAGAATGCATTAATCAATAATACATTAATATGGTATTAATTATTTGCTGTTATCAGCTTTTTTGTGCAAAGAAAAATGTTTAAAATTTTAGATCTTATGGTACGCTATTAGACCTGATAAGCATACATGCTCATATAAGCACACTGAGTAATTAAAGAGCTGTTTACGCTAAATGAACTTAGATTTCAAGTCAATCCATTGGTTAAATTCTAAATTTATATGGAATCACTGTGTTGATGGAAAAAGTGTGGATCAAGGCCAGACGGCATGTTGCCCTAATATTTTGTTGGGCCTGATCATGGTCCAAACTGTTTGCGAAGGTTTCCATCAGAAAAAAACAGCAGATAAAGAGTTATTTATGCAGTGTACACTTACTTTTGATATATGAGCACCAAGGACTTGTGACATATATGGTCAACCACTCTCTAACCAGCATATCTTTGTGGCCATCCAATTAGCATTCCATTGGTCAAGGCATGAAGACAATGCTTAATAAAACCTAAAAAGATAAAAAAAACTTGAAAAAAAAAATCAAATGCACTATAGGCTGCAAATTTAAGGCTACATCTGATTAGATAATGTCATATAATTGGTGACATTATAACCTGTGAAAAACTGTTGCAAACTTGACGTCATTATGTAACTTATGGATAACAGGATAACAAAATTGAAGCTTCAGTATCAGCAATTCTCATAAATGCTGAATGCATGAAAAAGTGTGATATTATGATAGATGTAATGTACTGGATCTCTAATGAAGGTCCAGAACATTACCGCAATCCCAAATTCCACCAGTTTCTGCAAAGCTGAAAAACAGCTTGAGCATGAAAATATGCATGTGCATGAAAATGTGGAAAAAATAAAATAAAAGTTATTATGTAATTTCTATGCAGGATGGGAGGTCTCAGATCATCCCTAGGGATATGACTATTATGAGGCATCATACCTTGAAATAGAAGTTGCAATATTGGAATGAAAATAATAACTGTCCACTTCAAGGTGAAATTTCTTTGATATAGTGAAATATGCAAAAACATTAATTATTTGCAAATGTTCAGATTTAAAAAAATCTTGAAGATGGTAACGCATCATGGAGCTTAAAGCTAAGGCATATCTATAAAAAAAGTGTGCATGTTCTTTGGCAATAACCAGTACTGGGCCTGTAGAGTTGATCAAGGCCGTCGTCGCCGGTCCGGCAGGACGGCAAGCGCCGGACCACTTTTTTGCCGAGTATGCTTTCCGCCGTGTCCCTTTTTCGGCTCATTTTACTTTAATTTTTTACTCCGATTTTATTCAATCTGCCAAAATCTATTGATGCAATTATCAATAACACTCGTTGCGAGTGTCATCAATAGACCAAACTAGCCAAGGTGTGAAAGCATTGGAATATTATAATGACACCTGATTAATTTCATAAACTGATGGTCTTATAGTTATGCAGTGGACGTTATCATTCTTATGGACTGTCGAGAGAAAACCTGACGTAGCTGCATGTGAACATCAAAGGCGCAGACCATCCTACACATCTGCGCAGTCTGATCAGCGCCTTTACTGTTCGCTCACAGGATAGTATAATTGATACACTTGCTACACGCAATATTTCAGCATTCTACTGAACTAATCTCTGTAACTGAGTAGGTTGGTTTGAGCCTTGCATGGTCGGAAACCCTGGAGACAGGTCTTCTCGTTGAGGTCCAGATAATTTCTGTATTCCAGTTTCTTTCCCTCAAATTCACATATTGTTTCTTTCTTCTTATAATTAACGTGTCGAGCGACAAAGTATGTTTCAAACGTTTTGACTTTACATATACATATAAGTATCTCGAGGCTGTGTATTACAATGCATTCCGTTACGGATATACGAGCCCCGCCTGTTGTTCCAGCCCAAGACTTTTCGGTTCCCCCAACGTCCACTCGACTTTAAGTATCCTGGGCAAAGATGTGTTTAGACGGCGTGGTTCGACAGTTGATACGATGAAGCGGAAGATCTCATGTTATGAAACCTAGATGAAGCCTGCATCCTTAACGGGTGTTCTAATTGAAAAGACGCTAGACTAAGTGTATACATATCTTTTCGAAAACATGATTCTTTGAAGTACCACCAAGGATCAGTGCTAAAAGTATGTTGCTAAAACCTGCGGGGACATAGATGAAATAATGTCAAAGAGACATGCTGAATAAATAAAAAAAAAACATGTGACTGTCTGAAACCAATTTTGTCCAGCATTCGGTTCTCACGCGACAAGAAATATCTTTGTGACCGAAACGACTAAAATCTGGTCCCAAACGCATAAAAATCCCATTAAAAACGCACATAGAAGCGCTCAAAACTTTTCTCGGTGGAGGCCCCCCAAACCCCCCTAACGAGAGCGGAATAATCCCCCTCTTGTGCTCTCCCCTCTCTCGTGCCTTCGGCACTCGATAGCTTCCTCCGCCGGACCACTTTTAAATACGCGGCGACGGCCCTGTTGATCCAGTGTTTGCAGACAGTCCGATACAAGTAAACATTGTCAACCCAGATTTGACTGCCCCAAAAGTAAATGGGTCATTACAGTTTTGTATGTTATACACCGTTCCTTAAGAAATGTTCCATTTAAAAAATAAATGTTTAAGTGATTTGTCAAGCATCCAATGCCTTGATTTGCAAAAATTGTGAATCCTGACCAGTTTACTCCATTAGCAGTCTATGATATGGGTGCCAAATGTTTGGGCCCTGGATGAAAATAGATGACAGTTGAATTATATAAAAAAAATGCCACAATGCCTTAGTTTATCCCCTCCCTACTTCTTTCAGGGGAGGGGTTGGCTGTCTCTTGATTTTTGAAAAAAAAATCGGCATAGGTTCCCCTAGCCACAGCATTTTCAGCTTTTTTATTTGAGGGCCTGTAAAAAGTGGTGGGTAAGTCCGAGAACAGGCAAGTTTGGATAGATTTCCCTTATCCTAAAGAAATCTTTCTTGCACTGCTATATGGATAGATTCTGTTTGAAAATTAAAAAAAAAATACCTGCTTTGCTTCAGCACCGGGCCAATCATGGCCGGATACTCACTGCCTTTTATTTTCATCCAGGGCCCGTCCTGAGCAGATGACAGATATGTGATTATAGTTCCAACTGTGTATGGCACCGGGTTGACATTAAAACTAATCAGTCTTCTATTTTTTCAAGGATGTTGGAATGAACATATTATGCACCAGTCATTTGTAACCATGCCCCCCCCCCCAGCCCCTGAGCAGGGTAGGGGATAGTAGGGCAAATGAATGTGAGCACTGTGTTTTTAAGTTATGCATTGTCTCTATAGCTATAGTGTGTGGGAAATGTCAGGGATTTGATATACCTTGGCAAATATAGCAGTGCAATGTAATAAAATACTAGGGGGTGCTACCATTGGTCTATCAGCTGGATTTCCACACAGTGTTGGGGTTTAGGGAAGGGAAATGCAGACAAAAAGCCAAAGACCCAGCTGTTCCCCGTGGTTGGGGGCAGTGGTTACAAATGACTAGTGCACTACAGTGATTTTATTTAGGATTTTGGGAAGCTACCTTTTCCTTCACATTTGGGAAAATATGTCGTAAAAATTGGGAAAATAAGTACTAAAATACATGAAATCGGGAAAATAAAGGCCAGTTTTGGATTGGGAATGACTCCCATATAAGGCGGAAAAAATGGCAAAATAAAATCACTGCATTATGACGCTTCTTTCCTAGTGAGGAGTTGTTGTCCATCAATGTATGAAAATCAACTTGACAATGAACGGAATAAAGACCTCACAAAGCTGAGTTTATAACACTTTCCTAAAGTTTAGGCTAAACAACATTTTATGTCAAACTCAAACGGATACTTACGTACCTATGCCTTTGCCATTGTTGCATATCTGTGAAAGGCGCTTGATGCTGGGGAGTGACAATCGCCTCAATGTACTGACTTTCTGTATACTCGAAGACTTTCATGCGAACCAAACATCTATGTGCATGTCCTGATCCACATCAGAATTAAGGGTGAGGTTGGTACTGGGAAGCTAGTTTAAGCCCTACAGTCATTATCTTACTGACCATTCTTTTGTGGATCTTTTTTTATTTTCTATTTGTTTTTGCCACATTGTCCTGTTTGTGTCATTGTAGCCTTGCTGGGAAAGGGCTGACTTCTTGGCTCTCCTGTATGTGATGTTTGCTTGTGTTTTTTGTCACTTTTCCTTATGGTATCCTGGGTCAGGTGCGGTATTTGATTATATCAATTCCGATTCTTTGCTTTCTTCCTTACATTATAAACTTTAACTCAAAATAATCTCAATATGTTGGCATGAAGTCAACACTAAAATACAAATAAATGACTTTGAAGCTTAATTTAAGCATAGCCATTCATTGGCATTGCAATTATGTGAACAGGTCATTCTTAGCTAAACTACAACAGTGAGTGTTGGTAAATTTGACATCAAGTATTTTGCAAACCCGGATTATGAGACAAGCTGAAAATAGCTATGTGTATTCAGATAGGATTAAAGACATAGTAAGGACAATTTCAATGAAAAACTTGTTAGAAAAATATGTTTTTCAATAAAAAATATGATCAAATTATTGAAAAAATCTGACGTTTTTGTAACAAATTTATGTCACAAGCTTTGGTCTGAAAAAAGGAGTAAATTTATACCATTCATTTCTAAAATGGGATCATAAATCAATTATACAATTAACAAACTGTCATATTTGGTAAAACTTGTTGCTTTTGCGTAATTGTAAGTTGGAATACGGATTCCATGAAAAAATTGTTACGGACGTTACTCACTCTGTCAAATTTACACTGGTATTTTTCCTGGTAAAATCATGGTTAGAGAGTATGCATAATTGAAAATGAAGTTAAGAATCCAGTTGCAAAAGAATAAAGACAGCTAAAACTAAACCTGTATATTCCACAAATGGTCTTGTTAAAAATGTGGAAAAGTATTTTTTGACCAAGTCGCATATCTGTCAAAAAGTTACGCAACAAATGTTCTCAGGATATGTCTGGTAATTGAAATTAGAATGAATACAAGATAAATGGGTATGAGTGCATACACTGTGTCCAATATGTCAACTGTTTATGCACTCACAAGATGGAAACCACTAATATGGGTTTGAATTTGTTATCAATTAAGTGTGGAGACACTAGGCACATTCAACAAATACACATTGACCAGCCGTATATGCACCCTTGCAGCCTAGCACATATATTATAATTGTTTTTGTCCTTAATGCATATAATAATCCTACTTCGTTTTGAATAAGAATGTATTGTGAGCATCAACTGTGCTTGTTATCTCAGTAACATGTATGCGAAATAGACCGTTAAACTAAGGTAAAGAAATGGTCTATCACGATAGAGTATATATTTTTATACAGTTGATGTACAATAAACAACCATTTGGCAAAGCAGTCTATTTTTGTCAGATGTTTGATGTCTTCTTCGTCTTCTATAACCCTTTCCCCCCCCCCTAGACCCAAGACGCCCTTTACATATGTTGTATATGTTTATAGCGACATGTCATTGTCCAAAGGGCATCTTGGGTCTAGGGGGGAAAAGCATCTAAAAACTAACTGAAAGACACCAGTTTCACCTGTCCAGTGACAAACGTCACAAATTTAAGTATATTTCGTACGCATGCGCAGGAAGGATATTGTAAAGTTTTGGAAATGAGTAGCACTTCTATCCTTTACAGTTTAGCACTTTTACTTTTTGAAAACTAGCAAAGCATTTACTCAAAGTCTGGTCTAAATGGCAACCACTGGAAAGACGTAAAATGAGGGGTGGGAGTAGAAAGGGCATTTTTTTTACTGCTTTGCTAATGATAAACTGCTTTGAAACGTATTTTGATGCTTACTTTACATGTTTTGCTGCCGAACCGTACAAATTTTAAAAACAAGAGTGCTGTTTGAAAATTTGGTCTTTGTAATCATGTCAACTAGGGAAAATACACGCCTTATCGCTAGAGCTTCTTTAGAAGTTCAACTCCACCAGTTACGTCAGCAACAAAACTACAATTTAGTTTTATCAGGCTGATATTGGTAAAATTCATTCTTTTAAAATCAAGTTAAATATGTACATGTTTACTCTCAACATAGCTGAATTTCAATATTCACTATTGTTACAAATAATGCGTGTATTTGTATTTAACTGTTGTCAAAGTTTCGTCCATAACAAGCAGGATGCCAGCAAACAAATACTATTTTTAAGAAAAACAACCAATAAACTATCTTTTTATGGCTAAAAATGTAAAAAAAACACAAATGAAACCTTCCCCTGAACTATATTTCATTGCTCAGACGTCAAATTTAATTATTGACAAGATGTCACACTTTTGTTGCAGTTAAGCCAAGAATGACCCGAATGCATTTCATTTTTCTTCATATCTTTAGAGTCAGTGAATATCAGTTCAGATATATATAGTACAATTTTTACCTCTCCTACAGTACGGTAGGTATGATTTTTCTGCAAAAGCACCCATAGACTTCTACTTGTGTTTCAAGAGAACTGCTGCAAACTTCTCAACAGTAGTAATCATCTATGTTTGGAGTTGACATCTGTGAAATAAAAAATAATGTATTTGGTTTATTTTTTTTTTATCTTTTCCCAACTTTTGCCACTCGGGACATCCTGGTCAGTGTTATTGAGTGTGTCTTATCATAAGGAATAATATTATATATGGCTTAGGGGTGGAGATCTGAACAGTTTCTGATATAAAGCCTTTAATGAAGTGAAGGATTGGGGCATGCACAGCCATGCAACGGGGGACTTCCCAATCAGTGTGACTGAATGCTTCTTATCATTAGAAATATGAATATATTATGGTTTATGGGAGGGGATCTGAATGGTGTCTGAGATATTTAAGACTTTAAAAACTGGTTTGGCCTGGCATTGCCTCTTGGTCAGCCCTTGAGTCAGGGATTTCAAATGTCAAACTTTCTTGCATTTAACTATATATCAATATTTATCATATAAAAAAATCAGAATAATCCCTTCAATGGTTAGTGAGAAATAGTCTGGACAGAAAATCAGTGGTTTTGGGCATACCTATGGGCCAGCTGTAGAGCCTGACATTTTGAAACCCTTTTGCACAACTTCACATCCATATCTACCATATCCCCAAAATTCAGAACAATCCATCCAGTAGTTACTGAGACTCATCCGGACAAAATTTTGGTGGAAAGAAAAAGAAATGGAAGGAGTAGAATAATAAAAAGAAGAAACTGAGCAAAAGCAATAAGTCTCCCCCCTTCGTTTGAGAGACTTAATAAGAAACAGAGCAACAATAATAATAGTAAGGAAGCCAAAGATCAGGAATTGATATAATCAAATACCTCAATCAACCCAGTCACCATATGGGAAAGTGAAAAAATCACAAGAAATCATCACATACAGGAGAGCCAAAAGGTCAGCCCTTTCCTAACAGGTGGGCACAAGGCTGCAAGGAACAGACAAGACAGCATGACAGACTATAAACAAAATTAACATAAAGATTCCACAAAAGAAGCATTGCCTTGAAATGTTCAGTAAAAATATTTTACTGGAGGGCTTAAACATGTTTGACGGCGCCAACCTCACCCTTATTTCTGATGTGGATCAAGAAAAATAGATGTTTGGTTCGCATGAAACATCCCTAATTTATCGGTATATCATCTTCGTTTGGGGGACTTAACTAGTAGGCAATATTATTCATAGTGAAATTGTGTAAGATCACCAGTCTACATCATTAATGATAGTAGTGTTGTCTAAGAGAATTTGTAGGCATCGTTATTTGCAGTAGAATTGTCTAAGACCTCTTGTGAACATAAGATATGCTGGTAGAGTTGTCTAAATCACTTTCAGGGATCATTATTCATAGTAGTAGTGTCTAAGATCAAATGTAGGCATCAATAGATATAGTAGAGTTATCTATAATCAATTTCAAGCATCATTATTCATTGCCGAGTTGTCCAAGACCTTGTGTGGGCATCATAAGTCATAGCAAAGTTGTCAAAGATCTTTAGAGGCATCATTTATCAAAGTAGAGCTTCCAAGACCGCTTGTGGCCATCATTAATGATAGTAGAGTTGCTTAAGATCAATTGTGGGCATCTTAATTCATAGACACATTGTCTAAGATCACTTGTAGGCATCTGTATTTATAAACAGTTGTCTAAGACAACGTGTGGGTATGACTTATTGGTGGTGTTGTCTATGGTCATTTGTAGGCATCATAATCCGAAAGAGAGTTGTCTAAGATCATTTTTAGTCATTGCTATTTACAAATTAATTTCTAATAACCACTTGTGGGCATTTACTTGCTGGTTGAGTTGTTTCAGATCACTTGTAGTCATCATATTCATAGAATAATTGTCCAAGACTACATGTTGGCATTACAATTCATAGTAGCATATTGACTAGGATCACTTGTAGGCGTCGTTATTCATTGTTAAGTTGCAGAACATCAATTGAAAGTCGTTATTCATGGAAGAATTGTCTAAGAGTAATAGCAGATATCATTATTCATGGTACATGTGTCCAAGATCATAAGTAGGCATTTTAATTCATAACCGAATAGTCCAATATCACTAGTAGACATCATATTTCATAGTACAATTGTCAAAGGTCACTAGAAGGCATCATAATGAATAGTAGAATTAAACAGAATTGTTATTTATGGTAAAATGGCCTAAGGTTACTTGATGGCATCTGTGATTTATGGAAGAGTCGTCTTAGACAACTTGTTGGCATCAGATTTGTTTGAAGAGTTGTCCAAGATCACTTGAATGGATCATAATTCAAGAAGAATGGTCTAAGGTCACTTGTATGGATCATTATTCATAGTAAAGTAGGCATTATTGTTCGATGTAGAATTGTCTACGATCACTAGTAGGCATAATTCATAGTTAAATTGTCCATGATTACTTGTGGACATCATCATTCAAAGTAGTATAGTCAAGAATCACTAGTGGTCAACATTCATTATCTAAAAGATATCAAAGATTTGCCCAACACAAATTGTGGGAATCATTATTCATGGTAGAGTTACCCAAGATCAGTAGTAGACATTAGTGTTCATAGCAGAGCTGTCTAAGATCACTAGCATGCTTCATAAATTCATAGTAGAATTGTCCAAGATCACTTATAGTCATCATTATTCATAGTAGAATTGTCTAAGATCATTTGTATGATCATAATTGATAAAAGTATGGTTTAACATTCACATGCAGGCATCATAATCAATGCTAGAATTGTCTAAGATCACTTGTATGCACCGTTATTCATAGTAAGCTGCCTCACATCAATTGTGGTCATCATTATTCATAGTAGAGTTGTCTAAGAGCACTAGTAGGCGTTATAATTCATAGTAGAATTGTCTAAGATCACTTTAAGGTACCATAATTCATAGTAGTATGGTCTAAGATTATTCATAGACATCGTTAATTATAGTAGACTTGTTTAACATTAATTGTGGGTATCATTTTGCATGGTATAGTTGCTGAAGATTACCAGTAGCTAGACATCAATTTTCATAACAAGTTGTCTAAGATCACACGAAAGGCATCAGAATACACAGTATAATTGTCTAAGATCTCTTTCCTTCTTTCATTTTATATATCCTGCATCACCCTCTCGCGAGGATTACGTGCAGCTGCGCACGCCAAAGAAAAGTATGATAGAAGAAAGTTAAAATGAGTTTAGTAAAAAAAGCATGAGTAAAAAGCATGATAGTGTTAGTATGAGGAAAAAGTAAAAAGTTAAAAAATGATAAAAATTCTAGTGATCTTAGACAACTCTATAAAATAAAAGTTCTTTTGTTGTTGTTGGCATCAGAGTTAATAGCAGTAGTGTCTAAGATCAGTTGTAGTCATTGTTATCTACAGAAGAAACAACAGATTTGTTGGTAGAGTTTTCTCAGATCATTTGTAGGCTTCATAATTCATAGTAGTATTGTCTAATAGCAATTGTAGGCATTGTTATTCAGGGTAAAACGGTCTAAGATCACTTGTAGGAGTCATAATTTATAGTAGTGTTGTCTGACAAAAGTTGTGGGCTTCATTATTCATAGCAGAGTTGTCTAAGATCACTAGTAGGCGTCTTTTTATAGTAGAGTTGTCTAAGATCACTAGTTGAAATCATGGTACATAGTAGAATGATCTTAGATCTCTAGTATGCATCATAATTCAACGTCCAATGATCTAAGGTCATTTGTAGGATCATAATTCATATGAGAATGATCTAAGACCACTGGTAGGCATCATCATTTATGGACAAATAGTCTTAGATCACTTATGGGCATCATAATTCACAGTAAACTTGTCTTAGATCACTTGTAGGCATCACTATTTGTAGTAGAGTTGTCTGACATCGATTGTGGGCATCAGTATTCATAGAAGCATTGTCTAAGATCCCTTGTAGGGTCATAATTTATCTGACAATGGTCTAACATTCACTAGAAGGCACCAGGATGCATAGAGGAATTGTCTAAGATCACGTGTAGGCATCATAATCCATACAAGAATTGCCTGAAATAACTTGTAGGCATCATCATTGTCTAAGATCACCTGTAGGCATCACTGTTTAGAAAACAGCTGCCTAACATCAATTATGGGCATCAATATTCATAGTAGAGTTGTGTAAGATCACTAGTAGGTATCCAACTTCATAGTAGAATGGTCTAAGATCACTTGTAGGCATCATATTTCACAGTAGAATTATCTATGATCACTTGAAGGCATCATAATTTATAGTAGAGTTGCCTATCATCAATTGTAGAGAAGTGTGGTCTAAGATCAATCGTAGGCATCGTTACTTATAGTAGAGTTGTTTAACATCAATTGTGAGCATCATTATATATAGTAGAATTATCTATGCTCCTTTGTAGGCATCATTGTTTAGAGAACAGTAGGCTGACTTCAATTGTTGACATCAGTATTCATAGTAGAGTTGTCTAAGATCACTAGCAGGTATCATAATTCATAGTAAAATTGTCCTTGGTCACTAGTAGGCATCATAATTCATAGCAGATTAGTCTAAGATCACTTGCTGGCGTCCTAATTCATAGTGGTATTGTCTAAGATAACTTGTGGTAATATTTTGTACAGTAGAAATAACTTGAGACTACTGGTGGGCATCAGAATGGTTGGTCAAGTTGTCTACGATCATTTGCACACATCATAATTCATAGTAGTATTGTCTAAGATCACATGTAGGCATCATTATGCATGGTAGTAGGTCTAAGAACACTTGTAGGTATCATTATTTCATAATTCATAGTAATGTCTAAGATCACGTGTAAGCATCATTTTGCATGGCAGTAGGTCTGAGAACACTTGTATGTATTGTTATTTCATAGTTAGTAGTATTTCCTAAGACAATTTTTGGTAATATTTATGTACGAGATCACTGGTGGACATCAGAAGTGTTTGTAGAGTTGTCTACGATCAATTGTATGCATCATCATTCATAGTAGAATGGCCAAAGATTACTTGTCTGCATGATAATTCTCAATAGAACTTTCCATGATCACTTGTAGGCATCTTTGTTCAGAGAACAGTTGTCTGGCATCAATTGTGAACAGCAGTATTCATAGAAGAGTTGTCTAAGATTAATTGTATGCATCATACTTCATAGTAGAAATGTCTTAGATCACTAGTAGGCAACATAATTCATCAACGAATTGCCATAGATCACTTATATGCATCATAGTACGCAGTAGGAGTGTCTAAGTTGAAGGTTACTAATAGGCATCACAATTCGTAGTAGTTATCTAACATCAAGTGTTGTATGCATCATAATTCATAGTAGTGTCGTCTAAGATCACTGGTAGGCATCATTACTTATAGAAGAGTTTTCTAACTTCATTTATGGGTTCATTGTTCATGGTAGTGTTGCCTTAGATGACTTGTAAACATCATAATTCATAGATAATGTTCCTATGATGACTTGTAGGCATCATAATTCATAGTAGTATTGTCTTTGATAGTTTGTATGAATTGTTAATTAGGTGACATAATTAATCATAGCAGAGTTGTCCAGGATCACAAGTGGGCATCATAGAAACATGCATAGAATAAGTTCTATAAGCACTAGTAGGCACCATTCTTCATTGTCTAAGAAAACTGAAGGGCATCAAATTTTTTATTCATAGAAAAGTTGTTTATGATCACTTGTAGGTATTAATACTTGATAGAACATTTGCTATGATCACTTGTGGTCATCATACTAAGACAATTTGTAGCCATTATCATTCATAGTAGAATTGTCCAAAATCGCTTGAAGGCATCATTATCATTATTCAATGGAAGGGTTGTCTAAGCGCTCCTGTGGGTTTCATTATTTATAGTAGAGTTTCCAGGATCATTTGTGGGCATCAGATGTTTAGGTGAATTGTCCAAAACTACTTGCAGGCATCGTTTATCAGATTTGTCTGTTCATAGTATAGTTGTCCAAGAACCGTTGAGGGCATCATCGTGGAATTGTTTAAGATCACCTGTGGACATCATGTTTCATAGTAGAATTATCTATGTCCACTTGTGGGCATCGCTATACATAGTAAAGCTGCCTAAAGCCACTTGTAGTTTTCATGGTTGAATTGTCTAAAATCTCTTGTATGCTTCATTATTCATAGAATAGTTGTTTTTGCCATAATGGCTTGTCTGTTCCTTGCAGCCTTGTGATAACCTTCGGTGAAAGAGCTGTCCTTTTGGCTCTGCTGTGTGTGTTGTCTCCTTAAGTTTTCGTCACTTTCCTATATGGTGTCCTGGGTCAGGTGTGGTACTTCATTGTATTGATTCCTTATATGTGCCTTCTTCCTTACTTTGTCCAGGGGTGTGGAAATCCCAAAATTTTCCACTTGTCCACGGCAAGTAAACTGCAAAAATCTACTTGTCCCTCACTGAATCTTACTTGTCTGAATTTTACTGCAAATTGTTTACTGCTTATATGCGAAGTGTATGTTTTTTGTAGTACCATGCACTTGTTTTTTTTAAGAATTACTAACTAAATTACCCAGGTTACTTAAGTTTGAAACTCTTCTAAAAAGAAAGGTGCACTGTTTAGGTTGAAACAAGATGAAATAAAACCTGAAAATAAACAGACTTAGTTTTATTGAGTTTCACTTATTCATAAAAAGTATAGCATTGTGTTTTCTCACACTATAAGGTCTCTCTCAGTTCACTGTATACATCTCAAGTTAAACAATGTCAATGTTGCGGGTAGAGCATAAGACCCTTGCTCCTTCTCAGAGAGACTTTTAAGTTTTTGTCTTGCAGCATCTTTTCCACCAAATATTTTGACCATTTCATCCAGCATGGGTTGAACAATGTTCATGTCAGCTTCAGCTGATGCAGACTCAGACTGTAAGGTGTAGGGTTCTTCTGTAGGAGCAGGCTGCTTGACTTCCATTGGCTTCTTGTGAGTTATATGTCTGTTTGCAGATTTTAGCCAGTGCATTACAGAAGGATCTGGGTCAAATTCTTGAAAGGAACTCCCATTCACCACAACTCGCATCTGATTTTGTAGATTTTCCTGCGTCAATATGGTCCTGAGAGATGTTTTTATTAAATTCATCTGAGAAAACACCCTCTCACACGAGGCAGTTGATGGTGACACAGTAAACAGGAGGCTTAGGAACATACTAATATGCATCAAAGAATCCTGTCTCTGTAAGATAGAACTGTAAACAGCTAGAGGGTGATATTTTCTTTGCATTGAAACTTGGACTTTCAGTGTCTGCCATTGATCTTGGGCTAATTTGACCTCATCTTCAGTCAGCACATCACTGTAATATCGGCACACGCTCTTGAATTCTGAGTTCCCATATGTGCTTAGTTCAGTCAAGGTAGGGGACCTCAGTCTGAAATCAAATACTCTAATATCAGACACAGGAGATTTGCCCAAGTCAGCAAACCTGTCCAATATGTACTGACACATCTTTTCTAGAAGACTATGAATATCTCTGTCTTCAGCAAAGCCATTAAGAGTGCCTAGGAGTTTCACGAAGCCATCAAACAGTCGTGACTCACTGTCAAACAAACTATAGAACTTGCTGAGGTTTTCACCAGGATCTATGGTCATACCATAGAGCTTGTGAAAAGTGTGTAAATGGCCTCCTTTACTTCAAATACCGGCAGATCCTTGGTCTGGAACAATGTAGAGGTTGCTGTAATAGCTGACAGAATGTCCATCATGAGGTAGAGATATTTGATAAATCTAACCTGCTTCAGATCATTCAGAATTGCCTTGGCCTGTCCAAGCTCATCAGCTCGGTTAGACGTTGAAATTATCTGCTCCATATGGGTAAAGGTAGTTTTAACGTCTTGACTCACAGCTTTCAATGCCCTAGACTTGGAAGATACCCATCTAATAGTCTTTATTTCTGAGTGCATAATCATTCAAGACTGGTGCAAGATGTTGCAGCTCATTGTGGCGTTTTGGTGAAAAAGAACAAAATTTACAAATTCTCTTGATTGTGTCTTCAAAATTCAGATAACCAACATCTTTCACTGCATCAAGAACACCCAACTCCAGTTTATGTGCAACACATGGCATAACAAGAACTTTATTGCTAACACACTCACTAAGCTTTTTGCAACCCAATTTTTAGCTCCTATGTTTACAGCAGCACCATCAAAGTTAATGCACACAAGGTTTAGCTTACTTTCAGTCACATTGTAAAGATCTATGCCACACTTGGACACATCGCTTATAATAGCAGCAACAACACCATCTGCTCTTGCAATTTTCAAGATTTTCAATACTTGCCACAGTTGTGTGGACTCAAATGTATCTGGACGCACATACCTCAGTAAGATGGCCTCTTGGTCTACGACGGATGAATCAGTGCTGTAGTCACTTATCACTGAAAAAAACCTTACAGATTGCAGGTGGGTCTCCACGTCATAGATATGGCTTTTACAAAGTCAACACAAGCATCTCCAGTTCGAAGGTCAATGCCTAAGTAGACCCCATTCTTTTCCTGGATTGGGCAAATGAAAGGAAAGACAGTAAATGGGCGATTGTGCTTCGCAACAACATAGGCAGTATTGAAAAGTTTTTATAGCGTTCAACCTCTGAAAGCTAAACTTTTGCAAATGCTTTGTCAAGGGTCCCAACCTTTTTAACACTTTTCAGTTCATGCTTTGATGTGCACACTTTATGTTTAGCAGAAAGTTGATGGGAAAGAAGTGTATCTTTCCTATCAACTTTCTTACCAGCAAATAGTGAGGACGATGTGTCAGCTGATGAGGGATATTCTCTGCAGATTTTGCAAAACACCGCATCCCTGTCGTCTGCATTAAGCCATGGGAAATCGTTTGGCCATTGCTCCTGAAAAGTCCTTTTCCTTTTTTATCATAATCATAATCTCGATCTTGATCTAATCTTGTTTTTTTTTATTTGTACTGTCCGTGTTTTCTGTTTTTAGTGCTAGAATCAGATTTGGAACGTATCACAAAACTATCTATCGTGAGACTGCAAACACAGCTTCCGCATAGCCTCTAGCGTCATGGTAACGGAGAGAGCAGTTATCCGTGTTACCTCCCTTGGTCAAGAGAGTCAAATTTTTCTGAGCGAAAATGTATTTTTTTTGTTTTGTTTTTTAGTTTGCTTTAGATTAAGGCCAATGATCGTAGCAATCTACATTATTTTTGGAAAATAAAACTATTTCACCATATTCTATAATGCTACAGTTTAAATACGACTAAAATTACCTATTTCAGGCGAATAAAAATCTGATAGATGGGGTACTTCCGGTTTTAAATCTCGCAAAAAATTACCCGAGATTGCTTTTTGTGCCATTTCTGATCACCCTGGAACAAAACTAGGGCATTATATCAACGTTTCCAGTGTATTTTTAAATAATCACCCCCCAGATTTCAACTTGTCTGCGGGCAACTTGGCTGGAAAATTCCGCTTGTACGTCAGTGAAATTTCCCATGTCGGACAAGTAGGGCATGGTATTTCCACACCCCTGCTTTGTCATAGATCATTTGGGGGCATCAGCTGATTTAGTAGAATTGTCTACTTGTAGGCATCATGATTTATAATACAGTTCTCTAAGACCACTTGGGGGCATCACTATTCTTGGGTTAGTTGTTTAAGATCAATTGTGGGCATTATAAAACATAGAAGAATTGTCTACGATCACTTGTGGGCATCAGAACTCATATTTAAATTGTCTAAGAATACTTGCGAGCAAAAGATTTGTTAGTAGTATTGTATAAAACCACTTTTAGGCATCCTTATTCATAGTAGCTTTATCTTATATCATTTGTTGTCATCACTGTTCATATTAGGGTTGTCTAAGACCACTTGTGGGCAGTTTTATTCAAAGTAGATCAGTTGTTTGCATCATTGTTCATAGTAGAGTTGTCTAATGTCACTTGTGTGCATCATACTTCATAGTAGAATTGTAGGCATCATTACTTAAAGAAGAGTTATCTAAGGACATGTGGGCGTCAGGATTCATCGTAGAATTGTCTGAGATCAGTTGTCTGCATCATTTGTCTGGTAGATTTATCTAAGGCCACACATTGGCATCAGAATTTTTAGAAGAGATGTTTAGGACAACTTGTGGGCGTCAAAAACTTTTAGAGCTGTCTAAGAATACATGCTGGCATCATTATTCATAGTAGTATTGTCTAACATCACTTGTAAGCAACTGTTACTGTTTCCGCAACATTATCCATAGTAGAGTTGTCTAAGAGCAATTTTGGGCATCACTTTTCAAATCACAGATTTGTTTGGTTAGTAGAATTATCAAAAACCACTTGTAGGCATCATTATTCATAGCAGAGTTGTATAAGGTCACTTGTGTGTATCATACGTCATAGTAGAATTTTCTAAGATCACTTGTAGGCATCATAACTTAGAGAAGAGCTATCTAAGGACTCAGGATTCATAGTACAATTGTCGAAGATAACTTGTTTGCATCTGATTTCCTAGTAGAGTTGTCTATGGCCACGAGTAGGCATAGGAATTCATAGTAGAGTTTTCTTTAGCTGCGACTATCTGTGAGTCTTGAGCCCCTTTTTTGTTTCATCACATTGTGTTAATTTGATTAGATTGTTGCTCTGTGATGATGCATTGTTTTAGTTAGGAAGCTTCAATGCGAGCAAAACAATTTTGTATTTAACAACAACAGAATCTAGGGCGAAGATTTGGCGCCTGTAAAATGCATTCAAGCCCACCGCGGTGATTTTGTTGTCGTTGAAGTATTGTTTTATGCACCTTCCATTGTTTGTGGGGGTTCTGTGTCGTCTTTGTTTTGGTGTGCTATACTTTTTGGCCTTTCTAGTTTTGCAATCATCTTGATCCAGATGAGATAGCTGGTTGCTTAGCATATATTGTCGTTCTGATGTTTTGTTACTGTAAATGTTCTGTGGCTCTTCCTCGTGGTACCGTGGGTTGGTCTGCAGTGTGTGATTGTGGTATTTCCTGATCACACTCACATTTTTTTTTGACTTGGACTACTTGTATTCTCAAAACAACTTTGAAAGAGGACTACCCAAGGATAATTCATTCCTATGAAGTCTGGTGACATTTCAACCACTGATTTAGGAAGGGATGTTGTTGACTGACGACAGATGACATCCTAGGATAACAAAAGCTCCTCTTGAGCCTATGACTAAGGTGAGCTATAATGAAAACTTTGTGCACTCCATAAATGTCATACCCTTTCAAGTATTTTGTTAATATTCGGTACTTTATTCCTAGTATACAACACCATAAACATTAAACATATCAAAATGGGTAAGTCCGTTAAAGAGTGCACAAGGTTTCCACTTTAAGGGAAATAACCTAAAAACAACGGTAAAAACCATTGGGCTGATATATATCCCTGGCTGCCCAGTACCTATTTTGTAGTCAGGAACTTCCAATACTGTTTTCAGAGCAATGCTTTCTTTGCAACCCATTCTTTTGGCATTCTGAGTCCAATCTCTGATCTTCTTTCCAACACCTGTAAAAATAAATACTGCTTTAACACTGAACCTCTCCTACTCCAACATGGGGATAATGCCCTTCAGTTAAAAGTAGGAATGTGAAAGGACAGGGGAAGGTTATTTTGGTGGCCATCTTGATAAAGTCAAAACTCTTTATAACGTCACTCGTTATAACAGAATATTCAATATATGAGATAATTTTTTTCTGGGAACGGATCTGTTTCCATTGAAATTCCCTCTTTATAACAGAATATTCACTTTACGACACCGACAGAAACTTCTGAGAACAGATATGCAATTTCTATTGAAAGTAAAATAATTATAACAGAATTTTTACCATGTGTCAGACAATTTTGTGATCAGGACGAGGTCTTTTGCATGAACAGGTTTCTGTCTCACTTGATAAGAGGAAAGCGTTATGCAATTTGATGCAATATGAAATTGAACTGACGTAAGCATTTGGAATAATAACATTTTAATTCATTTGTGTAATATTTTCTTTTACCAAATGATTATGATGTAGAAATCTGGTACTGCTAAGAATTTCTTTATAACAGCAAAGTCACTTGAACGTCAAAGATAGCTTGGAACAGTGTCGTTATAAAGAGGGTTGACTGTAGGTACCTTAGTATATTTGGATACAAAACAAAACCTATATCTAAACTTGTCCATGAGATTGATAAAAGTATTTGAGAGCAATCAGGTTATAAAATGACTTAGTTGTTGTAGCCATAAATGTGAGGGGACAGGGGGCTGCAATTTCCACGACTGTCTTCTTGAGCATTCACCAGAAAAAACATTACTGGCTTTGGGCAAATAATTGACAAAATTAATACATATATGAAACTTGAAAGAAACCTTGTAAGCAATGATTTGGAGCGTCCACAAAAGGAAACAGACAGATGGCAGCCATCTTCATTAGCAGTCATCAGACAAAATACACATTCAAACTTGATTGAGAGATTGATAAAACTTATGAATAAATAAAACTTAAATGAGTAATGCATTGATAAAGGTAGTTACATAATTATGTGAAATTTGAAAGACATTGGGTGACAAAATTCTGAGTTAAAAATGTCCACAAGTGGAAGAGATAGGTGGTGACAGCCATTTGGGTTAGTGTTTATCTGACAAAACCAATATTTGCACTTGGGCGATAGATTGATAAAACTAATACATATATGAAATTTGAAAAAGAATGGGAACACAAATTACTTAAGAGTGTCTACTAGTGCAACGGGTGGTGGTGGCTATTCTGACGACCATCTTGGTTTACGTCAATTGGACAAAACCTATTTATATTCAAACTGGGGTGAAAAGTTTATGGAAGTCATCAATGTATAAAATTTGGAAGAAAATGATTGATCAATGACCAAATTAGAGTGTCCACGAGTTGAAACCAACAGAGATCGGCCATGATGGCAGTCATCTTGGTTATCGTTCATCAGAAAAAAAAATGCACATGGGCAATAATTTTGATAAAAGCAATCCATATATAGCATGTTGTACAAGGTATGTCCCAACAAATCTGATTTTTACATTGTAGCTTTGTCCAGACACATTTTAAAAGGCATACAATGCAGCACTCGAAAGAACTATTCTTTACCTTGAAAATGCTGGTAATATCTCTCGGCAGTACTTACCACTGAGGCACTGACCTGTGTTTATTATATGATAATAATCATTTTTGAATCTAAATTTTTTAAGGTGTGCATCTTTATAAGCACAAATAAAACTGCAATTTAATTTTATGTTTGGTTACATATAATGACCATTCAAATGTTAGAATGGTAACCGTTTTAGATGTGGTTTTAATTGTCTATTAGGCCTAAATGACATCTGAATCATGATAAACAAACTCATGATGTACCGACAATTAAGTGCAAAACCTATTTACTAGTAAAATATCTTCCATAACAATATTCCTTGAAATAAAAGGTTTAGGTTCCGTTAATCGGTCCAGTGATGTTTGGTATAAAAAGTCCCAAACTTTGATTGATTGTACTACCTGCATCCTTTTTATTTCACATGTTTTGGGACTACAAAAGTGAGGGTTTTGATGCTTTGGCTGTTTGCGGGCCCACCGGGGTTTACCTGTTGGGTTTCTTTTGCTCAGGTATTCAGTTTTATTTAATGTTGAGTCCTTATCTTTGCTTTATCTCCTTGTTATATCTTGATTTACATGTTCT
This sequence comes from Loripinus fragilis, assembly GCA_964019695.1. Taxonomy (NCBI): domain Eukaryota; kingdom Metazoa; phylum Mollusca; class Bivalvia; order Lucinida; family Lucinidae; genus Loripinus; species Loripinus fragilis. The sequence continues at coordinate 41,577,195 of OZ026521.1, read as the reverse complement.
AGGAAATGATGCATTGATAAGTTAGGGGTCTTTCATACAAATCAAATATCTATGTGTCTTGATCCACATCTGAATTAAGGGTGAGGTTGGCGTGCCGTGAAACCTGTTTAAGCCCTCCAGTAAAATATTTTACTGACCGTTCCAAGGCGATACTTCTTTTGTGGATCTTTTATGTTTTTTCTGTCTTGTGGTTGCTATGCCTTTGTGTGTGTCTGTTTATATGTGCTTTGTGGTCACCTGCTGGGAAAGGACTGACCTCTTGGCTCTTGTTTGTGGCGTCTTACTGTGAGTTTGTCACTTTCCCACTGGTATCCTGGGTCAGGTGTGGTATTTGATTGATTGATTCCTGATTGTTGCACCCTTACTTATTTTACACGCCTTTCAACGGGTCAAGCATACAAAGAGAAAGAAAGCTGGAATTTATTTGGGGGGATATCAGACCTAGGGTGAAGATTTGCCACCATTAAAATGCATTTAAGCCCCGGTAACGTAGACTGCTGTCCGTTCTTAGGCAGTGGTCCTGTTGTTGTTTGTCTATTGTTTAATGTACTTCTCATTGTTTGTGGTGATTCTGTTGTTTTGGTATGCATTACTTTGTGTCTTTTCTAGTTTTGCAATCATCTTGAAGAGGAAGAGAGAGCTGGTTGCTTTGCTTTTATTGTCTTACGGATGTCTTGCTACTGTAAATGTTCTGTGTTGAGCTAGATCAAGATTATGACACAAAAATGCATTTTCTTGTTGAATGGCTAAATAACTGCTTTTCATCTAATAGCGAGTTGCAAGTTTTATTTCAATCACAGCAAAATCATGTAAAATTACCCAGCATGCAAAGAGTTAGGCATCATTCTCTTTTTAGAGGCTACAGAAAGATGTGTACATCTCACTGAGACATAAGAACTCCTCTGATATCCCCAGGGGTACATAGTACATATAGTACTTTGACTAATTATATACATTCTATTAACAGGTGAACATTATAGTCATTTCAAAACCAGTTCTAACACAAGAGATCGCTTTTTTATAGAGCCGTTTCGCTTACAAAGTGAAAATCATTGCTTTTGTCTCTAGCCATCAATATGTGCAATTTTACTAAATACTTAACAATCAGATCACATAACTATGATACAGTATAAAACAAAAACCTTTTTCTCTTAGTTCCAAGCTTGCATTCCCGAACTTCATTATTCAGTGAAATGAATACACAATCACTCCTGTCTGTGTCTGTGACCAGTTATTGCAGATCAGACAAAGGCCCTCTAGACTCCAAATATCTGAAATAATGAAAGTAATTATCACCATCAACCATATTCATTTAACACAGGCCAAAATTAATTGAGACTTTTTGACTTGCCTTCTTCGAAGATGCCATTTTGAGGATCCATTGAATCCATTCAAAACTTCACATGGTCATTCCTAACTAATTCCTCCCATATTATCTTTGGCCGCCTAGGTCTATTCTGCCCAACAAACTTTAAATGACATGTGCTTCACAACAGTGTAGAAGCTGATCAACTTGCTTCTTGGAGATTTAATTGTAACATAATTGGAGATTAAATACTTTGTAGTGTTTGTTTTGATGCATGACGTCTCAGTCAACAATTTTTCAGTCATGTCCGCATGATTTACCTTCTTCCTGGATTGAACCAGTACTAAGCAGCGGATAAAATGTTTTGCTGAGGGACACAGTGCAGAGGCTCTCCTGGCGGTGAGTCTAGAACTAGCAATCATTTCATCCCAGTCTCACCACCAACTGAGCCAATGCACTCCACAAACACAGAACAAGAGGGTCAAGAGGCCCTAAAGCGCTCACCTGAGTTTTGTTAAAAGCTTACATATAGGTATCTGTAGAAAGTTGGCCATTTCCCTGGCGACCCGGGGCGGGGTTATTTTGGCCCCAGTGGAATAATTTGAACAAACATGGTAGCGGTCCACTAGTTGATGCTAAAATATGACCAAGTATCAAGGCTCTAAGCCTTATGGTTTCAGACAAAGAAGATTTTTCAATGTTTTTCCCTATATAAGCCAATGTAAAATATGTGACCCCCGGGGTGGGGCCATGTTTGGCCCCAGGGGCATAATCCACAAGGTCATGCTACATACCAAATATCATGGCTCTAGGCCTTATGGTTTCAGACAAGAAGATTGTTTCATGTTTCTCCCTAGTTAAGCCAATGTAAAGCACGTGACTCCTAGGGTGGGGCCATTTTTGGCCCCAGGGGTATAATTTGAACAAACTGGGTAGAAGACCACAAGATAATGCTTCATACCAAAGATCATGGCTCTAAGCCTTGTGGTTTCAGACAAGAAGATTTTTCATGTTTCTCCCAATATAAGCCTATGTCCAGCATGTGACCCCCAGGGTGGTGCCACTTTTGGCCCCATGGGTATAATTTGAACAAATTTGGTAGAGGTCTACAGAGTGATGCTACATACCAAATATCAAGGCTCTAGGCCTTATGGCTTCAGACAAGAAGATTTGTTCATGTTTCTCCCTATATAAGTCTATGTAAAGCATGTGACCGGCAAGGCGGGGTCATTTTTGGCCCCATGGGCATAATTTAAACAAACTTGGTAGAGGTCCACAAGGAAATGCTACATACCAAATATCAAAGCTCTAGGCCTTATGGTTTCAGACAAGAAGATTTTTTCATGTGTCTCCCTATATAAGCCTATGTAAAGCATGTGATCCATGGGGTGTGGCCATTTTTGGCCCCAGGGGTCTAATGTAAACAAACATGGTAGCGGTCTACTAGATGATACTACACACTAAATATCAAGGCTATAGGTCTTGTGGTTTCAGACAAGAAGATTTTTTCATGTTTCTCCCTATATAAGCCCATGTAAAGCATGTGATCCCTTGAGCGGGGCCATTTTTGGCCCCAGGGGTCTAATTTGAACAAACTTGGTAGAGGTCTACCTGATGATGCTTCATACCAAATATCAAGGCTCTAGGCTATATGGTTTCAGACAAGAAGATTTTTTCATGTTTTTCCCTTTATAAGTCTTTGTAAAGCATGTGACCCCAAGGCGGGGTCATTTTTAGCCTCATGGGCATAATTTAAACAAACTTGTAGAGGTCCACAAGGTGATGCTACATACCAAATATCAAAGCTCTAGCTAGGCCTTATGGTTTCAGACAAGAAGATTTTTTCATGTTTCTCCCTATACAAGCCTATGTAAAGCATGTGATCCCTTGGGCGGGGCCATTTTTGGCCCCAGGGGTCTAATTTGAACAAACTTGGTAGAGGTCTACCAGATGAGGCTTCATACCAAATATCAAGGCTCTAGGCCTTGTGGTTTCAGATAAGAAGATTTTTTCATGTTGCTCCCTATATAAGCCTATGTAAAACATGTGACCCCGGGGCGGGGCCTTTTTTGGCCCCACGGCTATAATTTGAACAAACTTGGTAGAGGTCCACTAGATGATACTACATACCAAATGGCAAGTCTCTAGGCCTTGTGATTTCAGACAAGAAGATTTTTTCATGTTGCTCACTATATAAGCCTATGTAAAGCATATGACCCCTGGGGCGGGGCCACCAAATATCAAGGCTCTAGGCCTTGTGGTTTCAGACAAGAAGATTTTTTCATGTTGCTCCCTATATAAGCCTATGTAAAACATGTGACCCCCGGGCGGGGCCTTTTTTGGCCCCACGGCTATAATTTGAACAAACTTGGTAGAGGTCCACTAGATGATGCTACATACCAAATAGCAAAGCTCTAGGCCTTGTGGTTTCAGAGAAGAAGATTTTTTAAGTTTTCATCTTGAAAATCTATTTTAGCCTGAGTGACCTAGATATGCAAATGACCAGAACCATTTGAACAAATGTAAAAGAGGGTCATATAAGGATCATTCCTACCATGTTTGGTCAAAATCCAGCCAGTAGTTTAGGAGGAGATGTCCTTTGAAGCAATTGTTGACGACAGAAGACACACGATGCACGATGGACATCCAACGATCACAATAGCTCACCATTAGCCAGAGGCTCAGGTGAGCTAAAAAGTGATATACAGTTCACACTATGGTAGAAGAAATTGATCACAACAGTAACACCAGTGCTACACAACAACTAAGATATAATAGCATTGGACTCATTAAGTACAGCCAGAACCAGTGAAAGTTCAACTTTCTATGCATTGTATATACATGTATAAGCATGCATTGTAAATTGGTGTATGTATCTGTTTAGCGTAACTGCGAATTAAACTAACATTTTTCCGTAATCATTAAAAGTATGACTAAGAAGCAAAGATGAGGAATCGATACAATCAAATACAAGACTTGACCCAGAACACCATACAGGAAAGTGGCAAGAAAGCAACTCAATTATGGAAAAGATCAGTTTCCCCTGACAAATTAAAATTATATTGCCATGAAAAAGAAAATAAAGCCCTATGATATTTCAGTCAGTCATTTGCGTTAACTCTTGCTTGTGTATTCTATTCATCCCAGTCTGCAACAATTTTTCAGTCAGGTCAGGAGGATTACCTGTTTATCTTAGGCCAACCGGTGCTAAGCAGAGGATAATGCCTCTTGCTCCAGGACACAACAAAGTGCCTCTGGTGAGTGTCGATCCAACAACATTTCGACCTCAAGTCTAACACCCTACACCTGAGCCACTGCCCTCCTCAAACCCTGGTAAACTTACCATATTTTACTTGTCATTGTTCATAGCAGTTATACATGTAGTCTTCTTTCTGGTGTGATGGCACCATGATTCCAGTTCGTATTCTCTCATCAAGTTATCAGCTCTATCATAGGAATCATACGCCAAATCTAAAATAAAACAAGTTTGTCTTCATGGCAACCCTGACATGATCACCTGCATATTTTAAGCACTGATCTGGTGGCCATTTTGTCTAGTGAAGCAATGTGAGTAAAATAGGTTATGGCCATAGGGAGCAGTAATGGAAAATTGTTTGGAAATTAGTCCAGTAATTCAGGCAATGATGTTAAAGTATGGTTCAATTCGATGCCACTTTATATCCAGTGGAACACTTGTCTGTAAGGGACATCTTACAATGTTCTTACCATTTGGGTATAAACTGATGATATTATTTTCTAATTAAAAACAGATTGTTCAGAATTAAGGTTAGGTTGGTACCGTGAAACAAGTTTAAGCCCTCCAGTAATTTTCTTACTAACCGTTCCAAGGCGGTACTTCATTCGTGGATCTTTTTTTTTATTTGTATTTGTTTTTGCCATATTGTCTTGTCTGTGTCTTGCAGTATTATGGTCACCTGCTGGGAAAGGGCTGTTTTCTTGGCTCTCCTGTATGTGGCGTGTTGTTGTGTTTTTGTCACTTTCCCATACGGTGTCCTGGGTCAGGTATGGTACTTGACTGAATTGATTCCTGATCTTTGCATTCTTCCTAACTTTGAAAAGTTTAAACCGATGTGCTCCAGTGACATGTGATGTTGATCCATATCCCACTAGCCAAATCATATGATTCTGTGTCTTTTGTGACGCAATTAGTAAGCATTACTAAGCAAATCATAATACAAGAAAAATATGCCAAAAGGCATTATAGCCGGGTTTTTTGATACATATCTGATAAGGATAATTATGAGTAATATGAAAAAACATGTTTTGATTCAAATATTTTAATCTTTTAACTTGTGCACAACATTCTATAGCTTGTCGAATGTTAAGTGTAATATCAAGTTTTTTTGTATGTATATCCAAATTATTTATTGTTTTTTAGTCTAGCCTGGTGACCACCTGCTGGGAAGTTGCTATACTCCTGGCTGTCCGCTTGTGAGTTTAACTTTCTATTTTTAATGTTGCTACCATATTTGACCCATTTAGTGCACTATGCAGTTATCTTTTTTACGCACGGGACATGCCCACTCACCAAGATGTACATACCTCAGGGTATAGCTATGAAGTTCAATAAAAATAAGCAAAGGGAGCTAACTGGAAATACTACTCAGTATTATCAAAATACCACAAAGGGTTTTGAATTTTTATACGAGGGTTAGTCAAAAATAACTGAGCCCTACCTCATAACATTTGAATTAAGTAAGATGGACATATATTTGAATGATATTTCATTTAAGTTATATGTAATCTATTTGATCACCTAATTTATTTCTGTTGGTAGGCTTTTTGTAACAGTTGCTAGGCAACTGAATGTGACCTGTCAAAGGGGTGCGTTCACGCTGTGATACATCTAAATCTAAGCGTTGCTATGGAAACAGTAATGTTAAAGCAAGACTTTATTCACTGTCGTCCGATACCTTGAACATTTACCTATTCAGTGTCATAAAACAGAAACCAACTGAACCCAAATTATAGATACTTTAGTAGTTTGATTTCAGAATTTATCAAATTTTAACATGTCTGAAGTCCTATAATTTACCCCACCCACATTCATATTTACACAATTTTAATAGAAAGCATAAAACCTTAACATAATAATGCTTTAACAGTACTGCATACACAAACCAACCCTAAGACATGTTAAGTTCCTTGATTTAAATGCACAATTTTGTTTCCATGGCAACACCATCCTCGTGTATTTGAAAATTTGTGGAATTTTGGAGTTTTTTGTTGCTAGGCACCGCATACACTCAATGTTCACCTAAACATTAACGAACTTATTGGAATGAAAAGACAATATGATATATGTTATTCAAATAAGTGTCAAATATGCCTTTCACAAAAACTACAAATCACACAAGCTTTTTAAAGACATGCTGTAAATTCCTGGTGGCTGAGATCGTGAACGCATCGATCTGACTGACGATCTTCAGTTGCCTAGCAATCATAATGGAAGCTTCACTAGGGTAATTTTTTAGGGCTAAAACATCTATGACATATTATACTTATAGAACATAATCACATTGGTTGTCTACAATTCCAAACTAAAATGTTATGAGGTAGGGCTCAGTTATTTTTGACTAACCCTCGTATGCTACTTTTAAAATAAAAGCAACGTCTAAAATTGCAAAGGGGGATAAGTGATTGGTTGGTTGGTTGGTTTTGTTGCTTTACGTCCCAAGTCAACAGCTATGGTCATTGCGGGACGGTCAGTTCACCTAACCACACTTTTTCCTGGGCAGGCTTGAACAAGCGGTTAACCAGTAATTCGTGCACATACTTTCGCTTGTAACTGACAACAACCCTTCTTGAATGAATCAGCGGAAGGGAGGAGAATGACCGTAGAAATTATTTCATGATCAATCTCCACGAAAGTATGGGACCGGGCCGGGATCGAACTCGTGACCCCTGGAATTGCAGTCAGACACGCATCTGTAGCCAGACACGTTACCGACTGCGCTACGCGGCCGGGTAGGGGGGATAAGTGAAAAAGTCAGCTACAGTTATCTATCTTGTGTGCACTGCACCTATTCATCTGGGTGTACATATCTACTAATATGAATATAACTGAAAGAGATGTTGAATTACAGAAGGAAAAATGTAAAAAGCTAACAATTGCAAATGGAGACAACTGAGAAAGTAAGAACAAATGTTGTTCGTCTTTTGTGGTACACCTATTCATCTGGGTTTACATCCCTACAAGGTATTATCAAAATATACCTAAGGGATATGGAGTTACATGCAAATAAATAGTATAAGGCCAAAATCTGGTAAGGAAGATAATTAAAAAAATAAGAAACCAAGAGTTGTCCAACTTGTGTGCAGCTCAACTACTCATCTGGATCTACGTTCTTACCTAGTATTGTCAACATACCTGAAATGACTTTGGAGATCAGATGCAAAAATATCTAAGGTTAAAAAAATGCAAAGGGAGATAATTAAGAAAGTAAACAAACTAGAGTTATCCATCTTGTGTACAGCGTGTCTGTTCATGTGGGTCTACATTCCTACCAGGTATCATCCAAATATCTTGAATAGTTTTGGAGTTATAGAGCATACACAAAATATTGTGAAAAAAATGCAAAGGGATATAACTAGGAAAGTAAGCAAGCTAGAGTTATGCCACTTGTGTGCAGCGTGCCTGATCATCTGGATCAACATCCCTATAAAGGTCCATCCAAATACCTTGAATAGTTTTGGAGTTATGGAATATACACAGAAATTTGTGAAAAAATAAATGTAAAAAAATGCCTCTCAAAAAAATGCATTTTTCACCAAAAAATTGGGAACCAACTGAAAAGAACATGGCATCAAATGAAAGCAGACCCTGAAGAAACCATGTGTGAAATTTGAAGAACACAGGTTGAATACTTTGCGAGAAAATCGAATCTGCAAAAAGGTTAAACCAAAACGTTAACCAAGAACGCGCCGCCCGCCCGCCGCCGGCCCAGACAACCCTATTTTAATAACGGGATTTTTTCTTCGAAAAACCCGGCTAATTATCTGCAATTAGAAAGGTCTGGGTTTTTTTAATTATTAGCCGCCAACTAGGGTAAGGGTTAGTGAATTTTAGTTGGCAATTATTACCTTTTTCAGAAAAAGATGGACATTGTATGTCATATAATTGATTCCATCTGACTTGCAGCAGGAGATAATCCACACATGTAGCATAAGGCTATTGGGTCAAATGTAAAGGCGGCACCTCATGACTGATCTACCTTAGACATAGGTAAAAGCTGAAACTGAGGCGTGATATTATTCCAAAGTAACTGTATCATCTTGCGAGTATACAAATTTAACACCTGTAAAGTATAGAGATAAACAGTTTGGACCCAGATCAGACTGCTGAGCTGGATCTTCACCGTTTGTCGAAGAGACTTCAAAAATATTCCAGCAAACGAGAAAAGGATTCAACTGTGATGTGATGTTCAAGGCTCAATAAATGCGAGTTCAGTGTATATACGGACACAATTTTCACAAAATGCACGCACGTTTGCACAGCTCAAACAACTTATCAACCCTTTACCAAATAAATAGAACCTGATTTCTCTTCTTGAGCAGATGAAATAGCCGAACCACCTCCAGATATGAATATCAAAGTTACCGCCTTTACAGCGGCCCAAAAGCTCTATTATAGCAAGAAAGTAACCATTTCTGCTGGAGGCGAATCATACTGACCTAAAATAAAACCTTGCCAAATAGTATAAAAAATCTGATGGATAGGGTTTTGCTTTTTTGATTCACAACGTCCCAGCAACAGCTTTGGTCAGGTCGGGACCGTCAGTTCACCGAACCACACTTTTTGCTGGGCAAGCTGGACTAAGCGGTTTACCAGTACTTCGTGCACATACTTTCGCTTGTAGCTGGTAACAACCCTTCTTGAATCAGTGGAAGGGAGGAGAAAGGCCATAGAAAATAGTTCATGATCAATCTCCATGAACGCTTGGACCGAGTTTAAACGGACTGGTCACTGAGGGAAATATAAAGTTATGTTGTCGTCTCTTTATTTTAGCGCTACTTCAAAGTGATACAGCCAATAAAATTGATCCTGAACATACCCAAGAGTATAAGAAGTTATTCTCGGTATGCGATGTTGAAATATTAAAAGTTACAGTAAATAAAATTGAAACTTTATCATCTTTTTAGGTTGATTTCTGACGATTTTCAGCTAAAAGTGCTTAAAATAGCTAATATGGTACCTTGGCTTCTTGCTTTTGTTCATAAAGACAAATAGACTATCAATAAATATAGCAACACAGTCTTAAAGATAGTATTTTGAACCATTGCTTTTTGAAGAGAAAATCACAGATATGCGGAGAAATAATGGATATGATTGTTTAATCTTCAACATACTTCTGTTTTAAAAGCTCAGCCTCAACAACGTATTTCCAATATATACATTTACCTGCATGTTAGTGACCAGTCCGTTTATACTGGGTCCAAGACGAAAGTATGTGACCGGGCCGGGATCGAAATGTTTGTTCGGGAAAGCTTATACTTGTTTTTGTTTCAAAACATAAACTTGTCATATCTGCAACTGCAGATTAGTACATAAGTATATATTCCTAAATAAGATTTAATAAACGAAAATAAGAATATGTCAATCTATAGTTCGTTACTTGAAACTTTATAGAAGCAAATTACGATATAAAATTCAAGCATAATCAAAGTAAAACACTGATAATAAATGATAAATGCTTAAATGATAAATGTTACCGACGACCTCTCCCGCCATTGTTGTTTAGTCTGGTACCCGGAACTCTCTTATGGTTGGGTATAAAAACCAGTCCATAAAACCCGACCCCAGTTGAGCAGCCTGTGCTAAAAGGGGCTATTCGGCACGCAGATCCGTACTATGTCATATATAGGTAGTCCCCCCCCCCCCCCCGTTAATCTAGGAACCGTGTCATAACTAAGCATTTGAATAAAACAGCAGAAAGCGATGCACATATAAATATACATTTAAAATACACAATTGCAATGTCATGCTACGTTAAACAATACCAAAGATAACACGCAAAAAAAGAAAGCGATTTTGCTTATTATACTTCTTTGCAGTAAAAAAACTAATTTAATTGTGTTTGTAATCTCGAAGCAATATACAGGATATTGCGTCGAGTTGTAATGCATCTGTCCACGCACAGCGCTTCGGTATAAAAATGAAAATAACATACCTGATATACCTATGTCGATATTTAATTGCGACTATGACCTCTTCTGATGCATTTTGGTTCCAGGTTCCGATTTCTCTGACCACCAGTACGTTGCCCCACGGACCCTATATTGCACAATGGTAGCTTGTGGGCCTAGGGACTAATTTCCCCAACTACAGGTCTGAAGGACTACTGTCCCGTTGAAGTAATAGGCCTACTGGGTCCGATCCGAGGTGATTGTCAGTTCGGGCATTTCACCAGTGAACTATCTGAATCTCGATCAGGATAATGTGGACTGAAATGTAAATGGGTCTTCTCGAGAGAACCGGTTCAGTCGGCCCTTGAACGTGTTAATAGGATGCCTGTCATTGAGATTTTCGATTAGAGAGGCTGTTAGGATTGACCATGACATTTTCTTTTGCAGCTTTAATGAATTATAACGTATTGATGTGTATCTATTCATAGTCAAGATAGTAAACACATGTATATATAGTAGCATCTAGGCGTCAAAACTGCTAACTTCCAAACGTTGTGGGTCGATATGCATTAAACAACTCCCAGTGCTAAAGAGCTCGTCAACCCGGTACAGGAACACCTTAATAACAGTTATTAAGTTGAACATTTGTTTGACAGACAATCACATCCAGGGGGAGGGGGGGGCAGTAACCAGGCACTTTCTAAAGTGCCCCCAGCACCCCCCTCCCCCAAACACATACACACGCATGCACTCATGAACACATACATTTCGGTTCTTATTGCAACTGTGAGGGGCCAAAGCTCAGATTAGCCTGCGCATCCGTACAGTCTCGCAAAAGCATTCGATGCTTGCCTACACAAAGTATGCATGTAGCTCAACGCTCAGGCCCAGTATTAGACAGCTATCTCTGCTGGATATCAGCATGACTTTTGTGCATACATATGCAATCAATATCAAAATATTGTGTGCTGGCCCATATTCTGTTCGGCATGGGATGAGCAGTGTTTGAGTTTGTCAGGATTTGAATGTGCTTTGATGGTGGCATGCAGTGGTTTGGTGGTGATTTGGGTGTTTACCAAGTAAACATCTAAAATCAGACCACCATCGGCCCCAGGGGGGGGGGGGGGGGTACTCTTATTTTTTTCCTCATACGTAGGCTCGGACCCAGCATCTACCGTTCAACCCCCCAAAATATCAGGAATTTCAAGCACCCCAAAAAATATTTGAAATTTTAGCAACACAAAAAAATATCCCAAATCTGTAACTTGACCTTAAAAAAGACCCTAAAATGCATAGAAATGACCCTCAAACTAGCCCATTTTTGTGATGACCCCCCCCCCCCCCCAAAAAAAGCCACACAATCTTCATACCCCAAACAATTTTCATTATTCTGAAAACCCCAAAAATATTGAAATTCAAAATTTTGAACCGCCAAAAAATGCCGGAGCCTACGTATGTGTGAAAATATCAGAGTACCCCCCCCCCCCACTGGACATCGGCCCGCCAGCTAAACGCCATTCGAATGACGTTTTGCTAGCGGGCCGATGGTGGCTTGCACTGTGCGCTCACTGAGTAGGTGGGCCCAGTAAAATTTCTACAATCTGGACTGTGCATTTTTGTAAAGAAACTTAATATTTTCAAAATAGTAATTAAATTGCGTGAATGACTTCTTAGGATCGGCAAAAAAGCCTGGGATACTGGACTGGGCATGGTTTTTAGATCCGACCCACGCGGGGAACCAAACTTTATTGTTGTTAAGGGCGGAGCGTAAATTGAATCACATGATGTAGGCGGACTCTACGGAGAAAGTTGACCAGCTGGTGGGTTTTAGCAGGGTCAACTTTCTCCGTAGAGTCCGCCTACATCATGTGATTCAATTTACGCTCCGCCCTTAACAACAATAAAGTTTGGTTCCCCGCGTGGGTCGGATCCAAAAACCATGCCCAGTCCAGTAGCCTATCCCTTTTTGCCGATCCTAAGAAGAAGCAATTTAATTACTATTTTGAAAATATTAGGTTTCTTTACAAAAATGCACAGTCCAGATTATAGAAATTATAGAAACCGCCTACCCAGCGAGCACACAGTGCAAGCCACCATCGGCCCGCCAGCAAAACGTCATTCGAATGGCGTTTATCTGGCGGGCCGATGGTGGTCCGATTTTAGATGTTTATTGGGTAAACACCCAAATCACCACCAAACCACTGCATGCAACCACCAAAACAAATTCAAATCCTGACAAACTCAAACACCGCTCATCCCATGCCAAACAGAATATGGGCCAGCACACAATATTTTGATATTGATTGCATATGTATGCGCAAAAGTCATGCTGACGTATCCAGCAGAGATAGCTGTCTAATACTGGGTCTGAGCGCTGACCTACATCCATACTTTGTGTAGGAGAGCAGCGACTGCTTTTGTGAGACTGCACGGATGCGCAGGCTAATCTGAGCTTTGGCTGCTCACAGTTGCAATGAGAACCGAAATGAGTGCATGCGCATGTATGTGTTTGGGGGAAGGGGTGCTGGGGGCACTTTAGAAAGTGCCCCGTCACTGCCCCCCCCCCCCTTCCCCTGGATTTGATTGTCTATTAAACAAATGTTCAACTAAATTATTGTTATTAAGGTGTTCCTGTACCGGGTTGACGAGCTCTTTAGCACTGGGAGTTGTTTAATGCATATTGACTCACAACGTTTGGAAGTTAGCAGTTTTGACGCCTTGATGTTACCACATGTCTTTACTATCTTGATTATGAATAGATACACATCAATACGTGGTCATTCATTAAAGCTGCAAAAGAAAATGTCAGGCTCAATCCTAAAAGCCTCTCTAATCGAAAATCTCAATGATAGGCATCCTATAAACACGTTCAAAGGCCGACTGAACCGTTTTTGTCGAGAAGACCCATTTACATGTATCTCAGTCCACATTATCCTGATCGATTCAGATACATGTAGTTTACTGGTGAACTGCCCTAACTGACAATCACCTCAGGTCGGACTCAGTATTACTTCAACAGGACAGTAGTCCTTCAGACCTGTAGTTTGGGAAATTAGTCCCTAGCCGTAGGCTCTTAAGTTACTATTATTCAATATAGGGTCCGTTGGGTAACATACTGGTGGTCAGAGAAATCGGAACCCAGAAACAAAATGCATTAGAAGAGGCCATAGTCGCAATTAGATATCGAAATAGTATATCGGTATATCAGGTATGTTCTTTTCATTTTTATACCGAAGCACTGTGCGTGGACAGATGCATTACCGACACTTTAAAAACTAAACCAACATTAACCCCTGAAAATTAAATTTGTATTTTTTACTGCAAAGAAGTACAAATTGTCAATGGAAATGATTGAAATCACTTTCTTTTTTTTCTTCTTTGGTATTGTTTGACATAGAAGAACATTGAAATTGTGTATCTTAAATGCGCATCACTTTGTGCTGTTTTATTTAAATGCTTTGGTATGAAACGGATCTCAGGTTACAATTCAATATAGGTCTAGCGTCCGTGACTATGATACCAGTATGGGTCAATTAAACTGCTTAGAATGCATATGATAGGCTAATTATATTTGATATTACACTCGTTGCAAATGTTAATAATCTGTGCAAACTATTTTCGGTTCGAAAGTCGGTGTGCCGTGGTCACTCCGCACAAGGCATATACAAAATTTGTGATGATTTTTCAGTTATTGTGACGGTGTGCCGCGGTCCCTGCGCACTAAGCATATATAACAAAATATGTGCAAATTGCACTCGTTTATAAATGAAATGTATTAGCCGGCGGCGGCTAAACTGGGTCGGGTTTTATGGACTGGCTTTTATACCCAACCATACAAAGTTCCGGGTACCAGACTAAATAACAATGGCGGGAGAGGTCGTCGGTAACATTTATCATTTAAACATTTATCATTTATTATCAGTGTTTTACATTGGTTATGCTTGAAATTTATATCGTAATTTGTTTCTATAAAGTTTCAAGTAACGAACTGTAGATTGGCATATTGTTATTTTCGTTTATTAAGTCTTATTTAGGAATATATACTTATGTACTAATCTGCAGTTGCAGATATGACAAGTTTATGTTTTGTGAAACAAAAACAAGTATAAGCTTTCCCCAACAAACATTTCGATATACTATCTTTAAGACTGTGTTGTTATATTTATTGAAAGCTTATTTGTCTTTATGAACAACAGCAAGAAACCAAGGTACCATTTTAGCTATTTTCAGCACTTTTAGCCGAAAATCGTCAGAAATCAACCTAAAAAGATGATAAAGTTTCAATTTTTATTTACTGTAACTTTTAATATTTCAACATCGCATACCGAGAATAACTTCTTATACTCTTGGGTATGTTCAGAATCAATTTTATTGGCTGTATCACTTTCAAATAGCGCTAAAATAAAGTCACGACTACATAACTTTTTATTTCACTCATATACCGGGTCTGAGCTTTTGTGGGGATTGATCATGAACTATTTTCTATGGCCTTTCTCCTCCCCTCCGCTGAGTCAAGAAGGATTGTTGTCAGCTACAAGCGAAAGTATGTGCTGGTTAACCGCTTAGTCCAGCTTGCCCAGCAAAAAGTGTGGTTCGGTGAACTGACGGTCCAGACCTGACCATAGCTGTTGCTGGGATGTTGTGAATCAAAAAAGCAAAACCCTATCCATCAGATTTTTTTTACTGTTTGGCAAGGTTTTATTTTAGGTCAGTATGATTCGCCTCCAGCAGAAATGGTTACCTTCTTGCTATAATAGAGCTTAACTTTGATATTCATATCTGGACGTGGTTCGGCTATTTCATCTGCTCAAGAAGGGAAATCAGGTTCTATTTATTTGGTAAAGGGTTGATACATTGTTTGAGCTGTGCATTTTGTGAAAATCGTGTCGGTATATACACTGAACTCGAATTTATTTAGCTTTTAAGTGAATATCACATCACAGTTGAATCCTTTTCTCGTTTGCTGGAATATTTTTGAAGTTTCTTCGACAAACGGTGAAGATCCAGCTCAGCAGTCTGATCTGGGTCCAAACTGTTTATCTCTATACTTTACAGGTGTTAAATATGTATGTCGCAAGATGATACAGTTACTTTCGAATAATATCACGCCTCAGTTTCAGCCTTTACCTATGTCTAAGGTAGATCAGTCATGAGGTGCCGCCTTTACATTGACCCAATAGCCTTATACTACATGTGTGAATTATCTCCTGCTGCAAGTCAGATGATGTCAATAATATGACATATAATGTCCATCTTTTTCTGAAAAAAGGTAATAATTGCCAACTAAAATTCACTAACCCTTAAAGCTAGTTGGAGGCTAATAATTAAAAAAAAACAACAGACCTTTCTAAATGCAGATTATTAGCCGAGTTTTTTCGAAGAAAAAAAAAGGTTACTAAAATAGGGTTGTCCGGGCGGGCTGCAGGCGGGCAGCGCATTCTTGGTTAACGTTTTGGTTTAACCTTTTTGCAGATTCGATTTTCTCGCAAAGTATTCAACATGCGTTCTTCGAATTTCACACATGGTTTCTTCAGGGTCTCTGCTTTCATGTGATGCCATGTTCTTTTCTGTTGGTTTCCAATTTTTTGGTGAAAATGCATTTTTTAGAGATAGGTATTTTTTTTTATTTATTTTTTCACAAATTTCTGTGTATATTCCATAACTCCAAAACTATTCAAGGTATTTGGATGGACCCTTATAGGGATATAGATCCAGATGATCAGGCACGCTGCTCACAAGTGGCATAACTCTAGCTTGCTTACTTTCCTAGTTATTTCCCTTTGCATTTTTTCACAAATTTTTGTGTATGCTCTATAACTCCAAAATTATTCAAGATATTGGGATGATACCTTGTAGGAATGTAGACCCACATGAACAGACACGTTGTTCACAAGATGGATAACTCTAGCTTGTTTACTTTCTTAATTATCTCCCTTTGCATTTTTTTAACTTTAGATCTTTTTGCATCTGAACTCCAAAGCTATTTCAGGTATGTTGACTATACTAGGTAAGAATGTAGATCCAGATCAGTAGTTGAGCTGCACACAAGTTGGACAACTCTTGGTTTCCTATTTTCTTAATTATCTCCCTTACCAGATTTTGGTCTTATACTATTTATTTGCATGTAACACCAAATCCCTTAGGTATATTTTGATAATACCTTGTTGGGATGTAAACCCAGATGAATAGGTGTACCACACAAGAAAAACAACTCTTGTTCTTACTTTCTCAGTTGTCTCTATTTGCAATTGTTAGCTTTTGGCATTTTCCTTCTGTAATTCAACATCCCTAATCTTTCAGTTATATTCATATTAGTAGATATGTACACCCAGATGAATAGGTGCAGTGCACACAAGATAGATAACTGTAGCTTACTTTTTCACTTATCTCCCTTTGCAATTTTAGACTGTGCTTTTATTTTAAAACTAGCATCTAAAAATTCAAAACCCTTTGTGGTATTTTGATAATACTGAGAAGTATTTCCAGTTATCTCCCTTTGCACATTTTTATTGAACTCCATAGCTATACCCTGAGGTATGTACATCTTGGTGAGTGGGCATGTCCCGTGCATGAAAAAGATAAATGCATAGTGCACTTAATGGGTCGAGTATGATAGCAACATTACAAATAGAAAGTTAAACTCAGAAGCGGACAGCCAGGAGTATAGCACCTTCCCAGCAGGTGGTTACCAGGCTAGACTAAAAACAAATAAGTAATTTGGATATACATACCAAAAAAAATGATATTACACTTAAAATTCGTCAAGCTTTAGAATGTTGTGCACAAATTAAAATATTTGAATCAAAACATGTTTTTCCATATTACTCATAATTATCCTTATCAGAAATGTATGGAACAAATCTGGCTATAATGCCTTTTGGCATATTTTTCTTGTATTATAATTTGTTTACTAATCGCGTCACAAAAGACGCAGAATCATGTGATTTGACTAGTGGGATATGGCCCGCGATATGGATCAACATTACATGTCACTGGAGCACATCGGTTTAAACTTTTCAAAGTAAGGAAGAAGACAAAGATCAGGAATCAATTCAGTCAAGTACCATACCTGACCCAGGACACTGTATGGGAAAGTGACAAAACACAACAATACGCCACATAAAGGAGAGCCAAGAAAACAGCCCTTTCCCAGCAGGTGACCATAATACTGCAAGACACAGACAAGACAATATGGCAAAGACAATTACAAATAAAAAAAGGATCCACGAAAGAAGTACCACCTTGGAACGGTTAGTAAGAAAATTACTGGAGGGCTTAAACTTGTTTCACGGTACCAACCTACCCTTAATTCTGAACAATCTGTTTTTAATGTAGAAAATATTATCATCAGTTTATACCCAAATGGTAAGAACATTGTAAGATGTCCCTTACAGACAAGTTTTCCACTGAATACAGAGTGGCATCGAATTGAACCATATTTTAACATCATTGCCTGAATTACTTGACTAATTTCCAAACAATTTACCATTACTGCTCCCTATGGCCATAACCTATTTTACTCACATTGCTTCACTAGACAAAATTGCCACCAGATCAGTGCTTAAAATATGCAGGTGAGCATGTCCACTTTGCCATGAAGACAAACTTGTTTTATTTCAGATTTGGCGTTGATTCTTATGATAGAGCTGGTAACTTGATGAGAGAATACAAACTGGAATCAGGATGCCATCACACCAGAAAGAAGAGTATAACTGCTATGAACAATGACAGGTAAAATATGGTAATTTTACCAGGGTTTGAGGAGCGCAGTGGCTCAGGGGTAGGGTGTTAGACTTGAGGTCAAAATGTTGTTAGATTGACACTCACCAGAGGCACTTTGTTGTGTCCTGGAGCAAGAGGCATTATCCTCTGCTTAGCACCAGTTGACTTAAGACAAACAGGTAATTCTCCTGACCTGACTGAAAAAATTGTTGCAGACTGGGATGAATAGAATACACAAACAAGAGTTAATGCAAATGACTGACTGAAATATCATAGGGCTTTATTTTGCTTTTCATGGCAATATAATTTTAATTTTTCAGGGGAAATCTGATCTTTTCCATAATTGAGTTGTTTTCTTGTCACTTTCCCGTATGGTGTTCTGGGTCAGGTGTGGTATTTGATTGTATCGATCCTCATCTTTGCTTCTTAGTCATACATTTAATGATTACGGAAATATGTTAGTTTTATTCGCAGTTACGCTAAACAGATACATACACCAATTTACAATGCATACGGCCGTCTTGTATGATTGATAAGATGCATGTATAAGTTCAGATTTTTTTCATTTTGGTGGCCATATTTAGCTATTGTTAATGAGTGAATGAAAATAATATCGGAGCTTTCTGCAACATTTTCTTTATTTGAAGACGTTTAATTGCGTTCATTTTGCCTTGGATTTTTTACGATTGCTAGGGAATTAATTGGCAACGTCTGTTTGCATAAATCATGCTTATACATGTATATACAATGCATAGAAAGTTGAACTTTCACTGGTTCTGGCTGTACTTAATGAGTCCAATGCTATTATATCTTAGTTGTTGTGTAGCACTGGTGTTACTGTTGTGATCAATTTCTTCTACCATAGTGTGAACTGTATATCACTTTTAAGCTCACCTGAGCCTCTGGCTCATGGTGAGCTATTGTGATCGTTGGATGTCCGTCGTGCGTGGTGTGTCGTCCATGTCAGCAATTGCTTCAAAGGACATCCCCTCCTAAACTACTGGCTGGATTTTGTCCAACCTTGGTAGGAATGATCCTTATATGACCCGCTTTTACATTTGTTCAAATGGTTCTGGTCCATTTCATATCTAGGTCACACAGGCTAAAATAGATTTTCAAGATTAAAACTTTAAAAATCTTCTTCTCTGAAACCACAAGGCCTAGAGCTTTGATATTTAGTATGTAGCATTACCTAGTGAACCTCTACCAAGTTTGTTCAAATGATAGCCCTGGGACGAAAAATGGCCCCCAGGGATCACATGCTTTACATAGGCTTAAATAGGGAGAAACATGAAAAAATTTTCTTGTCTGAAACCATAAGGCCTAGAGCTTTGATATTTGGTATGTAGCATCACCTTGTGGACCTCTACAAGTTTGTTCAAATTATACCGCTGGGGCCAAAAATGGCCCTGCCATGGGTCACATGTTTTTATAGGCTTATATAGGGAGCAACATTAAAAAATCTTGTCTGAAACTACAAGGCCTAGAGCCTTGATATTTAGTATGTAGTATCATCTAGTAGACCTCTACCAAGTTTGTTTAAATTAGATCCCTGGGGCCAAAAATGGCCACACCCCATGGATCACATACTTTACATAGGCTTATATAGGGAGACACATGAAAAAATCTTCTTGTCTGAAACCATAAGACCTAGAGCTTTGATATTTGGTATGTAGCATCACCTTGTAGACCTCTACTAAGTTTGTTTAAATTATGCCTGTGGGGCCAAAAAAGACCCTGCCGTGCAGATCACATGCTTTACATAGACTTATATAGGGAGAAACATGAAAAAATCTTCTAGTCTGAAGCCATAAAGCCTAGTGCCTTGATATTTGGTATGTAGCATCACTCTGTAGACCTCTACCAAATTTGTTCAAATTATACCCCTGGGGACAAAAATGGCACTCCCCGGGGGTCACAGGCTTGACATAGGCTTAAATTGGGAGAAACATGAAAAATCTTCTTCTTGTCTGAAACCACAAGGCTTAGAGCCATGATATTTGGTATGAAGCATTTTCTAGTGGTCTTCTACCCATTTTGTTCAAATTATACACCTGGGGCGGCCAAAAATGGCCCCACCCCAGGGGTCACATGCTTTACATAGGCTTAAGTAGGGAGAAACATGAAACAATCTTCTTGTCTGAAACCATAAGGCCTAGAGCCATGATATTTGGTATGTAGCATCACCTTGTGGATTTTGCCCCTGGGGCCAAAAATGGCCCCACCCATGGGTCACATATTTTACATTGGCTTATATAGGGAAAAGCATTGAAAACTCTTGTTTGTCTGAAACCATAAGGCTTAGAGCCTTGATACTTGGTCATATTTTAGCATCAACTAATGGACCTCTACCATGTTAGTTCAAATTATGCCACTGGAGCCAAAATAACCCCGCGCCAGGGTCGTCAGGGACATGGTCAGCTTTCTACAGATACCTATATGTAAGCTTTTAACAAAACTCAGGTGAGCGCTTTAGGGCCTCTTGACCCTCTTGTTCTGTGTTTGTGGGGTGCATTGGCTCAGTTGGTGGTGAGACTGGGATGTAAGGATTGCTAGTTCTAGACTCAACACCAGGAGAGTCTCTGCATTGTGTCCCTCAGCAAAACACTTTATCCGCTGCTTAGTACTGGTTCAATCCAGGAAGAAGGTATATCATGCCGACATGACTGAAAAATTGTTGACTGAGACGTCATGCATCAAAACAAACACTACAAAGTATTTAATCTCCAATTATGTCACAATTAAATCTCCAAGAAGCAAGTTGATCAGCTTCTACACTGTTGTGAAGCACAAGTCATGCCATTTAAAGTTTGTTGGGCAGAATAGACCTAGGCGGCCAAAGAAATTATGGGAGGAATTAGTTAGGAATGACCATGTGAAGCTTTGAATGGATTCAATGGATCCTAAAAATGGCATCTTCAAAGAAGGCAAGTCAAAAAGCCTCAATCAAGTTTGGCCTGTGTTAAATGAATATGGTTGATGGTGAGAATTACTTTTATTATTTCAGATATTTGGAGTCTAGAGGGCCTTCGTCTGATCTGCAATAACTGGTCACAGACACAGACAGGAGTGATTGTGTATTCATTTCACTGAATAATGAGGTTCGGGAATGCATGCTTGGAACTAAGAGAAAAAGGTTTTTTATCTTATACTGTATCATAGTTGTGTGATCTGATTGTTAAGTATTTAGTAATATTGCACATATTGATGGCTAGAGACAAAAGCAATGATTTTCACTTTGTAAGTGAAGTGGCTCTATAAAAAATCGATGACATAGTTTCATCTCTTGTGTTAGAACTGGTTTTGAAAAGACTATAATATTCACCTGTTAATTAAATGTATATAATTAGTCAAAGTACTACATGTACTATATACCCAGGGGGACATCAGAGGAGTTCTTATGTCTCAGTGAGATGCACACATCTTTCTGTAGTCTCTAAAAAGAGAAAGATGCCTAACTCTTTGCATGCTGGGTATTTTTTCATGATTTTGCTGTGATTGAAATAAAACTTGCAACTCGCTATTGGATAAAAAGTAGTTATTTAGCCATTCCACAAGAAAATGCATTTTTGTGTCATAATCTTGATCTAGCTCACACCAGTGACCTATATTAGAGTGACTGGACACTTCATTTTTCAGCCATATAGGTATGTCGTGGCATGTGTCACGTGACTTCCACCTGGTGCGCCTTTCATCGTACACACACAAAATGGCGACACAGCTTGAGAAACAGCTGCATTTATAGATATCTTGAAGAGCCTACTTTGTTGTAAATATCACTTATTGGTACATCATGTTAATAACAATCGAAAAAAAAATATATGAAATATTGCTAAATGCTATATTTCTGCAATGTTAAAATTCATCCTATTGAGTTATGGTCGTGTAAATATCGGCCGATTTTATGAAAGTTGCGGGAATCATCAAAAATGGCTTCAACAATACATCTTTCACTGCGTCGAAAAAAGCTTCAAACATGGCTATGTCTGTGTCTCGATTCAACAATATTCATAAACTAAGATGTCATATGATTCATAATTATTGTTATTATACTATTTTGGTGTTTGTAAAGGTTTGGTAAACAATAGAAAAATTACGCTGTGTGTTCCAAAACTGCGGTAAAAGCAAATCGTGTAGATAATTGATATCGATTTACCTGTGTAAGATGCACGACAGCGTTATTCGAGTTACGTATAGGTATTTCATTAGAGTTTCTAGTCACTCTTATATAGGTCACTGCTCACACACATATATGTGTACAGGTAGCTATTTATAGGGTCATAGGTAGTTCTTCACATGAGCAAGCTATATTCAAAGGTCTAACAAAATATTTTTCACACCTTTGAGAAGTTGAGATATGAGGCACAGCAAAATGAATAGTGTGGTTATTATGTCGTTTTTTACCCATAAAATGATTGCAAACTTTTCAGCTCCTAACTCTTTATCAACAGTATACCATGTTTGGCCCTAATCTTGATGCCTACTTCAGCTCCTCTGCAGGTCACTCAAAGGCTACAAACTAGCTAAATATGCCAAGAAAAAATAAAGCAACAAACATAAAATAAGAACACATTTTTATGCTTTCGTCTTGATAAGATTTACTTGTGAATGTGAAATCAGCTAAGCATATATACATGAAAAGGACTAATTGTTTTTGTCAATTTTTTATAAAAGGCGTCCAGCAAATCAGTTCCACTGAGAAAAATGTACTTTATACCATGATACAGATCTATTGCTGTTGTTTTAAATTTTAATTTTGTTAAAAAATCAATCTGATTTTTAATATTTATACACATTGCACCTTTATCTCACACATTTTAATAAAATTGGTTATTTCTAAAAGTGACTAAATCTTTATAATGTTTGCTTTTATTTTGTTGTCAACAACACAGCACAATTACAAGAGTCATGACATCAAAAGGTAAGTGAGTATGATCAGGAAATACCACAATCATGCACTGCAGACTTACCCACAGCACCGTGAGGAAGAGCCACAGAACAATTACTGTAGCAAGACATCTGTAAGACAATAAAAACAAAGCAACCAGTTCTCTCTTTCTTCTTCAAGATGATTGCAAAACTAGAAAAGACACAAAGTAATGCAGACCAAAACAAAGACAAACACAGAACCACCACAAACAATGGGAAGTACATTAAACAACAACAGAGCCACTGCCTTAGAACGGACAGCAGCCTAAGCTACTGGGGCTTAAATGCATTTTATTGGTGACGAATCTTTGCCCTAGGTCTGATATCCCCCCAAATAAATTCCGGCTTTCTTTCTCTTTGTATGCTTGACCCGTTGAAAGGCGAGTAAAGTAAGGGTGCAATGATCAGGACTTGATCAATCAAATACCACACCTGACCCAGGATACCAGTGGGAAAGCGACAGACTCACAGTAAGACACCACAAACGAGAGCCAAGAGGTCAGCCCTTTCCCAGCAGTCCAAAGTCGGAGGGATATAGTTTTGGCTGCGTCCTTCCGTCCGTCCGTCCGGAACCATATCTCAGTACCTATTGGTCAGATTTGATTCATTCTTGGTACAAATGATAAGTACCATGGACTCTCGATATCCCTATAAGTTTGGTCAAAATCCACCCCTTAACACTTGAGTTATTGCCCTTGTTTTAGTATAGGCAATTATAAGGCAAAACCTATATGAGCTTTTTTGTGTGATGATCTTCACATTTCATCAAAGGTATTATATTTAACAACTTCTCACTATTAGACCATGATTGCCAAGTGCCTGTAGATAAGCATGGCAGTGGCAAGTGCCTGTAGATAAGCATGGCAGTGTCAAAGTTTTACCCCACCCCCTTTGACCCCACCTAAGGGGTCAAAGGTCAAATATTTAAATTTCGCAATAACTAAGGCAATTGTTAATATTTTTTGCTGAAATTTTGCATACAGGCAGAGCAGCAATAGATATGAAACATATCAAACGGGATTTCAGTTTGAAGGCCTGGGTCCGAGCCTGTTGGGTGGACTTAGGGGGTGGGGCCGAGGTCAAAACTAAACTTTTTCAGAATATGGTCATGTTGCATATCAAATTAAAGCTGACGACGCTGGCAGCAACAGGGTAGCAAATATTTTGCCCACAGACACACCCTCGACCCAGGGGGTGGGGTCAAAAGGTCAAACTATATCTTTTTCTGAAAGTAGTCATGTTGCATATCAAATTAAAGCTGACGACGCTGACAGCAACATGGTAGCAAATATTTTGCCCACAGACACACCCTCGACCCAGGGGGTGGGGTCAAAAGGTCAAACTATATCTTTTTCTGAAAGGTGTCATGTTGCATATCAAATTAAAGGGAATTGAGCACAAAGCACCATGAAAGCAAATATGCTGTCATTACACACACCAACGACCCCTGGGGTGGGGTCAAAAGGTCATTTTCTTTTTCTTTTCTAAAAGTGGTCATGTTGCATATCAAATGAAAGTGGAAGAAGTGTAGACCTACATGCAAGGTAACACTTTGAATTTACACACACCCTTGACCTCTTGGGTTGGGTTTAAAGGTCAGATATTGAAATTGTGCAGATGTAAGTATATTTTTTTATTAAACTAAGCACTAAAGCATACTTGACCGGTGTTTGTTATAATCTGAATGATACTGAAGGTGAACTAAGGGTTAGATAAATGGGATTAATGTTTTGTGATTTACATGCATTTTCAATATAAAGAATAGTTCTTTTGAATGCTGCATTGTATGCCCTTTAAACTGTGTCTGGACAAAGCTACAATGTAAAAATCTGATTTGTTGGAACATGCCTCGTACAACATGCTTGTCTATGCATTTCACAAAAATGTTTCGGTTTCAACAGCCAAAGGCTTAGATACACTTTAAGGGCCCAGGCAACTAATGTTAGCAGATTGTTGGTGGAGCTCTTATTGTTCTCAGCTTAAACATCTGTTTGTCCTCTTTCATTGTTTTCAGCTTGTCTATCTGTTTGTCCTCTTTTGTGGAACTCTTAGAGTTATTATCACCCAATGTCTTTCAATTTACGTATATATGGATTGCTTTAATTAGATTATTGCCCATGTGCAAATATTTTTTTCTGATGAACAATAACCAAGATGGCTGCCATCATGGCAGATGTGTGTTGGTTTCCACTTGTGGACACTCTAATTTGGTCATTGATCAATCATTTTCTTCCAAATTTTATGCATTGATGACTTCCATAAACTTCTCACCCAAGTTTGAATATAAATAGGTTTTGTCCAATTGACGTAAACCAAGATGGTCCTCAGAATAGCCACCACCCCGTTTGCACTATTAGACACTCTAAGTAATTTGTGTTCCCATTCTTTTTCAAATTTCATATATGTATTTGTTTTATCAATCTATTGGCCCAGTGATTTTGTTACCTGCGCATCCTGCATCTTTTGCGCATAAGTTTTTATTTCAGTGAATCCCCGCAATCCCGGGATGCAATAGTATTGCAGACTTGTCATTAAAAATAGTGTTTGGGACTCATAAGTTTGCAGTTGGGACTCATTGATATTGGAAACAGCGAGTCCCAGGACTCATTAGACCAAAATTGTAAATGAATCACTGTATTGCCTAAGTGCAAATATTGGTTTTGTCAGATAAACACTGTCACCACCTATCTTTTTCCACTTGTGAACATTTTAAACTCAAAATTTTGTCACCCAATGTCTTTTAAATTTCACATAATTATGTAACTACCTTTATCAATGCATTACTCATTTAAATTTTATTTATTCATAACTTTAAGTTTTATCAATCTCTCAATCAAGTTCGAATATGCATTTTGTGCGATGACCGCTAATGAAGATGGCTGCCATCTATCTGTTTCCTTTTTTGGACACTCGGAATCATTTCTTACAAGGTTTCTTTCAAGTTTCATAGATGTATTAATTTTGTCAATTATTTGCCCAAAATCGGTAAGATTTTTTTCCGGCGAATGCTCAAGAAGACAGCCCTGGAAATTGCAGCCCCCTGTCCCCTCACATTTATGGCTACAACAACTAAGTTATTTGTAACCTGATTGCTCTCAAATACTTTTATCAATCTCTTGGACAAGTTTTGATATAGGTTTTGTTTTGTACCCAAATATACTAAGGTACCTATTAAGATGGCCACCAAAATAATCTTCCCCTGTTCTTTCACATTGCTACTTTTAACTGAAGGGCATTATCCCCATATTGAAGTAGGAGAGGTTCAGTGGTAAAGCAGTATTTATTTTTACA
Organism: Loripinus fragilis; assembly: GCA_964019695.1. Lineage (NCBI taxonomy): Eukaryota > Metazoa > Mollusca > Bivalvia > Lucinida > Lucinidae > Loripinus > Loripinus fragilis. Next base: position 41,550,800 of record OZ026521.1, on the reverse strand, counting down.
GGTGTTGTAAAGAAGATCAGAGTTTTGACTAAGAATGCCAAAAGAATGGGTTGCAAAGAAAGCATTGCTCTGAAAACAGTATTGGAAGTTCCTGACTACAAAATAGGTACTGGGCAGCCAGGGATATATATCAGGTAACTCTACCATGAATAATGATTCCCACAATTTATTTTGGTCAAATCTTTGATATCTTTAAGTTAATTAATGATGACTACTAGTGATCCTTGACTATACTAGTCTACTGTGAATTATGATGTCCACAAGTAATCATGGACAATTTAACTATGAATTATGCCTACTAGTGATCATAGACAATTCTACATCAAATAATAAAGCCTACTCTACCATGAATAATGATCCATACAAGTGACCTAAGACCATTCTTCTTGAATTATGATCCATACAAATGATCTTTGACAACTCTTCGAACAAATCTAATGCCAACAAGTTGTCTTAGACAACTCTTCCATAACTCACAGATGCCATTAAGTAACCTTAGGCCATTTTACCATGAATAATAATTCTTTTTAATTCTACTATGCATTATGATGCCTTCTAGTGACCTTAGACAATCGTACTATGCATTATTATGCCCACTAGTGATCTGCTATGAATTATAATGCCTATTAGTGATATTAGACTATTCGGTTATGAATTTTATTGCCTTCTAATGATCTTGGACACATGTACTATGAATAATGATACCTGCTATTGCTCTTAGACAACTCTTCCATGAATAACGACTTTCATTTGATGTTCGACAACTTAACAATGCGTAAAGAGGCCAACAAGTGATCCTAGTCAATATGCTACTATGAATTGTAATGCCTACATGTAGTCTTAGACAATTATACTATGAATATGATGACTACAAGTAATCTGAAACAACTCTACCAACAAGTGAATGCCCACAAGTGGTTATTTGAAATTAATCTGTAAATAGCGATGACTAAAAATGACCTTAGACAACTCTCCTACAAATTATGATGCCTACAAGTGACCATAGACAACACCACTAATAAATCATACCCACACGTTGCCTTAGACAACTGTTTATAAATACAGATGCCTATAAGTGATCTTAGACAATGTGTCTATGAATTAAGATGCCCACAATTGATCTTAAGCAACTCTACTATTATTGATGATGGCCACAAGCGGTCTTGGAAGCTCTACTTTGATTAATGATGCCTCTAATGATCTTAGACAACTTTGCTATGACTTATGATGCCCACACAAGGTCTTAGACAACTCTGCAATGAATAATGATGCTTGAAATTGATTTTAGATATCTCTACTATATCTATTGATGCATACATTTGATCTTAGACAATACTACTCTGAATTATGATGCCTGAAAGTGATTTTAGACAACTCTACCAACATATCTTATGTTCACAAGAGGTGTTAGACAATTCTACTGCAAATAACAATGCCTACAAATTCTCGTAGACAACACTACTATCATAAATGATGCAGACTTGTGATCTTACACAATTCTACTATGAATAATATTGCCTAATAGTTAAGTCCCCAAAACGAAGATGATACACTGATAAGTTAGGGATCTTTCATGCCAACCAAAATTCTATTTTTCTTGATCCACATCAGAAATAAGGGTGAGGTTGGCGCCTTCAAACATGTTTAAGCCCTCCAGTAAAATATTTTTACTGAACATTCCAAGGCCTTGCTACTTTTGTGGATCCTTTATGTTAATTTTGTTTAAAGTCTGTCATGCTGTCTTGTCATTTCCTTGCAGCCTTGTGCTCACCGGTTGGGAAAGCGCTGGCCTTTTGGCTCTCCTGTATGTGATGATTTCTTGTGTTTTTTTCACTTTCTCATATGGTGTCCTGAGTCAAGTGTGGTATTTGATTATATTGATTCCTGATCTTTGGCTTCTTCCTTACTATTATTATTGTTGCTCTGTTTCTTATTAAGTCTCTTAAACGAAGGGAGGAGACTTAAATTGCTTTTGCTCCGTTTCTTATTATTACTATTCTACTTCTTCCATTTCTTCGTTTTCTTTCCACCAAAATTTTGTCTGGATGAGTCTCAGACTCTCAGTAACTACTGGATGGATTGTTCTGAAATTTTGGAATATGGTAGATATGGATGTGAAGTTGTGCAAGAGAGTTTCTAAATGTCAGGCTCTACAGCTGGCCCATGGGTATGCCCAAAACCACTGATTTTCTGTCCAGACTATTTCTCATTAGCCATTGAAGGGATTGTTCTGAATTTTGTATATGATAAATATTGAAATATAGTTTTGCAAGAAAGTTTGACATTTGAAATCCCTGACTCAAGGGCTGACCAAGAGGTAATGCCAGGCCAAACCAGTTTTTAAAGTCCTAAATATCTCAGACACCATTCAGATCCCCTCCCATAAACCATAATATATTCATATTTCTTATGATAAGAAGCATTCAGTCACACTGATTGGGAAGTCCCCCATTGCGTGGCTGGGCATGCCTCACTCCTTCACTTCATTTAAGGCTTTATATTGGAAACTGTTCAGATCCCCATCCCTTAGCCATATATAATGTTATTCCTTATGATAAGACACACTCAATAACACTGACCAGGATGTCCCCAGTTGCAAAAGTTGGGAAAAATTAAAAAAAATAATTTAAACCAAATACACATGTACATTATTCTTAGTTAACAGATGTCAACTCCAAACATAGATGATTACTACAGTTGAGAAGTTTGCAGCAGTTCTCTTGAAACACAAGTAGAAGTCTATGGGTGCATGTGCAGAAAAATCATATATACCATACTGTAGGAGAGGTAAGAACTGTTCTATATATATCTGATCTGATATTCACTGACTCAAAAGATATGAAGAAAAAAATGAAATGTATTCGAGTCATTCTTGGCTAAACTGCAACAAAAGTGTGACATCTTGGCAACAATTAAAATATGACGTTTGAGCAATGAAATATAGTTCAGGGGAATGTTTTATTAGTGTATTTTACATTTTTAGCCATAAAAAGATAGTTTATTGCTTGTTTTTTCTTAAAAATAGTATTTGTTTGCTGGCACCCTGTTTGTTATTGACGAAACATTGACAACAGTTAAATACAAATACACTCATTATTTGTAACAATAGTGAACATTGAAATTCAGCTATGTTGAGAGTAAACATGTACATACAGTCAAACCTGCTGTTGCGGCCACCTGTATTAAGCGTGACCCTCTCTTAAGCGGCCATTTTAGAGCCCCCCCCCCCCCCCCCCCCCCCCCGTCGACAGTAATCGAAAAGCTGAATACGCTAAACGAACACCACCTGTTGATTTTTTGTAAGCGGGTAACCGTTATTGCAAGCGGGTAACCAGTCGTAAAGCCAGTCAGCTGATAAAATTGTCGACATCAAAGCATTTTGCCGCTGCCAAAGTTCATTCATCCATGCCGTGACAGATGTTTAACGGTAAATGTGTGAAAATCTAAATGTAAAGTAATACTCTGCGCTGGAGGCATAGGCATATACTTACTACACAAGGATGATATCTTCGCAGAAAGTGAACAAGCAATAGCTTTTAAGAAAAAAAAGTTATTTTTCAGTTACAAAATTTGAACCATTTTCCGATTCTTTTTCACCTGAATATTTTTACAATTCTAACAACATTCTCTTCATGTTCAATAGTACGCTGGCCATTAACATGCATTTACTTATCAAAAATCAAGTTTTAGCTTCTGGAAAAATATGATAAGCAGTGCTATCTCTACTCTTTTGACATACACAGGAATCTTTAGACTGAATGGACATGGCTTTATTTAAATTCATGTTTTGTTATGTTTATTTTTTCATTTATATATTTTATGAAGAAATGCAATAACTGCTGCAGTGTAGAACTGATTCTTTATACTTTTCAACTCATTATTATATGGGTATCCTCAACTTGAAGCCAATATTCTTTCGAGTCCTCAATCATATGGCCATCTTAGCTGAACCTCTATTAAGCAGCCACCTGTCTTAAGCAAGCGATTTTGGATTATCCCTTGACCGCTTGCTTAAGACAGGTTTGACTGTATTTAACTTGATTTTAAAAGAATGAATTTCACCAAAATCTGCCTGGAAAAACTAAATTGTAGTTTTGCTGCGGACGTAACTGGTGGAGTTAAACTTTTGAATTTCTACTGAAGTGGCAGTGATAAATATTTCCTGCTGCTAATTGCTTATAATCTGTTTTCATTGATGATGCAACAACAATGAACTGTTCTTGTAACAAAAGTTTAACTGCAACAAATTATTAAAACCTATATTTATAGCGGATGTTACTCTTGACGTTTACATGTAACCAAAACTGTATAGGAATTTGCAATGTCACTTTCAAATTTAATCAAATTTCTGCAATATTCAATCATCACAAACCATTAAAAGTGTTGAATTAAAATATACAAATTCGGCTTTATTATAATTGGTTTTACAGGAAGCTATATTTGGGGGGAAACCATAATTTTTGGGTATATTCCTACTGAGGGTTATGTTTCTAGGAAGAAATCATCAATATCTGCACTAAATGACTAGGATTCGGTTTTATTATTGTTGTGTTTCCAATCTTTATGGATTTATTAATTCAGGCTAAATGCTGCTTTTTTTTTTTATTTCAAATTCTCATTTTAGCTATCTTTTATTTACAATACATGTTATGGCTGTTACCATTGACTATCTGACCTGTACAGAATATGTCCAAGTTACATCCGCAACAGTTTTTTGGCATTACACTTTACTGGGTAGTGTAATTCTAACTATCTCAACATTTTTCACTGGGACTGTTTTTATAATTATTTCTGGATTTCAAGTAATTGCGGAGCTTTAGAGAGATTAAAAGTTGAAGTACAAAACTGCTATGATGTCAACATGTAGCGTCCACTCAATGAAAGTATGTCAATATAACATCCATTTCCCTATCAATAATAACATACGTAGCAATGACAAAAAAAACTGAATATTTAATCATAACTGTAAATTTCAGGCATCAACCACTCTCAAAAGAGTGCAATACAAAAGCATGTGATTAGATTTGTAAATACATGGGGCTAATATGTATGCTATTTCTTGTGTAAATAGAGCACAAGAATGGACGTAACATGTATCGTAAATTTCAATGTCAAATGATAGCATCCGTTCATTTAGTGCTTACAATCAAGGATAATTGACCTTCAAAGGCAGTAATGTTCTAATAAAGAAAGCATAATGTAGGCTTCTGCTTTTTTATAAAGTAAGCATGCTCAAATACATTCTAGGAACATCTGATAGGTACCTGTGATGGACGAAACTATGCACAAAGATTTGACTAATAACAAATTCAAACCCATATTTGTGGTTTCCATCTTGTGAGTGCATAAAGAGTTGACATGTTGGACACAGTGTATGCACTTATACACATATATCTTGTATTCATTCTAATTTCAATTAACAGAGTTAGTAAAGTCCGTAACAGCTTTTTCATGGAATCCGTTTTCCAGCATACAATTGCGCAAAAGCAACAAGTTTTACCAAATATGACAGTTTGTTTATTGTATTGATTTATCATCCCATTTCAGAAATGAATGGTATAAATTTACACTTTTTTCAGACCAAAGTTTGTGACCTAAATTTGTCACAAAAACGTCCGATTTTTTCAATAGTTTGCAGGGCTTTTTCTCCCTATCACCAGGGGCTGAATATAGGCCCCATTCCCAATCCAAAGTATCCTCCTTTTTTCCAAATTTCCAAAACAAAATTCCCAATCTGAAGCTCAAAAAAAATCTTACCAGAGAGCGAATTCAATTGAAATATAGCTGCATAATTGCTCTCTGAGCAGAATTGTAACTTTGACATTTGTGATAGTAATAAGATATAATACATTGATTTAACTCTTCATATACACATGTATAAAATCATTATGATCATGCACATGTGTTTTTTTTACTGTTTAACAGTTTACACTTCATAGAAATTCCCAAAATAATCCAAAATGCCGCATATTTTTCCCATTTCAAGCCAGGGGCCTTTTCCCAAAATAGCTGGAAAAGACCCTGATTTGATCAAATTTTTATTGAAAAAATATATCTTTTTAACAAGTTTTTCATTGAAATTGTCTTTACTATGTCTTTAATCCAATCTGAATACACAGAGCCATTTTCAGCTTGTCTCATAAAGTCGGTTTGCAAAATATTTGATGTCAAAGTAACCAACACTCACTGTTGCAGTTTAGCTAAGAATGACCCGTTCACATAACTGCAATGCCAATGCACGGCTATGCTTAATTTAAGCTTCAAAGTCATTTACTTGTATTTTAGTGTTGACTTGATGCCAACATATTGAGATTATTTTGAGTTAAAGTTTATAATGTAATGAAGAAAGCAAAGAATCGGAATTGATACAATCAAGTACCGCACCTGACCCAGGATACCATATGGGAAAGTGACAAAAACACAAGCAAACATCACATACAGGAGAGCCAAGAAGTCAGCCCTTTCCCAGCAGGTGACCATAAGGCTACCATGACACAAACAAGACAATACGGCAAAAACAAATAGAAAATAAAAAAGATCCACAAAAGAACGGTCAGTAAGAAATGACTGTAGGGCTAAAACTAGCTTCACGGTACTAACCTCACCCTTAATTCTGATGTGGATGAGGACACATAGATGTTTGGTTCGCATGAAAGTCTTCAAGTATACAGAAAGTCAGTACAGGCGATTGTCACTCCCCAGCATCTAGTGCCTTTCACAGATATGCAACGATGGCAAAGGCATAGGTACGTAAGTATCCGTTTGAGTTTGAAATAAAATGTTGTTTAGCCTAAACTTTAGGAATTTGTTATAAACTCAGCTTTGTAAAGTCTTTATTCCGTTCATTATCAAGTTGATTTTCATGAATTGATGGACAACAACTCCTCACTAGGAAAGAAGCGTCATAATGCGCTAGTCATTTGTTATCACTGCCCCCAACCCGGGGAACATCTGGGTCTTTGGCCTTTTGTCTGCATTTCCCTACCCTAAACCCCAACACTGTGTGGACAGCCAGCTGATAAAACAATGGTAGCACCCCCTAGTCTTTTATTACATTGCACTGCCATGTTTGCATAGGTATATCAAATCCCAGACATTTTCCACACACTATAGCCATAGAGACAATACAAAACTTAAAAACACAGCACATTCATTTGCCCGACTATCCCCCACCCTGCTCAGGGGCTGGGTGGCATGGTTACAAATGACTGGTGCATAATATATATTCATTCCAACATCCTTGAAAAAATAGAAGACTGATTTGTTTTAATGTCAACCTGGTGCTATACACAGTTGGAACTATAATCACATATCTGTCATCTGCTCAGGACTGGCCCTGGACGAAAATAAAAGGCAGTGAGTATCCGGCCACCATTGGAAAGCCGGTATCATTATTTTATTTAATTTTCAAACAAACTCTATCCATATAGCAGTGCAAGAAAGATTTCTTTAGGATAAGGGAAATCTATCCAAACTTGCCTGTTCGCTGTCTTACCCACCACTTTTTACAGGCCCTCAAATAAAAAATCTGAAATGCTGTGGCTAGGGGAACCTATGCCAATTTTTTTTCAAAAATCAAGAGATAGCCAACCCCTCCCCTGAAAGAAGTAGGGAGGGGATAAACTAAGTCCTTGTGGCATTTTTTGTTATATAATTCAAGTGTCATCTATTTTCATCCAGGGCCCAAACATTCTGCACCCATATCATAGACTGCTTATGGCGTAAACTGGTCAGGATTACAATGTTTGCAAACTCAAGACATTGGATGCTTGACAAATCACTAATACATTTATTTTTTAAATGAAACATTGCTTAAGGAAGGGTGTATAACATACAAAACTGTAATGACCCATTTCCTTTTGGGGCAGTCTGATCTTGGTTGAGAATGTTTACTTGTACTGGACTGTTTGTAAACAATGGATCAACCCTTCAGGCCCAGTACTGGTTATTGCCAAAGAATATGCACACTTTTTTTTATAGACCTGCCTTAGCTATAAGCTCCATGATGCGTTACAATTTTCAAGATTTTATTAAATCTGAACATTTGCAAATAATTAACATTTTTTGCATATTTCACTATATCAAAGAAATTTCACTTTGAAGTGGACAATTGTTATTTTCATTCCAATATTGCCACTTCTATTTCAAGGTATAATGCCTCATAATAGTCATATCCCTAGGGATGATCTGAGACCTCCCATCCTGCATAGAAATTACATAATAACTTTTATTTTATTTTTTCCACATTTTCATGCACATGTATATTTTCATGCTCATGCTGTTTTTCAGCTTTGCAGAAACTGGTAAATTTTGGGATGGCGGTGATGTTCTGGACCTTCATTGGAGATCCAGTACATTACATCTATCATAATATCACACTTTTTCATGCATTCAGCTTTTATGAGAATTGCTGATCCTCATGCTTCAATTTTGTTATCCTGTTATCCATAAGTTACATAATGACATCAAGTTTGCAACAGTTTTTCACAGGTTATAATGTCACCAATTATATGACATTATCCAATCAGATGTAGCCTTAAATTTGCAGCCTATAGTGCATTTGATTTTTTTTTCAAAGTTTCTTTTTATCTTTTTTAGGTTTTATTAAGCATTGTCTCCATGCCTTGAACAATGTAATGCTAATTGGATGGCCACAACGATATGCTGGTTAGAGAGTGGTTGACCATATATGTCATAAGTCCTTGGCGCTCATACATCAAAAGTAAGTGTATATTGCATAAATAACTCTTTATCTGCTGGTTTTCTCTGATGGATACCTTCGCAAACAGTTTGGACCATGATCAGGCCCAACAAAATATCAGGGCCTCATGCGGTCTGGCCTTGATCCACACTTTCTTTCCATCAACACAGTGATTCCATATTGATTATGAAATTTCACCAATGGATTGACTTGAGATCTAAGTTCATTTAGTGTAAACAGCTCTTTAATTACTCAGTGTGCTTATATGAGCATGTGTGCTTATCAGGTCGAATATCGTACCTTTAAAGTTCTAAAATTTTAAACATTTTTTTGCACAAAATGCTGATAACAGCAAATAATTAATACCATATTAATGTATTTTTGATTAATGCATTCTTGCATAGGAATTCATTACGTGAAATTGTTTTGAAGCCGCAAAAATCCACACTCAAATCATGAGATTCTCGTGCTGTTTGAACATGACTTTTACTTGACAAAGCCTATCTGGGCCCTGATTTGTTTGCATGAGTTACATGGGAATGCGTTGCGGCCTTGGCTAATCACAAATGAAATTTTTACTCTTAATTCAATATTTCAGCCAAAGGCCTTTATCAAGAAAAACATGCACTTCAATATCAACTACATAGTCTCTGTTCCACCATTTTGTACTTGTTTCTATTGATGTGTGACATCACTTCAACATGAGCGTAACGCCACGACGTGGCACAGCTTTTCCCGTAAAAGTGCAAAAATACCTGCTTCATGCTCACCCTTACCAGACATGAAATCCATCATGCTCACAAGTCCCCAAATAACAACAATTATTTGCATTCTCATACTTATTTGCATGACAACACAGCACTCAGAGCCGGGAAACAAATCCTCTCATCTTTTAAGCATATATAGTTTGCATGCGCAGTGAAATTAGGGTGAGCATGAAAAAAAATTAGTATGGACTTAGTTATAAACAGTATGGACCCAGATCAAGTCTTACATTTTGTCGGACCTAATCCAACTTCAAACCATTTACCATTTATGAATAATTACAGCAGCTGGCAAAGAAAAATCATACAAAAAGATGAAAGGCCCAATCTGTGTTCCAAAGGCACACAGTTCGACTTTTCTAAAGGTTAGAATTCTGAAAATCCTGAACATTAGAAATTCTGATCTCATAACTGAACATAGGTCAAAGAATCTAATACAGACGGCCTAAATCAAGACCTTGGGGCTGACTTTCTGTGGGAAATCAGCCCCAAAATCCTGAATCTAGGAATAATCTTGTGAACCCACACCCATGCAAAACGGCACAAAAAGAGGACTAAAGTACAAAATGGAGACCCAAACCACACTGTGCATCAGATGCACTGACTGAAAATAGTCTCCACTGATGCCATTTTGTTTAGAGAAATCCTGTGTAAGAAAGGGGATATTTTGATGTTTAAGCGATGTTTTAGGTGCGGTTTAGGTTGAAATCAGGTAAAATATGCAAGAATAACGATCACATATGTTTGTTTCTGTGCTGTTTAGGTTGAAATCAGGTAAAATATGCAAGAATAACGATCACACATGTTAGTTTCATTGCATTAACACTTGCCAGGTTCCTTGGACGATGTTTGAACACTGGGCCTAACGGCCTCATGCTCAAACAACTTCCTTGGGGCCCGGCAAATATTAATGCATGAAAAAACATGTGTGATCCCTATATTCTATCTTCGAAATAAAATCTTGTTTAAACTAAGAGATTTTCAACTGCCTTCATTTGCTGATACAGATAAAGACCCAGATTTGCCAGTATAAAGTACATACATATAAAAATTGAAAACATCACCCTTGTCCGTACGCCCCTTACGTACCCTGGGTCTTTTTTTCTCAAACAATAGCCCCGGGCAGGGGTCATATGTGTCACATTGACACATAAATTTCCAGTTAAATTATTTTTTTGGAAAAACAGAAACAAAGCCATTTTCAAAGTTGACCAAAATGCTAGTAAACAGTAAAGACCTCTATGAAATGCAAACAGTGAAGACCTTGATGAAATGCCAATACAACACAGCATTCCATCAGGGTCTGCACTGTTACTGAGACAAAAGCAGTTTTCAGAGAAAGAAATATTTTTTTGGAAATCATACCTTGGACCCCTCAATATATAGAATGGGCCATTCTGACTTCATCATAAGTAAAAGTCTGAAAAGGGATAAAGTGTCACACTCAGTAATATTTTGCTTACAGGACATTGCCTATGTTTTCATACAATTTTACAAACTTTTATTGAATGATTTGGTTTATCATTGCAGGGAACAAGATGAAGTATGCAGTCCATACATAAAGTGTAGAATCAGTTTTCTTCAAATTACTCATCTTAGCAGGTAGCCCCCATGATGCCAAAACTAGAAATGCGATTATTGGAGAGCCTAATCTGATCAAGGAACCTTTACTAGGCTTAGGACAAGAACATGACAGCCAAGAAGAAAATGTGCTACATATAGTTTAGACAATTGTGTTCCATCTAAGTGATAAGAACAGTTCCAAGTGGAAATATTTTTGTGGGCACTCATTCGAAGCATCTCAATGAGACACCTCAAATGAGCACCAAGTTTTTTGGTGGAGAAATGAATTCTATTCAGGCCTCCAGATAGTGCATAGTTCAAAATTAATTTCCTTTTTTTCTCAATTAAATCATTATTTTATGTTGTTGGTACTCATAACAACAGTCTTATTGAGACTCTTTAGTACAAAAAACAAATGTTAAAACTGATGAGAAAGAAAGTATTTACATTTTTACTCTGGAAATTCTGTTAACCTTGAATTAAGGCAAGAAAATATTTGACAGTTTTTAAGTTTAGACCAGATGATAGTTATTTAGAACCTGAATGAGGTATCAACACCGGATTTTAACCATAATGAAGACAATCAGTGTTTTTATTTTGTCAGTATTACATGCACTTCCTGTTTGTTGATTAAATCATTGATGGATACTTCTTAATTCCAATCTTGAGTAGCAAATAGGGTCAAGTCTGACTGGACTAGGGACCAGACTTCATGTAGTTTGAAATCTGATTGTACATTTATCATACACTGTTTGAATCAGAATGATTTGGTATATGTGACCTTATTACACTTATTTTCTTAAGAAATGTCTGATTTACACTTATCTTCTTAAGAAATGTCTATTATAATCAGAGGTTTCTTAAGAAAATAAGTGTTATAAGGTCACACATACCAAAAGCTGATATCTTGAAGTTGGGTTGAAGAGGAAGGGCAAATTGTAACATAAGTATGTGTATGGAAACAGTTTTGATTTATGACGTATATATAATCAGTATTCTTGTGCATGGGCATGTGTAAGTTCCATTCGCTGTTCAATCAAAAAGCGATGAATGAGCAATGTATGTAACAGGTATTGTTTGTTTAGTATATGTGTACTGGAAAGAACCGTCGCAATGAGACCATCGTTTTAAGCACCTTAAACAAATGATAAGAAAAATATTCACAATTTTACTCGCAAAAAATTTGTTTTATCTTGACTTGCTATGAAATATACAGGTAGCATGTTCAATAGTTGTAACAAAATTGCAAAACTTAGCTGACCATGAATTCTACCCTGCCTCAAAATGTTTGATCTTATCCGACAAAAATAAGGGATTGATGGGTTTAGACCCAACTTGCTCAGATATACCTTTGGGTAATTGGTAAGAACTGATTAGATCTAGGTGACGTTGGACTTATTTTCAAGTTCACAAGAGAGCATAGAAAGTTGAAAAAATTCCTTGATTACATCATAATAATTATCTCCAGAATAGATGGATAGATTTGAAGCAAGCTTGCATATAGATATATCAGATTCAGAGGGTAGTGGAGAATTCGATCTTAATTTCATGGTCAAATAATTTGAAAAAAAATCATATGTCTGATCTGAAGGTACCAGTTACTATGGTAAAATTATGGTAGCAATTTTTATATCCCCAAGGAAGTCAGAGGGATATTTAGCATTTCTCTCAATATCTCGCCCAAAATTGATCCCTGCTTGAGCCACCAACCTTGACTATGTTTAAATAGGCAATTACAATGTATAGTGCAAAGCTATATTGTTGGGGACATATTGCTTTTGGTCCAGATCCTGTCATTGTCCCCATCCTTGGCCACATGGCTTCTCTTTTGTTTTTCGTTTCCTTCATTGGTATGGTCGGTGTAGTCATAGCAACCAGGCATACAAATTAGCAAAGTATTTTAATATTGAATCATGTGGTTAAATTGATCATTTAATAGTTTAATGCTACAGAGAAACTGTATCTGATCACAGAATTTGCTGTAAATTGATCTTGAACCATCTAAAAGTACTGATTCTTTTTTTTCTCCAGTGGTTTGCTTTTTTGTTGCCATAGCAACCAGATATATGACTTTGCAAATATTTTATTATTGGAACATGTAACACAATAGTATGTCTATGCCTTTAGTTAAGAGTGTGTACCAAAAAATAATTTTCTTTTTTCTCAACCAAAGCATATGTTGTGGGTACTCAAAAGAACCGTCTCAATGAGCCGGTTCTTTTGAGCACCAAAAACAAATGCTTTATAGACGGATGGCTGAGAATGGGTTTGCTCCCCCCCCCCTAGGGAATTTTGCAGACATATCCTATCTTGTAGAGAATTGAAAGCCGAGTCTTTTCAGAGATGTTTGCACTCTGTGCTCCGGGGCGTTAGTCTGTAAAAGCCTGTAACATACGTTACTTAATCAAACTAAGAAAAAGTAAATTGAAAGTTTGGGCTATAAATTAAAGACATTGAAATATTTATTTTTAAAAATCATTCATATAGTCTGCATACTGGATATCTTAACTACGTATGACAGCCATTTGAACAAAATTGCGGCTTCCAAAAGTGTCATATGCGTTACATAAATACGATAACCCATTAAAATTTGCAAGTGTGGCTAACATCATTTACATTCACAATCTCTCTGTGTGTTTTGCAAAATGTTTTTAACCATGTCTGACTAGCTTATGCAATTGGCTAACAGAAAAATTAAAGTTTGTTTCCCTAGCTTAAATATTTTTTCTGAAATAAGCAATTAAACAACCCTACCCCTACCCAGTTTTAAGGTGAAATGCTTGGTATTAAAACTAAAGTGAAAATAGTTAAAAAATATTTGCAGTTGATGAATGTGTTTCATTGTTTGGGATTTATTTGCTTATATGAAAAGACTCAGAATTCTGCAAGTTTCTTGCAAAATTTTTAACATCAGAGGCTGTAACATATGTTACCTGATGTAATAAATGGGCAAGCTCATTGTCTTTACGTAAGATATGCCTAAAAATGTTTTAATCTCCTTGAGGGAATTTTGCAGACATATTCCTTCTTATAGTATAACTCAATCTGCATCGAATAAGGGATGTTTGCACTCTCTATGTTGGGGCGTTAGCCTTAAACAGCATGTTACATGCGTTACTATATCAAATAAAGGAAATGTAGTTTGAAGTTTTGAGTTAAAATTGTGAAAAAACTCGCAGCTGTTGAATATCTTACGTTGTTTAGGGATTTTAAGCTGGCTCTTATGATAAAGACTTATAGATCTGCTAGTTGTCATCAAGTTTTAAAGATCAGAGAGTGTTACATATGTTAGCGTGATAAGGAAATCATCAAACAGTATTTTGACATCAAGCTGAGTAAGGGCCTGCTCCATCCTAACCCCCTTTGGAATTCTGCAGACAAATTACATCTTATGTAACCATTCAATGTGCATTTAATAAGAAATGTTTGCACTCTGTAATTTGGGGCGTTAGCCTGTAACAGCTTGTTACATATGTTACTATATCAATTTGAGAATAAGAAATTTGAATGTTTGAGCTACCAAAAGAAGACATTCAAATTATCTAATAAATTGACATTCTTATAGTCTTTATACTGGATGTCTGTACTACATATGGAAGCTATTTAACATTAATACGGCTAACTGTGGTGTTATGTACGTTACATGAACCTAATTATAATTTAAAAGCTGTAATTGTGGCTATCGTCATGTAGTTTAACAACTACTATGACTTGGTTTCAAACTGTTTTATTAGATTTTACAAACATATACTCAATTGATGAATAGGAAAAAGCAAGTTTGCTTTTCTATCTTAAATATATTATCTTATAGGAGCTAATACACAGCCCTACTCCCAGTTTTACAGAGAAGCCAATATTGTTATTACCGTTTAAGTAAAACACATAAAAGCGATTACAGCGTGTGGATATTTTTCATTTTCTTAGTCTATCTTGCTCATATATCTACAAGATGTCATTAAGTTAAAGATCAGGACACTTAATGTGTACTTATAAGTCTTTGGTGCCAAAACACTAGAAATTATATTCGTTTCTGATTATCAAGCCCATGGACTGGAGTTACAGATGTTATCAATGACCTTTTGGATACATTTCCTAATACTGTGCATATAATGCTAAATATAGAGCCACAAATAGAAAAGATAGTTTTACATTTTTACAAGAAAATACAATAAATGAAATGGTCCAAACTATTTCTCATCGATTTAACACTCATGTTAAACGTTTGTCGTTGTCTGCTTCTGTGGTAATCATTATTATCAGACGCCTCCTTGCAACTAGTAGAATCATCACACAATATTTCAATCATTTACTGTTATTCAATTTTACCACCAGTCCACTCAAAATTGATGAGCCATTATCAACTTTAAAATTTTATGGCTTGGAACATTCGGAAACTGGTATGAATTCCTAATAATTGGCTCTTTGAGTATGTGTTTCAAGTGATACTCTGCAAGTAGGAGAAAGACTAAAGCTTTACAAGCATGAAAACTATGCCATTAAGAGCAATGAGTACCTGGACTGATGTACCTTGATATTTCTGTGATAAAGAATCATATCTTAGCTGGTTAACTTTTATAAATGTAGCCTTTCCATACATGCAACCCACATATTTTCATCTAATAATGTCTCTGCACTTATTATCTTTCCCCAAGCATTCAAAAACTTATTTGAAGTCTTAGTACTTCTGAAGTGCTGTAACCGAGGTAACTCTTTCCCTTCAGATAAACGAACTAGATGTATCACAGCAGGTAAAACAATGAAATGCAGGATGAACAGAGCGCAAATTAGACCCTTTCAATTCAATGATTCACTAAGTTTCTAAGATAAGAGCGCTTATTAAATGATGTAACATATATAACTCGTCGTAATAAATGAGCAAGGGCATTGTAGTGACATCCTTTTTGATTACACAGACAGAGGCAAGTGTTTTCAATTTCAGTGTTTTCAATGGATCATGAAATGAGGCACCTTATCAACTTGTTTACTCTGTATAAATCTTCCATAGAACATAATATAGAACTACTGGTTATCCCATTCTACCTATAGTCCACTTTCCTTCTTTTGAATGCAACAGCTAATGATACGGCTGCAAAAACTGAGAAATCATAGGTTTTACATTATTTTAAGACATGCTTCAATGTACTGACATCAAAAAACAACCAACTGCAAACATAATTGATGGCAATGTCCAACTTCGTATTCTTTCTCTTATACCAGATAACTTTCAAGGTGTAACAGAAATTGTTTTAGACGGTCTGCCAAAACCATCAAGAGTCAACATTGTAACTAAGAAAAACTTATAAAGTTCTTTGGGTGCAGCAAAATACTATTGATCTAAGACCTGAGGACTTAAGCACCAGAAGACTGGATAGGTTTCATGGCAAATGATGCAAAAAAGCAGCCTATCAAATTTCTGTTTGACCAATGTCAGAAATCTTAAAGTATTCTTAGAGGTTTACATTAGAGACATAGATTTTGCAAAATCAGAGCAAAGTTATCATTTGACTAGCACGGATGCAGAGGCAGCTGCAGTTAGATTGCTCTTGCCACTTCACAGGTAGAGATATATAACAGAGTCTTACTCCATTGTATGCATATATGTGAAATGGCATTAAACCCATATTTAATCAGGTGTCTGATCCCATGACACTGACATGCTGTCTCTGCTTTTGAAGAATGCTAAGGATTCAAGTTTTGCTGAGTCAAGTTGTTTGACGCTGGCACTGGCCACACATACAAAGAAAATTAAGTCTTTTGATGGCTAAAGAGGAGGATCACACTAAATGCTTATAAGTGATGTTTGTCACAATTACCAATTTTAAAAAGTAATCTTAATTAATGTAACACATATAACACCATAGGAAGCTGTATATTTGTTAAAAAATCTTTTCTTATGTATCAAAGGTATTCAGCATGCAAACTACATGAATAATTCAAATAAATAGATAGTTTTTATGTCTTCTTTCTGTTTCTTAGACTTTCAATTCATTTACTCTTAAATTGATATGGTAACATACGTATCATACCATTACAGGCTAACCCCCTAGTTAATAGAGTGCAAACATCTCTTATTTGATGCAGCTTGAACTGTTCTTTAAGATAGGATATGTCTGCACAATTCCCAAAGAGGTGGAGAGGAACAGGATTGTACTCAGTTTGCAGTCCTAATACAATACCATGATTCTACTGGTTGTGATGAAATGGGTGATTATTTTGCAATAGAAGCAGACACAATGATAGACATTGTGAGGGTGGCTTGAATAAAGATTGTTTTTGAATAATTTTATTTAATAGGAATATTTATTAAATTGTGTCATTTAAATGAGAACTATTATTTCTATCTATATGTCTATATATCTTAATATTATAGGCAATAGGAAACATGTGATTAAAAAGGTTATATATAACATAGCTAACACAATATCATGGGCTTGTTATCAGCAATGACTGTAATTACTAAGACTAAGCAAGAGGCTAGAGATAAATAGGAAAGCATGTGAAAAACAGTATTTTTCTGAAATATCATCTCTTACTTCCAAGAAAATTTCCTAGCTCATTCATTATGCCATGTGACATACGTTACTTACTTTAATAAGTGCTCTGTTCCTGATGTCAAACTTGCAAATGTATGATTCTTTATTGCATTAGCAAGACAGTGCCAAAAATGTAAAATATCCACGAGCGTCAAATATTTTCATATATTTTTCTTCAATTATAGATACCAAAATTGGATACTAAAAATTGGGGGTAGGGTTGTTTAATAGCTCATATAAAACAATGTATTTGAGATAGAAAAGCAAACTTTATTTTTTCTAATAGTCAAATGAGTATTTTAGTAAACTAAGATTAAAAACACTTGTAAAAATGCACAAATCGTCTGTAAAATGAATGATGTTAGTCATGATTTCAACTTTCAAAGAGAAATTTAATCTATGTAACGCATATAACACCATTGAAGGCTGTAATTTTGTTTAAAATGCTGCTTTTATGTAGCTTAGGCATCCAGCTTGCAAACTACATAAAAAATTTGAATAATTAGATGATTTAATGTCTTCTTTCTCTAGCTCAAACTTTCATTTTGATTTTTTCCTTAGTTTGTTACAGTAACATATGTAACAGGCTGTCAGAGACTAACGCCCCGGAGCACAGTGTGCAAACATCTCTTAAAAGATGCGGCTTGAAATTTTCTTCAAGATAGGATATATCTGCAAAATTCCCTAGGGGGGGGAGCAGGACCTTTTTTAGCTCGAAGTCTATTAACTGATGGAAAGAAAATGTTAAAACGTTAACACTTAAGAATTTTACTTATCTAAAACTGTTACCAGTTTAAATTGATTTCAAATACCAAAAAATAGCAAAATTAGTGCTTTTGTCTTCAGTAGTGTGCTATTTGTTGCCATGGCAACTAGACTTTTGATTTGCAAAGCTTTTTTTATGTTTGAATCATGTACTACATGGGATGCACTTTAAGTATGAAACTACGGACTAACTGTACCAGTTTACAAAAAAAAATGCTTAAATTGACCTCAAAATACATAAAATAGCAAAATTCCGCTTTTTGTCTTCGCTAGTGTGTTATATGTTGCCATGGCAACTAGGCATATGCTTAGAGAAAGCATTTTAAGTGACTTAGAATTGTGTACTACATGAGATGCACTTTAGTTTTGATACTATAGACTAACTGTACCAGTTAACAAGAAACTGCTTAAATTGATCTCAAAGACCTAAAAAAAAGGCTTGTTGTCATTATTAGTGTGTTATTTGTTGCCATGGCAACTAAGCATACAATATGACAAAGCTTTCTATGTTTGAATAATGTACTGCATATGCATGTGATGCACTTTAAATATGATGCTATGGACTAATTAAACTAAATAAACCAGTTTACAAAAACTACTGAAAATTATATCAAAGCGCTTGAACATATCAAATAATATGGCCTTTTGTCTTTGATAGTGTGCTATTTGTTACCATGGCAACAAGGCATGTGCTTCGCAAAACATTTTATGTTATAATTATGTAAAACAAAAGTTGTTTAACATGTATGATTCTTTGAACTTACTCTACCAGTTTACAAAAATTGCCAAAATTGATCTCAAAATACCTAAAATGGCAAAATTATCCCATATGTCTTTGATAGTGTAATATTTGTTAGAAAATGTGAGGTATTTGATTTGGCAAAGCCTTTTGTTTTTGAATCATGTAATAAAAAAAGTTGCTCTCTCAACATGGTGTTATTAACTTACTTACCAAGTTACAAACATTGCAAGATATTGATCTCAAAAAGCTAAATTAGCCAAATTTGGCTAAATTTCTTCAATAGTGTGTTATTTGTTGCCATGGCAACTCCACGTATGATTTTGCAAAGCGTCTCTTTTTTGAATCATGGAATACAAGAGTTAAACTATAAGTATGATGCTATGGACTCTCTGTACCAGTTTGCAAAAAGCTAAACATCGATTTTAAAATAGCTAAAATAGCAAAATTAGGCTATATGTCTTGAATAGTGTATTATTTGTTGCCATGGCAACTATTCATGTGATTTTGTAAAGATTTTTATTTTTGTATCAGGTAAAACAAGAGTTGTACTCTAAGTATGATGCTATGAACTGACTGTAACAAATTACAAAAATTGCTAAAAACTGATCTCAAAATAGTCAACTCAGCAAAATTTGGCTAAATTTCTGGGATAGTGTGTTATTTGTTGCCATGGCAACTATGCATATGATTTTGCAAAGTGTTTTATTTTTGAATCATGCAATACAAGACTTAAACTATAAGTATGATGTTATGAACTAACTGTACCAAATTGCAAAAATTGCTAAAAATTGATCTCAAAATGGCTAGAATAGCAAAATAAGGCAAAATGTCCTTGGTAGTGTGTTATTTGTTGCCATGGCGACTAGGCATATGATTTTGCAAAGATTTTTATTTTTGAATCAGGTAATACAAGAGTTGCACTCAAGGTATGATGCTATGAACTAACTGTAACTTGGTACAAAAATTGCTAAAAATTGATCTTAATATTGCCAAATAAGCAAAATTTGCCTATATTCTGGGGTAATGTGTTATTTGTTGCCATAGCAACTAGGCATATTATTTTGCAAAGTGGTATATTTTTGAATAATGTTGAACAAGAGACAAAATTTAAGTATGATGCAATTGCCTTACAGTACCAGTTTACAAAAACTGCTAAAAATTGACTTTAAAATAGCAAAATTAGGCTATATGTCTTCAATAGCGTATTACCTGTTTCCATGGCAACTAGTCATGTGATTTTGCAAAGGTTTTTATTTTTGAATCAGGTAATACAAGAGTTCTACTATAAGTTGGATGCTATGAAGTAACTGTAACTAGGTACAAAAATTACTAAAAATTGATTTTAAAATTGCCAAATTAGCAAAATTTGGCTAAATTTCTTGATAGTGTGTTATTTGTTGCCATGGCAACTAGGCATATGATTTTGCAAAGCATTTTATTTTTGAATAACACCAAACAATAGTTGCTCCTTATGTATCAAGATAAGACATATCTATATCAGTCTACAAAAGTTGCCATAAATTGGCCCTAAAACACCTAAATATGCAATTTTTGAATTTTGCTCTTCAGTTGTATACTGTTTCAGGGGTAACAACCTACGTCATAGCGTGGGTGTTGTAAACACGTAGTATGACGCCATCTTTGATTTGCAAGGTTAGTTTTTCCCTTCGTAAATGTCGTACAAATTAGTGTCTGTCAAAACTAAGCAGTGCAGGCGGTGCCTAACATCACACTTGAACAGAATATACAATGGTCACGTCCAGAAATGCCGTTGCCTTTGTAAACATTCACCCACAAAAATGGAAGTGGGTGACTGCTAAAATTATCCTCGTGTCTCCCGCTTCGATTCTTGTGGGTGAATGATTACAAAGGCAACGGCATATCGGGGCGTGGCCGTTATATATTCTGTTCAAGTGTGATGTTAGGCACCGCCTGCACTGCTTTGTTTGTACAGACACTCATTTGTTTAATTTTACGAAGGGGAAAACTGACCTTGTAAATCAAAGATGGCGCCGCACTACGTGTTTAAAACATCAATGCTATGTCGTAGGTTGTTACCCTTGTGTTTGTTGCCATAGCAACGGCGTAAGCAATTTTTCAACTGATGTCTTGGCTTAAAATTTTAAAGTGGTGTTGTTTGTTTGTATTATTTGTGTTGTTTTTTTTTTCTTTATGATTGAAGGAAGTTGTGTGTAATATTTGACTGATTTGGGCAATTTCAGTTGATTTATTGTACCATTTTGGCTTAAATATTAGTTTTCGTTGCCATGGTAACTAAAATAATAAAAATATTTTTTCTTGTTCTTCCATCATAATCTTCCTGTGATATCAAAATCAACCCAATTTGTTGACCATCATGTGGAGTCACCTGCATGATTTTTATCTGAACCGGCACTTAATAGCTCAAATTTCAAAATACACAGTTCATGATTGAAGCTCCATATAATTCATTGCATATCATTGATGGATGGAAAAAATATCCCCATTTCTGTGGTCAAATATTCTGGAATATTTAAAGAGTGAAATCTTATTAATTTGGAAACATCAAAAACAGAATATATAGTTTGAAATGTCAGTATTTTTAGGGAGTAATACATTAAATAAATAACTCCCATTAACATCTCAAAATAACCAGAAAAATTGTAATATTAGCCATTTCATGTCCCTTGATTGCCCTTATAAATGTTCACAACTTTACCTTTATTGGTATATTAACAGTCTCCAGGGAACCAGACTCCCCAGAACTGTAAAATATGAACTGTGAAGTGGAAGCTATGACATGTGATGCTTGAAGTATGTAGTATGAAATATGTACTAAGTATTAGCTGTGAAGTGTGATCTGTAAAGTCCTGTTTTTGCATTATGTACTGTAAACCGTTGGTGTCTTGTATGTTTATTTAGATGAGCTATGTGAACAGTTAAATGCTACTTGTGCAGTGAATTGCGAAGTCACTCCCAGATGTTCAAATACATTTTGGTTTTGACAAACGTTAATCAAAATTATCAGCTTTTATTGCAAACATTTAACAAAACAGACTAGCAAGGGGCTCAATGAGCCTAAACCTCTCAGCAAATTGTTAAATGTAACACCAAATTTGGAATTTGGGTGTCGTCTGATCGGATGTAAACAACTCAGTCATTTGTTTGTTTACAACTACCTGGACGAAATCTATAGACCTGGTGAAGTTGGCACTACTCCCAAACTTAATTGTTTACGCAATCTAGCACATCTGTTAAGTATTTCTTTTGAGTTTGACTGACGTAGAAAGAACCTCAGAAACTATTTCTTTCTTCTTGAGCCGATTACATGGTAGCCATCTTTGTAGCCCCAAGTCAGTAGAGAAATAGATCTAAACCCTTTCAATTAAATGCATAATCTGTTTTCCTTGTTAAATCAACCTTTTGATAAGTGGAAGCATTGACTGTAAATGCTCTCTTTCACCTACTAAAGTTTTGGTGACTCATTTAAGTTTGGGTGGATATAGACATTTGGGTGTAATTATTTTTGAGGCCAAACTTCATATTTGGGAACCTCTTGTATGACAGTTAGTTTATTAATCCAAATCCTTGTAAAGCTAGATAGATTTTGTTTTAAAGGCAACTTTTACTTAAAAGATAACTTCTATCCTTTAAGACCATTTTCACTCATAAGATCAATCTTATATATGACTGTTCAACTTTTTCCCTATATGGAACACTTATTTTATAGATACATCTAATATATTAACGTATAAGGTTTCGCCTTTGCCTGTATAAGGTTACACTCTTGCCGGTTTGTTTCTTTGATTTGATTCTTTACGTCCCATCAACAATATTTCAGTTACAAAGGGATGGGTCTTACTGGGTTGAACCAGTACTAAGCTAGGATTAATGTTCTTGCTCAAGGACACAACACAGTGACACCAGTGAGGCTCGAACCTGCCACCCCTAGGTCTCGAGTCAAGCACTCTACCACTGAGCCACTGTGCTTCCTCACCCTTGCCTGTATAAGATGTTTCCCTTGCCTGTATAAGGTTTCACATATGCCTGAACATACATCTTTTGTAAGTTCACCCTTGTGTTTTACCCTTGTGCGCAGGAGCTTGTATTAATAAGGTTTCACCTTTGCCTGAACAAACATATAGGTGTAACGTCTCACTACTGCATGTATTTGCATAATTTGTTGTTAATTAAGTTGTTACCTCAGTATTTTCTCATGTCACATACAAAATGTCTGACTATGTCTTAAGATATTAATCTATGCTTTGAATTGATGATCTAAATAAATTGAGAAACTTACATAATCTTTTCATTTCAAGCGCCCTCTTACACTACCATTGCTATCGACCCAGGCGAACCCACAATCATAGACCATTGTAACACCGCTTTTAAAAATCATGACTTGCATGTTTACCCGGCCAGATGCAGCTTACTTGCGTACAGTTGTCTGAGGTCATTTGTAGGTATCATATTTCTTAAACTCGATTTTTTATGTTTTTCACATTGATTTTTGGCAAAAACTTTTTTCTTATTAATTTTATCAAACCGTTGTAGAGAAAAATTGGCGCCAATTTCTCCAAACGGTTCTAACGTCCAAAATGCTGCAGTTAACTCTGCGCATAGATGCACTCTTTGAGCATTTTAATCAAGGCGCAAATAAACTAAGTCAAACATGTCAGTCAAAAAGTTGCAATGCACCGCCCCGATTCACTTACTAAGGCAATGGGGGAGCGCAGTGGCTCAGTGGTAGAGTGCTTGACTTGAGACCGAAGGGCCGCGGGTTCGAGCCTCACCGGCGTCACAGCGTTGTGTCCTTGAGCAAGAACATTAATCCTAGCTTAATACTGGTTCAACCCAGGAAGACCCGTCCCTTTATAACTAAAAGATTGTTGATTGGACGTAAAGAATCAAATCAAACAAACAAACAAAACTAAGGCAATGGATGGCTTGTTCAAATATATTGGTAATCACGCCTGATTCGCTCGTGCCTTAAGCTATTGGGGTCATCTCGAAGCTGTCCGTTTAGGAGCACGTGCATAAGAGAAATATGGCACATCATGCGAAATCCCAGCTTCTGTACTTACAGATGATCATGCTCAAAGTAGATTCTGAATATGCGCAGTACATTCTTAGTGTGCATACAGCATGATTTAACTATACACAGCCAGTGAATAACAGTTTATATACCCCTTGTGAATATTCTTTTGAGATGAACCCTTTTTGTCACGCCTCTACGAAATTTATCTGTTAATAAACGACTTTGAAATTTTTTGCTGAATTCAATGTTTTGCAAAATCTTCATCTATGTGCATAAAAATCTGTTTGCGCCACAAACTTGGGACCTTTTGGAGAAACTGGCGCTAATTTTTCTCTACAACTTTCATCGCGAACACGGTTTGATCAAATTAATAAGAAAAAAGTTATCGATGTGAAAAAACATAAAAAAGTCAAGTTTAGTAGAATTTCTTTAATGCAAATAGCTGTTATAAAAATTGATAGTAGAGAAGTCTGGGCCATTTGTAGGCATCCAAATTCATAGTAAGGCTTACTAATGCCACTTATAGGCATTATAATTCTTAGTAGAATCTTTTAATGCAGCTAATTTATATATTAAAGTACATAGAGTTGTCTGAGATCAAAATGTAGGTATCATATTTCATAGTAGAATTGTCTTACGTATAAGCTGTTATAATAATTGATAGAGTTGTCTAAAGTCTTTTGTAGACGAACAAGTTCATATTAGAGCTTACAAAATCCACTTGTAGCCATCCACATTCTTTGTAGAATTGTTGAATGCAGCTAATTTGAAACAATTCCAATAGTAGAGTTGTCTAAGACCACTTGTTGGTAATATATTTATAATAGGTAGAATTGTCTAATGGAAATAACTGTTATTTGAATGGATAGTTGAGTTGTCTTAGTCCATTTGTGGACATCAAAAATCGTACTGGATTTTCCTAATGCCAATAGTTGGCATCAGAATTCTTAGAAGATTTGCTTAATGCAGTTATTATGCATAAATGTCTATAGTAAAGTTGTCTAAGACCACTTGTAGGTATCATATTTTCTAGTAGTATTGTCTAATGCAAATAGCTGTTTTAAGAATTCATAGTGGAGTTGTCTAAGGCCGTTTGTTGGCATACAAATTAATAGTAGAGCTCACTCATGCTACTTGTTGGCATCAGAATTCTGAGTAGAATTTGTTAAATGCAGCTATTGTGCATCAATTTCCATAGTGGAGTTGTCTAATCCCACTTGTAGGTATCATATTTCTTGGTAGAATTGTCGACTGCAAAAAGCAGCTATAAGAATTGATGTTAGAGTTGTCGAAGGTGATTTGTAGACATCCGTATTCATAGCAGAGCTCACTAATGCCACTTGTAGCATCATAATTCTGAGATGAATTGTTTAATGCAACTAGTTTGCATAAATTTCCATAGTACAGTAGTCTAAGACCACTTGTAGTTATCATATTTCTGAGTAGAATTGCCAAATGTAAAAAGCTTTTATATGAATGGATAGTCCAGTTTGTAGACATAGAAATACATAGTAGACTAACCAATGCCACTTGTTGACACCAGAATTCTAAGAATAATTGCTTACTGCAGCTGGATTGCATAAATTTTGATAATAGAGCTGCCTCAGACCACTTGTTGGTATCATATTTCTTAATATAATTGTTTAATGCAAAAAACTGTTATATGATTTGGCAGGATGGTTGTCCACGGCCATTTTTAGACATACAAATTTATAGTAGAGCTTACTAATATCACTTGTAGGCATCTGAATTCTTATTAAAATTGTTTAATGCAGCTACTGTGCATACCTATCCATAGTAGAGTTGTCTAAGACCGACTTTTGGTATCATATTTCTCAGAAGTATTGTCTAATGCAAATAGCTGTAATATGATGTGATAGTGCTTTTGTCTAATTGATAGTAGAGCTTACTTATGCCACTTGTAGGCATCAGAATTATTAATAGCCTGGTTTAATGCAGCAATTGTGCATAAATTTCCAATGTAGAGTTGTCGAAGACCACCTTTAGGTTTCATATTTCTAAGTAGAACTGATGCAAATAGTTGTTATATGAATTGATAGTGTTGTCTAAGGCCATTTCTAGACATCAAACATCTTAGTAGAGCTTACTAATGTCATTTGTTCGAATCTGAATTCTTAGTTGAACTGCTTAATGCAGCTTTTCATGCATATATGTCCATAGAGCTGTCTAAGACTAAATTTCTTAGTAGAATAGTCTAACGCAAATAGCTGTTATATCAATTGAATTTTAGTTATCTAAGGCCATTTGTAGATATACAAATTAATAGTAGGACTTACTAAAGCCACTTGTTGGCATCGAAATTCTTAGTATAATTATTTAATGCATCTAGATTGCATAAATTACCATAGTAGAGTTGTCTAAATAACAAAGACAGCAAGGATCAGGAATCGATAAAATCAAGTACCACAGCTGTCCCAGGAAACCTAATGGGAAAGTAACAAAATCACAATAAGCATCACAAACAAGGGCCAATTGGTCAGCCCAAACTAGTTTGCAGCTAATTTGCATAAATGTCCATAGTAGAGCTGTCTAAGACGACTTGTGGATATCATTTATATTTTGTAGAATTGTCTAATGCAAAAAAGATGTTATAAAAATTGATATTGGAGGTGTCTTAGACCAAATGTTGACATTATATATCATATTAGAGCTTACTTACATTTTTGGCATCAGAATTCTTAGAAGAATATTTTAATGCAGCTAGTTTGCGAAAATTGCCATAGTAGAGTTATTTCAGACTACTTGTTCTTATCATACTTCTTAGTAGAATTGTCTAATGCAAATAGCTGTTATAGGAATTGATAATGGGGTTGTCTAAGGCAAATTGTAGATATGCAAATTTATAGTAGAGGCATTAGAATTCTAAGTAAAATTGCTTTATGCAGCTGGCTTGCATCAATATCCAAAGAAGAGTTGTCTGAGACCACTTGATGGTATTATGTTTCTAAGTAGAATGTTTAATGCAAATAGTATTTCTAAGAATTGATAATGGAGTTGTCCAAGACCATTTGTAGACATCCATATTCATTTAAGTGCTTACTTAAGTCACTTGTAGGCATCATAGTTCTTAGACGAACTTTTCAATGTATCTAGGGTGCATAACTGTCCATAGTAGAGTTATCTAAGACCACTTGTAGGTATCATATTTCTTAGTAGTGTTGTCTTGTGCAAATAACTGTTATAATAAATGAAAGTAGATTTGACTAATGCCATTTGTTGACAAACAAATTAATAATAGAAACTATTCATGTCACTTGTGGGTATCAGAATTCATAGTAGAATTGCTTAATGCAGCTTGTTTGCATAAATGTCAATAGTAGAGTTGTCTAAAAGCAATTTGTGGTATCAAATTTCTTAGTTTAATTGTCTAATTGTCTAATGCAAGAATATCTCATATGAATTGATAGTGGAGTTTTCTAAGGCCGTTTGTAGACAAATAATTTAATAGTAGAGCTTTCATATGTCATTTGTTAGCATAAACATTATGACTAGATTTATCTAATGCATACAGAAATTGCCATAGTAGAGGTATCTAAGACTACTTGTTTGTGTCGTATTTCTTAGTAGAATTGAGTAATGCAAATAGCTGCTATAGGAATTGATAGTGGGGCTGTCTACAGCCATTTGGAGATATACACATTTATTGTAGAGCTTAATAATGCCACATGTAGGACTCAGAATTCTAAGAACAATTGTTACATGCAGGTAGTTTGCATAAACGTCCAAAGTAGAGTTATCTAAGATCTAAATATGCTGGTATCATATTTCTTAGTAGAAGTGTCTAATGCAAATAACTGTTATAAAAATTGATAATGGAGTTGTCTAAGACCACTTGTAGACATCCATATTCATAAAAGAGCTTACTAATGCCACTTGTAGGCATCAGGATTCTTAGAAAAATTGTTCAATGTATCTAGTGTGCATAACTTTCAATAGTATAGTTATCCAAAACCACTTGTAGGTATCATATTTCTTAGTAGAGTTGTCATATGCAAAAATCTGTCATAAGAATTGATAGTAGAGTTGACTAATGCCATTTGTAGACATAAATTAATAGTAGAGCTTACTAATGTCACTTTTAGGCATCAGAATTTTGATAAAAAGTGTTTAATACAGCTAGTTTTCATAAATTTAAATCCAAATTAAGGGTGAGGTTGTCGCGCCTTGAAATCGGTTTAAGCCCCCTAGTAAATATTTTCTTTTGTGGATCATTTGTGTTATTTATGTCTTGTGTTTGTCATGCATTTGCGTCTGTCAATTTGTGCCTTGTGGTAGCTTGCTGGGAAAGGGCTCTTGTGTGTATTTTTATTGCGATTTTGTTACTTTCCCATTTGGTATCCTGGGTAAGGTGTGGTACTTGATTGTATCGATTCCTGATCCTTGCTGTCTTTCTTACTTTGTCTAAGACCACTTGTAGGTATCAACATTCTAAGTAGAATAATATAATGCAAATAGCTGTTTTTAGAATTAGATGTGGGGGTGTCTAAGGCCATTAATAGACATACACATTAATAATAGCACTTACTAATATCACTTGTGGGCAGCTTTCTTAGTAGAAGTGTTTAATGCAGCCTGTTTGCATAAATGTCAATAGTAGAGTTGTCTGAGACCAATTATTGGTAATCATATTTCCAAGCAGAATTGTCTAATGCAAAAATAAGCTATATGATTTGATCGCGGAGTTTCCTAAGGGCGTTTTCAGACATATCATTTCATAGTAGAGCTTACCTATGTCTCTTGTTGGTGTCAGAATTAATAGTAGAATTGTTTAATGCAGCTTGTTTGCATAAATGTCAATAGTGAGTTGTCTAAGACCATTTGTTGGTATTATATTTCTTAGTACAATTGTCTAATGCAAAAATATGTATTTATAGAGTAGTTTTCTAAGGTCGTTTGTAGACATATAAATTCATAGAAGAGCTTATTGAAGCCACTTGTTGGCATCAAAGATATTAGTAGAATTGTTTAATGCAGCTAGTTTGCAGAAATGTCCACAGAAGAGTTGTCTAAGACAACTTGTCAGTATAATATTTCTAATTAGATATGTCTAATGCAAATAGCTGTTATAAATATGAATTGAAAGTGGAGATGTCTAATGCCATATGTAGACATCAAATGTCATATTAGAGCTTACTAATGTCAACTGTAGGCATCAGATTTCCTTGAAGAATTGTTTTATGCAGCTAGTTTGTAGAAATTGCCATATTAGAGTTGGGTCAGACTACTTGTTGGTATCACTTTTCTTAGTAGAATGTATAATGCCAATATCTGTTATAGGAATTTATAGTGGGGTTGTCATTTGTAGATATACACATTTATAGTAGAACTTACTTATGCCATCTGTAGGCATCTGAATTCTTAGTAAAATTGTTTCATGCAGCTAGCTTGCATAAACGTCCAAAGTAGAGTTGTTTAAAGTCACTTGCAGGTATCTTATTTCAAGTATAAATGTCTAATGCAAATAGCTGTTATAAGAATTGATAATGGAGTTGTCTAAGACAATTTGTAGATATCCATATTCATAGTAGAGCGTATGAATGCCCCTTGAAGGCATCAGGATTCAGATTAAAGGCGTTTGTTGCTGCTAGTGTTTATAAATGTCCATAGTATAGTTGTCTAAGACCACTTATGGGTATCGAATTGCTTAGTAGAATTGTCTAATGCAAAAGGCTGTTTTAAGAATTCATAGTGGAGTTGTCTAAAGCCATTTGTAAACATACAAATTAATAATAGAACTTAATATTGTCACATGTGGGCATTAGAATTCTTAGAAGCATTGCTTAAAGCAGCATGTTAGTATAAATGTTCATAGTAGAGTTATCTGAGACAAATTGTTGGTATCATATTTCTTAGCAGAATTGCTTATACAAAAATATGTTATATGGATTGATAGTGGAGTTTTCTAAGGACGTCTGTAGACATTTAAATTCAAAGTAGAGCTTAGTATTGCCACTTGTTGGCATCCGAATTACTAGCAGAATTGTTAAATGCTACTGGTTTGTATAAATGTCTATAGTAGAGTTGTCTCAGACGACTTGTTGGTATCATATTTCTAAGTAGAATTGTCTTATTCTAATATCTGTTATAAGTATTGATAGTGGGATGTCTAGGGCCATTTGTAGATATACAAATTTGTAGTAGAGCTTACTAATGTCACCTGTAGGCATTATAATTCTTAGTAGGATTGCCTAATGTAGGTAGTTTGCAAAACAATCCATAGTGGATGTGTCTAAGACCACTTGTAGGTATCAAATTTCTTAGTAGAATTGTCTAATGCAAGTAGCTGTTTTAGGAATTCATAGCGGAGATGTATAAAGCCATTTGTAGACATACAAATTAAAAAAAAACTTACTTATGTCACTTTTGGGCGTCAGATTCTTAGTAAAATTGGTTAATGCAGCGTGCTTGCATTAATAGCCATAGAAGAGTTGTCTAAGAACAATTGTTGGTATCATATTTCTAAGCAAAATTGTCTAATGCAAAATATGTTATATGAATTGATTGTGGAGTTTTCTAAGGACGTTTGCAGACATATAAATTCATAGTAGATCTAACTAATAATGTGACTTGTCGGCATTAGAATTCTTAAAAGAATTGTTTAATGCAAGTAGCTATTTTAAGAAATCATAGTGGAGTTATCTAAACCATTTGTAGACATACAACATAATAATAGAACTAACTAATGGCATTTGTGGGCATCAGAATAATTACAGTAGAAATGTTGCATGCAGCTAAGTTCCATAATTGTCCATAGTAGCGTTGTCTAAGATGACTTGTTGGTATCATATTTCTTAGTAGAATTATATAATGCAAAAATCTGTTATACGGATTGATAGTGGATATGTCTAAGGACAAATGTAGACATCAGAAAGTATGTTCGAGCTTCCTAATGCCACCTGTTGGCATTAGAATTCTAAGACAAAATGTTAAATGCAGCTAGTTTTAAGAAAATGTCAAAGTAGAGTCACCTAAGATTACTTGTTGGTAGCATATTTCTTAGTAGAATTGGCTAATGCATATATCTAGTAACGGAATTGATAGTGTGTTTGTCTAGAGTCATTTGTAGATATACAAAATATAAGTAGAACTTTCAAATGCCGCATGTAGCATCTGAATTCTTAGTAAAATTGTTTTGTGCAGTTAGCTTGCATAAACGTTCAAAGTAGAGTTGTCTAAGGTCACTTGCAGTTATCTTATTTCTAAGTAGAAATGTCCAATTCAAATAGCTGTTATAAATAAGAATTGATAGTGGAATTGTTTAAGACCATTTGTAGACATCCATATTCATAGTAGCACTTATGAATGCTCTTGAAGACATCCTTTTGCATAAATGTCTAGAGTAGAATTGTCATTAAACCAATTGTTGGTATCATATTTCTTAGCAGAGTAGTCTAAAGCAAAACTATGTTATATGAATTGATAGTGGAGTTTTCCAAGGAAGTTTGTAGACATATAATTCATAGTAGAGCTTACTGAAGCCACTTGTTGGCATCAGTACTATTAGTAGAATTGTTTAATGCAGCTAGTTTGCAGAAATGTCCACAGTAGAGTTGTCTAAGATGACTTGATGGTATCATATTTCTTAGTAGAATAATCTAATGCAAATAGCTGTTTTCAGAATTGAAAGTGAAAATGTCTAAGGCCATCTGTCGACTCAAATACCATATTAGAGCTTACTGATGCCACCTGTTAGCATCAGACTATCTAATAATTGTTTTAAATGCAGCTAGTTTGCAAAATTTGCAAAAGTAGATTTATCTACGACTACTTGTTGGTATCATATCTATTAGAAGAATTGTCTAATTCTTATATATGTTATAGGAATTGATATTGGGGTTGTCTAGAACCATTTGTAGATATACTGTTTATAGTAGAGCTTACTAATGCCACCTGTGGGCATCTGAATTCTTAGCAAAATTGTTTCATGCAGCTAGCTTGCATAAACGTTCAAAGTATAGTTGCCTAAGGCCACTTGCAGGTATGTTATTTCTAAGTAGAAATGTCTAATGCGAAAGGACGTTATAAGAATGATAGTGGAGATGTCTAAGGCTATTTGTAGACATTAATATTCAAAGTAGAGCTTATGAATGCCCATCGAAGGGATCAGGATTCTTAGTAGAATTGTTAAATGCAGCTAGTTTTCATAAATGTTCATGGTAGAGTTGTCTAAGACCACTTGTAGGTATCAAATTTCTTAGTAGAATTGTCTAATGCAAATAGCTGTTTTAAAAATTCATAGTGGAATTGTCTAAAGCCATTTGTAGACATACAACATAAAAATAGAACTAACTAATGTCATTTGTGGGCATCAGAATTATTACAGTAGAAATGTTGAATGCAGCTTACCTGCATATATGTCTATAGTAGAGTTGTCTAAGACCAATTGTTGGTCTCAATTTTCTTAGCAGAATTGCCTAATGCAAAAATATGTTATATGAATTGATAGTGAGATTTCCAAGGAAGTTTGGTGACAAAAAAAAATCATAACAGAGCTTACAAAAGCCACTTGTTGGCATCAGAATTATAAAGAGAATTGTTTAATGCAGCTAGTTTGCAGAAATGTTCACAGTTGAGTTTTCTAAGATGCCTTGTTTGTATCATATTTCTTAGTAGAATTGTCAAATGCAAACAACTGTTAAAAGACTTGATAGAAGAGATGTCTAAGGCCATACGTAGACATCAAATATTATATCAGAGCTTATTAATTCCATCTGGTGGCATCAGAATTCTTAGAAGAATTGTTTAATGCAGCTATTTTTGCAGAAATTGCCATAGTAGAGTTATTAAGACTACTTGTTGGTATCACAATTCTTAGTAGAATGTTCTAATGCAAATATCTGTTATAGTAATTGGTAGTGAATTTTCAAAGGAAGTAAGTAGACATATATATTCATTATAGAACTTACTAAAGCCACTTGTTGGCATCAGAAATATTAGTTAAATTGCTAAATGCAGCTAGTTTGCAGAAATATCCACAATATAGTATTCTATGATGACTTGTTGGTATCATATTTCTTATTAAAATTATCAAATGCAAATAGCTGCTATCAGAATTGATAGTGGAGATGTCTATGGCGATCTGTAGACATCAAATATCATATTAGAGCTTACTAACCACCTGTTGGCATCAGAATACGTAGAGGATTGGTTGAATGCAGCTAGTTTGCAGAAATTGACCTTGTAGAGTGATCTACGACTACTTGTTAGTATCATACTTCTTAGTAGAATTGTCTAATGCTAATATATGTTATAGAAATTGGAACTTTGGTTTTCTAGGACCATTTGTAGCTATACAAATTTATAGTAGAGCCTACTAAAGCCACCTGTAGGCTTTTGAATTCTAGGTAAAACTGTTTCATGCAGCTAGTTTGCAGAAAAGTCCCAAACTAAGTTGTCTAAGACCACTTGTAGGTATCATATTTCTAAGTAGAAATGTCTAATGCAAATAGCTTTTATAAGAATGATAGTGGAGTTGCCAAAGACCATTTGTAGATATCCATATTCATAGTAGAGCTTATAAATGCCTCTTGAAGACATAAGGATTCTGATTAAAATTTGTAAAGCAGCTAGTTTTCTTAAATGTCCATAGAATAGTTGTCTAAAACCACTTGGAGGTATCAAATTTCTTGTCAAATGCAATAAGCCGTTTAAAATATTCCAAATGTAATTATCTAAAGCCATTTGTAGACATACTATTTTATAATAGAACTTACTAATGTCACTTGTGGGCATTAGAAGTCTTAATAGAATTGTTAAATGCAGCTAGTTTGAATAAATGTCCATAATGGAGTTGTCTATCACCACTTGTTGGTATCATATTTCTTATAGAATTGTCTAGTGCAAATAACTCTGATATGAATTGATAGTGGAGTTGTCTTAGGCCATATTTAGACATCAAAAATCATATAAGAACTCACTTATGACACCTGTTAGCATCACACTTCTTATTAGAATAGCTAAATGCAGCTATTTTGTATAAATTTCAATATTGGAGTTGTCTAACACCACTTGTTGGTATCATATTTCTTAGTAGAATTGTCTAATGTAAATCACTTTGATATGAATTGATAGTGGAGTTGTCTTAGGCCCTATTTAGAAATCAAACATCATATCAAAACTTACATATGCCACTTGTAGGCATCACACTTCTTAGAAGTATTGCTAAATAAAGCTATTTTGCATAAATTTCCATATTGGAGTTGTCTAACACCACTTGTTGGTATCATATTTCTTAGTAGAATTGTCTAATGCAAAAAGCTCTGATATGAATTGATAGTGAAGTTGTCTAAGGCCCTATTTTGACATCAAAATAATATAAGAACTTACTTATGCCACTTGTAGGCATCACACTTTTTAGTAGAATTGCTAAATGCAGCTATTTTGCATAAATTTCCATAGTGTAGTTGTCTGACACCACTTGTTGGTATCATATTTCTTAGTAGAATTGTCTAATGTAAATAATTCTGATATGAATTGATAGTGGAGTTGTCTTAGGCTCTATTCAGACATAATTTGATACCAACAAGTGGTGTTAGACAAATCCACTATGGCATCATACGTCTTAGTAGCATTGCTAAATGCAGCTATTTTGCATAAATTGCCATAGTGGAGTTGTCTTACACCACTTGTTAGTATCATATTTCTGAGTAGAATTGTCTAATGCAAATAACTCTGATATGAATCGATAGTGGAGTTGTCTATGGCCCTATTTAAACATCAAATATCATATAAGAACTTACTAATGCCACGTGTAGGTATCATATTTCTAAGTAGAATTGTCTAATGAAAATAACTATGATATGAATTGATAGTGGAGTTGTTTAATGCCCTATTTAGACATAAAAAAAACATGTAAGAACTTACTTATGCCACCTGTAGGCATCACACTTCTTAGTATAATTGCTAAATGCAGCTGTTTTGTATAAATTTCGATAAGGAAGTTGTCTGACACCACTTGTTGGTATCATATTTCTTAGTAGAATTTTCTAATGCAAAGAGCTCTGGTATGAATTGATAGTGGAGTTGTCCAAGGCCCTATTTAGACATCAAATATCATATAGGAACTTACTAATGCCACTTGTAGGCATCACACTTCTTAGTAGAATTGCTAAATGCAGCTATTTTGCAAAAATTTTAATAGTGGAGTTGTCTATCACCACTTGTTGGTATCATATTTCTTAGTAGAATTGTCTAAAGCATATAACCCTGATATGAATTGATAGTGGAGTTTTCTAAGGCCCTATTTAGACATCAAAAATCATATAAGATCTTACTAATACCACTTGAAGGCATCACACTTCTTAGTAGAATTGCTAAATGCAGCCATTTTGCATAAATTTTAATAGTGGAGTTGTCTAACACCACTTGTTGGTATCATATTTCTGAGTAGAATTGTATAATGAAAATAACTATGATATAAATTGATAGTGGAGTTGTCTAATGCCCTATTTACACATCAAAAATCAAATAAGAACTTACTAATGCCACTTGCAGGCATCATACTTCTTAGTAGAATTGCTAAATGCAGCTATTTTGTATAAATTTCCATAGTGGAGTTGTCTAACACCACTTGTTGGTATTATATTTCTTAGTAGAATTTTCTACTGCAAATAACCCTGATATGAATTGATAGTGGAGTTGTTTAATGCCCTACTTTGACATCAAAAATCATAAAAGAACTTACTAATGCCACTTGTATGCATCACATTTCTGAGTAAAATTGCTAAATGCAGCTATTTTGTATAGATTTCCATAGTGGAGTTGTCTAACACCACTTGTTGGTATCATATTTCTTAGTAGAATTTTATTATGCAAATAACCCTGGTATGTATTGATAGTGGAGTTGTCTAAGGCCCTATTTGAACATAAAAAAAAACATATAGGAACTTAATATTGCCACTTGTAGGCATCACACTTCTTAGTATAATTGCTAAGTGCAGCTATTCTGTATAAATTTCCATATTGTCTAAGGCCCTATTTGGACATCAAAAATCATATAAGACCTTAATAATGCCACTTGTAGGCATCACAACTCCTAGAATTGCTTATTGCAGCTATTTTGCAAAAATTTTCATAGTGGAGTTGTCTAGCACCACTTGTTGGTATCATATTTCTTAATAGAATTGTCTAATTCATAGAGCTCTGATATAAGTTGATAGTTGAGTTGTCTAAGGCCCTATTTGGACTTCAAAAATCGTATGAGAACTTACTAATGCCGCTTGTAGGCATCACACTTCTTAGTGAAATTGCTAAATGCAGCTATTTTGTGTAAATTTTCATAGTGGAGTTGTCTAGCACCACTTGTTGGTATCATATTTCTTAGTAGAATTTTCTAATGCAAGTAACCCTGATATGATTTGATAGTGGAGTTTTCTAAGGCCCTATTTAGACATCAAAATCATATAAGAACTTACTTATGCCACTTGTAGGCATCACATTCTTTAGTAGAATTGCTAAATGCAGCTTTTCAGTATAAATTTCCATATTGGAGTTGTCTAAAGCCACTTGTTGGTATCATATTTCTTAGTAGAATTTTCTAATGCAAATAACCCTGATATGAATTGATAGTTGATTTGTCTAAGGCCCTATTTAGACATCAAAAATCTTATGAGAACTTACTAATGCCACTTGTAGGCATCACACTTCTTAGTAGAATTGCTAAATTCAGCTATTTTGCATAAATTTTTATAGTGGAATTGTCTAACACCATTTGTTGGTATCATATTTCTTAGTAGAATTGTCTAATGAAAATAAATCTGATATGAATTGATAGTCGAGTTGTCTAATGCCCTATTTAGACATCAAAAATAATATAAGAACTAACTAATACCACTTGAAGGCATCACACTTCGTAGTAGAATTGCTAAATGCAGCTATTTTGCATAAATTTCAATAATGGAGTTGTCTAACACCACTTGTTTGTATCATATTTCTTAGTAGAATTGTCTAATGCAAATAAAAATGATATGAAATGATAGTGGAGTTGTCTAAGGCCCTATAATGACATGAAAAAAATCATATAAAAACTTACTAATGCCACTTGTAGGCATCACACTTCTTAGAAGAATTGCTAAATGCAGCTATTTTAAATGAATTTCCATAGTGGAGTTGTGTAACACCACTTGTTGGTATCATATTTCTTAGTAGAATTGTCTAATGCAAATTACTCTGATATGAATTGATGGTAGAGTTGTCTAAGGCCCTATTTAGACATCAAATATCATATAGGAATTTACTATAGGAACTCACTAATGCCACTTGTAGGCATCAAACTTCTTAGTAGAATTGTTAAATTCAGCTATTTTGCATAAATTTTTATAATGGAATTGTCTGACACCAGTTGTTGGTATCATATTTCTTAGTAGAATTGTCTAATGAAAATAATTCTGATATGAATTGATAGTCGAGTTGTCTAAGGCCCTATTTAGACATCAAAAATCAAATAAGAACTAACTAATGCCACTTGAAGGCATCACACTTCGTAGTAGAATTGCTAAATGAAGCTATTTTGCATAAATTTCAATAATGGAGTTGTCTAACACCACTTGTTGGTATCATATTTCTTAGTAGAATTGTCTAATGCAAATAACTCTGATAGGAAATGATAGTGGAGTTGTCTAAGGCCCAATTTAGACATCAAATATCATATATGAACTTACTAATGCAACTTGTAGGCATCATACGTCTAAGAAAAATTGCTAAATATAGCTATGTTGCATAAATTTTTATAGTGGAATTGTCTAATACCATTTATTGGTATCATACTTCTTAGTAGAATTTTCAAATGCAAATAACTCTGACATGGATATAGTGGAGTTGCCAAATGCCCTATTTAGACATCAAATATCATATAGGAAATTACTAATGCCACTTGTAGGCATTATACTTCTTAGTGGAATTGCTAAATGCAGCTATTGTGCATAAATTTCCATACAGGAGTTGTCTAACACCACTTGTTTATATCATTTTTCTTAGTAGAATTGTCTACAGCAAATCACTCTGATATGAATTGATATAGTAGTTGCCTAAGGCCCTATTTAGACATCAAATATCATATAGGAACTTACTAATGCAACTTGTAGGCATCATACTTCTTAGTAGAATTGCTAAATGCAGCTATTTTGCATAAATTTTTATAGTGGAATTGTCTAATACCATTTGTTGGTATCATATTTCTTAGTAGAATTGTCTAATGAAAATAACTCTGATATGGATTGATAGAGGAGTTGTCTAAGGCCCTATTTGGACATCAAAAATCATATAAGAACTTACTAATGCCACTTGTAGGCATGAAACTTTTTAGTAGAATTGCTAATTGCAGCTATTTTGCATAAATTTCCATAGTGGAATTGTCTGACACCATTTGTTTATATCATTTTTCTAAGTAGAATTGTCAAATGCAAATAACTCTGTTATAATTTGAAAGGTAGAGTTGTCTAAGACCCTATCTAGACATCAAAAATCATATAAGAACATACTAATGCCACTTGTAGGCATCACGCTTCTTAGTAGAATTGCTAAATGCAGCTATTTGTATAAATTTCCATAGTGGAGTTGTGTAACACCACTTGTTGGTATCATATTTCTTAGTGTATTGTCTAATGCAAATAACTGATATGAAATGATAGTGGAGTTGTCTTAGGCCCTATATTGACATGAAAAATCTTATAAGAACTTACTAATGCCACTTGTAGGCATAACACTTCTTAGTAGAATTGCTAAATGCAGCTATTTCGCATAATTTTCCATAGTGGAGTTGTCTAACACCACTTGTTGGTATCATATTTCTTAGTAGAATTGGCTAATGCAAATAACTCTGCTATGAATTGATAGTAGAGCTGTCTAAGGCCCTATTTAGACATCAAATATCATATAGGAACTTACTAATGCCACTTGTAGGCATAACACTTCTTAGTAGAATTGCTAAATGCAGCTATTTTGTATAAATTTCCATAGTGGAGTTGTGTAACACCACTTGTTGGTATCATATTTCTCAGTAGAATTGTCTAATGCAAATAACTGATATGAAATGATAGTGGAGTTGTCTAAGGCCCTATATTGACATGAAAAAATCATGTAAGAACTTACTAATGCCACTTGTAGGCATCATACTTCTTAGTTAAATTGCTAAATGCAGCTATTTTGCATAAATTTCCATAGTGGAGTTGTGTTACACCACTTGTTGATATCATGTTTCTTAGTAGAAGTGTCTAATGCAAATAACTCTGAAATGAAT
This sequence comes from Loripinus fragilis, assembly GCA_964019695.1. Classification (NCBI taxonomy): domain Eukaryota; kingdom Metazoa; phylum Mollusca; class Bivalvia; order Lucinida; family Lucinidae; genus Loripinus; species Loripinus fragilis. The sequence goes on along the minus strand of OZ026521.1, from coordinate 41,511,459 downwards.
TGATAGAAGAGTTGTCTAATGCCCTAATTAGACATCGAAAATCATATAAGAACTTATTCATGCCACTTGTGTGCATCAAACGTCTTAGTAGAATCGCTAAATGCAGCTATTATGCATAAATTTACATAGTTGCGATGTATTTTACCACTTCTTGGATTCATATTTCTTAGTAGAATTTTCTAATGCAAATAACCCTGATATGAATTGATAGTGGAGTTGTCTAAGGCCCTATTTGGACATCAAATGTCATATAAGAACTAACTAATGCTACTTATAGGCATCACTCTTCTTAGAAGAATTGCTAAATGCAGCTATTTTGCATAAATTTCCATAATTGAGTTGTGTAACACCACTTGTTGGTATCATATTTCTTAGTAGAATTGTCTAATGCAAATAACTCTGATATGAAATGATAGTGGAGATGTCTAAGACCCTATATGACATGAAAATACCATATAAGAACTTAATTATGCCACTTGTAGGCATAAGACTTCTTAGTCAAATTGCTAAATGCAGCTATTTTGCATAAATTTCCATAGTGGAGTTGTGTAACACCACTTGTTGGTATCATATTTCTTGGTAGAAATATATAATGTAAATTAATCTGATCTGAGTTGATAGTAAAGTTGTCTAAGGCACCATTTAGACATCAAATATCATATAAGAACTTTTTAATGCCACTTGAAGGCATCGCACTTCTTAGTAGAATTGCTAAATGCAGCTGTTTTGCATAAACTTCCATAGTGGAGATGTCTAACACCACTTGTGGTATTATATTTCTTAGTAGAATTTTCCAATGCAAATAACTCTGATATGTTTTGATAGTTGAGTTGCCTAAGGCCTTATTTAGACATCAAATATCATATAGGAACTTTCCAATGCCACTTGTAGGCATCATACTTCTTAGTAGAATAGCTAAATGCAGCTATTTTGCATATTTTTTTATAGTGGAGTTGTCTAACACCACTTGCTGGTATCATATTTCTTAGTAGAATTGTCTAATGCAAAGAGCTCTGATATGAATTGATAGTGGAGTTGTCTAAGGTCCTATTAGGACATCAAAATTAATATAAGAACTTACTAATGCCACTTGTAGGCATCACACTTCTTAGTAAAATTGATCAATGCAGCTATTTTGCATGAATTTCCACAGTGGAGTTGTCTAACACCACTTGTTGGTATCATATTTCTTAGTAGAATTTTATAATGCAAATAACCCTGAAATGAATTGATAATGGAGTTACCTAAGGCCCTATTTATACATCCAATGTCATACAGGAACTTACTAATGCACTTGTAGGCATCATCCTTCTTAGTAGAATTGCTAAATACAGCGCTTTTGCATAAATTTTTATAGTGGAGTTGTATAACACCACTTGTTGGTATCATATTTCTTAGTAGAATTATCTAATGAAAAAAACAACTATGAAATGAATTGATAGTGGAGTTGTCAAATTCCCTATTTAGACATCAAAAATCATATAAGAACTTACTGATGCCACTTGTAGGCATCATACTTCTTAGTAAAATTGCTAAATGCAGCTGTTTTGTATAAATTTCCATAGTGGAGTTGTCAATCACCAATTGTTGGTATCATATTTCTTAGTAGAATTTTCTAATGCAAATAACCCTGATATGAATTGATAGTGGATTTGTCTAAGGCCCTATTTGGACATCAAAAATCAAATAAGAACTTAATTATGCCACTTGTAGGCATCATACTTCTTAGTAGAATTGCTTAATGCAGCTATTTTGCATAATTTTCCATAATGGAGTTGTCTAACACCACTTGTTGGTATCATATTTCTTAGTAGAATTGTCTAATGCAAAGAGCTCTGATATGAATTGATAGTGAAGTTGACTAAGGCCCTATTTGGACATCAAATATCATATAAGAACTTACTTATGCCACTTGTAGGTGTCACTCTTCTTAGTAAAATTGCTTAATGCAACTATTTTGTATAAATTTCCATAGTGGAGTTGTCTAACACCACTTGTAGGTATCATATTTTTTAGCAGAATTGTCTAATGCAAATAACTCTTATTTGAATTGATAGTGGAGTTTTCTAAGGCCCTATTTAGACATCGAAAATTATATAAAAACTTACTAATACCACTTGAAGGCATCACACTTCTTAGTAAAACTGCTAAATGCAGCTATTTTGCATAAATTTTAATAGTGGTGTTGTCTAACACCACTTTTTTGTATCATATTTTTAGTAGAATTTTCAAATGCAAATAACTCTGATATGAATTGATAGTGGAGTTGCCTAAGGCCTTATTTAGAAATCAAATATCATATAGAAACTTTCCAATGCCACTTGTAGGCATCATACTTCTTAGTAGAATAGCTAAATGCAGCTATTTTGCATATTTTTTTTATTGTGGAGTTGTCTAACACCACTTGCTGGTATCATATTTCTTAGTAGAAGTGTCTAATGTAAATAAATCTGATCTGAATTGATAGAAGTGTAGCCTGAGGCCCTATTTAGACATCAAAAAAAAAATAAAAGAACCTAATAATGCCACTTGTAGGCAACACACTTCTTAGTAGAATTGCTAAATGCAGCTATTATGTATAAATTTCCATAGTGGAGTTGTGTAACACCACTTGTTGGTATCATATTTCTTAGTAGAAGTGTCTAATGTAAAGAAATCTGATCTGAATTGATAGTAGAGTTGTCTAAGGCCCTATTTAGACATCAAAAATCATAAAAAAAACTTTCAAATGCCACATGAAGGCATCACACTTCTTAGACGAATTGCTAAATGCAGCTTTTATTCATAAATTTCAATAGTTGAGTTGTCTAACACCACTTGTTGGTATCATATTTCTTAGTAGAATTGTCTAATGCAAATAAACTTGATATGATTTGATAGTGGAGTTGTCTAAGGCCCTATTTGAACATCAAAAATCATATAAGATCTTACAAATGCCACTTTTAGGCATCACACTTCTTAGTAGAATTGCTAAATGCAGCTATTTTGCATAAATTTCCATTGTGGAGTTGTCTAATACCCTTTGTTGGTATCATATTTCTTAGTTGAATTTTCTAATGTAAAGAGCTCTGATATGAATTGATAGTGGAGTTGTCTAAGGCCCTATTTGGACATCAAAAATCATTTAAGAACTTACTAATGCCACTTGTAAGCATCACACTTCTTAGTAGAATTGCTTAATGCAGCTATTTTGCATTAATTTTCTATAGTGGAATTGTCTAACACCAATTGTTGGTATTATATTTCTTAGTAGAATTGTCTAATGAAACTTACAATGATATGAATTGATAGTGGAGTTGTCTAAGGGTCAATTGGACATCAAAAATCATGTAAGAACTTACTAATGCCACTTGTAGGCATCAGACTCCTTAGTAGAATTGCTTAATGCAGCTATTTTGCATAAATTTCCATAGTGGAGTTGTCTAACACCAATTGTTGGTATCATATTTCTTAGTAGAATTTTCTTATGCAAATAACTCTGATATGAATTAATAGTGGAGTTTTCTAAGGCCTTATTTCGACATCAAAAATCAAATAAGAACTTACAAATGCCACTTGTAGGCATAACACTTCTTAGCAGAATTGCTTAATGCAGCTATTTTGCATAAATTTCCATTATGGAGTTGTCTAACACCACTTGTTGGTATGATATATCTTAGTAGAATTGTCTTATGCAAATAACTCCGATATGAATTGATAGTGGAGTGGCCTAAGGCCCTATTTAGACATCAAAAATAATGTAAGAATTTACTAATGCCACCTGTAGGCATCACACTGCTAAGTAGAATTGCTAAATGCAGCTGTTTAGTATAAATTTCCATAGTGGATGTCCAACACCACTTGTTGGTATCATATTTCTTAGTAGAATTGTCTTATGCAAATAGCTCTGATATGAATTGATAGTGGAGTTGTCTAAGGTCCTATTAGGACATCAAAAATAATATAAGAACTTACTAATGCCACTTGTAGGCATCACACCTCTTAGTAAAATTGATCAATGCAGCTATTTTGCATGAATTTCCACAGTTGAGTTGTCTAACACCACTTGTTGGTATCATATTTCTTAGTAGAATTTTCTAATGCAAATAACCCTGAAATGAATTGATAATGGAGTTGCCTAAGGCCCTATTTATACATCCAATGTCATACAGAAACTTACTAATGCCACTTGTAGGCATCATACTTGTTAGTAGAATTGCTAAATACAGCGCTTTTGCATAAATTTTTATAGTGGAGTTGTATAACATCACTTGTTGGTATCATATTTCTTAGTAGAATTATCTAATGAAAAAAACAACTATGAAATGAATTGATAGTGGAGTTGTCAAATTCCCTATTTAGACATCAAAAATCATATAAGAACTTACTAATGCCACTTGTAGGCATCATACTTCTTAGTAAAATTGCTAAATGCAGCTGTTTTGTATAAATTTACATAGTGGAGTTGTCTAACACCAATTGTTGGTATCATATTTCTTAGTAGAATTTTCTAATGCAAATAACCCTGATATGAATTGATAGTGGATTTGTCTAAGGCCCTATTTGGACATCAAAAATCAAATAAGAACTTAATAAAGCCACTTGTAGGCATCATACTTCTTAGTAGAATTGCTTAATGCAGCTATTTTGCATAATTTTCCATAATGGAGTTGTCTAACACCACTTGTTGGTATCATATTTCTTAGTAGAATTGTCTAATGCAAAGAGCTCTGATATGAATTGATAGTGAAGTTGACTAAGGCCCTATTTGGACATCAAATATCATATAAGAACTTACTTATGCCACTTGTAGGCGTCACTCTTCTTAGTTAAATTGCTTAATGCAACTATTTTGTATAAATTACCATAGTGGAGCTGTCTAACACCACTTGTAGGTATCATATTTTTAGCAGAATTGTCTAATGCAAATAACTCTTATTTGAATTGATAGTGGACTTTTCAAAGGCCCTATTTAGACATCGAAAATTATATAAAAACTTACTAATACCACTTGAAGGCATCACACTACTTAGTAAAACTGCTAAATGCAGCTATTTTGCATAAATTTTAATAGTGGAGTTGTCTAACACCACTTTTTTGTATCATATTTTTAGTAAAATTTTCAAATGCAAATAACTCTGATATGAATTGATAGTGGAGTTGCCTAAGGCCCTATTTAGACATCAAATATCAGATAGGAACTTACAAATGTCACTTGTAGGCATCATACTTCTTAGTAGAATTGCTAAATGCAGCTATTTTGCATTAATTTTTATAGTGGAGTTGTCTAACACCACTTGTTGGTATCATATTTCTTAGTAGAATTGTCTAATGAAAAAAAAACTATGATATATATTGATAGTGGAGTTGTCTAATGCCCTATTTAGACATCAAAAATCATATAGGAACTTAATAATGCCACTTGTAGGCATCACACTTCTTAGTAGAATTGCTAAACGCAGCTATTTTGCATAATTTTCAATAATGGAGTTGTCTAACACCACTTGTTGGTATCATATTTCTTAGTAGAATTGTCTAATGCAAAGAGCTCTGATATGAATTGATAGTGAAGTTGACTAAGGGCCTATTTGGATATCAAAAGTCATATAAGAACTTACTAATGCCACTTGTAGGCGTCACACTTATTAGTAAAATTGCTGAATGCAGCTATTTGGCATAAATTTTCATAGTGGAGTTGTCTAATACCACTTGTTTGTATCATATTTCTTAGTAGAATTGTCAATTGCATATCTCTGATTTGAATTGATAGTGGAGTTTTCTAAGGCCCTATTTAGACATCAAAAATAATATAAGAACTTACTAATACCACTTGAAGGCATCACACTTCTTAGTCAAATTGCTAAATGCAGCTTCCTTGCATAAATTTCAAAAACCATATAGGAACTTAATATTGCCACTGGCATCACATAAAAAAAATCATAAAAGAGCTTACTAATGCCACTTGTAGGCATCAGACTTCTTAGTAGTATTGCTAAATGCAGCTATTTTGCATAAATTTCCATAGTGGAGTTGTCTAACACTACGTGTTGGTATCATATTTCTTAGTAGAATTGTCTAATGCAAAGAGCTCTGATATGAATTGATAGTGGAGTTTTCAAAGGCCCTATTTAGACATCAAAAATAATATAAGAACTTACCAATACCACTTGAAGGCATCGCACTTCCTAGTGAAATTGCTAAATGCAGCTTTTTTGCATAAATTTCCATAGTGGAGTTGTCTAACACCACTTGTTGGTATCATATTTCTTAGTAGAATCTTCAAATGCAAAAAAACTCTGATATGAATTGATAGTGGAGTTGCCTAAGGCCCTATTTGGACATCAAATATCATATAGGAACTTACAAATGTCACTTGTAGGCATCATACTTCTTAGTAGAATTGCTAAATGCAACTATTTTGTATAAATTTCCATAGTGGACTTGTCTAACACCACTTGCTGGTATCATATTTCTCAGGAGAATTTTCTAATGCAATAACCCTGATATGAATTGATAGTGGAGTTTTCTAAGGCCCTATTTAGACATCAGAAATCATATAACGACTTATTAATGCCACTTGTAGGCATCACACTTCTTAGTAGAATTGCTAAATGCAGCTATTTTGTATAAATTTCCATAGTGGAGTTGTCTAACACCACTTGTTGGTATCATATTTCTTAGTAGAATTTTCTAATGCAAATAACCCTGATATGAATTGATAGTGGAGTTGTCTAAGGCCCTTTTAGGACATAAAAAACATATAGGAACTTAATATTGCCACTTGTAGGCATCACACTTCTTAGTAGAATTGCTAAATGCAGCTATTTTGCATAAATTTCCATAGTGGAGTTGTCTAACAACACTTGTTGGTATCATATTTCTTAGTAGATTTGTCTAATGCAGATAACTCTGATATGAATTTTGATATATTGATAATTGTCTAATGCAAAGAGCTTGATATGAATTGATAGTGGAGTTGTCTAAGGCCCTATTTGGACATCAAAAATCATATAAGAACTTACTAACGCCACTTGTAGGCATCAGACTTCTTAGTAGAATTGCTCAATGCAGCTATTTTGCATAAATTTCCATAGTGGAGTTGTCTAACACCAATTGTTGGTATCATATTTCTTAGTATAATTGTCTAATGCAAATAACTCTGATATGAAATGATAGTGGATTTGTCTTAGGCCCTATATTGACATGAAAAAATCATATAAGAACTTACTAATGCAACTTGTAGGCATCAGACTTCTTAGTAGAATTGCTTAATGCAGCTATTTTGCATAAATTTCCATAGTGGAGTTGTCTAACACCACGTGTTGGTATCATATTTCTTAGTAGATTTGTCTAATGCAGATAACTCTGATATGAATTGATAGTGGAGTTTTCTAAGGCCCTATTTAGGCATCAAAATAATAAAAGAACTTACCAATACCACTTGAAGGCATCAGACTTATTAGTAAAATTGCTAAATGCAGCTTTTTGCATAAATTTCCATAGTGGAGTTGTCTAACACCACTTGTTGGTATCATATTTCTTAGTAGAATTTTCAAATGCAAAAAAACTCTGATATGAATTGATAGTGGAGTTGCCTAAGGCCCTATTTAGACATCGAATATCATATAGGAACTTACAAATGTCACTTGTAGGCATCATACTTCTTAGTAGAATTGCTAAATGCAACTATTTTGTATAAATTTCCATAGTGGACTTGTCTAACACCACTTGTTGGTATCATATTTCTCAGGAGAATTTTCTAATGCAATAACCCTGATATGAATTGATAGTGGAGTTTTCTAAGGCCCTATTTAGACATCAAATCATATAACGACTTATTAATGCCACTTGTAGGCATCACACTTCTTAGTAGAATTGCTAAATGCAGCTATTTTGTAAAAATTTCCATAGTGGAGTTGTCTAACACCACTTGTTGGTATCATATTTCTTAGTAGAATTTTCTAATGCAAATAACCCTGATATGAATTGATAGTGGAGTTGTCTAAGGCCCTTTTAGGACATAAAAAACCATATAAGAACTTAATATTGCCACTTGTAGGCATCACACTTCTTAGTAGAATTACTAAATGCAGCTATTTTGCATAAATTTCCATAGTGGAGTTGTCTAACAACACTTGTTGGTATCATATTTCTTAGTAGAATTGTCTAATGCAAAGAGCTTGATATGAATTGATAGTGGAGTTGTCTAAGGCCCTATTTGGACATCATAAATCATATAAGAACTTACTAACGCCACTTGTAGGCATCAGACTTCTTAGTAGAATTGCTTAATGCAGCTATTTTGCATAAATTTCCATAGTGGAGTTGTCTAACACCAATTGTTGGTATCATATTTCTTAGTAGAATTGTCTAATGCAAATAACTCTGATATGAAATGATAGTGGAGTTGTCTGAGGCCCTATATTGACATGAAAAAAATCATAAAAGAACTTATTAATGCAACTTGTAGGCAACAGACTTCTTAGTAGAATTGCTTAATGCAGCTATTTTGCATAAATTTCCATAGTGGAGTTGTGTAACACCACGTGTTGGTATCATATTTCTTAGTAGAATTGTCTAATGCAGATAACTCTGATATGAATTAATAGTGGAGTTTTCTAAAGCCCTATTTAGACATCAAAAATAATATAAGAACTTACCAATACCACTTGAAGGCATCAGACTTCTTAGTAAAATTGCTAAATGCAGCTTTTTTGCATAAATTTCCATAGTGGAGTTGTCTAACACCACTTGTTGGTATCATATTTCTTAGTAGAATTTTCAAATGCAAAAAACTCTGATATGAATTGATAGTGGAGTTGCCTAAGGCCCTATTTAGACATCAAATATCATATAGGAACTTACAAATGTCACTTGTAGGCATCATACTTCTTAGTAGAATTGCTAAATGCAAATATTTTGCATCAATTTTTAAAATGAAGTTGTCTAACACCACTTGTTTGTATCATATTTCTCAGGAGAATTTTCTAATGCTATAACCCTGATATGAATTGATAGTGGAGTTTCTAAGGCCCTATTTAGACATCAGAAATCATATAACGACTTATAAATGCCACTTGTAGGCATCACACTTCTTAGAAGAATTGCTAAACGCAGCTATTTTGCATAATTTTCCATAATGGAGTTGTCTAACACCACTTGTTGGTATCATATTTCTTAGTAGAATTGTCTAATGCAAAGAGCTCTGATATGAATTGATAGTAAAGTTGACTAAGGGCCTATTTGGATATCAAAAGTCATATAAGAACTTACTAATGCCACTTGTAGGCGTCACACTTATTAGTAAAATTGCTGAATGCAGCTATTTGGCATAAATTTCCATAGTGGAGTTGTCTAATACCACTTGTTTGTATCATATTTCTTAGTAGAATTGTCTATTGCATATCTCTGATTTGAATTGATAGTGGAGTTTTCTAAGGCCCTATTTAGACATCAAAAATAATATAAGAACTTACTAATACCACTTGAAGGCATCACACTTCTTAGTCTAATTGCTAAATGCAGCTTCCTTGCATAAATTTCTATAGTGGAGTTGTCTAACACCACTTGTTGGTATCATATTTCTTGGTAGAATTTTCAAATGCAAATAACTCTGTTATGAATTGATAGTGGAGTTGCCTAAGGCCCTATTTAGACATCAAATATGATATAGCGACTTATTAATGCCACTTGTAGGCATAACACTTCTTAGTAGAATTGCAAAATGCAGCTATTTTGTATAAATTTCCATAGTTGAGTTGTCTAACACCACTTGTTGGTATCATATTTCTTAGTAGAATTTTCTAGTGCAAATAACCCTGATATGAATTGATAGTGGAGTTGTCTAAGGCCCTATTTGGACATCAAAAACCATATAGGAACTTAATATTGCCACTGGCATCACATAAAAAAATCATAAAAGAGCTTACTAATGCCACTTGTAGGCATCAGACTTCTTAGTAGTATTGCTTAATGCAGCTATTTTGCATAAATTTCCATAGTGGAGTTGTCTAACACTACGTGTTGGTATCATATTTCTTAGTAGAATTGTCTAATGCAAAGAGCTCTGATATGAATTGATAGTGGAGTTTTCTAAGGCCCTATTTAGACATCAAAAATAATATAAGAACTTACCAATACCACTTGAAGGCATCGCACTTCCTAGTGAAATTGCTAAATGCAGCTTTTTTGCATAAATTTCCATAGTGGAGTTGTCTAACACCACTTGTTGGTATCATATTTCTTAGTAGAATCTTCAAATGCAAAAAAACTCTGATATGAATTGATAGTGGAGTTGCCTAAGGCCCTATTTAGACATCAAATATCATATAGGAACTTACAAATGCCACTTGTAGGCATCACACTTCTTAGAAGAATTGCTAAACGCAGCTATTTTGCATAATTTTCCATAATGGAGTTGTCTAACACCACTTGTTGGTATCATATTTCTTAGTAGAATTGTCTAATGCAAAGAGCTCTGATATGAATTGATAGTAAAGTTGACTAAGGGCCTATTTGGATATCAAAAGTCATATAAGAACTTACTAATGCCACTTGTAGGCGTCACACTTATTAGTAAAATTGCTGAATGCAGCTATTTGGCATAAATTTCCATAGTGGAGTTGTCTAATACCACTTGTTTGTATCATATTTCTTAGTAGAATTGTCTATTGCATATCTCTGATTTGAATTGATAGTGGAGTTTTCTAAGGCCCTATTTAGACATCAAAAATAATATAAGAACTTACTAATACCACTTGAAGGCATCACACTTCTTAGTCTAATTGCTAAATGCAGCTTCCTTGCATAAATTTCTATAGTGGAGTTGTCTAACACCACTTGTTGGTATCATATTTCTTGGTAGAATTTTCAAATGCAAATAACTCTGTTATGAATTGATAGTGGAGTTGCCTAAGGCCCTATTTAGACATCAAATATGATATAGCGACTTATTAATGCCACTTGTAGGCATAACACTTCTTAGTAGAATTGCAAAATGCAGCTATTTTGTATAAATTTCCATAGTTGAGTTGTCTAACACCACTTGTTGGTATCATATTTCTTAGTAGAATTTTCTAGTGCAAATAACCCTGATATGAATTGATAGTGGAGTTGTCTAAGGCCCTATTTGGACATCAAAAACCATATAGGAACTTAATATTGCCACTGGCATCACATAAAAAAATCATAAAAGAGCTTACTAATGCCACTTGTAGGCATCAGACTTCTTAGTAGTATTGCTTAATGCAGCTATTTTGCATAAATTTCCATAGTGGAGTTGTCTAACACTACGTGTTGGTATCATATTTCTTAGTAGAATTGTCTAATGCAAAGAGCTCTGATATGAATTGATAGTGGAGTTTTCTAAGGCCCTATTTAGACATCAAAAATAATATAAGAACTTACCAATACCACTTGAAGGCATCGCACTTCCTAGTGAAATTGCTAAATGCAGCTTTTTTGCATAAATTTCCATAGTGGAGTTGTCTAACACCACTTGTTGGTATCATATTTCTTAGTAGAATCTTCAAATGCAAAAAAACTCTGATATGAATTGATAGTGGAGTTGCCTAAGGCCCTATTTAGACATCAAATATCATATAGGAACTTACAAATGTCACTTGTAGGCATCATACTTCTTAGTAGAATTGCTAAATGCAACTATTTTGTATAAATTTCCATAGTGGACTTGTCTAACACCACTTGTTGGTATCATATTTCTCAGGAGAATTTTCTAATGCAATAACCCTGACATGAATTGATAGTGGAGTTTTCTAAGGCCCTATTTAGACATCAGAAATCATATTACGACTTATTAATGCCACTTGTAGGCATCACACTTCTTAGTAGAATTGCTAAATGCAGCTATTTTGTATAAATTTCCATAGTGGAGTTGTCTAACACCACTTGTTGGTATCATATTTCTTAGTAGAATTTTCTAATGCAAATAACCCTGATATGAATTGATAGTGGAGTTGCCTAAGGCCCTATTTAGACATCAAATATCATATAGGAACTTACAAATGTCACTTGTAGGCATCATACTTCTTAGTAGAATTGCTAAATGCAACTATTTTGTATAAATTTCCATAGTGGACTTGTCTAACACCACTTGTTGGTATCATATTTCTCAGGAGAATTTTCTAATGCAATAACCCTGACATGAATTGATAGTGGAGTTTTCTAAGGCCCTATTTAGACATCAGAAATCATATTACGACTTATTAATGCCACTTGTAGGCATCACACTTCTTAGTAGAATTGCTAAATGCAGCTATTTTGTATAAATTTCCATAGTGGAGTTGTCTAACACCACTTGTTGGTATCATATTTCTTAGTAGAATTTTCTAATGCAAATAACCCTGATATGAATTGATAGTGGAGTTGTCTAAGGCCCTTTTAGGACATAAAAAAACATATAGGAACTTAATATTGCCACTTGTAGGCATCACACTTCTTAGTAGAATTGCTAAATGCAGCTATTTTGCATAAATTTCCATAGTGGAGTTGTCTAACAACACTTGTTGGTATCATATTTCTTAGTAGAATTGTCTAATGCAAAGAGCTTGATATGAATTGATAGTGGAGTTGTCTAAGGCCCTATTTGGACATCAAAAATCATATAAGAACTTACTAACGCCACTTGTAGGCATCAGACTTCTTAGTAAAATTGCTCAATGCAGCTATTTTGCATAAATTTCCATAGTGGAGTTGTCTAACACCAATTGTTGGTATCATATTTCTTAGTAGAATTGTCTAATGCAAATAACTCTGATATGAAATGATAGTGGAGTTGTCTAAGGCCCTATATTGACATGAAAAAATCATATAAGAACTTACTAATGCAACTTGTAGGCATCAGACTTCTTAGTAGAATTGCTTAATGCAGCTATTTTGCATAAATTTCCATAGTGGAGTTGTCTAACACCACGTGTTGGTATCATATTTCTTAGTAGATTTGTCTAATGCAGATAACTCTGATATGAATTGATAGTGGAGTTTTCTAAGGCCCTATTTAGGCATCAAAAATAATATAAGAACTTACCAATACCACTTGAAGGCATCAGACTTATTAGTAAAATTGCTAAATGCAGCTTTTTGCATAAATTTCCATAGTGGAGTTGTCTAACACCACTTGTTGGTATCATATTTCTTAGTAGAATTTTCAAATGCAAAAAAACTCTGATATGAATTGATAGTGGAGTTGCCTAAGGCCCTATTTAGACATCGAATATCATATAGGAACTTACAAATGTCACTTGTAGGCATCATACTTCTTAGTAGAATTGCTAAATGCAACTATTTTGTATAAATTTCCATAGTGGACTTGTCTAACACCACTTGTTGGTATCATATTTCTCAGGAGAATTTTCTAATGCAATAACCCTGATATGAATTGATAGTGGAGTTTTCTAAGGCCCTATTTAGACATCAAATCATATAACGACTTATTAATGCCACTTGTAGGCATCACACTTCTTAGTAGAATTGCTAAATGCAGCTATTTTGTATAAATTTCCATAGTGGAGTTGTCTAACACCACTTGTTGGTATCATATTTCTTAGTAGAATTGTCTAATGCAAATAACCCTGATATGAATTGATAGTGGAGTTGTCTAAGGCCCTATTTGGACATCATAAATCATATAAGAACTTACTACCGCCACTTGTTGGCATCAGACTTCTTAGTAGAATTGCTTAATGCAGCTATTTTGCATAAATTTCCATAGTGGAGTTGTCTAACACCAATTGTTGGTATCATATTTCTTAGTAGAATTGTCTAATGCAAATAACTCTGATATGAAATGACAGTGGAGTTGTCTAAGGCCCTATTTGGACATCAAAAATAATATAAGAACTTACCAATACCACTTGAAGGCATCAGACTTCTTAGTAAAATTGCTAAATGCAGCTTTTTTGCATAAATTTCCATAGTGGAGTTGTCTAACACCACTTGTTGGTATCATATTTCTTAGTATAATTTTCAAATGCAAAAAAACTCTGATATGAATTGATAGTGGAGTTGCCTAAGGCCCTATTTAGACATCAAATATCATATAGGAACTTACAAATGTCACTTGTAGGCATCATACTTCTTAGTAGAATTGCTAAATGCAAATATTTTGCATCAATTTTTAAAATGAAGTTGTCTAACACCACTTGTTTGTATCATATTTCTCAGGAGAATTTTCTAATGCAATAACCCAGATATGAATTGATAGTGGAGTTTTCTAAGGCCCTATTTAGACATCAGAAATCATATAACGACTTATAAATGCCACTTGTAGGCATCACACTTCTTAGTAGAATTGCTAAATGCAGCTATTTTGCATAAATTTCCATAGTTGAGTTGTCTAACACCACTTGTCGGTATCATATTTCTTAGTAGAATTTTCTAATGCAAATAACCCTGATATGAATTGATAGCGGAGTTTTCTAAGGCCTATTTGGACATAAAAAAACCATATAGGAACTTAATATTGCCACTAGTAGGAATCACACTTCTTAGTAGAATTGCAAAATGCAGCTATTTTGCATAAATTTCCATAGTGGAGTTGTCTTACAACACTTGTTGGTATCATATTTCTTAGTAGAATTGTCTAATGCAAAGAGCTCTGATATGAACTGATAGTGGAGTTGTCTAAGGCCCTATTTGGACATCAAAAATCATATAAGAACATACTAACGCCACTTGTAGGCATCAGACTTCTTAGTAGAATTGCTCAATGCAGCTATTTTGCATAAATTTCCATAGGGGAGTTGTCTAACACCAATTGTTGGTATCATATTTCTTAGTAGAATTGTCTAATGCAAATAACTCTGATATGAAATGATAGTTGAGTTGTCTAAGGCCCTATATTGACATGAAAAAAATCATATAAGAACTTACCAATACCACTTGAAGGCATCAGACTTCTTAGTAAAATTGCTAAATGCAGCTTTTTTGCATAAATTTCCAAAGTGGAGTTGTCTAACACCACTTGTTGGTATCATATTTCTTAGTAGAATTTTCAAATGCAAATAACTTTGATATGAATTGATAGTGGAGTTGTCTAAGGACCTATTTAGATATCAAATATCATATAGGAACTTACTAATGCCACTTGTAGGCATCAAACTCTTAGTAGAATTGCTAAATGCAACTATTTTGCATCAATTTTTATAGTGGAGTACTCTAACACCACTTGTTTGTATCATATTTCTCAGGAGAATTTTCTAATGCAATAACCCTGATATGAATTAATAGTGGAGTTTTCTAAGGCCCTATTTAGACATCAGAAATCATATAATGACTTATCAATGCCACTTGTAGGCATCACACTTCTTAGTAGAGTTGCTTAATGCAGCTATTTTGTATAAATTTCCATAGCGGAGTTGTCTAACACCACTTGTTGGTATCATATTTCTTAGTAGAATTTTCTAATGCAAATAACCCTGATTTGAATTGATAGTGGAGTTGTCTAAGGCCCTATTTGGACATAAAAAACCATATAGGAACTTAATACTGCCACTTGTAGGCATCACACTTCTTAGTAAAATTGCTAAATGCAGCTTTTTTGCATAAATTTCCATAGTTGAGTTGTGTAACACCTCTTGTTGGTATCATATTTCTTAGTAGAATTGTCTAATGCAGATAACTCTGATATGAATTGATAGTGGAGTTTTCTAAGGCCCTATTTAGACATTTAAAATAATATAAGAACTTACCAATACCACTTGAAGGCATCACACTTCTTAATACAATTGCTAAATGCAGCTTTTTTGCATAAATTTCCATAGTGGAGTTGTCTATTACCAATTGTTGGTATCATATTTCTTAGTAGAATTGTCAAATGCAAATAACTCTGATATGAAATGATAGTGGAGTTGTGTAAGGCCCTATATTGACATGAAAAATTATATAAGAACTTACTTATGCCACTTTTAGGCATAAGACTTCTTAGTAGAATTGCTTAATGTAGCTATTTTGCATAAATTTCCATAGTGGAATTGTCTAATATCACTTGTTGGTATCATATTTCTTAGTAGAATTGTCTAATGCAAATAACTCTGATATGAAATGATAGTGGAGCTGTGTAAGGCCCTATATTGACATGAAAAATAATATAAGAACTTACCAATACCACTTGAAGGCATCACACTTCTTAGTAAAATAGCTAAATGCAGCTTTTTTGCATAAATTTCCATATTGGGGTTGTCTAACACCACTTGTTGGTATCATATTTCTTAGTAGAATTGTTTAATGCAGATGACTCTGATATGAATTGATAGTGGAGTTGCCTAAGGCCATATTTTGACATCAAATATCATATAGGAACTTACTAATGCCACTTGTAGGCATCAAACTTCTTAGTAGAATTGCTAAATACAGCACTTTTGCCTAATTTTTTATAGTGGAGTTGTATAACACCACTTGTTGGTATCATATTTCTTAGTAGAAGTGTCTAATGCAAATAACTATGATATGAATTGATAGTGGAGTTGTCTAAGGCCCTATATTGACATGAAAAAATCATATAAGAACTTACTAATGCCACTTGTAGGCATAAGACTTCTTAGTTGAATTGCTAAATGCAGCTATTTTGCATAAATTTCCATAGTGGAATTGTCTGACACCACTTGTTGGTATCATATTTCTAAGTAGAATTGTCTAATGCAAATAACTCTGTTATAAATTGATAGGTAGAGTTGTCTAAGACCCTATCTAGACATCAAAAATCATATAAGAACTTACTAATGCCACTTGTAGGCATCACACTTCTTAGTAGAATTGCTAAATGCAGCTATTTTGTATAAATTTCCATAGTGGAGTTGTGTGGTATCATATTTCTTAGTAGAATTGTCCAATGCAAATAACTCTGATATGAATTGATAGAGGAGTTGTCTAATGCCCTATTTAATCATCAAATATCATATAAGAACTTACTAATGCCACTTGTGGGCATCACACTTCTTAGTAGAATTGCTAAATGCAGCTATTATGCATAAATATTAACCTTGTGTAACAGCTAGGTACACTGATATGTGCCCTCGTCGACTGCAACCAACCCGCGATGCTTGCGCCGTTCCAGTACAGTGGTTTTCTAGCGTCGTATAGGTAGAATCGTTTTACCAATTTAAGCCGAATGAAATTTACCATTATTATCAATTGGACCAGTCCATTATCGCTTGAAGGGTTGTGAGGTTGTATTTTTCATTTTTATTTAAATTCTAACAGAACTTTTTTCTGTAAGCAAAGAGTGGAGACCTTGATCGGACGTCGCGTTCTGTGGCATCTGTTCTGGGTCTGCACTGTTTGTCTTTGTCCTACAAAAAGGACGCTAGGCTGAAATGGGTAAATGCAACTAATTAACGTAAGGGTTTTTGTTATAATAGAATTGTCTTAGACTTCCTCTATGTATCAGCGGCAGTCTGATCACACGGGGCTTATTAGATATTATTATATCTTGACTTACTACGAGCGAAATTTCTATTTTCTATCTCGTCTCTGTAGCTGAGCAGCCCGCTGAGCAGGCTGGTTTGAATCTCACGTTATCAAATGACAATTTTTTCTAGTGTAGGCCCATTTTATATGCCTAGCGAGACCAAGCTTTTTTTAAAAGCTTATACTTGTATTTACCCTTAGTTTGTTTGATTATTTTAACGGATTGATTTAATAATATCTATTATTTCTAATAATGATTATAGATCTAATATAATGTTATTATATTTTATGTTTAACGCAATATAACTTTGGTTTAATATGCGTTGACATGGAAAGGCGGGGCTAAACGCCAGTGGGCGGAAACACATAAGAAGGTTGATACGCTTTACTACGGAGAAGGTTGACATAAAGATTTATCGGGAAATGATGTCTTTTCCCGCCATTCACAAACAGGAGAAATAACTTCAACTTTTATTTTTCCTATAGCTGCAACAGCAATACTGTGTTTTTTGTTACCTGCGTGTGATGATGTATCATCATTATTCACTGCTTTTAAATAAAATTCATAAAAAGAATTTCATTATTCATTTAAGAATGATAAATAATATATATCATTAGTGGAGTAAGCTACAAGTGCGGATCCAGAGGAAGGGGGGAGGGGGTCCGGACCCCCCTGGAAAATCACAAGTTATATTGGTTTCTGTAGGGAATAAGCTCTTGGACCCCCCTGGAAAAAGTTGGACTCCCCTGGAAATGTTGGACCCTCTCTGGAACCTTAAAAATGATAGATTTCTTTGAAATTGACTATTTGACTTCTGTAAAATAAGCTGAGGACTAAAAAAAGAAAAGAAAAAAAACGTTGACAGAGCTGACCGCCCCCCCCCCCCCCCCGACTAAAATTCTTGGATCCGCGCATGAACTAATTTCGCCAAGAATGTAATTTCGCCAATTGAACATTCCCACCGTTTTTTCACATGTGTGACGTTACATACTCATTCTGAAAAGGGGATTTCCAAGGGCAAAAGAAAAGCTGTCTGTTTAAAGTTGCAAAGTAGTAAGAAAATGCATAGCTTAGTGATAAGATAATGATCTCTTGCCTGTATCAATGTTTTCCCGCCATTTTCACTACCTCTTTCGAACCCCAATCTTTTAATTATGATCCTGAAATGTTCTATTTATTGAATACATCTCTTCCTCCTTCCTCATTTGCATCGACATCATCAGGATGGATGTGAGAAAGCTCAACGATGTGTTAGGGCCCCAAAGTGGAGAAAGTATTGATTTTATCAAAAGGGTGTTCTTATTAATGTTAAGACTCAGAAACAATGGTCTGGCTAAAAAGCAACTGTACGGACCATATATGACATATATCTAACAATGATTTTTGATAAATTATATTAATCTTTCACCTGCAATGCCTTGGTGTATTCCTTTAGTACACAAAAGAAAGCTTTTGTGTCTACTTTTTCATTTACTGCCTGTGTGCCTAGGGGTTTAAATCAATCTGAATTTGAATTGAACATAGAAAAAACATGGCTGAAATATTTTTGATAACAATAAATTAAATCATAAAAGATTCACAATAATTCATGTTCGTTGAATGAAAAAAATGTTTTGCCTCATAATATATATTGATTTTTTTGTCTATCCAACCCTTTATGGGCCCTCTTTTTTCAGGTAAACAATGTTGAACTTACATTACTATTTTCAAAATGACGGAAAACGGGTGCACAAACAAATCAAAGCTTTTGAAAATTAAATAACGTATTTTGATGGTCTAAGGTATCACACAATATTATAAAAGGTTGAAATTTTATGATAAAATCATTTATGGTCAAGATTATCCCAGAGCAACATCTGCTTACGTTGGCGAAAACTGATATCCCAGTATACGTTCATTATTATATTCTATATTCTCCCAGGTATATGTTTCTTTGCGCCTTTTCCATCTCAGGCCATATGTAGTGTTGGTTCTCTTCTCTTTGCTCTCCAACTTCCCAAATTCGTGGCCATATTTGGTTTATTCTTTATTCCCAGTAGATTTTATACCTTATTGTTTCTGCTATTCATTAATAAAGAGAATTATGCTTTATCTGTTTCTTTTTATTTTTTTTATTTTTTTATTATCATAATTATTAATTTATTGATTTTATTATTGATTTATTGATTTTTTTTTATTCTTTTTTTTTTTTTTTTTTTTTTTGATTTTTTTTTTTTTTTGGGGGGGGGGGGGGTATTATTCTCTAACCATTATTGTTTTGTTCTTTATTCTCTAATCAATATAGAATAAAGCCATTATTCCCTAAAACCCACCCAGATCCTCAAATGTAGGACACACTCTGAGACCTTCGACTTCTCTGTCCGTCCATTTACAGGTATTTTATATGTCAGCCTCAAAATTCAGTTTTAGGTATATTTACCTCTAACAGATTTAAATAAGTACTTTCAAAATATCTGCTTTCTATTTGCATAAACGAGTTCACCCTTAATTGTCAACCTGATAATAATCGGAGTGACAATAGCCGACCATTAAAATCTATCAGATAAGTGTTTTATCCCATCCTTGTGTCGGATAACATTGTTGCTGACAACTGCGGTGAGAGATCAGTGATACCACCCCGATGAAGTACGCATCCTCTTACCCGCTTAGCCCCAGATAAGGTGTAACTTGTTACACCTTATCTGGGGCTAAACGGGTAAGACTTGCAAATAACTTGGATAATCTAGCCCTTTACACCTCTTCGTGTTTTGCACCAAATGCAAGATGAAAAAAGAGCGAGAGAAAAAGCATGTTTTTGTAACAATCAATGTCTGCCTATCTGGAAACTTGACCTAAACTAAATTAAAGTAAGTGGATAAAATTTCACAAATGACTCACTGGACCACTCTGTTGGTGAGCCTCTTGAAAACTTCTTTGGTAACACGTGTACCAGTATCAAGAGTAGCCTTGCACAAGGTCATCTGAAATCGTATGCAAGCATATCCAATGGTTTGATGTCATATAGCTTTCTCAACTATAGACACTTACATAGTTTGCAATGTACAAGCTATGAGTGAAGAAGCTGGCAACTTGCGATTGAGATTAGATACAGGGTTCCCACGAGCTCTGGAAATCATGGAGGACCTAGAACATCACAAAAAAGTTCCATGCATGGAAAAATCATGACATTTAAAAAAAAAAACAAAACAAAAAAAACTTAATAATCATGAAAAAATCAAGGAATTTTGTGAAATAATTTCAAGTTTTAATTATTTCAAAATGCATGCATGGTCTACAAGCATGCTTATTTAAATATATTACTACTGTAGCTGCATTCCACATTTATGCTCTGCGTGGTGAAGATGCCGCTAAAGGGAGAGGTTGGAGGCCGTGCATTGAATAGTCATGGAAATTACATCGTTGCTCATGGAAAATCATGAAAAAAATCATGGAATTGTGTTTTTGAATTTCTGTGGGAACCCTGTAAGATAGCTGGCTCAACTGTAGACACTTACATAGTTTGCAGTGTACGACGAGTTATGAGTGAAG
Source organism: Loripinus fragilis (assembly GCA_964019695.1). Taxonomy (NCBI): domain Eukaryota; kingdom Metazoa; phylum Mollusca; class Bivalvia; order Lucinida; family Lucinidae; genus Loripinus; species Loripinus fragilis. The sequence goes on along the minus strand of OZ026521.1, from coordinate 41,490,527 downwards.
AAGTTGGCAACTTGCGATTTCAGTCCATTCACCTAAGCAATGGACTAAGTCTCGCCAGAGCCTTCATTCCTCACACACAACGTACAGTAGGGACGTAGGTGAAGGCACAAGCCCAAAGATCTATTTACAATCGGGGCTCTGTATCTGTTGGGTGAACTGAACCCGAGATTATAAAATTTTTCATACCCAACTCAGCTGAGCACGAAATTTAATATCCTGCTCATAAATGTTAACATGCCAACATTTGTTGACATTTTAACATTTATTAGCTTGATAAATACAACATCTGAGAGACTTAAAGCAAGAAACTTCTTTATTTGTCGGTATTTTAGTTTTTATGAACAGTTTAAATTTCGTGCTCAGTTGAGTGAGCATGAAAAAGTTTTATAACCTCGGGGTCAGGACCAAACCTGGCGAAAATATGTATCGCTTCTTTTTTGAATCAGTATATAAAATGGGTTTCGATTTAATGACCCGAAGAAATATACCAAGTGGCGACTTCCTTTTTATTGCAAAATTACGAAATCTTATTAAATTAATGTCCATCTTTATGGACAACCACTATGAGAAATCTGTGACTCACTGAGTCACATTTAATGGAAATGTGGGCTTAATGTGACGTAATGGAACCATAAAAGCATAATCATTTTATGCATCACTGAAACTCGACTTATTGCTATTACTGTCTGTAGACGGAAATATCTCCATTCTGCTTGTTGCATGGACCACGTCACCAGGAATCCGGACCTACTCAGCTATAGAGACTTGCTAGGATCTTGCATATTTGGGGTTTGTCCCGAGGCGGGAGCACTTCTATTGGGCCCCTGAATTATGTTGCAATGAAATGATGCTAGATTATTGTGAGGGTTCCAGTTCTACCAGTGCTGTCCTCAAAGCCCAGGCTTCTTGTAACATTTTCAACAGCAACGCGGAAAGTATTGCGGCCGTTCAAGGACAACCACAAATATAATACTTGCGCTAAACACACACCTGACACATATAGACCCCTGCCCCCTCGTACACATACATGAGAAACCTAAACATAAGGTGGAAAGCCAGTGCATTTTGTGTGTAACAAACTGGAATTCAATAAATTAAGAACGCGTACACAAGAATAATTTGACCCGGCAGAGAAAAACCTGGTCTAGTTTTTACAATGCATTAAGGAAGGGGTAACACAACAATGAAATCAAATGATGCTGAACTGTAAATTCTTATTAAACAATGCATTCTGCCGCAAACCGGATCAGAATCGAATAAAAAATAAGGAAGTTAAAGATTTTTTGTTTTGTCACGTGAGAGAATGGTAAGCTATGGAAGGAAGCCATTTTTAGGCTGAGTGACATCACAAATAAAAGCCCTATTGAATATTGCATGCTATAATTTTTACTTCGTTTGTTTTTTTTTTATTGACTTTTCTGTTGAAAATGATCGATTTTGAGAAAAAAATCTGTACACTTTGCGACAAAATTCGGGCTTTTATAACGCTTTTGAAATTTACAGGAAGTTAATTAAATTTTCAAAATGGCAGCATCTATTCGCTTATCAGAACTCAGATTTGAGATTTTTGAATAGCTATAACTTTTTTGTGTGTGATAGCACAGGCTTAGTTGTATGGCATGAGAAAGCATTTTCTGTGAAATTACCTGTATGTATTGTCTCATGGTGTCACAACATAGAAATGAGGTGGGTGTGTCATTTAATAGATCACCACTTCCATTTGAAACAGCTACTGAAATTTTGCCTTCAAATGGCAACTGTACTTTCGGTCAGTAGGCAACAACTGCTGAAAGATGGCAAACTTTTTTGAAAAGCTTATACTTGTTTATGATGTTATATTTATTTATAGTGTTAACCCTTTAAGTCCATACTGGAAGTACATGTATGGGCTTATCGACACATCTTGCATCTATGACATGTCTACGAAAGTCATGACAATCGCATTCTGTGAGTGAAAACCAAGATGTAGTCTGACCACAGACCCTATCTTTCTTCTTTGAACAGCTATAAATATTTTTAAAAGTAAAGTGGAAGGCAAAGATCAGGAATCGATACAATCAAGCACCACACCTGACCCGGGACATCACAAGGGAAAGTGGCAAAACACAAGAGAACACAACATACAAGAGAGCCTTCCCTTCAAAGCTGCAAAGAATAAACAAGACAGCATAACAAAGACAAACATGAAACATAAATAACAAAAAGGATCCACAAAAGAGGACGAATTCAGAAAAGAAATGCTGTTTTACAATGCCTTTTATCGCCCCATCTACTATCGTTTATGATACACATTAGGCTTTTGTCTCCGATTGTGTCTTCAGTGAGAAATAATTGAAATATCTGTAAGAATTTAAAGCCACAATTTTGAAGCATGGACGCTGTGTTGCCACTAAGATGACAGTAAATCTTCTTGACTGATACATTGACTCCAGTGGACGAGTTTGAAGAGATACATAATTATAGCCGACCTGTCAGATTTAGAGTGAAATTCTCAACTTATAATTTCTCAGGTGAATCTTATCTCCCATACATGTCTATTATCATTAGATTCTATCAAAGTCTTGGCATATTGATATGTCCGTTTATTTTACAGGTTTTCACATCCATAGCTTATAAATTAATGGCTTAGTTACCGTATTCTCCCCAATAAGTTCACTGTGCATATTTTTCCATTTTTTTACCCTTTTTAAACAGTGAAGACCCAAATCAGCTGACTTCTTGAAGCCTGTTGATTTGTGTCCACCCTGTTTTATTGAAACGATAGATCAATGTGTATTGCATGTTTTAATGAAATGTCCCACTTGGCTAGCTTATACAGTAGTATTCACCACAGTGTGGTGAATACTACTGTATAAGCTAGCCAAGGTGACCGGTCTGTGCTTTTCAGAATATGCATGACCAGTCGAATTTTGTGGGGATACGATAATACACAAAATCTATAATAACCTGTAACTGAAGATATTTTTCAGATTTTTAAGACATAAGTTGGATGAATCAGAAAGGCTCTGATCTGGAGAAAGGAAGCACACGTATGGTACGAAAATCTATGGATTTGTACTCTCAATCTGACATTTAAATTGAAGATTCTTTTTCTTGACTAGTCGAAACAACCATCTATTACAAAACAATATTTAATGACACCAAAAGTTCAATGAATTTATTCTAATTAATTCAGCACATCATCAGATACTAGCTTGACTGACGAAAAAAAAAATCTATTCCATCGTTAATGGTTAACAAGTGACTTTTGTCGTCTGCCATCTACTTTTGCAAACAGTTTGGACCTACTTCAGAACCGACAGAATGGTGGCCCTGACCTGGATCGAAACTGGTTGACTTTGATTGTGTGTTAAAAAAAGTCAGCAGACGACAAATAAGGCATGAAAAAATACCCAGCATATATAGAGTTTTATGGTTTGAAATGGTCCATTGGTGTTGGGGAAAATTCGTAAATGCAAAACTTAGTATGACTTGTGAAATGTGAGGTTTTTGCCATTGAACAATAATAAACCTATTAAAAATGCATACGCTCTTGGCAGATTCAAAGGTAAGCAGGGTATGTCAGCCTTGGAACATCTAACTTTACACTCAAAACAACAAAATATTGGAAAGATTAGTTGGTCCAATATTATAAAGAAACAGAAATTCGAATTTCCTTATTTTTGTCTTGTGAAAACTATGACTTTGCCTTAATGCTACACTATTATTCTGTCCCCAAAGCCAATTTCTCTGACATAAGAGCTAGAAAAAGTAAAAAAGGTTTTATAAATTATAAAAGTTAATATCAGAAGGAGACTGGCACAACTCTAACTGAATGCAAATGACAAATGACAAATGATTTATTTAGCACAAACACATATACAATAAATGGTTAAGGCCAATACAATCAAACAAAAACAGTCATATTGAAGTATCTATACATGTGGGAGTCATAGTAGTCAGGAAACAATTCTTTGTTTTGATGTATGGATTCATTCCTATTTCCCCTAACAATTACATATATTTATTACAATTATCCCCATATCTACTGCACGTAGCTCTTTCTTTTAGAACATCATCTTCATTTGAGGCGGATTGTCCATGTTTTTAGATTGTCATTTGATGTCTAAAACTCTGAATCGAAGAGACAGTTGGTGCTTAATAAGAAGCGGGGAGCGAGCAATGCATAAATCTGCTACTTAAAGAGGTAACTGAAAGAAAGTATTCTAAAATGCAAGCCCTTACTAAACCATAAAATCTGCCGCTAACCTGATCAAAATCAGATGTAAAATAAGTAAATTATAGCAATCAGATAATCAAAATTTTATCAGAAGAACTATATAGCTGCATGCTTTCGTTCTAATCCTCACCTTCGTTTATATTGTATATGTATGTACAAACGAAGCTGAATACATATGTTTAAACCAACATTCTGTCTTTCAAAAGGTAATTCTAACACCATAGGACGCTGTTTTTGTTTTTTGGTTCAAAAAAGCTTTCATATGTAGTAAAGACATCTATCATGCAAACTACATGAATAATTCAAATAAATAGATTGCTTAATTTCTTCTTTCTTTAGCTCACACTTCCAATTTACTTATGCTTAATGTGATATAGTAACATATGTAACAGGCTGCAACAGGGTAAGCCCCTGGGTTACAGAGTGCCAACATCATTTATTTGACGCAACTTGGATTGTTCTTTACGATATATATGTCTGCACAATTCCCAAGGAGGTGTTGGTGGAATAGGATCTTGCTCAGCTTGTGGTCATAATACTGTGCGATGATTCTACTGTTTGTGATGAGGCGGACGATTCTTTGCCACAGAAGCACACAATGATAGACATTGCAGATGAAGATGACTTGAATTAGAATTAGCTTTGAATATATTTACATTTAACAGGAACATTTATTAAATTGTCTTGTTTAGATAAGACACTTATTTTCTATTTGAATATCTATATATTTTAGAATTCTGTGTATTATTCAAAGACAAATGGGCTTGATAATCATCAATTTCTATAATTTCTAAGATTTAAGCACTATATACTAGAAATTTGATAAAAATCATATTTATACTGAAATATCTCTTTCATCAAGACAATTTCCTTGCTCATTTATTATGCCATATAAGATATGTTACAACCTTTAATAACAGACATATGATTCTTTATTATATTACAACAGAGGCGGATGATATTAGGTAGTACGAGGGTTAGTCAAAAATAACTGAGCCCTACCTCATAACATTTGAATCAAGTAAAATGGACATATAATTAGATGATATTTCATTGGAGTTATATTTCATCTATTTAATAACCTAATTTATTTCTGTTGGTAGGCTTTGCTTAACGGTTGCTAGGCAACAGAATATGACCTGTCAAAGGGGTGCGTTCACGTTGTGATACATCTTATTCTAAGCGTTGCTATGGAAACAGTAATGTTAAAGCAAGGCTTTATTTACTGCCGTCTGATACCTTTAACATGTACATATTCAGTGTCACAGAAGAGAAACCAACTGACCCCAAATTATAGATTCTGTGGTAGTTTGATTTCAGAATTTATCAAATTTTAACATGCCTGAAGTCCTATAATTTACCCCACCCATATTGGAATTTACACAATTTTAATAGAAAACGTAAAATATTAGCCTAATAATGCTTTAACAGTACTGTATACACAAACCAACCCTCAGACATATTAAGTTCCTTGATTTAAATTCACAGTTTTGTTTCCATGGCAACACAATGCTTGTGTATTTGAAAATTTGTGGAATTTTGGCGTTTTTTGTTGCTAAGCAACGCATACAATCAATGTGCACGTAAACATTAACAAACTAAGTGTAATGAAAAGACAATATGACATATGTTATTCAAATAAATGTCAAATATGTCTTTCAAAAAAACTATCAAGCACTCAAGATTTTTAAATACATACTGTATATTCCTGGTGGCTGAGATCGTGAACGCATCGATCTGACTGACGATCTTCAGTTGCCTAGCAACCATAATAGAAGTTTCACTAGGATAATTATTCAGGGTCAAAATATCGATTACATATGATACTTATAGAAAATAATCGCATTTGTTGTCTACAATACCAAACTGGAATGTTATGAGGTAGGGCTCAGTTATTTTTGACTGACCCTCGTATCATCCTTCTCTGATTACAAAAGTTCCGAAATTGTAAGATATCGACCAGCAGCAAATATTTTGACATTTTTTACTTAAATAATAGATATTAAAATTTACTTCTTAAAACTGGGGATAGATTTGTTTAATATCACTTTTAAGACAATATATTTACGATAGAAAAGCAAACTTTGTTTTTTCTATAAGTCAAATGAGTATATTAGTAAACGAAGATTAAAACAGTTTAAAAAATACACAGATCAGTTGTAAAAGTAAATGATGTTAGTCACACTTACCATTTTCAAAGGAAAATTTAATATATGTAACGCACATAACATCGTTGGAAGCTGTATTTTTGTTCATAATGCCTTTTATGTAGCTTTGGCATCAAACATACATACTACATGAGTAATTTGAATAATTAGATAGTTTAGTGTATTCTTTCTGTAGCTCAAACTTTCATTTTACTTTGTTTTTCCTTAATTTTTGATAGTAACATATGTATCAGGCTGTTACAGGCAAATGATCCGGCGTGCAGAGTGCATCCAGTGGCAGATCCAGAGGGGTTTCACTCGAACCCCCTCCCTGTCCCTCGTCTTTAAATATCCAATATAAATGAAATAATTTGGTCTCAGTGAGACCAAATTATTTCATTTTCATTGGATATTTAAGGTAGTACCGGACTCACCGGCATATGTCCAGAAGTGTTTTATCTTTTAATATATTATAATATAGACTTATACTTATAATCTAAGACAAAAAAAACAATACCTCACCGTTCTTTTTAAAAAGTTATTTGATGTCAAAAACTGCAAAATCGCAGGTTTTTGAAATAAACAAACAAAGATTTTGTGAACAAATTAACAAGAAACGCAATACAGTTTTTTTCAGAACAAATACTACTCACACCAGAGATATAAATAAAAACAAAAAATAGTGAAATAACATGTATTTACACAATTTATTAAGCAAAATCCTAATTAAGTCAAACGAATAAATGCCAAAAAAAACATTTATATTCAAAATAAACATGTCAGAGAATGTAACTGGAACAACAAAAAACATATTTTTACAAAGATATTTTCATGAAGAATCTAGTGATTGAATAAAAAATATGTGTCACCGTGCTCGTTTTTTTTGTTTTGGTGACTTTTCTGAAAAATCCTGAAAAAAATAAAGACTATAATAAGTGTTGTCTCCCCTTTCCACCATTTTTTTGTTTGTCTACGCCCCTATGTATACCACTGGGCGGAGACATAGCTATTATTGATTAAGCACTGACAAATGGGCGTAGAAAATGACAAAAAAGATTTTGACCTATCATATGTTACCCAGCACATTACATTATGATTCTCATTAAAGCATGGCTATAGCATGTCTTGATACTTTGATGCTTTCTTACACGTAGGATTTATGTAGATAAAAGCTAAAAATTATAGTTTTATTCCTGATGCATAGATCTAAATGCCATTTAAAGAATAAACTTACAAATATGCAATAAGAGGATAAAACATTCTTTTCCTTGTATTAATGTTTGGCAAGCCTGAATGTGATGTGTTGCAACCAGAACCACACAGCGGTGAGGCCTGCAACACATTATCGCACAAGGGCTTGACAAGCGTTAATATACAGAAAGGAATGTTTTATTGCCATTGTAATATATTATAGGACTTTTTGGGTACTGTAAAGGTGGCAACTTTAATTTTCATATTTGGGCGTGGTTCGGTTATTTCAACTGCTCAAGAATGGAAATCAGGTTCTATCCATTGGTGCGTTTAAAAGTTGCTTGAGCCGCGCAGGTCTGCGTGCATTTCATGAAAGTCCTGTCCGTTAATGCACTGAACCAACATTTATTAACCCTTAAATCGTATATTACAACACAATCGTATGTTTTTATCGTCTATTGAAATATTATGAAGCCTCTTAAACAATCAGTGTAGATGTCACCGACGGTTCTTTTACCCGGACAAGCATAAAATAAACAACCACAATACTGTCGGGATCTTTAATATTACATGTATGGCATCTGGATCATCATACAGCAAACTGCAAAATATATATAAAATATATTACTTCATAACATCTACGCTATGACTATAGGTGTAGAACCTACAGTACCGAGTACTAAAAGGCAAGTGCACTCTAAAGAGTTCATGAATGCCCAATGCATAACATGATGAGCAGGAGCAACTGGTGAAGGATCAGGCCAGACGTCACCTAAGTGGCATCTTGCCTGGTCATTCCCAGTTCGCTTCCAATTTGAAAGACTCTAAAGCACAATTGAATGATCATTAAGCAAAGGGAGTGATACAGCTTTATGCGTTGACCTCTTGCAGTTTCAATTCATATTTTCAAAATGTCAAAATATCAAAACATTACATCAATAACTTTTACCAAATGCATGAAAATTACTAAACAAGCTTACCTGCAAAATATATATAAAATATATTACTTCATAACATCTACGCTATGACTATAGGTGTAGAACCTACAGTACCGAGTACTAAAAGGCAAGTGCACTGACCCATGTTGTGTATCATGCATATGAGTATTGTGCCATGCAACATAACGGTACATGCAATTGTTATACGCAGGTATTGTATAAAGTAAGCTTAAGGCTTGAATAGGGAAGTATCACACTATGTAACCCTGTACAACCAAATCTGTGTATGGGTTTTGTTAAGCAAAACCCACACCGAATGACAGGCCTTTGCATAGCCTGTGACACACTTCCCTACTTTCTAAAATGGCGTCCCGACATTTACAAAACAATAAAGTATATTTACAAGTGTCAAGTGATGTAATATAGTCTGCTGGACAATAATAATAATAATAATAATAATAATAATAATAATAATAATAATAATAATAATAATAATAATAAATTTGAAGATTCAGAAAAGCATGACTAGAGCTGATGCATAATTGGCGCCGGTGAAACCAATCTACATTTTAGTAATATCCTAATGTATAATGCAAAGCTGAAAGACCATACCATCTGACACATATAAAGTTAAGATTTAAAATCTGAACCTATAAACATTGACTTCTATAGCAACCTTACCGCTCTCAATTGGCACATAAATTGTCAAAGTACAGCAATCACACTTACAGAATACCTAGTTTGATAGCTGATACAACTCGTGATCACAAGTATGAATTTACTCCACGTCAAACGCACATGCAGAGAACTTCTGTCAGGTCAATTGCTTATCAAGAAGCCTCTTGCCAGTTTGGCGTAGAGAAATCCATACAATGATAGAGAGCAATATCTGCAAGGACTGGTTACTTAGGTTGTATTCAATACATGTAAACCTGTGAATTAATAATGCTGTACTTTCATGTCTCACTTTCCAATAAAGAAATGACCATAATTGAGAACAACAACGAACAAAATGTATCAAGCAGACTCAAACAAATTACAGCGATGAAACTTGGATATAGCATAAACAGTAAGCAATGAAATCTTACCATTTAATCAAACACATGTACAAAACTGATAATGATGATTATGAGGATCAGGATATAGGATTTCAGGTCAGGGGATATTGGATAACACTAACTGTCTGTCTGACTGTCTTTCTAAAATCTGATTGATTTCTGGCATCAATGTAAAAACACACTACTAAATATATACCAGCTCTTTGGCATTCACATTTATGACATGGGTCCGGTCGTTAAATTCCCAGTCACCTTGCTGCATCCATCTAGGTGGAGCACGTCTTCTCTGTCCACGTCTTAGAGGTCTCTGGTCTTTTGTTGTGGTAGTTGATGGTTTTTTACCCCTCCGTGCTGGTATAATATACTTTTTAGGCTTAAGCTGTGCCTCTTGTGGCTGCCCATAATCGTCCTCACTTGAGCTGTCTGAGGAACTGTCGCTGTAAGTGGACTCAATTATTTCTGGCGTTGATACTTGCTCTTGAATTTGCCTTTGGTGGTCTAGATCTTCATCTTCTGGTCTTGGAAGTCCATTAAATGGTAGCAGCATATTCCGGTGTAGCAAGCGAGGCTTTCTATTGGAGTTTTCTCTCTGTACTAAATACACTGGAATATCTGGCATTGGTTGCTTCATTACTAAATAAGGATTTTTTTCCCTGATATCTCCAATCTTATGCTTTCCTTGTACACCCTTTTTCTGTACCAAAACTCTATCACCAGGCAGTAGTAATGATGTTCTGGCCTCCTGATCATAGTATTTCTTGTATTTCTTTCCTTTCTTTCTGGCCTCTATCTCTGCTCTTTCATAAGCGTACTGAAGACGATCCTTCAGTCGGTCCACATAATCTTGATGTGACTTATGTTCCTCTGACGAACCTATCCCTAGAAAGGCATCAATGGCGAGACGGGGATGGCGACCAAACATGAGGTAGAAAGGAGAGAATCCGATACTTTCATGCATTGTAGCATTGTACGCATGCGTCAATGATGGTACAAACGTCTTCCAGTCACTCTTTTGTCTCTCTTTCAATGTTCCCATCATGTTTAACAGAGTTTGGTTGTAGCGCTCAACCATCCCGTTTCCCATTGGATGGTATGGAGTAGTTCTGGTCTTGAGAACACCTGCAATACCACACAGCTTCTTTATCACCTTAGATTCGAAGTTGGCACCTTTATCACTGTGCAGTTTTGCCGGGAACCCATAATGAAGAAAGAAATTTTCATAAAGTGCCTTGGCTGTTGTTGCGGCTGTCTGATTCCTGGTCGGTATTGCCTGTGCATATCGGCTGAAATGGTCAGTTATTACCAAGATGTTCTCAAAACCACCTTTGGACCTTTCCAGGGACAGGTAGTCAATGCACACCAGTTCCATGGGTGTTGTTGAAGTTATATTGACTAGGGCGGCCTTTCCAGGTGCTTTTTTCCTTCTGATGCACGACCCACATTTTTGAACACGTTCTTTAATAAACTTTGCCATTCTAGGCCAAAAGAACCTTTGTTTAATAAGAGAAGTTGTTCTGTCTCTTCCCTGGTGACCTATCATCATGATAAGCCCTGAAGATTGTTTCTTTTAGTTCTGATGGAAGGACTATCTGTCTGAATTCTTCTCCATTGCGTATATATTTCCTAAATAAAATCCCATTCACTATATAATAATGTTCCCATTCTGTGAGATAGGCCGTGTCTACTCCATTTCTTTCAACACTTGAGCTATTTGGCTTTTGTCCTTTCTCTAATGCTTCTATTATAAATCTGATATCTCTATCTGCCTGCTGTGCCTTATGCCAATCATGAGAGGTCAGAGCTGTGCTAGACAATACCTCTTCAGGAATGTCTTCTTCTATGCCCATTTCTGTGTCCTCAGATTCTGTCACAATTCCTTCAAACAAAGAAGTACTATCACGCTCAGCAATGACTGTCTGGCAGATAGGTTTTATAACTTCCGGGAAAACTGTTGTCACTGTCTCACTTTCCTGTAATCTTGATAGTGCATCTGCATTTTTTTTACCACTGCGATATTTGATAGAAAAATTATAGTTAGATAATTCTGCTAACCAGCGATGTCCTGTAGCATCTAACTTCGCAGTGGTAAACACATATGTTAGGGGATTGTTGTCAGTCAGCACTTCAAAATCAGCTCCATATAAGTAGTCATGAAATTTCTCTGTGATTGACCATTTGAGAGCTAGAAATTCCAACTTGTGTGCAGGGTAGTTTTTCTCTGATGGTTTTAGGCTCCTGCTAGCAAAAGATACAACTCGATCTTGTCCATCCTGCTTTTGATAAAGGACTGCCCCAAGACCAACAGATGAAGCATCTGTATGCAGTGAGAAAGGAAGACTATAATCTGCATATGCTAGAATTGGTGGATTTGATAGTTTCTCCTTTAGGGTTTCAAAACTCTTTTGCTGTCTATCTGTCCAAACAAATGGTGTTTTCTTATGTGATTTCTGTTGACCCTTCTTTTTGTTTGAAGTTCCATGGCCTACAAGTAGGTCATTCAAAGGTCTAGCGATACTGGCAAAATTTTTGATAAACCGGCGATAGTATCCAGTGAATCCAAGGAAAGAACGTACATCCTTGATAGATTTTGGCACTGGCCATATCTTAATAGCCTCTATCTTTGTTTGATCTGTTTCTATTCCAGATTCTGACACTATATGACCCGAGTAGGCCACTCGAGATTTCAAGAATTCGCATTTTGATGCCTTCAGTTTGAGGTTGTGTTCCTGCAGTCTTGAGAAAACTGCTTCTAGACGTTCTATATGCTCCTCAAAGGAAGAGGAGAATATTATGACGTCATCAAGGTAGATCAAGCACTCACGCAGGTTCATATCACCCATACACCGTTCCATCAATCTTTGGAAGGTAGGAGGCGCATTACACAAACCAAAAGGCATGCGATGAAATTCAAAGAATCCAAGTGAACCTACTTGAAAAGCTGTTTAGCTTTATCTTCCTCATCAATTTCTACCTGCCAATATCCACAACGTAAGTCCAATTTACTAAAATATTTTGATCCAGTCAATAAATGTAAAGAGTCTTCAATCCGTGGTATTGCGTAAGCATCCTTAACTGTTTTACTATTTAATTTCCGAAAATCAACACAAAATCTGATGGATCCATCCTTTTTTCGAACTATAACTATATTTGATGAATAAGGACTTTGGCTGTGCTTGATTGTACCTGCTTGCAACATTTCTGTTAGATGTTCTCTTATTTCTTGAAATAGAGCAGGTGGCACGCGCCTATAGGGTTCCTTAAAAGGAACATTATCACTGAGGTTGATCTTATGTTTCACCAGGTCACAATTCCCTAAATCTGTTATTTCTGATGAGAATAAGTGTCTCCATTTACTGAGAAACAATCTCAATTCTAATTTCTGTCCTTGAGACAAATTATTTTCTTCAAGATCAATTTCATCCAACACGTTAGGTTCTTTGGTAAACTCTGCAGTATGTTGCTGAACATGAATATTATCTGGAGTCTTGTTCTTCTGGTCTAGATCCAATGGTCTTAATACATTCACTTCTTGCAGTTCACAAAGATTAGATTTTGGTGCAATCTCAATCATTTTTGCTGATATATTGTACAGCCGTACTGGAATTCTCTGACCTGTTCCTGGTGTATCCAACTTAATGACCCGGGGACAAACGCCAATCCTACTTGACGCGCCCTGTGTTGCTTCTGTTACAGCTGTATCAACTCCTCTTATCTTTCTAACATAACCAGACACTGTAATGCTTTCATTTGGTTGGATTTTCAAATTATACTTGTTGGTTGACTTAACCACTCCAATACATCCCTTTTGTATGGAAACAAATGCATTGTTCCATTCATCTGGAATTATGTTGTTGTTATCACAGAGCTTTCTACATTCTCTTATCACATTTGTGCCTATCACAATAGGAACTTGTAAACTATATTCTGTTGCTGGAACAACAAGCACAGGGATAGCAAGCTCCGTATTTGGAAGAAACGGTACTTCCATAACTGCCTCTATACATCCTGTATAGGACAAATTATTTCCTCCTGCACATTGTACTTTCAAATTAAAGCTGTCTAAAGACAGAAGTTTAGGTCTAGGCAACAATGCTCTGTAAAATTCATCAGAAACTGTTGTAATATTAGACCCACTATCTATCAGTGCTTGTGTTTCAACTCCACAAAATATTATACTTGATTCATTGGAGTGACCAACCAATCTATTAAAGAAGGTTTCGGAGGTAGGGCTTTGTTGGCGTTTGTCCCCAGTCTGCCCTGCGACGGAGACTTTTTCTAGTTTAAAGGATTCATTTCCTCCTCATCTTCTTTTTCCTGTTCAGTTTGGTCATTATTCCTCTCATTTTTCTTCCAATATCTATTTCCCTTCTTATTCATCTGTTTCATTTGTTTTTCTAAGGATGTTAACCTTATCAACAATCTCTCCATTGTGGACTCCTTTTCAATCTGTTTACCACCTTTACTGTCTACTTGTGTTGGTTGATGTTGAACTCCACTTGCTACTTTCATCTCATATTCCTCAGCTCTCACTTTTTTTCTTAATATTTCAAAACTGGTTGCTGTTTCATAATGAATACGTGTAGCATTCTTCAATCGATCACTTCTCAGACATCTCCAAAATTTTGCCTTTAGCATACTATCGATTTCTTCTTGCTTTACATGGCCTTTGCTCACTGCTTTTTGCAAGATTTCTTCTAGCCTTAAACCCCAAGCAGTAACAGTCTCATCTTGTTTTTGTGTGGCAGTATAGAATTCTTGCATTACACTCTCTCCAGCTGCAACATTTCCAAATACACTTTCCAGTCTATCTAAAATATCTTGCACTGATGATGTAGTACCCATAGGTAGCAACACTTTCTTTGCTTGGCCTTTAAGGGATCTACGTATAGATTGTGCGATAGCATGATCAGGGTATATACCCTCATTTTGGGTACATTTGACCTCATACTGCCACTCTTCAAATGATGCTTCATTTTTCTGCCTAGGTTCTTCACCTGAAAACACAGTGAACTTCGGACAAAATGATTGTTTGTCCTGTTGACTGACACTACTATCTGGTGCTTTAACGTCTTGTGGCATTGAAATATGTTTCTTTTCTGATAATGCTCTTTTGCCAATATCCACTAGTTCAGCCTTAAGCATTGGAGTTTCTTCTTTATGCTTATCAGTGTCAACTTTAAGCTGGTTAATCTCCTTATTTCTGATGGCATCTATGTATGTTGGCTCATCAGCAAGTTCACATTTAATCTGTGGCTTTAAAGTAACTTTTGAAGGTACAGGTAGGGTATTCTGTATTCCTATCTTTATCTGTCCTTCTCGACTTTTAATCTGCCTTTCTCTACTTTCTAGCAACATACATTTCAAATTTAATTCTTCCTCTTTTTTCTGCAGAAGATATTCATAGATATCATCTGCTTCCAGATCATGTGCTCTTTGTTCACTACATTGAAGCATTCGTTCTCTATTCTCAAGTTCTTTCTCTTTCATTTTTATAGCCTGTTCTTTTTCCTGTAAGTATATTTCTCTCCTCTTACTACTCTCTGATTTTACTCTGCTCATGTCCACTCTGTAAGTGCAATAATCCGCACTGTTGAACTCCTGTCTACCATATTCTCTTTGTCCTTCAGTTTCCATTTTCACTATGTTACCAACTGTTGGTCTAGAATTTGATTCCCCAAAATATTGTGTGGGTAGGTATTCTTGTTTCCTTTCATTACTTCTAGCTTCAATCAATACCTGTTTTGGAACAAGTTTATACCCAGTTACTCCATCTGAATCAATAAAAAGTGACTCATCAGGTATATGTGGATGAGTTTTTCTCTTGTAACCAACATTTGTACTTGGAATTGTTCGTTCATGATCTTCTATTAATCTGTTCCTTTCTCCATAGTTATCGTAAGTCATGCCCATGTTAGCTTCCTTTTCATGTACAACATAACCTTTTTGTAAGGAACTGTCCTTATTTGAACTTCTATCTATCTGACTATGTAGTTCAATTGCATTTCCTCTTTCAACTTTTACTGGGTCAATTTTTCTCTGCTCTTCTATATAGTGTATTCTAAATAGTCTACCATCACTATCCCTAAACACATTTTGAGGCTCAGTAACTACAGGAGAATCTTTAAACTCCAGTCTCCTTCTAACATCAGGAGCTCTGTGTCTATCCTCCTGATCACTGATATAAGCCATTTTATCAGGCTTCATTGCCCCTGTTATCTGTCTGTGGTCCTCATTGGAAGGAATCAGATTATGTGTTATACCACCTTTGTAGTGATCAAAAGACAACCCTTTAGAGCTAACTTCTTTAATATCAGGGATTACAGTGGGATATTTATTATCGTCCCTTCCAGTTCGTTCTGTTGTTACTCTGTGCTCATTGATAGGTATGTTGTGATCACTTACCCTTCTGCTGCTGCTTATTTGCGATCTTTCGCTATTTGCAATATTTCTTGTGGTTTTTTCAGTCCTAGTATTTCGAGAATCTTGTTTATAAAGTTCTGGACTGTCTTTATAATCTGCAGGTGTCATAGAGTGTTTTAATCGCAGATTAAGTTTCTCTATCTCCCTGTCAATCGTTTCGAAAGGGTTCTGAGTTTGTGCATTGCTTTCTTCAACATTTGAAGAACGCATCAATGGCTGATTAGGAGTTTTTAGTATCTCTGTTTCTTTTCCCCCTATCAATTTTTTTAATTCTGTCAACAGAATCTCAGCCCTAGAGATGCCATCAGCATCACCTAGACCTGCTGATTCTGTGCTTTGTACAGGTAGGTTAACCCTTCCACTCTTGGTTTTATGAGTATCTGTTGAGCCTACCTCAGATCTTTTCTGAGTGCTCTCATGCCTACCTTCTAGCTCTGTTTTTCTCTCTGTGGCTCCACGTAATAGTATTGAACCTGCTTTGGGACTATACATTACAGGTTTACCACTATATAATCTTGTGTGAGTTACTTCTCTTTGAGGGAGATCGCTAATATTATCCTGACTAACCCTTTGTTGCCTCATCACCTCATATTTCGCCTTATCTGGAGTCCTTGTATTTCCCATTGAGGCTCTTCCAGGCGAGCTACTTTCATCTTCATACATAGGGGTGTTTCTTGACATTTGTGAAAACTGTGATTTTGTTCCTAGTGAGGCTATGTATTGTCCACTTTCTATTTGATCACGTTCATGTGTCATACCTAGTTCAATTTGTTTCTTTCTTGTGCCATCCCTTAATTGGCCCTGTTCTTCATCAATTTCTCCACTATCTAATTCTACATTCTCTCTATCAGCAGTAGATGCTCGCTGATAGTCCTCAACACCATGTGTTTGAGTTTGCAGTTCATCAGCAGGCCTGTTACCTGCCATTCGACTTTGTATAACTGCTTCTCTCTGCTGCTGAATCAACCTAATTTGTTGTTTAATTGAGAGCAGCCTTTCAGCTTCATTTACCACTTCTTCTCTTCTCAACCGCCTAATTTCGCGGGGATCTGTCTCTGAGAAATTAGCCATACTTAAGGTTTGTCCGACAACCTTTTATATGTATTGCTAGAGTACCTATTTGGTTATAAGGTATACTATTAGCACTACTATAGACTACTCTATATCTTTACACTGACAATTTATGTCATACAAATACAATCACAATAACTAATGGCACGTTATATCCACCATAGCTATGTACCCGATAAACTCTATTGTCTATTTTTTTAACTGCCCATGCTAAACTACTCTCCTATACAGCTTTATTTTCACAGTAGCTTTTACCAACTGTTAGTGTGACACTTTCTGTCCACCATACATAAACACAGTTATACTCTCACTGTGAATATCTGTATAAGTATATGTTACTTGCTCAGTAATGGTCACTACTTATTCTCCTTTGACAAATAAATTGATATATTCAATTATTACACCACTAGTCTACCATATACTGCAGTGTATCAACATTAACTATCAACGATAACCCTAAAAGGGAAGAGTTTCTTTGTGAAAATACCAAAACACTACAGAATCTAATTTAATCTTCACATAGATTTATTACCATCATCTTACCTTTTAAGGCTTCCGTAGGTTAGCATTACACCATAAACTTCTAATTTTTTTCAGACAACAATGTTACAGTCTCGCTATAATAATTTCTAGTCACTGAATGCTCCTTTTCTATATAAAAGGCTCAGACTGCTCATTTCTCAATTAAAGTTACAACTCTATGGTGTCACTTTAAGGCTTCCATAGATTAATACTGATCTGTTTACAGACAACCGCTAAAAATAGCAAGCAACTACAATTTATGCGTATAATGCTTAAATTGTTCAAACGTGTGCTGGTCTAATTGTGTACTGACCATATGGGGTTCCTATGGGTTATACACACTTACACACATCAACAAATGCATTCACGATATTGTATAGTGTACGCGAAAATATCGTTTATTTGCTGGCGGTTTTATAGCTGACGTTCAGCAAACAGCAAACTTTATCTTAACTTCTGAGTATTTGGGCAACAGCGCACTAGCTTTTAAGATAAACAGACAAATAGTCATATAACTTGAGGTTATATTAAAATATTTGCAACTTATCTCAGTGCGCTGCATCCAACGCTTGCGATACCGTTGCTGGCGGTTTTATAACTGAATTCCAGCGAACAGCAAGCTTTATTACACAGGTATTGTATAAAGTAAGCTTAAGGCTTGAATAGGGAAGTATCACACTATGTAACGCTGTACAACCAAATCTGTGTATGGGTTTTGTTAAGCAAAACCCACACCGAATGACAGGCCTTTGCATAGCCTGTGACACAGATCTAGAGCAGACTGGTCCCATACTTTCGTGGAGATTGATCATATAATGATTTCTACGATCATTCTCCTCCCTTCCGCTGATTCATTCAAGAAGGGTTGTTGTCAGTTACAAGCGAAAGTATGTGCACGAATTACTGGTTAACCGCTTGTTCAAGCCTGCCCAGGAAAAAGTGTGGTTAGGTGAACTGACCGTCCCGCAATGACCATAGCTGCTGACTTGGGACGTAAAGCAACAAAACAAACAAACAAACAAAACCTAGAGCAGTCTGATCTAGGTCCACACTGTTTGCCTCTATACTAATGTTAAACAATAAACAAACACTTTCGAATGTAGTTTTCACGCCTCATTTTCAGATTTTACCTATGTCTAAAGTAGACTATTAAGGCAGTCATGAGGTGCCGCCTTTACAGTATCCAAAAATTTCTAGAATACTTGTAAAAATGTCCACTGTAACATCGTGAAGCATACAACAAAACCACACCTTATAGGCGCAATCGAAAACATCAATACTATCGACGATTATAGACCAAAAATAGTTAGAATCATAGTTTTTTTATTACCATCACTCATTGAACAGGCGACACTTTGCAATCAAAACACTGTTTCTAGCGAGTTTTGATCCGCGTTCGTCAATGGTTAAGAGTGTTTTCGATTGCTCACTATCCGGTCTGGAAAAAAACTTTTTTTCAACAGAAACATGACTGAAAAATGTAGATAACTCCTAGCTCTTGTTTCAGATTGTTTTGGTTACGTATTCATTGTATCAATACATATACCGGATAGGTGGCAATCGAAAACGTTGATGCTATCGACGAACGTAGATCAAATACCGTCAGAAACAGACATTTTGGATTGAAGTTTGTTTGCCTGACTGGCGACAAATGGAAAATTCTAGCGATTTGCGATCCACGTTCATCAATTGTTCAGAGCCTTCTCGATTGTCGCCTATCCGATGCAATAAAGTAGCGTATCTTATGATAATTGAATATTTTGGTCATTTTTCAATAAAGCATAAGCGACGGTATCTTAACTCGCAGAGGATATCCGTGAGCAGGTTGAAATGGCAATTAAGCCCTCTGCAGTCATGTTTTATCGGAAATAAAGCCCGCGGTCAGTGATTGGTCAACGATCAACCAAAATATGACACATTATTAAATAAAATGTACAATTGTCAGCGATTGAAACACCTCAAGTTTCTATAGTAAACACTTATTATAAGGTATATAACAATAAAAGGATGATACATTCTTCTGTCTATTAACGTTTGCCAAGCCCAAATGAGATAATGTACGAGGGTTGTCCCAGAAAGTCGTAGACTTTTGTTATAACACGAGACTGTGTATCAGGAATTTTCTGAAATGTGTCTGATATTTTTATATACATTTCATAAACATTTTGTACAAATATGGGTGGAATCATAGTTTAAATAACAAAGTTATGAACGTTTGCTTGACTGTGTGTCAGCGTGTGCGGAGCACGTCACAAATTATTTTGCTTTATTTTCAGAGAGGGGTGGTCAAATGTTTTGTCTATACTCCTTTTATATAAGCTCTAACTTTATCAACATTGCGATCTGTTTGTTAAGTAAGTCTTCATAGTTGAAGCAATGATATAATATTTAGTTTAGGTATGTATAGCAAACAAACAAGCGCGATCTTTTAGAGTTCATACGAGAAAACATATTTACTACTAAAACAACTGACAGCAAAATAACATGTGTTCAGTTAAAATGACGAAAAGGAACGTGTTTTTTCGGTATTACTTAAATAGTTTTGCACGAAATCCATATTACGATACTAGTGACTACTCAGCTTATTAGTTAACATTAGAAGAACGTGATTTTGTGGGTTTAATTAGCCAAATTATATTGAAAGTCTATATTTTGCGCCGCACCGTTCTTATTACGTTTGTATTTTCTGAAAAATAAAAATGTAGTAGGCATGATAAATCTTCTATTAAATCAATGCCGACGGTGGGAAATGTTTTAAATTTTCAACACTATACCCTGAGTAGTCCCTTGTTGAGGAGGTAATACATTGTGTGAAATACAACTGCGAAATTTAATTGAATGTACACTAATATTTGGACTAGATGAATTTTATTACAAAAAATTCGACGTGCTCCGCACACGCCCACATGCAGTCAAGTAATGGTTCATAACATTATTATATTTATTATATAAACTGTGATTCCACCAATATTTGTGCAAAATGTTTATGTGATGTATATAAAAATATCATACAAATTTCATAGAATTCCTGATACACAGTCTCGTGTTATAACAAAAGTCTACGACTTTCTGGGACAACCCTCGTATAGTAGCCTTAACCATGGAGCTGTGAGGGCTGCACCAAGTGCGGATCCAGAGGGGGGGGGGGGGGGCAGGGGGCCCGGACCCCCTCTGGAAAATCACAAATTAAATGGGTTTCTATAGGGAATAAGCAATTGGACACCCCGTGGAAAAAGTTGGACCGCCTGGAAAAAATTGGACCCCATCTGGAGCCTTGAAAAACGATAGATTTCTTTGAAATTGACCATTTGACTTCTGTAAAATAAGCTGAGGACTAAAAAAATCGTTGTCAGAGCTTTTTTGTCAGACTGACCTGGACCCTCCCCCCCCCCCCCCCCCTGATGAAAATTCCTGGATCCGCGCATCTGTACCGTGCTTGCCAACCGTTAATATACAGAAAAGAATGTTATATTGTCATATATCTTCCTTTCAGGCACATGCATTTCCAATTAATTTTATTAAAATGTATGCAGAAATGTCCATTTTATCATCATGAAACATGCAACGAAACAAAATAATTTTTTCAACAGAAACATGAAATAACTCCTAGCCCTTGTATCAGATTGTTTTGGCTACGTCTTCAGTATATCAAAAACACACTAGATAGGCGGCAATCGAAAACGTTAATGCTATCGACGAACGTAGTTAAATATTGTAAGTAACAGAATTTTGGATTGTTGTTTGTAGTCCGATAGGCAACAAATGGCAATCACAAACACTGTTTCTAGCAATTTGTTATCAGCATTCATCGATTGTTTAGACTGTTTTTATTGCTGCCTAACCGGTGTGATAAGGTAATTGAAATAGTTACGTCATTTCTCCATAAAACATTAGTGACCATGTACCTCCATGGGACCTAAAACATGAGAATGTCACATACAAGGCATGTGCACGTCTACAACCCCCCCCCCCCTTTGGGGTGGGGGTGGGTCTTAGATTAGTGGCAGCATGAAGAACTAGCAACCGAGACATTATATACTATGTATATTTATATACGGTCCGCAACTTTTAACCATCAAAATACTGAATGACTTCATACTCTGGGTGATGTTTTTAAAAGCTAATACTTGCATTTCTTCTTTTTGTGAAAGCAAAATACTTACAGAATTACGTTTCAAGCATCAAAGAGTTGTCAGGGGAGAATACTATCTACCGTCTTAGAAAATAAGTATTCTCTTTTAAAAACAAAATTCAGTAACGATAACTCTTACACTCTTACTTTTAAGTAAAAGTAAGGTTATCTTTTGACATGGGTCCCGCACTACCTTAAGAAACATTAGATAAAATTAACAAAGCGAACCCCCCACACATTTAGACATATGAACCCCCTTTCCAGAAATCCTGGATCCGCCCCTGACATCTCTTATTCGACGCAGCTTAGACTGTTCTTTAAGATATGAGACGTCTGCAAAACTCCCTAGAGGGGTGGGGGTAGAAGGGGAGCAGGATGAAGTCTAACATGTCATTTACCGATTGTCACCTATCAGGTTATCAGGTGTTATCCTTGGTCATCAATTCACACAGAACCATGTCCTTTAATCAGTTGTGAACCTGCTGTCAGGTCACCCCACTTCAGTCTAGCACCATGTCAACCACATTAAATAGAGATCTATAATCATAAACAAACAACTATCCATAGGGTTTGCTGTGATGTTTGGAAATTTAAGATGGTTTGGTCCATTGTTTTCACATCGCCACTGTTTAGCAAGATTTAAAGAGTAAGGTTTGAACAAGGGTAAATGAAAATTTAGTAAATTTATCAACCTTTCTTTTCCGGCAGCTGTGTTTGTTTGGTCCCCTACATTTGTTGAAATGACTTAAATGTTTCTATGGTCAATTTAATTAAGTTTTCTACATGATTTATTAAGAATCATCATTGCACGGTGTCCATGAAAAAAGAAAGACAGTGGCTATAAGAACAATCTAGCTACTCGTTGGAGAAAAAAACACATCTTTCCATCAGTCAGCATGTTATTTATTTTTGCTTGTAGCGCGAACTCCTCTTACATTTTTTTTATCATATTTGGCACAATGCCTGCATAGGTTGTGTAGATTGAAACGAAGGTTTCGTATCGACGATGTCAAAGCCCAAGGTCAAAACACTTAAAATACGTATGTCTGTTTGGCTTGTAACTCGAGCTCCTCTTGCATTTTTTGATGGATGATGTTCATATTTGGCAATGCTTGCCTTTGCAGTTGACAACGAATGATGTGATGGTTTCAAAGATCAAGGTAAATCTGTTCGCCCCTTAGTCTTTGGTGGAGGCGTTTCATATTTTGCACAATGATTTTCGACAACGAAGGTTTCTAACTTCCGCTATAATCTTGCAGTAAAAAAAAGTTCAAAGCCAAAAATCCTTAAAATATGCCTGCTTCGCCTTTAGCGCCAATTTCTCTTATCTATTACATGGACCATGTTCATATTTGGCACAATGATTGCCTTTGGTCTGCAATTGACAACGAATGATATGATGAATTCAAAGGTCAAGGTCAAAACACTACATTCTATCTGTTCGCTCCTTACTCTTTGGTGGAGACGTTTCATATCTTGCACAATGATTTTCTATGATGTGTAAACATGAAAACGAAGGTTTCTGACTCCCGCTATAATCTTGCAGTAAAAAAAGTTCAAAGCCAAAACCCTATGCCTTTAGCGCCAACTTCTCTTACATATCTATTTCATGGACGATGTTCATACCGTGCACACTGATTGCCTTTGGTCTGCAATTGACAACGAATGCTGTATGCCGAATTCAAAGATCAAGGTCGAAACACTTCATTCTATCTGTTCGTCCCTTAGTCTTTGATGGAGACGTTTCATATTTTGCACAATGATTTTCTATGGTGAGCAGATGACAACGAAGGTTTATTGACTTCCGCTATAATTTTGCAATGAAAAAATCAAATCCAAAAATCCTTAAAATACGCCTGCTTCGCCTTTAGCGCCAACTTCTCTTATACCTTTTACATGGACGATGTTCATATTTGGCGCAATGATTGCATTGGTCTGCAATTGACAGCGAATGAACTGGTGAATTCAAAGGTCAAGGTCAAAACACTTCATTCTATCCATTCGTCCCTTAGTCTTTGATGGAGACGTTTCATATTTCGCACAATGCTTTTCTATGGTGAGTAGATGACAACGAAGGTTTCTGACTTCCGCTATAATCTTGCAGTACAAAAAAGTTCAAAGCCAAAAATCCTTAAAAATATGCCTGTTTCGCCTTTAGTGCCAAATTCGATGGAGGTAGTTCATATTTGGTCTATGATTGACTATGGTGTGTAGATGACAATGAAATTCGGATTTCCGATATAATGGTGCAGTCAAAGGTCAATGTCAAAACAGTTAAAATGTTCCTGTTTGGCTCGTGACTTCATAGCTTGATAGAGTGTGTACAGATTTGCTTTTATGAGTTTATATGGCATAACGAAGGTTTCAGATACCCTCTATGAATCATACAACCGGCTCTTTTGGTGACAGATCACTAACATTGATGACAGATTCAACTTTTGAGGTTGCATGAAGGGTATATACATAATTATGTTCGGCTTGCAAAATACGAAGAGAATCCTATTTGGTATTCTGTGGCGGATGAGAGCCTTTTACTTTATTTTGAAAGATTTAGAGAATTATCGTCCATGATGCATTTTATTTTTTTTAATTATTAGTCTCGCTGGCAAACTTGCTTTAATTACAATTCTAGTTTGCAATCGTTTTCAAGGAACCTGTATTGATAATGGATAGCTAGCTGCCACCCCTTTCGGTATTAACGTGTTAACTTACATTTTTTTCTTGCTCAAATTTACCGAGTGTACTAAGGGAGAAAATACAGTTTTAGCCTATTACTTTATTTTGAAGGATTTAGAGAATTATCTTCCATGCTGCCAGACTCGCCACCATTGCAATCATTTTCAAGGATTAATAACTATTTTATGCAATATGTTACCGGCAAACTCGTAAAAAATAAAACAAATAGAAATAAACTTTGCACAAGCCAGGAAAGGCCATGATAGTATTCCATGACAGACATAATGTATCTCAAATAAAGCGCCAAGAAAAAAATGCATCTGAAAATATCGTCTGCTGAAGTCGTTTGCTGCAAATAATTGTCTAACATTACTGACGAATTAAGTATAGAAGCAAACATCGTGGACCCAGAACAGACTGCTCCTGTAGGAGCAGTCTGATCTGGGCCCACACTGTTTGCCATAGAGGCTTCGTAAAAACTTCAACAGAGGAGAAAAGAAGACGACTTTTGTTGCGATTGGTGCATTAAGGGTTAAGTAAAGCAAAAGTAAGGATAAACGCGTGATACTGCACATTCTGATTGGGTCTGCGTTGTCTAAATGCACTATGTATATAGGCTTATTTTTTCGGTTGGCTAGATTTTTTTTAAATTTCTTCACATCTATAAACATGTCAGCATAATCTCTTTTGACCAACTGAATATCATTTATCATTTTTCTCATGCATATTAAGTGGGTGGGGCATTTCAGCCAGTGTATAAAGTGTCCCTCGCTCGTGATACTGTCAGTCTGTCAAATTACTGGCAAATCTTGATCGATGAGTTTCCATCCCTGATTGACGGTCCTTTATGAACAGCTGAAAGTCCCTTTGTATCTTGTCTTAGAAAGTATTTAACATCCTTAATTATGTTTATTTAATCTTTGACCCCCTGCAACCTTAAGATATTTGATATTATTAGGAGTAGAGATTTATATTAGTGCATCCAGTCTCTAGGGAGCGCAGTGGCTCAGTGGTAGAGTGGTTGACTCGGGACCGAGAGGCCGCGGGTTCGAGCCTCACCGGCGTTACTGCGTTGTGTCCTAGAGCAAGAAACACCAATTCTAGCTTAGTACTGGGTCAACCAAGGAAGACCTGTCCCTTTATAACTGAAAGATTGTTGATGGGACGTAAAGAAACAAATCAAACAAAGCATCCAGTCTCTAGGTTGGTAAACTGGGCTATACAGTCTACAAGGTAAACACGGTAGCAGAACCTCATTTTTAAGTAGGGTGCCTATAAACAAAATTTATAGCATGTACTCAGCCCAGTGGGTGGTTTGTGTGTGTGTGTGTGTTGGGGGGGGGGGGGGGGTACTCTCATTTTTTCTTCTTACGTAGGCTCGGGTCCAGCATCTACCGTTGACCCCCCTCCCCCCCCCCCCCAAAAAAAAAAAAAAAAAAAAAAAAAAAAAAATATATATATATATATATATATATATATATATATATATATATATATATATATATATATATATATATATATATATATATATATATATATATATATATATATATATATATATATATATATATATATATATATATATATATATATATATCAAGAGTTTCAAGCACCCAAAAAATATTTGAAATTTTAGCAACCCCCAAAATATCCCCCATTCTGTACCTTGACCATATAAGAAAAGACCCTAAAATGCATAGAAATGACCCCTAAATATAGAAATATAGTCCAATTTTTTGTGATGACCTCCAAAAAATGTCCATAATATCACCATACCCAAAAATATTCATTTTTCTGAAACCCCCCAAAAGTATTGAAATTCAAAATTTTGATCCAAAAAATGACCCGAGCCTACGTATGTATGAAAATATCAGGGTACCCCCTAGGGGCTCTTCAGTCTACAAGGTAAACACGATCGCAGTACCTCATTTTGAGGGAGAGTGAGCAGATGCTTATCAGCGAACGGGTTTCTTCCTAGGACTGAATACCATGTTGCGGCAATTGAATCGATGGCTCATATTGGGCTCGACGCGAGAAAAACATGACTTCATTGCATTCGAACAACAATGCGCAGACCAGCCAGTGCTTTCGCGCAGTCTGGTCTGCGCCTTTGTTTTTCGCTCTCTGGAAAGAGCTACACATCCAAGTTTCCAAGTTTAATTTTTCCAAGCCTGAGAACACAAGAAATACAATAGTACATATTTCATCAAAACTTGGATGAACCCTGGCTCAATATGCTTGCTGCATGTAATAATTCAAGATCCTAGCTGGTCTCTGTAGCTGAGCATAGTGGTTTGAACCTTACCTGATCGTAAACCCCGCAAACAGGTTTTCTCGCGACGAGGCCCAAATTTTGGCGATCGTTTAGGTTTACTCATTTGAAAAAACAACTGAATTGGCAAAAACAATTATTTGTAATAAAATATTTCAGATAATAGCAGCTGTTTTGAGAAACAGATTGTTAAAAAATGCATCTAAAATTCCAATCCGTTCAAAAGTTATCCTATTTTAGTTTCGAACTGGCAAGTTTGTCCAAAATGTATCAGACTTGTGCACATAAAATGTTTTCGGCCAATGCATGAATGAATGGGGAAATAACAAAGTATCATAGATTAAACTTTGAACGTTTAATCTGACAGTGTAATTTAGACAATTTGGCATAAATGGTTTATACTGTGGTTTTCAGTTTGCTGTTCCCTAAAACAAGTGGTTTGAAACTTTCATATACCAAGTTTGTCAGTTCAGTCCTAGGGGCAAATGCAATTTACCTGTTGCACTCAAGTGGTGAAAACTGCACAATCTCTGGGTGTTTAAAGTCATCATCATCATCATCATCATCATCATCATCATCATCATCATCATCATCATCATCATCATCATCATCATCATCATCATCATCATCATCATCATCATCATCATCAAAGGGAAGTAACTAAGTAATTATATTAGTTATATCGCATTCCGGGGAAGAAACTCGTACATAAATTTCTGTTTTAACAGGTGGCTAGTTACCTGGATTTGTACATCAGGTGTAAAACATTTATGCGTGATGCCATATCTTCAGGATATAAACCCGTTGAATGCTGGGTAATTTTTCATGTTCTTGGTCGCCTGCCGCCTTTCTTCACAATAACTTTAAAAAAAAAAAAACTTTCAGGAACTTTATCAGAGTGCAGGGGCGGATCCAGGATTTCTAAAAATGGGGCTCATATATTACATTTTACTGATTTTATCACATTTTGGTTATATATCCCATGAAAATGAATTTGGTCTCATTGAGACCAAATTAATTCATTTTCATAGGATATTTAAAAACCGGGGGCGGGGGGGGGGGGGGTCAAGTGAACCCCTTAACCCCCCTCTCTGGATCCGCCACTGAAAGTGTTCAAGACATAGGAGTTGACATGCTGAAGCAACGACGTTCTCAATGGCCATGGTATTTTGGTTGCATCTAAGCACGCATAAGCTACATGGGCGTACACAGACACAGGCAGATTATTTTAAGGTTATTATTCATAAGGTAATTCTTTTTTCAGTACAAGTATGTAGCACTAGCGCCATTTCAAACACTCATTGACTGACAGCTATGCAAACCAGACAGAAGTAAAGAGAAACATGTATACTGTTAAGATAAGCGTAAATTAACAACAAAAAAGGTGGAAGCCGGGCTGCCACTCCTTTTGGTGTAATATTACGCTAACTTTCCTACTAAAACATTTCTCCAGTGATAATTAAACATTTCTACCTGTTATTGTTGTAGTTTTTTTATCAATACAATCGAACAGAACAGCCGTTGAAAGGTACCACCAGAATCAGTGGTAGTTCAGTAGACTGGCCCCAGTCCTTAAAACAATTTTTCATCAATGTGTTATATCATTTATTTGTAGCTAGTCTAACCCTGATGGCTCTGCTTTAAAACAGAGCCATCAGGGTTGGACTAGCTACAAGTATATGATATGACGCATTGATGAAAAATGTTTTAAGGACTGGAGCCATCAGAGTTAGACTAGCTACAAGTATATGATATGACACATTGATGAAAAATTGTTTTATGGACTGGAGCCAGTCTAGTAGATCATCTGTCACCAAATTTGGTGTAAAGTTGCACTTCTTTTTTATAGTGAAAAGCCATCATTAAACCACAATGGTATACGCATGTTTATTGTTTATTTTGCGCAGCAGCAAAGTAAGCCCTGGTTAGAAAAAATATTTTATATTTTTGCTGTTTTGTAGTTCGAATTAATTTTAAGTTCATTTTTTCCTTCAAAGTTTGCTTTATCTGTCAAACTAAAAACAATTGTAAGTTTCAGTACCTAATTTTCTGTATTGTAAGCTCCTAAAATACAGAGGCGTATTTATCATAATAGTTCGAACACATACAATTCGAACA
This sequence comes from Loripinus fragilis, assembly GCA_964019695.1. NCBI lineage: Eukaryota > Metazoa > Mollusca > Bivalvia > Lucinida > Lucinidae > Loripinus > Loripinus fragilis. The sequence continues at coordinate 41,461,763 of OZ026521.1, read as the reverse complement.
GCTTTTTCGAACACTTCGAAATTTTGGTGTTCGAACTATTTATTATGACGTATTTATCATAAAAGTTCGAACACATAAAATTCGATCATCGCTGTTCGAAAAAAATGTCCGAAGTTAAGGTGTTCGAACTATTATAATAAATACAGTGGCATAACAAAATAATGGGATCATTAGCGAACTTTGCGAACATTAATGTTTGTAACTGTCAAACAATCTGTAACTTTTCTTTCTCTCCCCAAAGATAAAAGAGTTTTCTACATCAACTTACAGCCCACTATTCAAGCAAACATTCCAATAGTAAGTTTATCCTGGGTATCTATTTTGTCTGCTTTAAATATTAGAAAACCATGCTAATTAGTTAACCGCTTTTGCTAATGGTGGCGTTATATTATGTATACAAAACAATCGTTGCTGCTTACGAGAAAAGGAAATTGAAATTAATATACATTGTATTGGCTAAATTGTTGAATAGTTTTTGCATCCTTATTAAATACCTAAATCTTTACTCAATAATAGTGGTACCACTCCCTTGGGGCTATGTGCCAATCTTTATGAGGTGATTATGAGGGCCTTATGAAGGATTTAGGTATTTTCTGATAAAATATTGATATTTATCTTGGTGAAAGTAATTTGGTTTTATACAGGTAAGTAATGCCCTTTTTAAGATCATCTTTAGTTCAGTGAGATACTGAAATCGATTTTATCTGTCCCTCATCAGTTAATCCACCAAATACCCCTCATATACTGAAAGATAGGCATTTAAGGAAAGCAAAAAAAAAGCAAAGCCAAAACAAAACACCTGAAACCAAAAGTAACATAACATTCCCCCGCCCATCCAAGAAAAACAACAAAACAACAACAACTAGAATTCCAAGAAATGAATGTGTCGACTAGCAAACCTAAGTCAAAAAAGGGCCATAACTCGTCAAAATTTCGTCGATGATCTCCAAATTCGAACACGACTATCTCAAATGGGCAAAAAAAGCAGAAAGCCCTATCAGTTATGTGAGAAATATTGTTTTCCATATCATAAGGGACTTCGGAGGAGCGAATTCTTTCCTTTGAGAGCAGTCCAAATTTTAAAAAGGGACGCAGTTGACGAGATTCACTCTTTGTTTTAGTAGTCTCCCTTTGATGTGCGTAATCATTTCAACGTTCTGGATACGTTCTTAAGCTGCTAGGCGAGACGCTCAACATAATTGTACTAAATGACAAGTTACCTTCAATTTTGTGTCCTATTAAAATTTATTATAACAGATTTTCGTACTTTTGTTGAAAGATAAATATGAATCTCTGTTAATTTTTAACCACAAAAAATGATTATTATTAAGAGCTCAGATTTCAACCTTATCTGTAGTGTCAAGCAGCATCTCGGCTAGTTAAACTCTTTAAAAGATCCCTTTGAGCGAGAGAGTACAGCGACAGACTAGCTTGACTAAAACGGCATTTTAAGACAAAATGCTAGTAGCATTTTGTCTTAAAATACCGTTTTAATCAATGTTCCTCAGATAATTTTGAGTATTTTGTTATCAGAAAGCGAATATATTTATCAGACTGCGCCATAGTGATACACAGTCTGATCTGGGCTTTGCTATCTGTACATGGAATAAGAGCATTTTCATTGTGTTGCGCATCAAATGACATTAAAGTCTTATTATTTGTGTCAAAATTAAACCATCCTAAAGCGCATTCTAGTGAAACTTCTTCACTGATAAAGATCTGGATACCTATCGAATGCATATTAGCACAAACCAGAAACCTCCGTAATGGATCAAAGGTCCTCAAGTCCTGACAGCTAGGATTTAGATCAAACTATGCAAGCTTGAAGCTGCAAACCACGCAAGCTTGAAGTTGCACTTTCTGCTATTATCCATGCAGATAGATGAAAATGGGTTCCCAAGGTACACAGGAAGCAGCGAGCCAAACATATATAACGCAAGGGTTATGACAGAATATGGGACCCAGTACTTAACCTTTTGCATGCAGGAAACCGCTAAGCTAGTTCCTTGACAAACACTGAAGACTCAGATTTAAAGGTTACACTGTTTGCTTGATAAAACAATTTTCAGGAACTGAAGTACATCTTAATTTGGAAATTAAACACCTGACGTACAGTAAAACCAGTGTAAATGGCCACTCTCAAAAATACCACTAATTAGTTTTCAAGACCAAATATCGCTTAATGCAGGTCAAAAGTATTGCAGAATGCTCCAAAGACACTTATCTGTTTGTTTCCAGTTTGAATATTTAACCAGCTACCATTGGTCTATATACTATGATATCAGTTTGTTTCAGGTAACAAGATGATGAATCAGATAAACCAAACGTTGGAAACACCTCTACAAACAATGCAGAAAATATATGCAAATATGATAATTGAAATATTCTGTAAGAGGAATTACCTAAACAATATACCCATTGTAACACGTTTCTGAATGAGAGAAGGACAAGACAAATACAGCAGAACACCCACTTTAAAAAGTTGGGGCTGTACAGGGTTTTTCTTGTTATTCTAACATTCTAAACGTGTTTTCACATTGGGATATACTGTATTTGCTGTGTCTTTCTATCATTCCAAATTGTTTTTCAAAGTGGGACCATACTGCATGTCCATGTCATAGTTTAATGGATATAATGTAAATCAACAAAATCTTTTTTGCACTAGTTTTGTACATGTATTTTATACTTTAGAACCTGTCTTAAGCGGCCCGTTCAAAATAGACAAAACAAAGGTGAAAATGACAAATAGAGGCTTAATGAAGGTAGAAAGTATTGCAGAATGCTGCCCTTGGATCATCATGCAATACTTTTGACCTGCATTAATATAAGCAATAATTGGTCTTGAAAACCAATTGTTGGTCTTTTTTTGAACGGCCGCTTAAGACATGTTTTACTGTACATTTCTTTCGCTTGTCACAACAAAATAGAATAAACACCTGTTTTTAAGAAGTTTTTTGTACATATGCTGTCAGCATATTCTTGGAACTTTTAGTAAAGCGCATCTATTTTCCTACTTGACTATTGTGTTGAAGAGCAAACTATTACCATATAACGGATGCAAGCGTTTAGTATAGACCTCCAAAGCTATCTGGTGGTATAAAATCCAGTTGTGTGTTGCGTTCAATTGCTTATGTGCTGCCAAATCCATTATATCCTGCTCGTATTTCATTATTCACTAATTGATATACATTATATCATGTCTAATGCCATTATATATTTTTATTATATTACCAGTCTTTATATAATTCAACAGGTTTTAATATGATGACAAGGTCACAACTTTTGATGACACCATCTTATTATATGATGTGTGTTTCTTATAATATGATACACAATATATTGACACATTGCATCACTTTTCCCCAACTCGTTTTATATTAAGTATATTAAATTATACATGGGCACTCATGTAAGATCCTCTAAATATCTAGTTTGTCTGAGATGGAACCTAGTTGAAACATGCCAAAGGGTATATTTTATGTAGTTGAAACACGGGGATACCTTTCAAACTTCATTTCAAAGTATGACACTCTTTTATAATAAAGCAAAGGAACCTTTTTGCTGGTCACATGGAAATAGAGACACAATGAACTTCTGTGCAACTGCGAAAAAAGAACATTGCACCAAAACAATCGAAATGCCTCGTTTATTTGACAAATAGCATTACCATGAAAGAGGTTATAAGACGTCTGACCATATTGATATGAAACATTAGTCTTGTAGTCACCCAGTAGATACACTTTAATAAAGTGCTACGTTTTGAACAAGTCACCTTTTGCTCGCCTGATAATGTATCTAAATCATGTGACAGAATGATATACAGTGTAGACCAGATTGCTCATAAAGAACAGTCTGAATAGGGTCGAGACTGTTTTCTCATTCAGTCTGTTGAGAATTATTTGGACAAACACGGTTCGCAAGTAAACGTAATAAACACCTACCTAATGCTCTCACTACATTGTGCAAATGTCTTTTCTGAAACTGCAAATGGAACCTTTCTGCAGACAATGCGCCTTTCAATGGGCCAATATCAATTAAAGAGCCACATCATGCGGTTGCACCAGTTTGACATGAACAATAAAGGACCAGCTAAGCAGGGAACATGGTGACAGCGTCGATGAATTGGGGCACGTTGACAAGCCTGCGATTTTCCTTTTATATAAAATGAAAACATACATAAGGCCTAGATAGAGTACACGACATGTTGGCTTCTAAGGACATCCTTCTAAAATGCATTTTTCAAAAGTTCCCTTTTAACAATAACTCTGAAAGCATTTTCAGCTTTGTTGATCATGGCCATTCAATGTTTCTACTATAGACAGCGATGATAGCCAATATCAGACTGAGTCACAACCTAGGAAAGTTGCGCTTTGGACACATGTACAAGAACTACATATGTACCAAGGCCCCAATCATGTGACATAGCATGGCCTTACTTCAACCACCTGAATTCAGCACTCTGGTTCGAAAATGATTTATGATTGATGCAATAATATTCTGACTGACAACCTACTCCCCTACAAACCTTCGCAATACATGCGCACTTAATGGTCTTTGATATCTGCAATGGCTTTTTTCATTTTTGTTCTACTGCGCAAAAAGTTAACGTTAATCGAATATGTTCCTACCTCTTAATCGTTAATGTAATTGCAAAAGTATAGGTACAGATGCACATCAAATAAATAGCAACTGTTAACTGAGTTTTACCAAAGAGTTAGAATCGTCAATGGTTGCAGAGAAAGGGTTATTGTTTTTCTGATTAACCCTTTGTATACTGGGAACACCTAAGTGGGTACTTTAACAAACAGTGAAGACCCAGATGAAATGCCACATAAGGTGGCATTTCACCAGGGTCTACATTGTTTGTAATGCATCATGCTTTGGAAATTCGAACCTGTGACCCATTAAAATATATAATGGATAGTCCCAACCTTATTGCATTTATCTGTATAGGAAAATCCACCAGAATACAAAGGGTTAGTACAGGACAATGGAATTGTATCATTTTTCAGGCTGTCACTTCCCTGTTCTATACAGTAGGACGATGCATTGAAGCTATTAAGCAAACGCATAGATTAGATTCCTAATATTTGTTGTTCGTCGTTTCCATCTGAAAATGGCCATTTGGTCAACTTGCAATACTAGGAATAATGAATATAATATCGAAAACAAAAACCTGCACTTCTCTTATTGTCAAATTCATGAGGTAAAATCAGGTCAAGGAATCGATACAATCAAGTACCATACCTGACCCAGGACACCGTATGGGAAAGTGACGAGAAAACATCACATACAAGGGAGCCAAGAGGTCAGCCCTTTCACAGAAGGTGACCACAAGGCTGCAGGGAACAGATATGACAGTATGGCGAAGACAAACATAAATAACAAATAAGATCCACAAAAGAAGCATCACCTTGGAATGGTCAGTAAGAAAATTACTGGAGGGCTTAAATTAGTTTCATGGTACCAACCTCACCCTTAATTCTGATGTGTATTAGACAAATAGATGTTTGGTTTGCATGAAAGATCCCTAAAATATCCATGAACCATCTCTTAGTACATATAAATCAAGATACTAAAAGAGATAAAACAAAGATAAGGACTCAACAGTACATACACTGAATACCGGAGCAAAATAAATCCAACAGTTAAACCCCAGTGGACCCAACAGCAGACGCAGCATCAGGCCCCAACCAGCTCATCTATAGAAAAGCATTTAAGTCAGAACCGTCATAGAGTCTGAAGTCTGACCCGCCGGTGTGCAATTAAAGAGGAAAGCAAAATAAACCATATCAGAAGGTATGACACAGTTGACTCTGGTTATCTCAAATTCACAGAACTTGGTTTCCACCAGTAACTTGGGATAAAAAATAAAATAATTATTTTGGTCCCATATTCTTCTTAGATTGACTTGATCTAAGAAGGGTATGGTACCAAAATAATTATTTTATTTTTTAGGAAACAGTAAGCATTCATCTGACTCATGACGCTTCACGTAAAAGAAATGCTGTTATTTAACCAGCAAAAGGAATCAATTTTAGCGATTTGGGTACTTATTGCACATGCGTTATATCAATCTTTTAAGATGTTTACAAAGCTATCTTGTCTAAGCTATCTTAGCCTCCATCTATGTCTCTTTCATGTATGTGCAAGTATCGAAGGCTCGGGTGAGACTGCACAGGCTCTCCCGAGCCTTCACTGCCCGTATATGCTATAACTACAATAATGTCACCAACTGACTCAAAACAGTATTTGAAAGCGCTATGTGCTGTATTACAGATGGTATTCTGCCTGTTTTATGTGTAATGTTGATACTTGCAAAGATTTCACAAAATGTTTAAAGAAATTGCAACTCTATACCACATGGGCAATTAACCATTGGCTATTAGTCTTTTACCTTTCACCTTCGACATATTATAAAGGTAACTTAAGAAAATCACTATGGTCCTCCATCATAATCATCATGGGAACTTTACCCAGCTGAATAAACTGACATGTTTTACATGTTTCTGATTTTCACCCAAAGTAACAATACATTTATTCACCTGGATACATGGAATATTGTAGATCTTTTATCGTATAGTGTATGAATGATTAAGACCGGCTGCAGAAGCAAACTGATCTGAACCTACTCCATGCTACAAAAGGGTATCCCAGTTTGACATGAATTCGAGAAAAAACACCTTATCATCCTATCGACAATGGTCACTGAGAGCAATTCAATGGTACATGAAACATTGCAAAAATATTTATTAATATTATTTGGGAAATGGTACATCTCACTAAGGAATCATCATCTTCTGAAAATCAACACTTCTGTACTGTGTATTTTATGTAAAGCATTATTGTTAAGGTTTGCTGTTCTGGGTTCACATGAATACCTTGTCCTAGTGCATAGCATACCATTGTGAAGTTATTTATGGTAATACCATTTAATTTATAAAGGTAAGAATGATAAACATAGGAATCTAGTTTATATTTAATCTGTTTTAGTGGTTTTATGTTCATATGTGTGTTTGGAACACTTTAAACTGCTAAGCTAAAAAGAAGTACATGTATACACATAGACATAGTATTTATCAGTAATCTGAAATAAACAAACTACGTGTTTGTATACCCCACACTTAAATTTCAAATCGCGTTAAAATAAGCCCTGGTGTTACAAGTCTTTAAATTGTAAGTCAGTGCTAATTATTTGAATTTATTTTAAGGACATCAGTCCATAAAAGTAGCTTTTATGGCATATATGTGCAACCTAATCATGTTTGTTTAGTCGACAGTATATTTTCACGATGCACGTTCTTTCTTCCTCTTTCTTGTAAGTATCACCTCTCGCCTTTAAAGTGACTTCAGGGTAATTTAAGAACTTAACTACTATTGTCATCAACCATTATTATCAGCCGACCTGTGTCATAAAACCAAAGTTTCTAATTTGAGTCAAGACACTATGTTTATTCAGTTTCAAAGACTTGCAAAGTCACAGTTTTCTTAAAGTCAAAAGAGCAGTGCAAATCTAAACAAATATTTTTAATTCAACATGCATACATAGGTATACTTCAAGATTTCGTAAAATATTAGGCATTAGATCGAAGTTGTAGGCATTTTATTTTAAAATGAAGGAAGTAATCCTTATGTAAGCTAATATAGGGGCTCTGTGCCTTTACACATATGTGAATGTCTTCAGGATCATGCCTGAGGTCAGTATTTAGAGATACTGAATTGGTGAAAATTGTGATAGCTTTTCTGATTTATATTTAGGTTATCTAAAGAAATTGACCATTTAAACTTGTAAATATTTTGTAGGCACACTGCAAGGTTTTATCTTTGAAGCTCTAAATTTCAGGATTTGGGAAATTTTAAACTTTCACCTAAGATAATCAACAAAGGGCAATGAATGTTTTTTCCATAAGTTAGAATGCACACACTTAGAATACACCAGCACCTTCTGAATCACAATCATTTTATGTTAACTTTGTATCTAATGGATTCTTCGTCCTGGTTTGATACAATATACTTGGGATTGTCCATTGTACATATCTAGGGGTGTCAGGTTATAATTTTAAAATATATTGTATTCTTTTGTCTGAAGATCTTTTTTACCTTTACAAACACTGTAGACGCTGGGTCTTCACTGTTTGCAAAAGTACTCGTTTAGGGGTTTCCGGAATACAAACGGTTAATATTGAAATTTACGTGATTATTTCTACCATTATATTGAAGAATATTAAAAACTAGAACAAGTAACAAGACATGTCTTTCTCACAATTAAATACAAAATGACTGATATTAACCCAGAAGTCTTACAGACATGGTTGAACAAAGCACACATTAATGAATGTAATTTGCAGTTTCAATTTAATAAAGTGAATATGACCAGGAGGGTCACTAACAGCCATATATACATGCATAGATACTTAGGTTAGAAATGTGTGGTAATTGAGGCCCTAGAAGGGTTTTAGGGATAAAGGGACATTGGCTAAATAATTAAAGGGAAATGGGATACTTTTGTAAAATATCAGAGTACTTTACGGGATATGGTGATACAAAGCTTTATGAATTTGGGTGAATTTGGATGAATTTGGGTGAATTTGGGTGATATTTCATTTCAATTTCATTTCTTTTCAGCGATATGGAAAACTTTTCAAAATACAAAAAGGGATATGGGATATCAGGGACCCCCTTCCAGTGTCTCGTTAATGACTTAACAATGGGTAAAGCTATTATATACTGTCATTATCAAAATTGATCCTAATTGCACTATCCAAAATTGGGTTTTGCAAACATATTGCTGAGGTAGAAAGAGAGTTGATTGCTTTAATATGATATTTTTTTTTCTGTCGTGTGGATGTCTGTGTACAGTATCGCTTTCTCGTGGGTTAATCTGTACTCTGTGTGCCTGGACAACGCCACTTGTTTATTGATTTCCACGAGTGAAGAGGTATAGTATTTTCACAAGTGAAAATTCATTTCACTGTAGGGAACCAAACTTCTTTTAAAGCACTTAGTGTAGTTAGTAGCCATTGCTTTAATAAAATTACAAGGTTAGCTTATGAAAAACTTAGAACCATCGCATAACGTTTAAAATTTACTAGACTAGAAAACATTTTAGTGTTTTAATTTTGCATTTGCTGAGACAACTCTTTTTCATTTTTTTTTCATGCATTTCAAACTCTGAGTATTTTTTGCTTTAGTTAACTATTTGTATGCACTAAGTTTTGAATAGGTGATTCATTGGAAGCAATTAAAAAGGAAATATGCACATTCCAGTAAAACTCTAATAGCGCAAACACTGAATAATAGTAGAACCTTGGGACATATTGAAACTGATCCGTCTAAATCTGAGAATTACGTCACACTTCGTGGAGAATATCCAAAGGCCCCATGTCTCAAGGGTTAATTGTTGTAAAATAAGCTTAGAACTATCGCATAGCGCATGATTGTAACTAGACAGCGCTTTTAAAAGTTCTCATTTTGCATTTTCTATAGCCACTATAATCACGCATTTCTTTGACTTGGGGACGTTTTCTAAGTACACACGGATTAAAGGCAGAACAGGTCGTACACCTCTGTGGGGAGTTTGATTTCGTCACGCAAAGAATATCCGAATTTGCTCTAGTGGGGAATTTGGGTTCCAATTCAGAGGAGTAGATCTCTTTACGACCTTTCGTTTTCAGAAGCAAGCCGGTATCCAGTGAAGCGTACTAACGTATATCACCATCGCTGACGCGACGCGATGGTGAATAAGGACAATTTTGGCATCAAATTTGTTTGACTTTTATAATGTTTTCCTGTTTGTATCTCTTACTCATCCTGCTCCTATGTGTTACGTGTTGGAAGTTACACATTATGTAACATCATCAAACATATAATTATGTCGTCATGTGTGAAAAATATTTGACATTTCATTGACTTGAAGGTAATCTTTGTGTAGGTTATGTTGTATGTCTGAATAGTATGGACGATAACCGCCTAACAAAATGTGTATTTAATTCTGACTATACTGCTACAGGTAAAACTTGGTGCTTAGACATGAAAAATCTTTTACATCAGGTTAATATGCAACAAAGTTTTGAAAACAAACAAATTGTTAATTTAGAGCATGTTAAAAATTTGTTTAATAATAAGCACCAACAAGAATGGAATGAAAAACTGCATACTGTATCAAAACTCAGAACCTATGTAACCTTCAAATCAAACTACGAGACTGAAACTTACTTAAAACTAAATATTTGCAAAGCTGAAAGATCTCATTTAGCTCAATTTCGCTGTGCTGTGCTTCCACTTAAAATTGAGACTGGTAGATTTTTGGGATTAAACGTGGAAGACAGGCTTTGTCAAGTATGTGACCAAAATGCAGTTGAAAATGAAATCCATTTCTTGTTGCATTGTACTTTATATGATGATTTGAGAAGAGCTATGATCGTCAAGTCAGAAAGAAGGGATATTGGATTTAGAACATTGACAGAGACAGAAAAACTCACTTTTATTTTAAAACATGAAGAAAGGCAATGTGCAAAATTTATATTCAGTGCAATGCAAAGAAGAAAATCGGTATTATATCGTTAAATAATTGTATTTTCAACTCTTTCTTTGTTTTAAAACACATAAAGAAATTCGTCTGTCGATAAATATTGAGCATTGGAACCAACAATGTGGACTCTGACTAGACTGCTTCATGTGAGGCAGTCTGATCTGGCTCCACATTGCTTGCTTCCAATGCCATTAAAATGCAAAACTAGACTACAGGACAACCATCAGCAATGATATTGTGAATAAGCTTTCCCTACTCTGAACTGCGGGGGTGTCACACAGAATCATCCTCGCAGATTATCGTGGGAAAGGCTAGTACTACAAAATAATGCTATATGGAAGTAACTGCTTCCTCTGAGTACATAAACCACATTTTGCACCGACATGCCATTGTTATTCTCCACTATCACTTATCCTGTTTACTTGTGTCAATTTGATGCTTTACATGTAAATGTTGTATATATGTAAACGGAATAGCATATACCACATATTTTTTGAAGTGACATATAGGCCCAATGCGGCCGGGTGTTAAACATTAAATCATCATGTTCTTTGCTTTGCTATACACATGTCACTATAATAAAATTATCTTATCTTATCTTATCTTATGTATGGATGGTAATGTCTTATCACACGCAAAAGTGACTTGAAACATACCCATAATAGATATCTTCATATCGCAAAACCATTAAGAAAATTGACCATATCTCCTTATTGGATAGACTATTTCCATCAAGACAAAACAAAAAGAAAGTATGCTGTTTTCGGCATATATAGGTATAGGGACAAAGTAATTAAATGAGATTAATGATTATATGGTATACGGATAGTGTAATGAAATTTGGATTAAAGCTTGCAGATGAAAACAAACAATAGTAAACAAACATCTTCTAAAATATTCAAATAAATGATCATACTGTACTTTTAAGTGGACTTCTTGAGATCTAGAAAAAACTAACAAGCACGCTGGGAATGAATTAGCAAATCGTTTCATTAGCATTTGTTATCAGGCTATTACAGTAACTCACGGAAAAAGTTAATTGATATTTACTCGTAACTACTATTTAACCAGCAAATCTTCATTTTTATGTGTCAGGCGGCGGCCATAATTTCCTCTGTCAACCCAAGTTTGAGTCGATAACCACAGATAAAGATGTAGCTTGATACCTTAATCTTAACCTGCCCAGATAAACATGAAATATGGAGGGAATATTAGCACCTTCAGAGCAAAGGGCAAGTGATAAAACAGATATATTGACAGTAGTCAATTCACTACTGAATTCTTGGGGTATGAGTTGTGGCCAGTGAGAGAATTTATGTTTTGAAATGAGCTTTTTGCCCTCTTTGTTCGGTTGAGTTACCGTAAAATGTGTGAATATGGTGAAAGCTTTATCCCTTTGAGTATATGGTGTGGTAGCGGTCGTTATGCTTCTTGGCTTTTAGATTTAGTGCAAAAAAGGAAAAACTTCTATTTGATACCGAACAGTGAAGTCGGGGCTTACTGTTGGTCATTGCATAGATCTTCAATGCTTTATAGTTTTACTGTAGCTTGTAGGAACTTATTTTAATCAATTACCGTAAATCACCAATTATCCAGTGTTGAAAACTTCCGAATTTTCACCCGTGCTCCGCACTCGTGAAAATCTGTTTCTTTTAAATACACTTGATGGAATAGTTTTTGTACTCACATAAGAAAATGTAAATAATGTTAATATATTTCGGAGAAATATGTTGTATTGATATAATTACAGAAGTCATTGAGATGGGGATGGTAAAGTAGGCATAGGACACAACTCTGGATATGCTCATAAGTTTTGTATTAAAATAACAACCCTTAAATGGTGTTGTTTTGCAATGATGGTACAGGAAGCAAATGTGCGTCCGAGTCTTGATCTACATCAATATTCTGTGTGTGCCAGCAGCAAAGAATCTAATATAAGCGCAGATTCGCCTTGTAAAGGAGCTAGGTTTTTGAAAATTGACTTGGCACAATTGTCCAGCCAGAAAAGGTTTGACTTCAGAAATAGTTAGAACTACCCTTCTACAACATTTCTAGGCACGTCGTACAGTCAAATTATGGTATCAGTTTTCCAGGAGGAGTCGTTTTGTAACCTACCCCATTTTTACGTTAAAAACAAAATGGCAACATTGGAATAAGAAATGGTATCCAGGTTGTATCCAGATGGTGCATACGGTTGTTATTTACTGCCAAAGCCTCGATAAGGACTTAAACAATTATGAAAATAAATTGTTTGCATCAAGAAGCACAACTACTATGTTATAACTGTCATTTACGTTATATCTTTAAATACGCCTTATAAAATAAATAAATTTTGGTCAAAGTTTATTTGAATAAGTCTTATAATGAGTAAATACGTTTTAGATACCATCTTTGGAAAAGATGATTGCCTGACTGTTTCAAAACTACAATCATCTTGTTTGTATCATAATTACTTTAAGAATTATAAGCTGTTGAATATGATTACCCCCCAAAAATGGTGAATATGGTTAGAACTATTTCACTTTGCAAGTTAGCATGCAATACCATCTGCTGACTTTTTAATTCATAATTGAGCATTCTATCGATACACGATTGTAAAAAGCTATACTTTACTGCGTTTCTGGTGTTAAGTTCCATATTTTAATGCTTGTATGACAATATGTAACGTACATATCAAACGTTAAGATTTCCTATATATATTGCTAAATACCTTATAGTAAATGTCATAAGGTATTTTATTTAATTTCAAACCTGTTTTGTTTTAAATTTATAACAAGACAGCAGTGTTTTCTAAAATATTTATCAGTTTTTATTAAGTTTCTATATCTATAAACATTTACATTTGCAATAAAGAACTTTGTTAAAATTTTCATCTCCACGAAATATCATTTTGATTTGTCCAAAGTTCCAGATTCTAAAACACATAAACAAAGAAAGAGACAGCTCTTTAGTAGTAGTACAATACATTCCATTTCTGTTAATTTTATCAAAGTAACATATATAACCATATCAAATATCGTAATGTCTATTTTTGTCCTAAATGTTATCAAAGGCAGTATACGATTGGGCCTTGAAAAGCTAACATATTAAGGATGTAGAATTTTGTAATATGTATCGCAGGAGTAAAACAACACAACTAAGTTTTATTGAATGAAGTCTCATCAGTCAATTGGAAATATTTTATGTACCCAGTTTACTATTGTACACATAATGCAAACAAAGTCAGTGACATAGTATAGGTTAGCTCCTTGTATAATACCTAGGTTAATTTCCCATAGAAAAAAAATACAAATTACTAATGTTTAGAGAGATGGTAATAAAATTATACTATTTTCTTTGCTTACATTCCAGAAAAATCAATTAACTAAGAGTTGGTAGGATAAAATTTATATATATTACAATAGAGGTTATGCATTATACGTGACTGTAATCAGGTATTTTTTAAGATAATCTTTATAAAACAAATTGTATACTGACATTTATATGCATATGCAGATGATGACACATTACTTGTTTCAGCTTACTTGTTTTTGTTTACTGACCGTTCAAAGGCGGTGCTTCTTTTGTGGATCATTTATGTTATTTCTGTCTTGTTTTGTTATACTTTCATGCACGTCTGGTTGTTGATGCCTTTAGGTCTCCTGCTGGGAAAGGGCTGACCTCTTGGCTCTCGTTTGTGATGTCTAATTGTGACGTTGTCACTTTCCCATTGCTATCCTTGGTCAGGTGTGGTGCTTGATTGTATCGATTCCTGATCTTTGCCCTCTTTCTTACTTTAAATAGATTTTAGTTTATTTTCAGCATACGTTTCATAGTTTATTTAATGAAACTGTTAGTACCTTTGAGCATTTTCTAAACTTATATCACTTTATAAGGAGAGGTTTTATATTGAAGAAACATTTCCCTGAAAATGGGTAAAATCAGTTATAATAGATGAAAACGATCTCATGTGATATGATCATATCCAAGGAACACATGTTAATTGCTGCTTATGAAACTATTTTAACACATATGACATTATCAGTCAAGAGTTATGTCAGGCTTTATAAGACATTGTGACACTCAGGTAATGTAAAACTTACTTAAAATGTTCTTTAAGATATTGGATAGAAAAATAAAAAGGTTAAAAACATGCAGTCATGAATACTTACCCAGTTTTACCAAGAAACGTTAAATAACTGATGATAATTTCATTATACATAATGTGGCATGGCCAAACTATTACAGGAGTTTTGTAAATATAATTCTTGATAACAAAGTGCTATATGCATATAAACATAAGAATAAATAAGTGATATAAAATTAAAATCAACAATTTTGAAAGCTTTTTCTTAAAAAACCCATCTTGCTTCTTCAGACAGAAAACAAATGCATAACACATAAATAGGAAATTATATAAAAACACAAAAAATGTTGAGGGCAGTGATTTATAGAGACATACTAAGAGTGAACTGTTCTTACAATCACTTTGTGCAGTAGTCTTTGCCATCAATGAAAGACTTCAATGCATTGCCTAGAAAGGATGGATGAAAGTATATAATTAGGCATGTCATATTTGCAATGCTTCCTTCCAAAAGAAACCATACTTCTTTTACTTTTAAAGGTAAGTATAAATCTTAGAGGTTGATAAAGCAGTGCCTCTATTTTTGTATATGTTATGTGATATAATATACAAGCTTTTGAATATCTTATCTTCTATATGATCTTTGACAGTAACACAAGTGTGAATTTTGTTGCCATAAAATAAAAAAAAAAACAATTGTTGACCTCTCTTATGTAATTTATACATGCTCAAATGAAGATTTGAACAACCATATGTAATTTTGGTACCTACCTCACGTGGGCAAATGCACCGTTTAATCCCCCATGCTGATGCAGTGGAGCTTGCGTTTGTCTTCATCTACATAAACAGGCAGCAAATGCTCTGATGTGTCTAATGACATATTTTTACAGGCTCGCATAAGCCTTCATTGCTGAACTAAAATCAAATGTGCTTACTAATTTGATATTTTATTTACGTTACTATTTGTCATCAATTTAGTTTGATTTGGAACATACAAAGGATTAATGGGGTGCCATTCTTGCATCAATGATTATGTCCTCATTTGACTTGCTGAATATCGTAAGGATTTTATATGAACAAATTCCACGTTTAGACTAAGCCTAATTGATAGAAATAATGTAAAACAAAATTTCCAATAATTTATTTGAGTCCATTAATTTTGCAACAGCTACAATATATTCTTTACAATGCAAGAGAGTTGTTCTAAGTGATGAACCTGGACCTCTAACATGTATAACCATAAAGAACCTTGGAAAAATATTATGTTTCAATGTTCTATAACATTGCAAAAACAGACAAAGCGTGTGATAAATGTCACCATCTCCTGAACCCTTTATGTCGAATGAAACTTCACACTTTTATCAAATGGACCAGTCTATTTTCGTCTTCAGGGTTGTTGGTTGTTGTTTTTCATTCTTATTCAAATTTTAATAGAACATCCTGTTAGCAAAGAGTAGAGAACTTGATCAGACATTGCAGTCTGTGGCGTCTGATCTTGGCCAATACTATTTGTTTATGTCCCGCAAGTAGAACGCTAGTCTAATATGGGTTAAATACTTATGTTGTATATGTTACTCACATCAGTTGTATTGTTTCTTCATCGAACTAGATACTGATGGGATATAGAGCGGTTTTAACCATGTTGATAGTCAGCGTTTGTCATATGTGCGACAGAAACCGTTACGATTAAAATAGTTTTTGCTATGGCAAGGATTAACGTTTGCTTTAATGTTTCATTTCTCGATTTCAACCAATATTGTAAATAAAAAAGGTAATTTTAGGAATTAAGTGTACGTTTTTTTTTTCCCAAAAACATAGCTACTAGTACAGTTATTGTAGTCAATAGCTGACAAGCTATAGATGCATGTATTTTGGTGGCTTACACAATTGGTAATATAGTGCTGTCATTTCATTACATATTGTATTTAGCAGAGAGTAACATATATAACTATAATAACAGGTGTCTAAATAAGTTTAAAATCATATTGCTAGTAATTTTCTTTCAAATAAAAGTTAATATTGATACGTTAGAATAAGAAATAACTGGATATTAACACTATAGGAATTCCTATATTTTAGGGTAACGTAGTGAATTTGAATATTGCAGGGTAATGCCTTATCCGCTGAAAAGCTAACGCACTCCGTTATGTGGCTAATATAATTTGGCTTTAGAAATGTATAGTCTACAAACCTCATTTTGTGGAGGTCGTTTGGTAGCCCATAATCTAATGATATTGCTGCATTTAACAGAAATACATTTGAAAGTAAGTAATGTATATAACTGTTATATCATGTTGTATAATGGTTAAACGCATACTGGCTGTTTGCTGCATTTCATTTAGTGATTTTAAGGCTATCGTCATGTCCATATATACGAATTTAGTATAAGTCACAGTTACAATATATTGCAGCAGAGAATGTACACTGAAAATTGTGTAATACACGTATTTCTGAATTGTCATTTCAGGTGGTATGTTCTTTCTTTGATTTGTAACACATGTAAAACAAGACAAACATACTATAAGAATAATGTTTAAATAGGATTATAAATATGCTATTTTACTTGATAAATTAAGAAATGGGGAAGATTTCATTTCTTTTTGAATTTGGATACATTATATTCAGGGGGTGGGGTAAATCACCCCTTCCGTGGGAAATTTTCACGTCTAATATACCATAAATACAAAATTTTTGTATTGCTTTACTGTCGTATGCCATTGCATACATGTAATGTATAAATTCAAAGGCAAATATGCTTAATAAGAAGCGATGGTTGAACGTGAGGCGTGGTTTCCTCTCAATTTACCTAAGCCTCATTTAGCGTAGGGTACGTTCAAAGATGACGTCCTACAGCAAAACTGCTACCACAATTTAACTGTACGACGTACCTAGGAGTATTGCAGAAGACCCCAGGATTGCATTTCTGCAGTCAAACCTTTTCTAGCAGGTAAGTTGTGCCAAGTCAAAAGCTAAGGCCTGTACAGAAATCAGCGCCTGGACTATTGGCATTTGTTTCTCGACAATGCTATACGTACCAAAATCTAGTTTATGGTTGGACAAAGTTATTTTTGCATGCTTGCAGTATATATCTGGTGAGAATTAAACACATAATGGTTTTATGCAGAATAAAACATTGTTTGGTTGATATAAGATGTCCTCATGAATTGAAAGTGTAGTCCAATGATAGTTATCAATGATTAATGAGTTCTACCCAACCCTCTCCAATTATAGAAAACACTTTATAATTGTTGGGCTGGTATCAGATATCTTGAGAAATCGGTTCATCCGTTGCCGGGTGGCCTATAGGTGCATGTATATATTTTTTTTGAAAAGCTTGATTCGTCTTTCGATCATACGATTCTAAATTTCGTTTTCAGTTTGTTACCATTTCTGCAAAATTATTTTGAATATTGATCAGCCCTTTGAGAGGAGATGCTTTAAAGCTTTCACTAGCCACGCTATACACATCAAACACATGTTTTCAGCAGAGGAAAAGCAGAGAAAACAGCAGAGAAAACAATGCTGCATCTCACCTTATTTTCATTTAACAACTGCATTAACTTTTAGCTTGGTTTTGTGAAAGACATACGCGGATCCAGAGGGTAGACAGTGGGTCCGAACCCCCTCTGAAAAATCACAAAAATATTGCTTTTATAGCAATATTGGTCCGGACCCCTGAAAACTCACGAAGCTGCCAAGCCACCGTTTTATGTATGGCCAACATCGGCAATCCAACGAAACGATGTTTAAATGATGTTTCGCTGGCGTGCCGATAATGACCCGCCTATAGTGGTATTTGGATCATCTCTCCTCTCATCAAGTTAAAAGAAACGTTGTAAAAGTTGGACCCCCTCTGACCAAACTGTCTGGATCCGCGCATGTAGGATCAATTGTAACTATTCTTGTAGAGGCTCACCTAGTGACCAATACTGTCAAACTATTTTCAACTTTGGCCATTAATTTCAGAGGAGAAGATACTTAACATTTCCTATTATAAAGACATAAAAGGGAGAATATCCACGCCTCTCATTGGTGGTCATTTTTCGATGGATCGAAATCGTTTTAGCTTTTTTTTGTATATATATAGGGTCACTGAGTGATCTTTTCTGCAAATTGTTTCCAATTCTAACCATTGGGCCTGGACTTGTGCAGTCCATTCAATTAGATTTTATATTTTCATAAAAACAAGTAACTCTCAAATACCTACAGTGTATCTTACTGAATTTTCAAAAAATCCGGAGAGAATTGAACAGTTTGAAGGAGTTAAAGTGCTATTAGAGAGGATAATTTCTTCTTAGTATGATGTGTTGATTTAGAAAAAAAATCTACTGTTTGGACGATTGCCAGTCTACATTGGGCCCAGAGATGTTTAAATTTATAACATAGCAGGCATTAAATTGAAACTAGCCACGCCCCTAAATCTCTTGCGACCATATTTTGACAGAATGGGTTTCATTTTAGCTATTTTTAGAAAAGGTCATCAAGTAATCACGTCTGTCACAGAATTTTAAGGTATGTTTCAGAGAGATTTGCTTTCCTAAATCCGCAATAAGCCTCGCCCCTTTCGACAATGTTTTGACAGAGGACTGTAGTACTAGATGGTCATCTAGTAGCCCTGCCAAATTGGTGTATTCTTTTCATTATTGGTTTCAGAGTAAAGATATTTTAAGTTTCTTGAATCAGCCACGACCTATGGAGACCATGTGTTTCTTCAGATCGAATTCGCCTTGTTAGCTAAATTGTCACTATACTTGAGGGAACAAGGTAGAAATCCGAAAAATCAAGGCCGCTGGATCAGCTGATAGAGATTTTCCTGGTTATTTACTCAGGTTATGGCTAAATGACATAGCAGCTTTAGAATCTGGTAGAAGTGCTGTAACTATTAAAAATTTATACTTGTCTAAAAGTTAAACTTACGTCCAATATGGCTTGACTAATATCAAAGACTTTGGTGTCTAGAAATGGGTGTTTAGTGCATACTAGTACGGTATTAAATGCCTTTTGTGCCTAGTTTTTTTTTTTCAAAAAGCAAAACTCTCACAAGCATGCATAAGCTTCATCAGAGATCTCTGCCAGTAGACCCAGCTGGAATGATTTAAAAACTGGCTGCAACAGAACAGGGGTTATTCAAACTGTTTGTCTGTATACAAATAGATCCTTGTGGCGAGGAGGTTTCTGTACCTTGTTCCTAGAAGTGATTATTTTAGATCTATGCCCATAACCATTTGTAGAGTGGAAATCCCTAAAAAGGTTCTATTGAAAACAATGACAAACAATGACTTTCCATCAGGGTCTGCACTGTTTGTTAAGACAAAATCGACATTCAGAGAAAGAAATGCAATATGTTTGAGAAAACATAACCTATGGCCCCTCAATATATATAAGGGACTACTATTTTGACTAAATTGTATTGCATTTTTATGGAAAAATCAATCGGTCTGCAGAGTTTTAAACAATCTGGTGATTCCAGAGCTGGTAGAACTTGTTCAGTCACTGGTGCTTCGAATAAGAGGGGGAAACTCTTCTGATAACCTGAGAAAAGTTCACGAACTGTTTTTACGGAGCTTGCTGGTTTAATCTTAACAAGACTTAAACAAGTGTTCATGTTTCGCTATCCTACATGCACCCCCAGAGAGATAAAAGATAAACTTACCAGGCAAGGCTTCTGAACGTCAAACTACTGTTTTATAGAAAAATAAACAAGAAAAAAGCTTTCGAATTCGATCTTTATCAGTTCTGATGAGCACCGAAAATGCGGATTTGAACCAGTACATGGGATTCTAGTAGCTATCGCATTCATAAGCCATCAGTGAAGGCAAGAACAAGCATGTGTTTTGCATGTTCTCACCAAAGACACACACAGTATGGTGGTTGAAGACAGATTTTCAAGACAAAAAGAAACACAACGGCTAGCCCCACTTCCAAATATTTTGTGTGTCTAGGGGGAGGGCAACCATTAGGGCCCCAATTTACTGTATGAGGCATTTGGAGGAGGCAGGGATATACATTTTTGAATATGGCTCTGTACTTCTTTTGAACATCATTTGTGTTATTTATGTCTTGTGTTTTTCATGCTTTTGCGTCTGTTCATTGCTGCCTATTGGTCACCTGCTGGGAAAGGGCTGACCTCTTGGCTCTTGTTTGTGATGTTTAATTGTGTTTTTTGTCACTTTTTCATGTGGTAGGTATGCTGGGCCTGGTGTGGTACTTGATTGTATTGATTCCTGACTTTTGCTGTCTTTATTACTTTGATAACAATGTGCATTAATTCCTATTACACATTCAATAAAATAATAGGATATTGTTATGTAACTGAACGAATGATGTTGAGTTTTTTTTTTGTTGACAACACCTTTGCTTTTTCAGTTTTGATCATACTTTTTGGGTATATTTTGTAATTGGTATGGAGATTGATTCTATAGAACAATTAAAGGAAAGATTATCCCTTTTCCAAAAGTCTAAACGTTCGTTAGATCATGCCAACACGAATGTCAACAGTCTATGTGAAATGGAAGGTAGAACACCGCATCCAGCCTGGTACGTGGTTTAATAGCGCCCTCCGCTTGACACAGAAGGAATAAGTTTTTTCAATGAAACACAATGAACAGCAGAATGCTATATGCTTAGTGTAATGTGATGATTCATATCTAAATGACGTCAACCCTTAAAGCGCAAAAAATGCATCTGAAAATGTCCATCTGCTGAAGTCGTCTGCTGCAAAAAATTGTCTAACATTACTGACAAATTAAGTATAGAAGCTAACAGCGTGGGCCCAGTACAGACTGATCCTAAAGGAGCAGTCTGATCTGGGTCCACACTGTTTGCCTTAGAGGTTTCTTAAAACAGACGACTTTTGTTGCGATTGGCGCATTAAGGGTTAAGAAAATTCGCTACACAGGTCATCATATAATTTCAAATCATTGAAAATGAAATGATGATGAAAATGGCATATTCCATGAAACTGTCGTTGACTGTGATATTACATAGCGCATGACATCGTAGTGTCTGACAATGACGTCACAAAATTATATTTTCTTTTGGTACTGGCATTCAAAAGTTCTGGAAAAATCTGATATTTTCCAAAATTTGTGACACTCATGATTTTGGATGGTTGTTTTCAGCATTGCAGTCTAGTTAATGTCCCAAAGGTTAATATTAGAATTCAAGTCGATAGAGAGTTTCTTAAAGGAATAATTCAGACTTTTTTCATATGCATTTATTATAGAGCTAACAGTAAACTGGGAACCATATGACCTTTAATTTTGTTGAAACTGCTCCAAGTAGCCCATAATTTAATTGCACTCACATGCCACAGGGGATCGCCATTAATCACTTGAATACTCCAAGAAGTATTCCCCAGGCAGCACTACAGAAGATGTAGTTATCAGGTCAAATAGGTTAATTACAGTCAGTTCATAATGTTTCGTCTGATCTATTTCTAAACTGTTTGGAAAGATTATCAAAGAGTGTCAAACAGTTTGGATCCAGATCAGGCCAGATAAACTGTCAGACCTTTCTCTTGATCAAAACATTTTGTAAAGCTTATCAGCAGATGACACAAACAGGTTTAAAGTTAAATGGTATGAGCATCCATTATCACGTCTGCGTTTGATTATAGTCTGATCAGTGTTTTAGGTAGGTAAGTATCCAAGCTGCGAGGACTGACTAGAATTGGCAGATGCATGAACAAACAGCCGAGACTCAGGCATGAATATTGACACAGTTTGGTCATAGTTTTTGCTGTCTGCATGGACCAATGCGCAGGCTGATCTGAGTCTGTTTTGCTTGTAAGCCATTTTGTTGGTTTGAATTTTCAAGAATTTGCTCAGATTTATGGAAGTGATAATAGGAATGATAAAAATTACGACATTAAATAATGCAAATGCTCTTTGCAAATACATGATTATTTTGAATGTTTTAACTGTCTGCCTATTTCTTAAAGAACTCACTTTTTCAAACAACTCCTTTTATGAAAGTGATCAGAGCACCAAACAGTTTGGATCCTTACCAGGTCCCTTATTTTGTCGGGCCTGATCTGAGTAAAAAATGTTTGCAAAGCAGTAGATATCATGAATATTAAAATTTCAATTAATGCTATTAACTTTACATACCTAGGGGCTCTAATCCAGATTGCTTAATTATGTAGTGCAAAATTGTAACATGGGCTGTGTCTAAAACAATTATCATTCTTATCACTTGAAGCCATTATTACTCAATGAAATAATTGAATGGAACCACAGCCTTATTACAAGTTCTCTCCACTGAAATATGCCACGAATAACTCACGGCTGAGGTGACCAGATGCTTGAATTCAAGCTGTTTGGCAACCATGAGGGAAAAGATGTCATCAGCCAGTTATTGGTTCTATGGGCAACAAACATGTGATAAAGAAGCAGATTGGTAAAAATAAATTAGTAACTAATTAAACATTAACAGGGCCTGATTATTCACTTTAACCTATTAGGAAATGTTCTGATCACTTGATCACTTAGGTCATTGTATGGCAATTGTTGTTTGCATTTTGCTTATCGAGCCCAAAATATTCAATGGGGTACTTTTTTTTATTTTCGTGGCAAAGTATTTGATTAAGTATCCCATTGTTTATTCCTTTTCAAGCAAGTCCACTACAAAGAATATCAGTTTAAACTAACAGGAAACAATTTTATTGCGGAATGAATTTTCTTAACACCCTTTATATTGTGAATTTCTTCTGCATAAGGTCAGTTGAAAACATATTCTGTGTATGTTCGGCTTCTATATTAACCCAAACACATTACAATGTTTCACCTATATGAGAGGGTGATGTAATCTAACATTTTTGTCAAAGCATAAGCACAATATCAATTTATTTTAACTGATGTAATGTCAGTTGGGTGCCAGCTAAACTGCTTATAAAGTGTATGCTCCAAACACACTTTGTAGCCATTTGCATCTTGTGATTGAAACCTAAATATTTTGACATTGTTACTCAATTATTCTTGGTTCGTTATTTACACTTATTGTATGTGACACACGTGTATGTTATATTCTTGGAGATAATTGTAAATCTCAATCTGATTTTACGCTTGTCATAGCCCCTCCTTTCTTACTCGGTTGACAATACCCCATTTATGATAATTTATGATTAAACGACGGTATGCACACACATATTTTGATACATTTCTTGTGATTCTGTTGATATTTTAAGTTTGTCTTTGGGGTATTCTATTTTAGGAAAGGCAAGTGATGAAAAATGGCCACAGATTGCCAATCAGCCCATGACACCAAGAGGAACAGGTAAATCAACAAGCCACACACATAAGCCAAAAAAAAAGACAAGCTCCTCGGATACAACACCAGTACCTACTATGACACCTCCCACACACAGTGACTGATAGTGTAAAGTCATGTTACTTCGGACATCAGGTATATTCGGACATACATTTGCAAACAGTGGAAATCCAGATGAGACGGCCGTCTCGTTAGGAGTTTCACTGTTTGTTTAGATAATCTATTTTTAATTCCAAAATCTGAAAATAGAAACAAACACGGTCGCTGTCCGAATTTACCTGATGTGCGAAGTAACTTGACTCTACCCTGACAAGCAGCATCAGAAAGGATAAACACTATGAACATAAATAAAATTAGATCCAATGCCATATAGCTGGATATAATAATCTCATTATTTTTCTAACTATTTGTTTTATTCTTAGGCTTTTGGACATGTCTGAAAACCTTAAATAAATGCCAAGTGTCCAATATCATTAAAAGGTGTTATGACATTTCGTTAGGGGACTGACCATGTCTCTCCAGCACGTATAAAAGTATGAGGACAAATAGGCACTCCTGTAACGGATTAGTATTTGGTTTGACCAAGTTTGCAAGTTTGCGAAATTTTATATACTTCTTCTACTATGCAACTTTCCCACTAATTTGAAGTTTACCACATTTGTTATTTTTAATGTATTGCGCTCTTTGTACATGTACCAGTATCTTGTTTTACTACAAACATATCCTTATATCGTTTTATTATGTCTGCTTTTCTGTTGCAAATATTTGTTCGATATCTTTATACCAATCATGGACGTTATCCCTGTACCAATGTGCTCTTCTCGTGATTTACATTTAACAGTGTTGCCTTTGCTTTCTTCTACCTGTATTTTTTGCTGCAGATCTATAGCTTTGTATATAAGCTCATTGCGCATGTCTTCATAATTGAAGTATTTTCTGTTTTACAACAAGTATGTAGCAGTATCAAATTTGTAATACTTCACACGTGCTTCAGTTGCAGATAGTTTTCATAGTTTCGACAGTAAAACCTGTGTATGAGGCATTTGGCAACCTCTCAAAAAGACCACAAATTGGGTCTCAAGACCAATTATCGCTTAATGCAGGTCAAATGTATTGCAGAATGCTCCAAGGGGAGCATTCTGCAATTCTTTCGACCTTCATTAAGCTAATCTACCATTTATCATTAAGATCTTTGTTTTGTCTATTTGGCACAGGTTTTACTGTATTCATATGCTAGTTAACCTGATCATTTAAGTTTTTTGTTGCCATAAGCTTGCCATAGTGTCAAATATACTCCTTCTTATTTGGTATGTTTCCTATATTACCTTTATAATGTGATACCTTCCTCAATTAAGTTTTTTTTGTGCTGACATAATCACGTCACAGTATCATCTTTGCTTTCTTACATCAGATAGATTTGCTACATTTGTATCTTCTTTCTTAACTGTTGAGGTGGCATAATTAAATCGATATTTCTGAAAACGATGTCAAAGATAGTTTTAAGATGGACGTTTTAAAAACCGTCGCAGTCAGTGGACACAAAGCATTTCCTTGCCAAATACTGTCATAACAATAGCATTTCTTCAGATCTGCGATTTCATAAGGTCTTAAGACATGTTGATGTATATAACAACTTCCGTAATACAGCTACGTTATTTCAAAAGAAATTCCTTTATTGGATAAAGAGTTTATTAAAGCTACTCATAGTCGGGGAACCAAGGTAGAAAAAATGCTAACCCTTGCACCCGAAAGGTATACAGTTGCATTTTGTACGGTTGCAAAGGTAATTCTATGGTGTATCTGAAACCACTGTATAGCAGACTCGATCGACTTGCATAACGCCAGAGCAGTCAACTTTCTACGGAAGCCCAGCAAGAACATGTCAAAATATTATTTTTTAAAATGTTATATATTTTTATCAAAAAAGTTGCAGGATTGAAAAATATTGAGTTTTTATAATAATACAACATCGGCGTAGACCTCATTAACAATGGAGGTCATCTAAGAATACTGCTTATTGATTTTTAAAGCATGTAGATTAGGGCACCCCCATTTTGAAATTAAATTTATATATTTCTTTGCTTCATACCTCATTAAAACTGCACTTATTGCCCAAATTTGTATTTGATAATTATTTATATATCGTTTCGAAGCATATCTCGTAAAAAATTGTGTGCTTACTTATTCACTTTTGTCCTCCCGCTGAAGTGGTTTGAATTGCATATTTTTTACACAAATAAATAAATGTTAAATTGAATGTGTTTAAACACTGCATGCAGTAAGACAGACGTTTGGGACATGATTTAAGACAATTTATATTATTTTCTATGGCAAACTAGAAAAGGTAGCTGAAAAGTAAAAATATGAAACCAGGATAATTTGATACTAAGTAATTAATTCCATGCCAGCTGGTGCGTAGTTAAACACTATGGACAATTTAGAGCAGTTTAATACATACATGAAATTTGTCAAGGTTTAAGGGGTGTTTATCTTCCATATTTACAACAGCTTTGAAACAGAGGGTCATTGTATGGACCAAGGGGATTTTTATCTACTGTAAACAATAATTCCATTTAACAGTGGTAAAATAAATATGAAAAAACCCGTATAACTATTATCATATCTCCATGAAAAACCTGTCTGTTCCCGTCTGAGATGCAGAACTGTAACCGCATAGTATTTGTGAAGAATAAACTGTCCCTAAGAAGATTATTTTGGTGCACAAATGACTGCCCATACTTTTAAATGCATTTGATAGTGTATTATTGTATTATCGAACAGTCAAACGGCTTCTCATACCCATCCTCCAGATAAGAGTGCGTAATGGAAAATTAGTTTTGTTATTTCTCAACCAAAACATATGTTGTGGGTTCTTAAATGGACCTATTAAATGAGACGTTTCTTTTGAAGACCAAAAGCACACTCTTTATCTTATTGATAAGGGAAACATCACAATTTCTATGCTATGAAAGATTACTTAACATGACCTATGTGGCATACAAAAAATGCATTTTTCCGCGAAATGCAATTCTGGTCGCATTGCTATACAGTGGTTTCATATCAAGCACTATTTAGACTATCAGTATACAAAATTACAGCTGTATACCTTTCGGGTGCAAAAAATGTGTGTTTTTGCACGATACGCGACTTCGGTTCCCCGACTATCAGTAAAGAGTTTAAAATGCAAATTCAGGTGCTATTTTCTGATAAAATCTCTTCTTTATATTAAAATATTTCAAATTAGAACGCCATCAAATAGGATAGGGCCTTACAAGTATATCAACATGAGATCAACAATGTACACAAAATGCATTTTAATTAATTATATCGTGTCAAAACGGGCCAAACTTAAGTTTGAGCGGTTCTGAGTACACACTTGCTTAAATTGAAATAATGAGCTTGAGCGTCCTGCAATCGATACGCACTGACGAGAACATGCAGTGTATTCATCTAACGGAGCAGATTTGCATTGAATGCACGTATCCTTTTCTAAAGGATGCATAAATTTATAATAAGGCGGGAAAGTAGCGGAGATTTATATGATACTGAAACTTGATCTCAGTGTGATATTCATAACAAAAGTGTGGAATGCAACTTAATTCAGTAAATGACTAAGCTAGTTTATTATAGTAGGGGAGCCAGAGATTCAAAAATTGGAAAAAAGTGGCCGGAAAGTAGCAGAATTTTAGACTATATCCTCAGTTAGTATGGTGTGTCAGGAGTGTGAAAACAGATGTTGCACAAATTTTAAGTCTTGCAAAAGATGTTTATTTATGGGGTAACCATAGCTACCCTCATGCAGGCTTCATGTATTAGGCTATTCGCTACATTACTGAAATGAAAAGTTATTTAGACCAGATAGGTCACAATTTCATACTATCTGCATATTGCTTTATAGTAACTTAATTAAAAGCACCAAACTGACAATTTGTTTAAATGACTTACACTTACGTAATCGTTATATACGTTACTTACATTCAAATATATTTCTATTGTTTTCTTGACCATGGGCTGCCAAAAGACTTGTGGAGGGAGATTTTTGTACATTGAGATTTTCTTGTAATGTCTGTACGTCATATAAAATAAAATGTCTGGTAGCTTTTGATGAACATGTGCATTTAACATGCAATAGCCAAGTCTTGTACGTTACCAGATAATAAGGAAACTCCTAGTATAGTGTTGTTATAATTTGCATCGTTTTCTTACATATCGTTATGATTGATATTTTAATTGGATGCAGCTTAATAGCAGAATAATAATATTACTAGTTGGCACCTGGAAGTTCTGTTATATACGTTACTTTCTTTTAAAACAATATTTTTGTGCAATGTTATTTGCATATGCGTTCAAACAGCTAGTAGGTGAAAATGAAATTGACTACCATCTTAGTGCTCAAAATTAGATAGGAAATATAATATTTTTGAGCATTTAATATGAATGAATAGCAACATCAACAAAATCATATTTGGTTTAAAGGGAAAAACTTGAAAATAAAGCACATAAATGCCATTAAGTGTATGTTTTAGGAATCATGTAAATAGGATAATTGATACCTTTTTATTATTCATAACTAAATTGTTTCAAAAAGCTTAAATGATTCTTTAAAATCTGTGCCACTACCATGTATTTGCTTCTTTTATGCAATAAATGGCATTAAATGACATATACAAGACATTTTCTTTCACCATCAACAGCTCAATGAATAAATGAAAAGCACACAGTAACATATTCAGATCCATCACATATTGTAAAAGCCATCAAACATATGCATTTATCAACAGTTATTCGTTACAGCAGCTATATTTAAAACAATAAGGCACAAAAGATACCTTAAAATTCAAAAATGTAAGTTATACCAAGCAATAGTCCTTATCAAGAAGTGAAACATTAAAGATACCTTCATCGGTGTCATATGAAACAAAACTGAAGTTTGTGGAAATCGTGATGATTTCTGACTCTGATTTTGGACCCGCCTTAGCTACCCGCTGGGTTATATTGTTTTAGTATCTACAGCGTGTCCGCTTTGGAAAAGGGTATTATTTATGTTGGTAACGTATATAACAAAAATATAAAGATCATTACTTAAATATTGTGTTGCCTGGTTCTACACGTTTGTAAAGCAATGAAACAGGACAGCATTTATTCTAAATTACCATTTAAATACTTTAGAAACAGACACATGTCTGTTAATGAGTTGGAAAAGTTCCCCTGCATTGTTAGTATTGATTTGACTTCGATAATCAGGACCTTGAGCAAACAACTTTCTAGAATAGGACTTGATTGATCATATATTCCAGAATGTTTGCAGACGTTTGCTTTTTAGCTATATAGCTTATCAGCATACGTGATAGAATCTGCTTTAATGTTTGTTTTATTCAGCAGGATTCTATTTACTTTTTACACGCACAATAAGTAATCATAACAACCGTCATTCAGTCCTTTAAACTAACTAATAAATACCCATAAAACATGTACCAATTTGTTGAATAATGCTATATGTATGGTTTATTGATAGTTCATGTAATAGAAACAAAATCCCTACTTATGCTACTTTCAAAGATTACTTTCAGATAGTATACTCAACAAATGCTATGCTGTATCATACTTACATATAGTGCAATTGGCAATTGGCGATGTTATCACTATCTGAGATGTATCATGATACTTTTACAAATCAAAAGAAGTACAATTTCTTATGCAGACGATTGATAAAAAAGAGCCACAGACATAATAAATATGCATACATACTATTAGTTAAGTTCATGCATACTTTCTTAGCATAACACTTAAACCTATTATTTGTGTAAGTAATGATACTAACTGTTGTGCCTTCTCTATTGTCCATATAAATACTATTTCATAAGCATAGTGGATAATTAAATGTATGCCTTTTTGTCTCTATACCCTGATGTGTTTACAACTCATCTATTATTCAAGGCACATAAAAGGAATCAACTGACAGGATTCCTGCAACAGTTTGTTTAAAATGGGTCCAATGACTGCTATGGTATTATGATAGAACTTAACATCAGCTATATCAGCAACATCAGTTTTAGCACTTATTGCTAATAATAAGTTTGATCTTATAACTGCTATTTTTACTCTAAGATATTGCTATTCCTATCAACATTTTGATTAACGTAAATTATCTTTTAAACGGTAATTATAATGCATCTTAGTTAAATTTGGCTTAAACATTTTGTCTCTGTTGAAATTTTATGAAGTAAATTTGGTATCGTAAATTACAACTGAAGAAATCTAGATTTTTTGGATATGATCACTGCCTTGCCATGTAAAACCCATCCTTATGGATGATTTCCCCAATTTCAACCGCAATTATTCATTTTGAATAACCCATTCAGTTTTAAAGTTTGCATTGCTTTGACAAATGATAAGTAGTGTTACGTTAAAAGGACTATCAGTTTCATTAATCAAACAATGAAAGCCATGTTAAAAATGAGCTGAAATTAAAGTTCATAACTAGAATAAATTTAAAAGTCACATTCTGGGTTCTGACATATGCATAAACAGATGTGGCTTAAACAACTTGCCTAACAGAGCCACTCTCTGAAAGAATAAATGATAACAAACACTTATGATTCCTTAAATTTAATGTAACGTAAACAACATTTGATTTTATATATTCATAAAGGAGTGATGCTGTCTAGATTGCCAGCAAAAGTCTTCTTTCTATAAGTGAACATGACTAGGAACTGTCACAATCACAGACTCCTGACTGACCCACTGCACCTTTAGGAAGAGACACGGAACACAGATATCTACAATATAGTTAAAGTGAAGCAGCAAGCTCTCTTCCTTGTCAAGATGATTGCTGAACTAGAAACATATTAGAATAAAAGGCCTAATACAAAACTCCCACAACCAATAGGAACAACAACAAACAAAGTTTCCAACATCCACACATTATTTCAGAAACTCTTAGATATTTTATCATAAATGAATCTGATTTGGTATAACTGATAGTTATTTACTATTTTATATATTGTGATGAGTGTGAACAGGTGCGACACAAAGCTTTGGCTGCTTCTCAATAGCTTATTAGATTGTTTTGTTCAATCAAAGGAAAAAAATGTGCAAATATATAAATCTGTTTTAGGTTTTCAGACTCAGTTGAAAATGGAAAACGGTTGAGACAAATATATAATCGTGATATAGAATTCGTTTATTTATAGTTATATATGTTACCTTAACAAAGCTGACTGAACAAGCTTAAGGGAATGTATCCTAGTTGAGATGTTGCATCAGACTTATCATTTTATAAGTTTATAAATTGCATAGCATAACATAGATAATTAGCAAACAATGTGTTTCGTTTTTAAGTCAAGAAATATACCATTTCTTATTAGAAAAACATACAACCATATACACAGTCTCCTTATTAGTACTGATAACTTCTTATTTTGGAACAAATGCTCTTTTTATGCCTATCAAACACAGCCCCTCCCCCTTTTTAATGAAATAAACTTTCCAGTGATGTATAATTTAAGCTATTAAGCAATATTTGTTTGTCTTCAATTTTGTTTTATACGTTACATATTGAAAATCGAACAACAAAATGATATTTTACCTCAGAAATGTTGTTAAATATTACTCTAAAGTAGGTGATATTAAAACAGTTATCATAAGGTGTTTAAAAGCTAACAGAAAAAATTGCATGCTTATTTTCAAACTTTAGTGGTTCTAAACTTATATAAAGTTTATCTATGGTCTTCTAATTAAACAGCTTATAACTGACAAAGTATTTATGTTAGAACGTATCTGTTTGCAGTTTTGAAATGGTCAGTTAACGCTCTTTTAAATACATGTTATCCTGAAGTTAAAAACATATTAAAATTTTGTCAAATGAAACTTTTTAACAAAATATCAATAATTTTAAGGGTATAGTTAAAAAAGTAACGTAAATGACATTATAATGGACCCAAGCAACTTTTAAAAACATCAATATATGTATAAAATAGCATGTACTTACAGATTGCATAAATGTTTTGTTCATCTGAACAGTTCAACTTCTACCTAAATAGACTTTATTACATATTTTTGTTTTTAAGAAAAAGAGGGGTAACGTATTAAACACACTGTTATAGGTATGTTTGCAAGACTTTAATTGAGTGCAATATCTTATTTCATACAACCTATACTATGTACTAAAGGATAAAACAAGTGAAAATTCTGCTAAAAAGGGGGCATACCTAAATGCTTATTTTTGACATTTTTGAACACTGGCTCCTCTACTATTACGTTATCATATCTTTTAGAAAAGATTCACAACAAAGACATAGGCCTACATACGAATGTGACCGGGCCTCGAGGTTATAAAACCTGAGTACAGTTTCAGACTCAAAATAAAGCGCAATGATTGGCTGCTTGCGGACACGTGTCGACAAGCAGCCAATCGTTGCGCTTTATTTTGAGTCTGCCAGGAAAGGATAGATATTGTGGATCATAGCCTTAGTGAATATAATGTAATATATGCAGAACAATTTACACATGCAAGAAATTAAAGAAAGATAACACATTTAAGTCGACTTAATAATGTCTTAACACAATTTAACAAAATATATAATTACATGTGTGTAACTTTTCCTCATTTTTTGGTCAAAATATGTGTTGTGGGTATTCATTAGATATGCTAGTTGAGGCGCTTCGTTACTCTCAACCTATGTTTTGAGCAGAAGTGAGAGAAACTAATGCAAATGTATTGGAAACCTAACTTCAAAAACAGATATAGATCAGGCAGAATTTTTATCTTAAAATTTGCTTGATACTTCTTTGTCCAATCATTTTCGAATATAAGTATGTTGGTTAATTTGCTTATTACAGTGTGTGTGTGTGTGTGTGTGTGTGTGTGTGTGTGTGTGTGTGTGTGTGTGTGTGTTAGAACCGAGGTTTGATCAGTGATCTGTAATTTTGTATTTCCTGGTCATGTTTGCTTGTTTTCTCAAAGCGCAAGAACGGCAAGCCTAAACTCTGGAGGAATATTACAAGAACGTTGTCCAGTCAATTCATTGTTATTAGACTTCTTTTATCGCAGCCACGATGTCATTGATCAAGATTAACCCTTTAATTAAGGTTTTTCTGTGTCATTGACAGACTGACTTTGATAACAAGCTCAGTGATTCTTTCAGCCAAATGATTGATACTGAAGGAGTAGACTGGCTCCAGTCCTTAAAACTATTTTTCATCAATGTGTCACATTATATACTTGTAGCCAGTCTTACTCTGATGGCTCTGTTTTAAAACAGAGCCATCAGAGTAAGACTGGCTACAAGTATTTGATATGACACATTGATGAAAAATTGTTTTTAGGACTGGAGCCAGTCTACTGGAAGAGAAACGAAGAAAGTTCGGCCGATTGCAGTGAGAAAATTAACTTTTATCAGTCACCCCTAATATTAACTGAATCGTTTCAACATAACCTAATAAACGTTTCCTATCTCACGGCATGTTACCTTTATCAGGTCATGATGACGTTGCACTTTTTGAATGACGTCGCCAATGACGCTGAATCAACACAAAAATCAAAAATTACGTCATAATCGCTAGTTTGAAGAGTGTTCAACAATGGGTAAACTGATAAATAGAATACCTCGCGTCTTTTGATATCAAGTTTACCAGGCTCTGCTTTGAGAACGCATGTTGAATCGCTCGGCAAGCCTCGCGATGTCAACATGCGTTCTCAAAGCCCCTCCTGGTAAACTTGATATAAAAAGACACTCACCTAGTATTCTCTATTTATATGAGCCAGTGTATGAGATTTCCAACAATGTGGTATTTTGACATGTGTAGACTCGGACGAGCCTCTGCAGCTTCCTGTTAAGCTTAGAAACTCCAAATGGTGTTCTCCCAGTAGCTTAACTATCATAGAAGACTCAAGCGACTAGCAAAGGCTCTGATCAGACTGCGCGTATGCGCAGGCTGATCTGAGGCTTTGCTGGTCGCACATACCACATTGTTGGAAATCTCATGCACTGGCTCATATATCAATTGCATCATCTAAATTGACCAGTTTTTCTTACGGTTGATAGCATCGATTTACCATAGACAATGACACTACTCCAGTCGCAGACCAAACATGCAAGATAATTTATTCAACTCTATTGGACTCAAACAATTTTCCTCTCTTATAGATGATTTTTTTGGTCTAAAATGCAAGTGACTATGAACAAGAAATGCCACAATCATACACTGCAGACCAACCTATGGCACCGTGAGTTAGAGACACAGAACACTAACAAATAGACAATTTAAATTAAGCAACCAGCCTATTCTTCATCAGCGAAATGAATGCAAAACTAGAAACAGCACTAAATATTGCATTACAAAACAGACACCAAACACAAAACACCCACAAGCAATAGGAGCAACAATGAACAATAAATCAACAACAGCAAAACCACCGCCTTAGAACTTACATCAGCCAAAACCATTATTACAAGTATCTCCACTTGAAAATGGACAGCAGCCGCTACACAAGGGACTTTAATTATGTACTTTACTGGTCATATCCCCACTCATTATACTGATGTTGTTAAAGCACTGAATTGTAAAGTCTAACTTTGCGCCCAATCGTGCGCTTCAAACTTCTTTATAACACATTTGGCATGGTGTATAGATATGGTTTCATCTTTAATTGAACGAGCAGTAGAGGCTCAATTACGACCTTGACCTAAGATGTTTGATCCGTGGGTTGGTACCTGATGCTTGTCTTTGGCTGCTCAACAAGTAGATTTCTTTAGCTCGGACTGTCTGTAGGTTAAGAGATCCTTTCATAATTTATCACATCTTGTTAATTTGATTGGATTATATGCCCATACGCCTCATGTTGATTTTGATTCAAAGACCAGAAATTTATTAACACTACAGAGTGTCATGATTGTATTAGACTGTAATATAGTCAATCCTACATCTAAACTTAAACCTTAAACTCATTTCACTCTCAGATAGAAGAAATATTTTTTATCATACTATTCAATTCTCACCAGATTCTTTGAAAAGTTAGATAGGTATTTGAGTGAAAGAGTTAGTTACATTTATACATGAAAATATAAGCATGACCAAAACCCCTGATTGAATGTACTGCACAAGTCTATGATTTTGCTTAGTGCCAATTAATGTTATTGCCAAAACGTAACACTACTAGTGTTGCTCTTATAGACGAATCAAAATGAATCATGAATGGTGTCCATTTTTTGCAAAGACGTGGATAACATTTACTCCATGATAACGCCTTTTGACGCCTTTTTTGAAATACTATGTATTTAAATGGAGCGTTTGCTCAAATGGTCCAATTTTCCATAATAGTTTCATAATTATTCATTACTTTCCTTAAAAGGGTTAAAAGTTCCCCTATAGAATATAGTAAATATGTAGTAAATAGTAAACAGTTATGACTATTGTATTGCTAAATATATCTTATGAGCCACATGCTAAAGTGACTTCTAAATCATTATTCGTCAGTGATATGCAGATCCAAACAACAACAACAACAACAACAACAACAACAACAACAACAACAACAACAACAACAACAACAACAACAACAACAACAACAACAACAACAACAACAACAACAACAACAACAACAACAACAACAACAACAACAACAACAACAACAACAACAACAACATCAACAACAACAACAACAACAGAATCACAACACTAAACCCCCTCTGGAGAAACAATACCAGGCACAAAATATTTTGATGAGAATTCTATGTAAAACACATAAAGCAATATGAAATTTCTAACATAACTCTCTGGCACAATTTGCAGAAAGTTTGTCTCATTAAAACTTCTATCCGCCTCCGAACATGAAATTTGTATAGAATAATGGTCACAATTTCTGCGTGATCCAAATCCTGCACCAATCATGCCTAAATCAAACAACACTTGTAACAGCAGAAATAAATGGTGTTGCCTTTTAAAATAAATGTCAGTACTTGGCATAAATTGTTGTAATTATAGGTTATTGTTTATAGTTTATTGTAGAAACGATTAATTATTGAATTTAGATGTGGTAATCAAAACATCTGTGTAAAGTTTCAGAGAAAAAAAAAACGTTCTGAATTAAAAGAACAAGTTTATGTCGAATATATGACATCATTAATTTCAATCACCATTATCATAGCTTTTTAGATGTCATGTATAGTTATATTGTTCATTTGTATATTCAGACGATAATTTACCTTTACAGAGTAAACACATATGCTCAAAACTGGCCACCCCTGGACATTGTCCTAAATGCACTGTTATGGCACAGTGATTATGGCAAAAGGCACAACTGCATTTCCACTGCACAGATGTAGAGCAGAGCAAATCTACACATATGTTTTTGAAAAGACGCAATTTTGGCGAAACACTGTCCGTGGCTTGAATCTATTAACATTGTTTTAAGCTTTTAAGCTATACTTGGGACAAGTATCTCCATAATTGGCACCGGTCAACTCTGGATTAATTCACCCCTTTCTTCTTGACAAACTTATATGCTATTCTTTGAGAAACGATTTATCCAGATTGTACAGCTGTATGACGCACATTTATTGTAATTAATCACTGTTACATAATTTTTGCAAAATGGACATTTAACCCTTTGGTCACCGGAAACCTCTAAATTGGTACTTTGGCAAACAGTGAAGACCTAGATTAAATCAGGGTATTGTAAGGCTATAGGGTTAATGTAAAGGCGGCACCTCATGAATGCGTTAGAACTGATCTACATAAGACATAGAAAAAGCTGAAATGAGGCGTGGTTTTATTCGAAAGTAGTGTATCATCTTGCGGCATAACACCACAGTTAAGACAGGTGACACGAAACATATGTACGATTTAAACCTGAAAACGTCAGCAAAATGACTACATATGAAAATGTCCGTTTTGGGTTAACGTAAGTATATAGGTGAACAGTGTGTACCCTGCAGGAGCAGTCTGGCTCTACACTGTTGGTCAAGAGGCTTCAAATATTTCAGCAGACGACAAAAACATACGTTTTTTTTGTGATATGCGCTTTAAGGGTTAATACATGTGAGTTCAGTCCAAATACGATCAGGATTTTCATGAAATGCACGCACGTTTGCGGCTTAAACAACTTATTAAGACCCTTTGCCAATTATAAAGAACCTGATATCCCCTATTGAGCAGATGAAATAGCAGAACCACGCCCAGATATGAATAGTTCTATGGAGTCTATATCTCTCGACTCATTCGTTTTGCTAGAGCATCTAGCAATGTGGCTGACTTCAACACACAAGCAATAAATTGTTAGCTCAGAAACTTCTTATACATGTACAAGGCTATCGGTATCATAAACGTCGCAAAACCTTTTCTAAATTTTATCGACGATACTATGATTTGATATCTAAATTCCAAGTTGGACTTAAATCTCTTTTGCGCCAAGCATTTTCAGAACCTGAGTTCTATGATAACTTGGTGTATAAATTTAAGAAGATTGTCGGCTCTTATAATTTCCAGCGCAGTTGATTAAAATTATTTCTCATTATAAAAATATTGGCTATAATAGTAATGTATTGCAACAGACTACATCCTTGGTGGTCAACCCAATAAGGGTCGGCAACTTTGCTTTCCTCTTAAATTGCACACCATCAGACTCTTTGACGGTCCTGACTTAAAGACTGATCTGTTGGTGAGATGGTAGGGGCCTGATGCTTTGGCTGTTGTCAGGCCCACCGAGATTTACCTGTTGGGTTTCTTTTGCTCCGGTATTCAGTTTTATTTACTGTTGAGTCCTTATCTCTGCTTTATCTCCTTTTTATATCTTGATTTCTATGTTCTTGGAGATGATTTATGGATTCTAAAGGGATCTTTCATGCAAACCTAACATCTATGTGTCTTGTTTCACATCTAAACTTAGGGTGAGGTTGGTGCCATGGAACCAGTTTAAACTCCAACAAAGTATTTTACTGACCGTTCCAAGGTGGTACTTCTTTTGTGGATCATTTGTGTTATTTATGTCATGTGTTTGTCATGCTTTCCATCCGTTCATTGATGCCTTCTGGTCACTTGCTGGGAAAGGGCGGACCACTGAGCTCTCGTTTGTGATGTTTAATTGTGTTTTGTCACTTTCCCTTGTGGTATCCTGGGTCAGGTGTGGTACTTGATTGTATCGATTCCTGATCTTTGCCCCCTTTCTTACTTTATTCAACGTAGCGTAATTAAATATTTCATTGGGCTGAAAGGGGTTCATATACTAAAATTGTTGTTTTAGTTTATGGGCGTAAATGTATTTTCACATCATTAGATTGATATGGCATCTGACATTGTATGTGAAGCTTATGTGAAAGGTTTGATTCAGAACTTTGGTTGTGTTGATATCTATATTTTGCTATCAATATTTATTTAGACAAGAAAAAGCAAGTCAATAAAGCAGATGTTTAAAACGAGATATAACCTTGAATCTCATCATGAGAAAAACGTATTGTATGCTTTTCAACTCAACTAGCGAACTGTTATTTTTTTGCAATAAATATATTTTGGCCCAAATCGCAATGCCAACCATTAATCTAACAATTCCACTAAATACAAGGCAACAATCACCAAATTGATCACCATTGTTTTGCATCCATGACATAACAAATACGTCAATCTTAAATTAGTTTTTTTTCTAGAACTTAGGCAGAAATCTACTTGATAGTACACAACATATACTCACAACATGATTTTATATTCTCTCTTTTATTAAAGATCAGAAGACTAACATCTGCGGCAGATTTTTCATTCCCTATATATATTACCAGGTCTACTTGAAACTGAATAAATGCTATGAAACCCTTGGGGGTCATTAGTTCACAATATTTGATTATTTTAAAGGCTGTACATAACAGAACCTCTACATGTTGTCATGAAAAATGTTTGGGATTAACAGTACTCATGTATGTGTTTAAAGGGCGCCATCAATGAACTGTCTCACTGCTCAAAGTATTTCGTATATATATTATTAAAAATCGAATTCGACGACTCCAATAATTTGCATGCCAGATGATATGGCTATATATTATTTACAAACTATTCTTTACTCAAACTACGCATAATTTAAAATGAAAATATAACCGTCTAGTATGAATTAAACAGAGTTGACTGTAGGCAGTAATATTTCAAAACGACGAACATAAAAGGAAATTGGCCAGAGAGCTCTGTATAAAATCTTTGCGAGGGGGCCTTTTCTCGTGATCAGCTTCAATTAGAGCATCAGGTTAAAGATATTAATGATGGCATTAATCCCCTCAAATCAGTAAACATATTAAGTATATTTTGCAAAATGATTCCATGGGAGTTTTTGAAACTGCAGATTGAGCATTTTTCTATTAACAACAAGGTATTGAGCTATTTCACAGCTATGTATCTGGCATACACCCAGGTAGGTTAATAAAAAAATAAGCATGTTGCCTGACAGATCAATCTGTTGATGATTAAATGTGTTCTACAAATGAATATGTACAAAATATGAAACCTTTGCAATTTTAATATTTTGTACATTTCCTTCATTTGTGACAGCAAAAAAAGAAGGGCTGTAACAAGCATTTTAAGCAGTTTTAAACATTTTGTTAGTTCAATCGTGAAAGGACTTTCAAAAATATCTAAAGGGAAACTAAATGCCTTTGCTATTTATCCCCAAAGTCCAACCCATAGTGAGATTAAGTTATGAAATATTTGCCAATGCAAGTCTTTCGATAAGTTTGGTGGCCATTCATTGTTAAAAATGAATGAATGGCTTCCCAATAATTCATGTAAATTTATTCTTCTCTTAAAAATACCTTTTATCAAAACCCAAATTTCCAGGAAAATTTATCTTGCGAAGAACATTGTTTGACAAGCGACTTCGGCTGCTGTCCATTCTAAGGCGGTGGTTCTGTTGTTGTTGGTTCATTGTTTATAGTTGTTCCCATTGTTTGTTTGGGTTCTAAGTTTAGTCCTTGTTTTGTTATGCTGTCTAGTTTTGCAATCATCTTGATAGGGGAAGAGAGCTGGTCGCTTTACTTTAATTGTCTTTTTGATGTCTTGTGCCTGTTAGTGTTTTGTGACTCTTCCTTACGGAGATTTACTGATCATACTGAATTACTTTTTTAACAATATCACATATAGACAATTATCAGGCGTTAATTTAAGCAGTGTATTTGCTAGGTATTAAACTTTTCATGTTGAAGGTCAATCATAGACACCTGCCGTTCGAAGTTTTCTATTTTTATTTAAT
The DNA here is from genome assembly GCA_964019695.1 of Loripinus fragilis. Taxonomy (NCBI): domain Eukaryota; kingdom Metazoa; phylum Mollusca; class Bivalvia; order Lucinida; family Lucinidae; genus Loripinus; species Loripinus fragilis. The sequence continues at coordinate 41,421,674 of OZ026521.1, read as the reverse complement.
GCGTGAATCTAATCTTTTTAGCTCTTCCATAAATAAAACTGACCCATGGGAAAACATGGCGTTTAGTTTCAGGAATCGAATTACTACTCAATACAAAACATCTATATTGAGTTACAGGGTAGTAAAGACTAGACAAAATTGTCTTTTAACAGACGAACGCGCAGAATTTGATGTAAACACACGACATTTCAATCAGTATGCTTTTCATATATATTTTAGATACTTTCCAGATTTTCCTACGAAAGGCACGTATCGATCACTAAGAAATTATAAGTTAAATAAGTGACCTATATTCCATGATATAGGTCACTGTTTCAATAAATGTAATAATGGGTCAATAAGGAAGTTTGCTAGCTAAGATCTTAAGCCACACTGATGATATTACACTTGCAAACTCTGATCTAGATCCTTTTTTGACACTCTGTTGGTATTCCGAAAACATTTTTAGCAAAAAGTTAATGATGAAAATTAAAACAGCAGACGACAAATATCATAAAAATTACGCCAGCATGCAAGGAGTAAAAGTAAAAGTAAATGAAACACATATCAAATGTTGTAATTCGAGATATCCTGGTAGTATTGTTTCTCAGGAAGTTGGTTAGATTACTGTTCGATCAGTATCTAAAATAGTAAAGAACAGAGTCAGATGCGAAAGTAATACTCTCTTTTGTTTCCTGTGACAATTATTGATACAGCTCACATATCATGTCCGTCTGTAACAAAGAGATGACGATATGAAATTACAAGTGTATGGCAGCTTGTGTTGTGTTTCTGAGCTAAACCTCTTAAAACAATTAAGTAAAATTGGTTTGCTAACTCCAGGCAGTTGATGGTACAGGAAGAGCAAACGAAATTGCATAGACAACTCCTTAAGCATAAACGATTAAACGAAATGGCAATGTAGACAACTCTTCAAGCATAAACGAGCAAACGAAATGGCAATGTAGACAACTCTTCAAACATAAATGGATCAAAGAATAATTGCAATCTGAGAGAGAGAGAGAGAGAGAGAGAGAGAGAGAGAGAGAGAGAGACTTACAAAATTATGTCGCTCTAAAATGCTTTATATATGCTGATGATATGGACCTCTTGTTAACTTCATTGAGCACCCTTCAAAAAACGATACACCATCTACATGTGGAAAATTAAGACTTGTGGTTTTCAGAAATTTGTTTTATTTGTTTTGATTCTTTAGGTCCCAGTCAGCACTTTTTTTTAGTTATGTTGGGACGGGACTTCCTGGGTTGAACCAGCACTAAGCAGCAGATTGCAGGAAATTGTTAACATCAGCAATTACGATAACAAAAGAGGTTATCGAAGCATAAATGGTCAATGAAAATTATGGCTCTCTTGTAAATTTCAATGAGCATTTTCCCAAAGCAATACATAAGGAAAACTAAGAGTTTTAGTAAATTATTAACAAGATCAATTTCGAGTTCTTCTTTTGTCATCAAGGGCATCAGCTTATCATACAAAAGAAATGGCGCTTTAAATTACTCGCCAGAAAATTATCAAAATAAGCGTGTAAGACACTATTTTGTAATCGAAAATCTTTAGTGAATGAAGTGACGACGACACTAAAATAATTTGCCAAGATATGTTTTGCAATTCAAATACAGTAAAACCTAAGTAAAACGGCCACTCAAATATAGACAAAACAAAAATATTAGTGACAAATCGTAGCCTAATGAAGGTCGAAATTATTCTGCAATACTTTTAACCTGCATTAAGCGACAATTGGTCTTGAAAACCAATGTTTGGTCTTTTTGAGAGTGGCCGTTTTACACAGGTTTTACTGTAGCATTCCCTTTGTTTGCTCAGTACAAAACATTATTCCAGAGAGTGGAACAACAACAACAACAACAACAACAACAACAACAACAACAACAACAACAACAACAACAACAACAACAACAACAACAACAACAACAACAACAACAACAACAACAACAACAACAACAACAACAACACTCCAAAGAAGCTCCAAACAACAGATTTAGAATTGTAGAATGTAACAAGAAGACTTAAAACTTTACAACCTCATGTGGTTGCAGCAATGCTAAACAATAGACTGGCTCCAGTCCTTAAAACAATTTTTCATCAATGTGTCATATCATATACTTGTAGCCAGTCTAACTCTGATGGCTCTGTTTTAAAACAGAGCCATCAGAATTAGACTAGCTTCAAGTATATGATATGACACATTGATGACAAATGTTTATAACATTGCCATCAGAGTTAGACTGGCTACAAGTATATTATAGGACACATTGATGAAAAATTGTTTTAAGGACTGGAGCCAGTCTAGCCAAACAACTCTGTCATGGTACGTTTTAGTTTCTATTTAGACCAGCTATTTCGCACCATAATCAGTAAGGTGCAAAGCATTTATTTCCATGGCTATTAAAGTTTAAATTTGTAGCGTTCCTGACTTACCAAGACAACTCATTTCAATAAGATGCTGGTCACAAAGATTTGGAGACGTTGTTAATCAATGTTTTAGGAAATTTCTCGAAGCTTTGAACAATCAGAATCGCAATTAAATAGCACTTTTCAAGAGAAAAGCAATCTGTCAAAGTGAAAAGATCTATTTACAGTAGACTGACTCCAGTCCTTAATACAATTTATAATCAATTTGTCATATCATCCACTTATAGCAAGTCTAACTCTGATGGCTCTGTTTAAGGACCTTAAACAGAGCCATCAGAGTTAGACTGGCTACAAGAAGATAATATGATAAATTGTTTTAAGGACTGGCGCCAGTCTATATTTACAGCTACTATTGATTTGCTCGAAAACAATACAAAAAGAAAAAGATAAACAAAAACAAAAAATCCACTACTACGCGAGATGCTTCATGGACCAGATGAAGGCGTGTCGCAGGAACTCAAAGAGGTGGAGAATCAACGCAGAAAACTAGGAGCTCCCTTTGTATACTAATGGATTCTCCCTTCTGGTTGGATACAATAAACTTGGGATAGTCCATTGTACATATCTAGCGGTGTCGGGTTATTATTTATCCCTTAAAGCGCCAATCACGACTGCAGCAGACGACAAATTCTGCTACACCTTTCCTAGTTTTTGACAAAAAATAATGTATGATACTCATGAGATTCGTCTGCAAGCAGACGATGACATGAGATATCTTACCTTATTTGTTATTTTTGAAAAAGCGGCAAAATTTGAAATTGTCGTCTGCTGCAAATTACAGGTGGCGCTTTATGAGTTATAACAAAATAGTGTATTATTTTGTCTGAAAATCATTTTTACCTTTACAAAACAGTGTAGACACTGATGAAATGCAGCATAATGCTGCATTTCATCTGGGTCTTCACTGTTTGCAAAAGTACTCGTTTAGGGGTTTCCCTTATACAAAGGGTAAATGGCATTGCATAACCATAAGGGACAGTTTTCTGTGCAGAACAATTATGGATATTCCCACACGTTGCAGCGGTGTCGTATCTGAGAGCGGCACAGAGAACTTCTTGAACTGGTTTTCTGCTCAATTTGACAAGATGGAAAAAACATACACAACCAATCATAAACACCTCGAAGATGAGAATTTTATTGAAGTGTTGAATGATGTACAAGTTAAAGACATACTTGTTACAGAAGGGAATGTGACTTTTCTACACCCTTAAAGCGCCAAGAAAAAATGCATCTGAAAATGTCGTCTGCTGAAGTCGTCTGCTGCAAATAATTGCCTAACATAACTGACTTATTAAGTATAGAAGCAAACAGCGTGGACCCAGAACAGACTGCTCTTATAGGAGCAGTCTGATCTGGGTCCACACTGTTTGGCATAGAGGCTTCTTAAACATTTCAGCAGACGAGAAAAGCAGACGACTTTTGTTGTGATTGGCGCATTAAGGGTTAATTTTCTTTCTGTTGAACACAATAATGTTGCATTGCCAGTTTTGATTTTCCAGCATAATCGGATCATTCTTTTTTTTTTCACAATTTTGATGCTTTGCAGTATAAACAGAATACAAGAACGAATGACAATAGTTTAAATTAAGATCAGTCAGCTTCTTAAGAAGCCGACTGATCTGAATATACACCATATGTTAAGCAGAAACGCATTGCGAGGCAAAGTGGTAAGAGGATTAAAGCAAAAAGCTGACTTTTGTTTCTGGAACATTTGGTTAGTTTCTGATACATTTGAGATGGTGATGGATGCAGAGTGATTTGCTCAGTGGTTGTATTAAATATTGCACTCTCTGTCTGCCTCGCCCTGTAATGCAATATGTAGAATAACAGAGTAGAATTCTGAATTTGTCTACCTCAGTTTAAACCTCAGAAAAGTAATTTGAGGCTGTCTGAATAACACGTTGCTGAGGGGCGTTGTGCTTGATTGGAAGTAAAGGGGAAGGCAAAGATCAGAAATCGATACAATGAAGTAACATACATGACCCGAGACACTATATGGGAAATTGACACACAACAGAGAGCGTAGAGGTCAGTCTTTTCCCATCAGGTGATCACAAGATTGCAAGGAACAGACAAAACAGCATAACGAAGACAAACACGAAACACAAGTAAGAAAAAAGGATCCACAAAAGAAGCACCGTTTAAAACGGATTTTGCCTAATTTGTCAAACACATCTTGTGTAAAATATAAGTGGTGGCCAGGCACTTGCAAATTGCAGTGTTTTTGCAGGGCACCAATCATATACATGTATGTTAGCTGTTTATACTTGCATAAGCTGTTAACGTTTAGCAAATGTAAAATATATAGCTTTCAAATTTTGCACTGGTACTTTAGAGAATAAGGTAGAAATCCTGGGATAACATCAACGACAGTCGACATGTATTAACCATCTGAAAATATTGTAAACTCTACCTTTTATTGCCATCTGCTGATAACCTTTGCAAACAGTTTCTACCAAGAACAGGTCCGACGTTATCTGGATCAGAACTGTTTGACATTTTGATGGTATTCCTGCAACAATTTTTCGAAAAAGTTGATTTTGAAAAATACAGCAGACGAGAATTACCCAGTAGGAAAAGAGTTTATGAAAAAAAAAAAGATACACCCTTACCTTACACCCTGAGATTGAATCTCTTTCGAGACTGTCTAAGCAAGGAGCATGAGGAATGTACCAGCTGATTTGTGTTTTTGTTGTTCGCATATGGTATAATCATTTTTTCACATCATGATATGGTTCATGTAAAGTGTATAGGTTACCTTGTCTGGCTAGACAGGTGTTTAATCCACAGTATTATCACCTCAACATCACTGCCACTAATCATCTTGAAGGATTACAAGAAAAATAATGCACTAAGCCTGAAAAAATAATGTAAGCACTATAAACTTATCGTAAGTACAGTATCCCAGACTTGCAAAATGTTTTTGAAAAAATCTATGATCATATTTTATTCTTTAGCAAACTCTGGTTTCCACAACGTAAAAAGACAGACGCTGCGCTATAACAACACGTTTTGAAAAAATGTAAAAATTATTTCATTTTGTTTTTTATAGTTTCAATTTGTGTTGTCAAGGCCGACGCGAAATGAAATAACCTAGAGTTTTTCTTTCATTTTGAGTCAATAGTATGCGATCGGTTCTAAATCATTTTACGCTGGTAGAAGGCATGCTTTTTTGTTTCAATTTGCGTCAATGTCATAATCTGTTCTAAATGATGGATATTTTGTATTTTGCTTTGGTAGATGGCATGTTTTGATTCCGATGTCCATGGTTGAATTCAGTTTTATGGATATCAACAAAACGTTTGATAAAATACATTTATTCTGATGATTTTTTCTGCCAAACGTACATTGTATGTAATCAAGTTATTGTGATTTCATCTAACATTTGCAGTAAAATAAAGTACAACTTTAAATTGAAAAAGTTAGTTGAGGAAAATGGAATGTGTTAATTGGAGTTGATTTTTCTTCAAAAATGAAACACTGATGGAAAACTAATTGTGATATAGCCAGAGTGAGGAAAGGTAGTTTCTTGCAACATTATTTCATTTTGCGTTGATATGCACCATATCGACGCAAAATCAGATACTATTCTTATTACATCTTTACTTCATTTTGTATCGACATTGACAATGCAAAATGAAATAAAAAAATCAAACTGAAATAAAATATTACATTATTTCAAAACGTGTTGTAGCAATGTGCAAGTATCTCACAGAAAAGCAAATGTATATTAACTGCAATCTATGGTAGGTAAACCATCGCAATTACCCGCATTTAATGTATTTTATTTTATTTATTTGAACTTAATTTAAAGAGGACAACACATTTAGCGATCCACGCTAGTCTACCATGCGTCCCTCTGAAACACATTTACATATATAAATATATACCCAATTTAAGCATATGATAAATAAAATGAGCATGGATTAAAACTCATGTTAAAAGTTTAAATCATTCATTAAACATAAACTTTTGGAATTGGGTCTTAAAACACCCTAAGAAGAAGATGCATTTTTGGTAGCTTCCGGTAACTGATTCCACAAACGGGATGCAGTATACGAGAACGAGCCATCAAATATTGATGAAAATACATTATCTGATCTTTGACCTTGGCGGGTCAAGGTCACATGAAAAGTTATCCAGTATCCTCTGCAGCATGTGAGTTATATCCCTGCAAAGCTTGAAGACGTTCGACCATTACATTGGGGTCAAGATCAAACAACACAGCACAGTATCCTCTACACCATGCGAGCACCTACAAAGTTGGGAATTGCTACGTCTAACGGGTTAGGAGAATATATATAATTACAAGAAACATATCCAGGACAAAATCCTCGACACCTTAGATGCTTACTGGCGTTTCAAGGTTTCCGTATTAAAACGGCATAGACTTCGAGCTAAAAAAGGTCCTGCCCCCCCCCCCCCCCCCCTAGGGAATTTTGCAGACATATCCTATCTTGAAGAGAATTTCAAGCCGCATCTTTTAAGAGATGTTTGCACTCTGTGCTCCGGGGCGTTAGTCTCTGACAGCCTGTAACATATGTTACTGTAACAAACTAAGGAAAAAATCAAAATGAAAGTTTAAGCTACAGAAAGAAGACATTAAACCATCTAATTATGCAAATTTCTTATGTAGTTTGCAAGCTGGATGCCTAAGCTACAAAAAAGCAGCATTTTAAACAAAAATACAGCCTTCAATGGTGTTATATGTGTTACATAGATTAAATTTCCCTTTGAAAGTTGAAATCTTGACTAACATCATTTAATTTTAAGATCGATTTGTGCTTTTTTACAAATGTTTTTAATCTTAGTTTGCTAAAATACTTATTCATCTAATAGAAAAAATAAAGTTTGCTTTTCTATCTCAAATACATTGTTTTATATGAGCTATTAAACAACCCTACCCCCAATTTTAAGTATCTAATTTTGGGAATTATTATTGAAGAAAAATTTATAAAAAAGTTTGACGCTCGTGGCTATCTTACATTTTTGGCACTGTCTTACTAATGCAATAAAGAACCATACATTTGCAAGTTTGGCATCAGGATCAGAGCACTCATCAAAGTATGTAACGTATGCTACATGGCATAATGAATGAGCAAGGAAATTGTCTTGGAAGTAAGAGATTATATTTCAGAAAAAAACTATTTTCACATGTTTTCCAATTAATCTCTAGCCTCTGGTGTCTTAGTTTTAGTAATTATAGTCATTGCTGATAACAAGCCCATGGAATTGTGTTACAGAAGTTATATATAATCTTTTTATCACATATTACCTAATGCCTATAATATTAAAACATATAGATGTATAATTAGAAAGTAATAGTTCTCATTTAATTAACACAATTTAATAAATATTCCTATTAAATATAATTATTCAAAAACAATCTTTATTCAAGTCACCCTCACAATTTATATCATTGTGTCTGCTCTATTGCAAAATAATCACCCATTTCATCACAACCAGTAGAATCATAGCATAGTATTAGGACTGCAAACAGAGTACAATCCTCTTCCTCTCCAACCCTTTGGGAATTGTGCAGACATATCCTACCTTAAAGAACTATTCAAGCTGCACCAAATAAGAGATGTTTGCACTCTATTAACCAGGGGGTTAGCCTGTAATGGTATGTTACGTATGTTACCATAAATTTAAGAATAAATGAATTGAAAGTCTGAGAAACAGAAAGAAGACATAAAACTATCTATTTATTTAAACTATTCATGTAGTTTGCATGCTGAATACCTTTGATATATAAGAAAGTGTTTTTTAACAAATATACAGCTTCCTATGGTGTTATATGTGTTACATTAATTAAGATTACTTTTTAAAATTGGTAACTGTGACAAACATCACTTATAAGCATTTCGTATGATCCTCCTTTTATGCCATCAAAAGACTTAATTTTCTTTGTATGTGTGGCCAGTGCCAGCCTCAAACAAATTGACTCAGCTATAACTTGAATCCTTAGCATTCTTCAAAAGCAGAAACAGCATGTCAGTGTCATGGGATCAAACACCTGATTAAATATGGGTTTAATGCCATTTCACATAATATTTGCATACAATGGAGTATAAATCTGGTATATGTCTCTTCCTGTGAAATGGCAAGAGCAATCTTACTGCAGCTGCCTCTGCATCCGTGCTAGTCAAATAATAACTTTGCTCTGATTTTGCAAAAGCTATGTCTCTACCGTGTATCTCTAAGAATACTTTAAGATTGCTGACATTGGTCAAACAGAAATTTGATAGGCTGCTTTTTTGCATCATTTGCCATGGAACCTTTTCAGTCCTTTGGTGCTTTTAAAGTCCTCAGGTCTTAGATCAATAGTATTTTGCTGCGCCCAAAGAACTTTATAAGTTAACAGAAATTTGATAGGCTGCTTTTTTGCATCATTTGCCATGGAACCTTTTCAGTCCTTTGGTGCTTTTAAAGTCCTCAGGTCTTAGATCAATAGTATTTTGCTGCGCCCAAAGAACTTTATAAGTTAACAGAAATTTGATAGGCTGCTTTTTTGCATCATTTGCCATGGAACCTTTTCAGTCCTCTGGTGCTTTTAAAGTCCTCAGGTCTTAGATCAATAGTATTTTGCTGCGCCCTAAGAACTTTATAATTTTTTCTTTAGTTACAATGTTGACTCTTGATGGGTTTGGTAGAAGGTCTGAAACAATTTCTGTTACACCTTGATATGAGAAAGAACATGAAGTTGGACATTGCCATCAATTATGTTTGCAGCTGGTTGTTTTTTGATGTCAGTACATTGAAGCAAGCCTTAAAATAATGTAAAACCTTTGATTTCTCAGTTTTTGCAGCCATATCATTAGCTAAGGAAAGTGGACTATGGATAGAATAGGATAATCAGTAGTTCTATATTATGCTCTATGGAAGATTTATACAGAGTAAACAAGTTGATAAGGTTGCCCCATTTCATGATCCATTGAAAACACTGAAATTGAAAATGCTTGCCTCTGACTGTGTAATAAAAAAGGATGTCACGACAATGCCCTTGCTCATTTATTATGACGAGTTATATATGTTACATCATTTAATAAGCGCTCTTATCTTAGAAGCTTAGCGAATCATTGAAGTGAAAGGGTCTAATTTGCGCTCTATTCATCCTGCATTTCATTGCTTTACCTGCTATGATACATCTAGTTTGTTTATCTGAAGGGAAAGAGTTACCTTGGTTTCAGCACTTCAGAAGTACTAAGACTTCAAATAAGTTTTTGAATGCTTGGGGAAAGATAATAAGTGCAGATACATTATTAGATGAAAATATGTTTGTTGCATGTATGGAAAGGCTTCATTTATAAATGTTATCCAGCTAAGATATGATTCTTTATCACAGATATGTCAAGGTACATCAGTCCAGGTACTCATTGCTTTTAATGGCATAGTTTTCCTCCTGGGAAAGCTTTAGTCTGTCTCCTATTTGCAGAGTATCACTTGAAACACATACTCAAAGAGCCAACTATTAGGAATTCATATCAGTTTCCGAATGTTCCAAGCCATGAATGGCAAAATTGGAAAGTTGATAATGGCTCATCAAATTTGAGTGGACTGGTGGTAAAACTGTATAACAGTAAATGATTGAAATATTGTGTGATGATTCTACTAGTTGCAAGGAGGCGTGTGATAATAATGATTACCACAGAAGCAGACAATGACAAACGTTTAACATGAGTGTTAAATCGATGAGAATTAGTTTGGACCATTTCATTTATTGTATTGTCTTGTACAAATGTAAAACAATCTTTTCTATTTGTGGCTCTATATTAAGCATTATATGCACAGTATTAGGAAATGTGTCCAAAAGGTCATTGATAACATCTGTAACAACAGTCTATGGGCTTGATAATCAGAAATGAATATAATTTCTAGTGTTTTCGCACCAAAGACTTTTAAGTACACATTAAGTGTCCTGATCTTAAACTTAATGACATCTTGCAGATATATGAGCAAGACAGACTAAGAAACACGCTGCAATCGCTTTCATGTGTTTTACTTAAACGGTAATAACAAAATTTGCTTCTCAGTAAAACTGGGAGTAGGGCTGTGTATTAGCTCCTATAAGCCAATATATTTAAGATAGAAAAGCAAACTTGGTTTTTCCTATTCATCAATTGAGAATATGTTTGTAAAATCTAATAAAACAGTTTGAAACCAAGTCATAGTAGTTGTTTAACTAAATGATGATAGCCACAATTATGGTTTTTAAATTATAATTAGGTTCATGTAACGCACATAACACCACAGTTAGCCATATAAATGTTAAACAGCTTCCATATGTAGTAAAGACATACAGTATGCAGACTATAAGAATGCCAATTTATTATATAATTTTAATGTCTTCTTTCTGTAGCTCAAACATTCTAATTTCTTATTCTCAAATTGATATAGTAACATATGTAACCAGCTGTTACAGGCTAATGCCCCGACTAACAGAGTTCAAACATTTCTTATTAAATGCACCTTGAAGGGTTACATAGGATGTAATATGTCTGCAGAATTCCAAAGGGGATTAGGATAAAGCAGGCCCTTACTCAGCTTTATGTCAAAATACTGTTTGATGATTTTACTTATCACGCTAACATATGTAACACTCTCTGATCTTTAAAACTTGGTGACAACTAGCAGATCTATAAGTCTTTATCATACGAGCCAGCTTAAAAGCATAAACAATGTAAGATATCCAGCAGCTGAGAGTTTTTTCACAACTTTAGCTCAAACTTTCAAACTACATTTCATTTATATGATATAGTAACGCATGTAACATGCTGTTTCAGACTAACGCCCCAACTTAGAGAGTGCAAACATCCCTTATTCGATGCAGCTTGAGTTGTTCTTTAAGAAGGAATATGTCTGCAAAATTCCCTCGAGGAGATTAAAACATTTTTAGGCATATCTTACGTACAGACAATGAGCTTGCCCATTTATTACATTAGGTAACATATGTTACAGCCTCTGATATTAAAAATTTTGCAACAAACTTGCAGATTTATGAGTCTTTTCATATAAGCAAATAAATGCCAAACAATGAAACATATTCATCAACTGCAAATATTTTTTAACTATTTTTACTTTAGTTTTAATACCAAACTTTTCACCTTAAAACTGAGTAGGGGTAGGGTTGGTAAATTGCTTATTACAGTAAAAATATTTAAGATAGGGAAACAAACTTTAATTTTTCTATTAGCCAATTGCATAAGCTAGTCAGACATGGTTAAAAACATTTTGCAAAACACACAGAGAGATTGTGAATGTAAATGATGTTAGCCACACTTGCAAATTTTAATGGGTTATCTGATTTATGTAACGCATATGACACCTTAGGAAGCCACAATTTTGTTCAAACGGCTGTTATATGCAGTTGAGATATCCAGTATGCAGACTATATGAATGATTTTTAAAAATTAATATTTTAATGTCTTTAATTTGTAGCCCAAACTTTCAATTTACTTTTTCTTAATTTTATAAAGTAACGTATGTTACAGGCTCTTACAGACTAACGCCCCGGAGCACAGAGTGCAAACATCTCTTAAAAGATGCGGCTTTCAATTCTCTACAAGATAGGATATGTCTGCGAAATTCCCTAGGGGGGGGAGCAAACCCATTCTCAGCCATCCGTCTAGCATGGCAGTACAGGCAATAACTTTTTGTGGCTTTCCCTGGGTAGAAACCAGTACCGCCGGGAGGATTTATGATTTGTGTGTTTATTATATGACGGGAGCACCCGAAGGCTCACCGAAAGTGGTTTTATGTGGTTTTATGGTTTTATGGAGAAGCCGGGAATCGAACCTGCGACCCCTGGTTTACAAGGCATAGCGCTTATCCACTACACCACGGGCTTAGTACAGGCAATAAGGCAAAAATAAAAATACCTGTGTTTAGGGCAATCCGACCCTACCTAAATTTACTGGTGAAACTTAGTTTTTCAGGTTTTCTGGAAAATTTTTAATTTTATGCATTTTGAAAGGCGAAATGCCTTTCAAAATGCATGAAATTATATTTTTTCCAGAAAAAAGTAAAATTGAAATTGATTGCCTACCCTACCTAATATTTTCAGACCAGTTACCCGAAACACACTTATGTTTTTATTTGGTCTAATGAAAACCCCGTTTCATCTTATAGTACCACCCATGTTTGAAGCAGACGACATCTGAAAAAGAAAACTTGACGTTTATATGAACAAATATGTTTCTATTTTTCATGTGGCTTGTCAGTCTGGCATGCAATTCATGTGTAATCCCAGGACTTATTTGTATTGAAACAACAACAACAATCTGAATCTAGTCGTCTGCTGTAGTTGTGATTAGAAGCTAATCCGAGCTCCCATGAAGTTGTATATGTTTTCAGCTGTTTTGTAAGAGTTTTTTTCGCGTTTATTTATTTACATGCCAGAAACATTCAATCCTGAATCAAGATTTGACTGGTCCCCTCCTGCTAAAACCAGGGCTATATTTCTAAAAACATGTCGATATTGAAACTTTTTATTACTAAATAAATAATTATCTTCAGAAAAAACACATTGACCTGATTTTATAATAAGAACAACTAGGTTACCCTTGTCAGTGTCACTAATCCTGGGAGCGCAGTGGCTCAGTGGTAGAGTGCTTGACTCGAGACCGAGGGGCCGCGGGTTCGAGCCTCACCGGCGTCACTGTGTTGTGTCCTTGAGCAAGAACATTAATCCTAGCTTAGTACTGGTTCAACCCAGGAAGACCCGTCCCTTTATAACTGAAAGATTGTTGATGGGACGTAAAGAATCAAATCAAACAAACAAACAAAAAGTCACTAATCCTTAAATTTTAAGGGGACGCTGCTTTCAAAAGCTCTCACATGTACGGGTCAGTCAAAAATAACTGAGAGTTGGTTAATAACTTTTTACTGGGTCAGCAGTTTTGGTTGAAACTTTATACACATATAGAATGAACCATCCGGCTTCATTACATATAGTAATTGACGTCTTGTTATTTTCAATGCGCTGTTGCTAGGCAACCGAAGACTGTCTCTCAGCGATGTGCGTTCGTGCTGACGACACTTCTGACTAAGCAGCCAAGAATTTAAAATCATTTCAAATCTCAAACAGTATAATAACGGACCTTTTATCTCTCCAATTGTATCAAACAATGTGTTAGCAATGTTTTGAAGAAGTGTAATAGATAGTAAATACAATACATGCAATGCTCGTTGCCTAGCAACCAAAATCGATTTGAAATTCGAATTTAAACTAAAAGACCAGATTGTGTTGCTATGGCAACCGTTTATTCCTGGGAATATTCAAAACCAATACCTAAATTCAATGAAATGGTCATATGATATGACACTTAGTTGATAATATTGCTCAAAAAAGAACCGTAACTGGTGGGTGGGGAATATTTTGGGGTGAAATTTTCAGAAAATTTAGTTAATTTTCCTCTTATTTATGTAATAAAATTCCAACGCCTCAATCTCAGTTGTTGCATTTCACAAAATACATTCACATACTATATTTGCAACAAATGCACAAGTTGGTGTAGCTTAAATTCTGTTAAGTGTTTTGCATGGCAACGCTAAATTCCAGCGTGAACGCATGGCGTTATTTCACATTCTTCGGTTACTAAGCAACAACAATGTATACTTTGCATGGTCTTAAATATTGCATACTCTGACGCTGGACAGTTCATTGCATGCATGTGCCAAATTTCACTAGTGTACGTCAGCCTACGTAAGAGATATAAATCAACTCTCAGTTATTTTTGACTGACCCTCGTATGACATTTTCCTGCATAAACAAAAATGGCTCTTTATCAAGGAGACGGATACCTTTGGACATATTGTTGTATGAACAATTTATACATCTCACACAGCAAACATACTGCTTTTGATCAATCGGCAGCATGCTTATCAGTCGTTTTTGAGTCACTTTCTGGTTTTATTTCGTTTGCAATATTGTGGCATACTGGGTGATTTTAAGATAAATATGTTAACATGAACAATTATCCAACTAAAATATATGAAAGTATTTTGACCCAAATGTATGTATTTCTGATATTATTTTACAATTTTTTATTTTTACCATGAAAGATTCATAAGCAGAAATTGGAAAAATTAATTTTTTCACCAGAAATTTGTATATTTGGGCGAAAATAATTTTATATATTGTAGTCGGATAATTGTATTTCATGTTCATGTAAATGTTTTTCTCTAGAGTTCACCCAACGTGTCACAATATAGCAAAGGGTATAAAACCAGGAAGTAACTCAAAAATGCTGCCAAGAGCTCAAAAGCAGTATGTTGTGGCGTAAATGGATATGTCTGAGATGTATAAATTGCTCATACAACAATAAGGCCAAAGGTATCCGTCTCCTTGATAAAAAAGCCATTTAAAATTTCATACAAGTTGGAGTTTTTAAGCGAAGGTCTGAAATAATTGGGTTTTTTTTTTACTTCCAGACTCATTTTGTGACAGAGTGTTAGTTCAAAGTACAAACTCTTTTTTAGATTAATATGGTATCAAAATTATGTGGTATGGGTCGATGGATACAACTGCCAAAAGCGTGAAAGCTGCCTTTTACTTACAGTCCGTGCAGTGTATCAACACAAAAAGCAACAACATATTTTTCTAGTTGGGAATACTTTAGTGATAATATTTAGGAAATGAATTCGATTTTTCGGATGTTCATGGAATCATAAATACTTCGGGTCTCTTGCAAAGTATAGAGTCAGACATAAGTTAAGCATCGCCTCAATTGTTTCCTAGAAAACGATGGAAGCTTTCCAGTCATGAATATTTTCTTGTTTTATTTATGAAAATGGATAAAGTGGTGACAATTTACAGCAAATTTCGATTCGATTAATACAAAGATAAACAACCAGGCATGGTAAATGCACACTTACCCCCAAAAATGGCCCTACCCTCTAGCCCATTATGGTATTTTCAAAACGCTTAGACATGTAAAGTGCAAGTGCCATATTGTTACAATATCAAAGACAAGTTCTGTCTGAAAATTTCAGATTCATATCTCTATAAGAACAAAAGTTATGGATGTGTAAAGAATGGCATGTTATATAGTGATAATGCAAAAGTTATAAACACGTGATTAACTTTCACTTTGATCCTCTATAACTGACAGGAAACCTTGAGTTCGACAGAATCAGTTTGGCACTAGTTTGAAAAATAAGTCTAAATTACTTCTGCGTTTAATTGAATAAAAAGTAAGCATTTTGGGTTAAGCTGTGACACTTTTTAAGGGTACACCCCAAAATAGGGGGTGGTGTATACAAGACACCGTAGAAATTCAGCAAAATGACCAAATGACATTCTGATAAGTTTAGCACACCAAAGGAAGACAAGGGTAACAAAATATTACAAACTGTTTGTTCTTCTGAAGAAATTAGTACGCCAAAAACGGCTCTGAAATAATGTTTGGGTGATGCTTAACTTATGTCTGACTGTATACTTCACGTTAACTTTGCAAGAGACCCGAAGTTTGCATGATTCCATGAATATTCCAAAGTGAATTTATTGCTTATATTTACATTTTATTATTAATATATAGAAATAATTTATAATTTAGGAAACAAAACAGTTTTGTATTTTGTAATCGTATTAACGGTTTTATTGGAGTACAAAACGGAAAAGCAGAAGAGCCAGTGTGAACAAGGACAGCCAATGGAGCAAACAAGTGGCGTGTTTTGTATGTGCGAATCAGGTGTGGCTTACTGTCAGTCACAACACCAGTGTCACTTCTGGCGAATTAATTCGATGTTCGAAGCGTAATGCACGGGCAAGTGAGCCTGGCAGCTGTCAATCAAATTTATATCTTTCATGAGGCTATGAACAGTTGCAAAAATCTAAAGATTCATTCAAGGCTTGCTTTGAAAAGTAAATATAGCTGTATGGATTTTGGACTGAGTGGCAGCATATACATGTAGATTAAGAATACATTCTCTCATGTTTTACCCTGCTGTGATACCTTAATATGCAATTTTTCAGTAGTGTGTAAGTTTAAGCATGCACGGGTAAGCATGTGTTTTATGATGTTACATATTTATGAAATAAAATAGATATTAACAAAAATAAAAAAGTTCCTTATTAGTTGGCAATCCGAATCGAAAAAATATGCATATTTTTGGTTTTGTTGGCATTTTTGAGTACATTTGTTAGACCACTTTTAACATAATATTTAGCATGTATGCAAAGCCTTAGGGGTGGATGCCAAGTCTGAATTTGCATATGAAGGCCAGAAATTAGGTCAAAGGTCATTGAGTGCAAAATGAGAAAATATGTACTACTGTAAAACAACATTATCTTTTTATATGTAAACATATTTCATTTCAAACCAAATTTTGTATGCTTATAGTTATAAGTCTGAAAAATATTGAGAAAATGTTTTTTTTAAGTCTAAATGTTCAAATGTCGGCTTTAAAATGGGGTCAAAGGTCATCAAGTGCAATAATCGGGCATTTTTACAGACTGTGTTTCTTTTTTTTTCTCTGGTCCAACAACAAGATGTTTTTTAAACTCTAAAAAGGGTAGAAGTCTTTCAGAAGGCTTAAATTAATATGTTTATTATTTAAGGAACCCCTTTGGAAGCATCCTTTTATGGATTTTACAAAGACAAACATCGTAAGTTTTGTGCAATTATGACGGAAATTCTCCCTCATTTGGGCTAAGCTGAGATATATGGGCTACTTTGAGAGTTTCCTGCACCTCTCAGAAAGTAAAACTATTTTCAGTTTGGGACATGTCTTGGGGCCTTAGAAACCCATAATTTAATATTTTTTCTGTGGTCATTTTTCTATAAATCACCTGTAATCAACGTTACCCTACTGACAATGAAAATAACAGTACACATAATACAAGGCTAATGTTGATTTATTTTAATTGTATATTAATGAAACAGTTTAAGCATTAAAAGTTTAAACTAGACATAAAATTAATTGCATACATCTGTGATATGTATTTCTGCTCGTCAGCGATACTTATGTTACATTTTATACTAAATTGCAGATAATGACTTTAAAAATTACATGTATTAGAATAAACCATGATACCTGACCTGAAATATACATGATGTTGATCTATATTCTAATTGAAAATGTTCATTTTCATATATTTGAAATTGTTTATAACTTTTAAATTGCAATAAAGTGAAATCAAGTAAATATTTAAATATTCTTAGTAGTATGTGCTTTGTACCGGCTCCAGTATGTAATGCATAGCTGCTTACAGATTCATTTTTCTATTTACATTACATTGGAATTGGCAAAATATCTTTCATAATGAAATCAAAATATAACTATATTAACAAAAATGGATCTAAAATTGCTGCACATATATTAATGAGGTAACGTATGTAACAAAAGGTGCCTTACATAAATAGATAAAGGTAGTAAATTTTTGCTAGGCATATATAAAATGTGGGTCTCCTCTCACCAATTCGCTTACAGATACTACACACATTTGATTCTATATAAGACTTAATTTAAAAGAGTTCCATGGGTCGGTCTGCAATATGCGAATGTGGCATTTCCTGGTCTTACTCAATTACTTTTTGCAATTTGCTTGGCTCTTTTACATTCATATTGCAGTTTTCAAATTTCTACCAATGGTACATAACGATAAACATGCAATCTCCATCATGATTTAAATATTGACTCAATATCAATAATTTATTTAAAATAGCATAGCAATATTTCATACATCTAGTTGCAAGGCAGAAATTAAGGCAGGGGTAGTGCTGAGTGTCTTCTTGAGCAGGTATAGGTTTTTGAAGATTGCAAATATAACATCAACCAGAGCTTTCGTAGTACAGAACCAGCATGGTTTATGTCCAAATATAGGGTGTTACATAGATCTAGTATTAAAGATTTTCCTTGTATGCTGATTTTTTTTAATTTTCACTTTTCACTGTCGACAACTACATTATAAAATTAATTTATCATCTGTTCCCATTAAAATCTTCTATATTTTGTTGAACTAGATTTCATATCATATTGTAATGATGATTATCTTATTATATTATCTGCAGCAATTCTGATAGAAACTATTCTGCTTGTTAATTATCTTAGACTAAGGTTGGTTGAGGTAAGGTTACCTGAGCCATATAGCAGTCTTGTAAAACATCTGAACATATTTCATGGTAACATAAACAACAAATCATTCGAACGTTAGTGATACTTTATTTTAAAGATCAGTTGACTGTTTTTTCTAAAGCATAAACAAAAACATGACTCCCAAAATTCACTAATATGGTTTGCATGTCTGAAACCCACAGATTAAACTGAATGTTTAAAAAGTAGTGTCACACGCAACTGATTTTTTTGCCTTTCTTATTCACAAGGTAATTTGGTTTTAGTTTTGTTTATGCACTATTTGATTTTGTTGAGCTATTTGTAACCCTAGTACATGTTTTATATATGTCCTATGAAAAGTGAGTTATGGTCTGTTTGTTGGGTTTAAAGGGTTTACTAATTTAGGCTTTTTGTGATAGTCTTAAATATATGCAAAACCATCGAAAATGTGAACAACATTGCTGACAACAGCTTGCAGAAAGCATTTTAAGCATGGACTTGCTCACTCTTGTACCTATATCCTTGTAGATATTTATGAAGACTAACACTGTTTGAGGACTGTCTTGTATATAGTGAAAGGAAAGTAGTTCAGTTTAATTTCAAGAGTAATGCCATATTAAAACTACACATTTCGAGTATGTTACCAGTAACAAGTGCTATCCAATCTGATATATTGCACTTGTATCTACGAGCAGTAGATGTATACATTAATGTAAGTCACCTACCCTATATGCAATCAATCCCTGTCTTAGCAAATTGTCATGGTTAACAGATAGATTCTACACTAGAACAGGCGAGTTAACTACTTTAGGATCTTACATACATCAAGCAAATTGGAGATGTTAAACCAATTGATTATGCTAGTAAATGAACATATTAGATAACCATTTCAGGACACATTTACTCAAAATACTAAGACATGACCCCAAACTGTTGGAAAACTATGAACACAATCAAATCATCAGGTGCTCCAATATGTTGAATGCCTGTGTTCCCAAGAAGTCACCAGACATCTGTTTTGGGGAATTTAATTTGGAATAAAACTTGCATTGGCATTTTACAGTTAAAAAGAATAACATAAAGAAACGCATGCCAATAACCTCATAGCATTTGATCTCTATCATCATTGCAAAAAATAATAAGCAAAATATGTTTAATACTGATACTTAGAATTGAATCTATCTACACTGAAACAATTACAATGTATAAAAAGTTGTGCAGTGCACGACATAGATATATATTTTACGGTATCTTAGAATTAGAGGTAACCTTTAATATCATATCTATACTGCTTCTATATATGGATGAATACGTTTAAACAAGCAGCCTGATTTCAAAGAAATGCTGCTTTTGAATCAACATCATTTCATTAATATGTGCAAATGAAAGGACACCCCTACAATTTAATGTTAAAAGTTATATGAGGATTACCCTTAATGCCAGGGCTATTTCCATGATATAACCCCACAAAAAGTAAACAATGTTTTCACTGGATTGTCATTATTAGAATTGTACCTGTATATTAGCTTTATGTTATGTACGTTACCATCTGCTAACAGGCAGATGTGAAGACCAATGTGAGGATATATTCCTTCCAATATATGGTATTTACCATATTCTATCATATTTTTAACACGCCTGATGTTTTGTGAAAGGAGGCTTGGTCTTTGTGTTTTCATGAACTATGCTTAGTATATGCAATTAGCAGGTAGTAGGCTTGTAAAAAGTGTTTTACAATTACTCATAGATGGGAACAAACACAACAAATGTGTGAAATAAAAAAAAATGTAATTTAGTCCTATAAGCATGAGATCATGGCCAAGTCCTTCATGAAAGCTGTAGCTAGGAACATATACCTTTGAGAAATGACTCAATTTCAGATGGTAAAATGTAACGTAAGTAACAACTTAAACACATCTTATGTTTAAAAGAATAGATAATTGCATAAAATGACGTATTCATACAAAGCATTAAGCAAATTAAATTATTTCTTTAAAATGAAGTGGCTATTCTTTAGTTAGTTGTATTACATTTTAATTGATTTTATACAGTAACGTACTTTACATTCCTATTATGAATATTTGACCACGGGAAACTTAGTAAATCATTGCTTTCCAAACATGATAGACACACACCTAGCAGGATAGCAATAAAAAAAAAACCTTCCATTAGGGTAGAAGGGAACTTAAAATTAGAATTTTGCCCCTATATACATAAAATATTGCTACAATTTTCACCGATTTTGCACTTAAATGACCTTGAATCCAAACACACATCATGCCTTGATGATGCTGTTTGGTTTTATAGCATGGCTGTATTATCCAAAAAGGATTTTGCATTACTTTTAATCATAATTTTGGATAACTATTTGATTAAAACGCTAAAATCTGACATATATACAAGAATTTGCACTCAGTTGACCTTTGACCTAATTCTGGAACTTTGGGGCATTTCCAGACTTGGCATCCACCCCTATCCTTCTTAAAACACATCAAGATACACTTCGAGCATGGATGCCAAAATGTACTCAAAATGCCAACAGAATTTTTTCCAGGCTCTGGATGGCCAACTATATATATCTTTGACCTACTTTCTATAAGGGCAAATCACTTCCTGCCCTGCTACGATTTCGATCAGCAAAACATCAATTGGTATTCGCCTACAAAATGAAACTTTTAACACTAAATAGTCCTGTTGCAGCTGCGACCAGCTCTTATTGGCATCGAGGGCGTCCCAAGTGAACAGTTAACATTTAAGAAATCAGAAAGCAACTATAAAACACCGAGAATAGTTGTCCTCACTGTCCTTATGATAAGCCAAATGTCGATGTTATCGCTAGAACAGAAGAGTGTTTTTTTTATTTTTGAAATATATCTGTATTTTCAGAAAGCTAATACACCTCCCCACACCATCCACACACCCTTTGAACCAGTGCATGATGGTCAATAGTCTACATATACGAGGGCTGTTCAAATATGAATGCAAGTAGCTTCATAACTTTCGTCACGTATATGCTACGACAAAATGTCATACCTTTCTGGAAATAACTATTTGTCGCCTTTAAAATGGCACCAAACATAAAGAAACACTCACAATTTGTCTCGAGTTACAGACCCTTATATAAAGGCCGCTCCAGTATACTGAAGTTTTTCTCAAGCAAATTGCAACACACGTTTTGGTACATGTGCGATTATAGTGTCATATCTTTGTAAGTTTGAGACAAAATGACACCATATTTTAGATGCAAGTTTAAGTAACAATCCCAAAGTTACTTACAGGAAAACCTTTATACAATCCTGTTTCTTTCTCGAGTGAACAGGCACGTTTGTGACGTCATTGATTTTATGATAAACGTCATTTTGAGTTATCTACTGGTGATGTAATAATGAACATCGCTGTGCCTTTTTCTTTGCATTTTGCTGAAAACATGCTAAATATGTCATAAGGGACTTTTCAAACTGCGCCAGCCTCTTTGTACAGAGTTATCATATTATATACCATTTTTTCAAGCAATTTTCTGTTTCTTAATGACGTGATTACAATAATTAAAATACGTTCAATCTGTCTAGTCCTCACGACCAGATGAGTAATTTTATTGTAAATAACGCCTATAGTGGTCAAACTTAAGTTTACGTTAAAATTTAGAATAAAGTCACAATATTATGAAAACAAAATTAAGTATAAATTCTATAACCGTTTCATTTTAGGCATTTTGACTTAATAAAAAAATGCTTTTCAGCGTTTAAAAATTACCCACTATCCATCAATAATTTGTAGCAACAACTCAGTATGAGCGATCAACATATTGACTTTGAGTTAAAACTAGTTTAAATGTTGCTTCGTGCACTTTATTAGAGATAAGTGTAACTGAAAACTGCAAGGTGGTGTTTTGTTAACCATTTTTTTGCAAACATAAGTAGTCTTTAGTGAAAACGATTCGTTGTAATTTAACAAAAGCATGTCGGATTTTCGCAACCTTCACAGAATCAGTATATAAGAATATGGGTATACTTCCTTAAAAATTTTCAAGAATTTTCACCAGTTTATCGAAGAATTATACACTCGTCTATATCACTGGTATATGTTCAAAGCATTGAGTTTGTTAGTATACTAACGTGACCCTTATTCAAAGGGCTATAACTCGCTAAGTAAACTGTATATTTCTTTAGGTCTTGTGCCAGTTTAAAGGAGACATACAGTCCTTAATAATAGCCTTTACCATCTTGTCGTAGCATATATGTGAAGAAAGTTATGAAGCTACTTGCATTCATATTTGAACAGCCATCGTATATTTGAAGTATGGTAAATTTGCAACTCAACAATAGATTAAGATAGTCTTGACTATGTTGAAGATGGGAGTCGGGGATCTTTAAAAAAAAAAAGTAATAATAATACCTCTATGACAGCCACTTGATTTTGAAAAAAAGTGCAAGGGCATCCCCAAAATCCGAACTGTGGCCGATACAACATCAGATTGGACACAAGTATACTCGTATGCATGATGATTTCACACATACATCACAAAGTCGATGGCCTTACGATAAACTCAATAAATTTCCCACCCATCTTCATACCCATCATATTATTTACAAAAATAATTAGTTTTCCTTCTCTAATATTTCTTTAACCATCACGACGATAAATAATAGATTCAAATTTATGGACAATATAAGATCAACAATGACCAATGGTCCAGTAACTGTTACTTGCAATAGTTTTACTGGCGGGGCAAATAATAGCCTGCTCAGCTCCCAGTCGGGGAAGGGGGGGTGGTTACTTTGATATTTTCATATACACATAGGCTCGGACCATTTATTTGGCTCATCCTTCATGTAAGAGATCACGAAAATAAAAAAATATAAAAGCTCATGTCAGTACATTCACAGTAGACAGCATATCTACAACACACTCAAAGTAATTGTGACGGTGAATTGCGGTTGCTTATTCAATGGGTAAGGTCTTAGAAAATTGTAAAGGTGGATTGCGGTGAATTTCTGCAACACACTCTTAGTAATTGTGACGGTGAATTGCGGTGAATTTCAACAACACACTCTAGGTAAATGTGACAGTGAATTGTGGTGAATTTCTGCAACACTCTCTTAGTAATTGTGACGGTGAATTGCGGTGAATTTCTACAACACTCTCTTAGTAACTGTGATGGTGAATTGCGGTGAATTTGTAGACCAAACTCTTAGTAATTGTGACCGTGAATTGCGGTGAATTTCTACAACACTCTCTTAGTAACTGTGACGGTGAAATGCGGTGAATTGGTAGACCACACTCTTAGAAATTGTGACGGTGTATTGCAATGAATTTAATCAAGGCACTAGGTCTGAGAAATTGAACGGTGAATTGCGGTGAATTTCTACAACATTCTCTAAATGTGATGGTGATTGTCTGCAACACTCTCTTAGTAATTGTGACGGTGAATTGCGGTGAATTTCTACAACACACTATAAGTAAATGTGACGGTTAATTGCGGTGAATTTCTACAACACTCTCATAGTAATTGTTATAGTGAATTGCGGTGAATTTCTGAAACACACACTAAGACATTGAGAAATTGTGACGGTGAATAACGTTGAATTTCTAAAAAAACACTCCTAGAAATTGTGACGGTGAATTTGCGGTGAATTTAATCAAGGCACTAGGTCTGAGAAAATTGAACGGTGAATATCTACAACACACTCGAAATGTGACGGTGTATTGCAGTCAATTTCTGCAACACTCTCTTAGTAATTGTGACGGTGAATTGCAGTGAATTTCTACAACACACTATAAGTAAATCTGATGGTTAATTGCGGTGAATTTCTACAACACTCTCTAAGAAATTGTGACGGTGAATTTCTACATAAGTACTTTTCAAGTTACCTGTCTTAGCCTGAGCAGTTTGCCACTAGAACACCAGCTCTGTCATTGACGGATTAAAGCTAAAAAATTCCTCTATTGTGCCCCTGCAAAGTTGGCTACACCAAAGGGCCACCTCCTAGATAGCTTTGTCACAGGGGCCTGTGGCCCTGATCTATTAGGGGCCCTTTGGGTCCTCTCTGGCTCCGCAAAAGAGTAGGATTAACATCAATACTTTTGTCAAGTTACCTGTCTTAGCCTGAGCAGTTTGCCACTACAACACCAGCTAAGTCAATGACCGATTAAAGCTGTAAAAATCCTCCATTGTGCCACGGCAAAGATGACTACACCAAATAGCCACCGCCTAGATAGCTTTGTCACAGGGGCCTGCTGCCCTGTTCTATCAGGGGCCCTTCGGGCCCTCTCTGGCTCCGCACTAGTGTAGGATTAACATCAGTACTTTTACAAGTTACCTGTCTTAGCCTGAGCAGTTTGCCACTAAAACACCAGCTTTGTCAATAACGGATTAAAGCTAAAAAAAATCCTCCATTGTGCCGCCACAAAGATGGCTACTCAATATGGCCACCGCCTAGATAGCTTTGTCACAGGGGCCTGCGGCCCTGATCTATCAGGGGCCCTTTGGGCCCCCTCTGGCGCCGCACTAGAGTAGGATTAACATCAGTGCTTTTTCAAGGTTACCTGTCTTAGCCTGAGCAGTTTGCCACTACAACACCAGCTATGTCAATGACAGATTAAAGCTGACAAAAAATCCTCCATTGTGCCCACGCCAAGATGACTACACCAAATAGCCACAGCCTATATAGCTTTGTCACAGGGGCCTGCGGCCCTGTTCTATCAGGGGCCCTTCGGGCCCCCTCTGGCTCGGCACTAGTGTAGGATTAACATCAGTACTTTTACAAGTTACCTGTCTTAGCCTGAGCAGTTTGCCACTAAAACACCAGCTTTGTCAATGACGGATTTAAGCTAAAAAAATCCTCCTTTGTGCCACCGCAAAGATGGCTACACCAAAGGGCCACCGCCTAGATAGCTTTGTCACAGGGGCCTGCGGCCCTGATCTATCAGGGGCCCTTTGGGCCCCCTCTGGCTCCTCACTAGTATAGGGTTATCATCAGTACTTATTCAAAATACCTGTCTTAGCCTGAGCAGTTTGCCACTAAAACACCAGCTTTGTCAATGACGGATTAAAGCTGAAAAAAATCCTCCATTGTGCCACCGCGAAGATGGCTACTCCAAAGGGCCACCGCCTAGATAGCTTTGTCACAGGGGCCTGCTGCCCTGATCTATTAGGGGCCCTTTGGGCCTTGGCTCCGCACTAGAGTAGGATTAATATCAGTACTTCTTCAAGTTACCTGTCTCAGCCTGAGCAGTTTGCCACCACACCACCATCTATGTCAATGACCGATTAAAGCTGAAAAAATCCTCCATTGTGCCACGGCAAAAGATGCCTACACGAAATAGCCACCGCCTAGATAGCTTTGTCACAGGGGCCTGCGGCCCTGATCTATCAGGGGCCCTTTGGGCCCCCTCTGGCTCCGCACTAGTATAGGGTTATCATCAGTACTTTTTCAAAATACCTGTCTTAGCCTGAGCAGTTTGCCACTAAAACACCAGCTTTGTCAATGACGAATTAAAGCTAAAAAAAAATCCTCCATTGTGCCACCTCTAAGATGGATACTCCAAAGGGCCACCGCCTAGATAGCTTTGTCACAGGGGCCTGCGGCCCTGATCTATTTTCTCTGGCTCCGCACTAGAGTAGGATTAATATCAGTACTTTTTCAAGTTACCTGTCTTAGCCTGAGCAGTTTGCCACTACAACACCAGCTATGTCAATGACCGATTAAAGCTGAAAAAAATCCTCCATTGTGCCACGGCAAAAGATGCCTACACGAAATAGCCACCGCCTAGATAGCTTTGTCACAGGGGCCCGTGGCCCTTTTCTATCAGGGGCCCTTCGGTCCACCTCTGGCTCCGCACTAGTGTAGGATTAACATCAGTACTTTTACAAGTTACCTGTCATAGCCTGAGCAGTTTGCCACTAATACACAAGCTATGTCAATGACGGATTAAAGCTAAAAAAATCCTCCATTGTGCCACCGCAAAGATGGCTACTCCAAAGGGCCACTGCCTAGATAGCTTTGTCACAGGGGCCTGCGGCCCTGATCTATCAGGGGCCCTTTGGGCGCCCTCTGGCTTCGCACTAGTATAGGGCTATCATCAGTACTTTTTCAAGTTAGCTGTTTTAGCCTGAGCAGTTTGCCACTACAACACCAGCTATGTCATTGACTGATTAAAGCTAAAAAATTCCTCTATTGTGCCACGGCAAAGTTGGCTACACCGAAGGGCCACTGCCTAGATAGCTTTGTCACAGGGGCCTGCGGCCCTGATCTATGAGGGGCCCTTTGGGCCCCCTCTGGCTCCGCACTAGAGTAGGATTAACATCAATACTTTTTCAAGTTACCTGTCTTAAGCCTGAGCAGTTTGCCACTACAACACCAGCTATGTCATTGACTGATTAAAGCTAAAAAATTTCCTCTATTGTGCCAGGGCAAAGTTGGCTACACCAAAGGGCCACCGCCTAGATAGCTTTGTCACAGGGGCCTGCGGCCCTGATCTATGAGGGGCCCTTTGGGCCCTTTCTGGCTCCGCACTAGAGTAGGATTAACATCAATACTTTTACAAGTTACCTGTCATAGCCTGAGCAGTTTGCCACTACAACACCAGCTATGTCATTGACTGATTAAAGCTAAAAAATTCCTCTATTGTGCCACGACAAAGTTGGCTACACCAAAGGGCCACCGCCTAGATAGCTTTGTCACAGGGGCCTGCGGCCCTGATCTATGAGGGGCCCTTTGGGCCCCCTCTGGCTCCGCACTAGAGTAGGATTAACATCAATACTTTTTCAAGTTACCTGTCTTAAGCCTGAGCAGTTTGCCACTACAACACCAGCTATGTCAATGACCGATTAAAGCTGACAAAAAATCCTCCATTGTGCCCACGCCAAGATGACTACACCAAATAGCCACAGCCTATATAGCTTTGTCACAGGGGCCTGCGGCCCTGTTCTATAAGGAGCCCTTTGGGCCACCTCTGGCTCCGCACTGGTGTAGGATTAACATCAGTACTTTTACAAGTTACCTGTCTTAGCCTGAGCAGTTTGCCACTAAAACACCAGCTTTGTCAATGACGGATTTAAGCTAAAAAAAATTCTCCATTGTGCCACAGCAAAGATGGCTACTCCAAAAGGCCACCGCCTAGATAGCTTTGTCACAGGAGCCTGCGGTCCTGATCTATCAGGGGCCCTTTGGGCCCCCTCTGGCTCCGTACTAGTATAGGGTTATCATCAGTACTTTTTCAAGTTAGCTGTCTTAGCCTGAGCAGTTTGCCACTACAACACCAGCTCTGTCAATGACAGATTTAAGAATAAAAATCCCTCTATTGTGCCACTGCAAAATGGCTACACCAAAGGGCCACCACCTAGATAGCTTTGTCACAGGGGCCTGCAGCCCTGATCTATCAGGGGCCATTTCGGCCCCCTATTGCTCTGCACTAGTGCAGGATTAACATCAATACTTTTTCAAGTTACCTGTCTTAAGCCTGAGCAGTTTGCCACTACAACACCAGCTTTGCCATTGACAGATTAAAGCAAAAATAAAATCCTCCATTGTGCCACTGCAAAGATGGCTGCACCAAAGGGCCACCACCTAGATAGCTTTGTCATAGGGGTTTGCAGCCCTGATCTATCAGGGGCATTTTGGGCCCCCTCTGGCTCCGCACTAGTGTAGGATTATCACAAGTGCATTTTCAAGTTACCTGTCTTAGCCTGAGCAGTTTATCACTACAGTACCAGCTTTGTCAATATTGGACTAAAGCTGAAAAAACACACACCTCTATTGTGCCAGCACAAAGATGGCTACACCAATAGGCCACAGAAGGGGACCAAGTGGCCTATATAAAGCTTTGATGAAATCTATCACAATCTACTGTCTTTATCTGGACCTAATGACTTGATAAAATCTGCTGCAATATCAGCCAATCCGACCTAAGCCCTTGATTAAATTCACCCAATCTACCGTCGAATTACTAAGAGTGTGTTGTAGAAATTCACCGCAATTCACCGTCAGAATTACTAAGAGTGTGTTTTAGAAATTCACCATCACAATTACTAAGAGTGTGTTTTAGAAATTCACCGCAATTCACCGTCACAATTACTAAGAGTACGTTTAAGAAATTCACCGCAATTCACCGTCACAATTACTAAGAGAGTGTTATAGAAATTCACCGCAATTCACCGTCCAATTTTCTCAGACCTCCCTTGATTAAATTCACCGCAATCCACCGTCACAATTACTAAGAGTGTGTTTAAGAAATTCACCGCAATTCACCGTCACAATTACTAAGAGTATGTGTAGAAATTCACCGTCACAAATTACTTAGAAAGTGTTTAAGAAATTTACCGCAATTCACCGTCACAATTACTAAGAGTGTGTGTAGAAATTCACCGCATTTCACCGTCACAATTACTAAGAGTGTGTTGTAAAAATTCACCGCAATTCACCGTCCAATTTTCTCAGACCTAATCACTTGATGAAATTCACCATAGTCTACAGTCAAAATTACTAAGAGTGCGTTGCAGAAATTCACCGCAATTCACCGTCGAAATTACTTAGCCAGACCAAAGCCTTTTGAAGAAATTTTGGGGAAATAATGCATTCTTTTGATTTAAAATGTATACTCCCATCCACCAACCCTACTCTGAATTTTCGTGATCTCTTACATGAAGGATGAACCCGGTTTAAATTGGTTCAAAATTTTGAATTTCAATATTTTAGGTTTTTTTTCCGAAAAATGAATATTTTGGGGGGTATGAAAATTTTGTGAATTCTTTTGAGGGGTAATCACAAAACTGGACTAATTTTGGGGGTCATTTCTAAGCATTTTTGAGGCTTTTCTTGAGGTCAATGTACAGAATGGGGATATTTTGGGGGAGTTGCTAAAGTTTCAAATATTTTTTTGGGTATGCCTGATATTCCCGATATTTTTTATGAGAAAACAGTTGATGCCGGGTCTAAGCCTACGTATAAAGAAACAATGAGAGTACGCCCTATGGCTCGGCTACAGCGACTGACTCTAATGTCAAAGCTATTTATAAGTTGCAAACTGTTCTTGAAAGGTTATCCTTTGGAAGCAAAGACTACACAAAAAACTGAAAGTGTAGATTGTGCAACTTTTCTGGGCTAGACTTACTAGTTTCAGCCATATAGGCTTCATCACTGACCCTCTAATGGTTTCAAATTCCACAATGGAATCCATGATTCAAAAGGACAAGAAAATAAAATCTGCACTATAGCAAATTTAGTAAGCCTGTCTTGTCCTAATCATATTGCGCGAAATCTTTAAATCAGCCCAACTTCTTAACACTGATCTGTAAACTATCTCAGACTGGGCTGCTGCTTGGCTTGTCACATTTAATTCCATAAAAAACACTGTCAATGTTAATCGCGCGCAAGCGCAATCCTGTATTCCACCCTCCCCTCTTTATGAATGGTACAATGATCAGAAATACTTCTTTCCATAAGCACCTGGGTCCAATATAGTCCAGTCAATCTACATTTCGACCTCAAACTAATTCCTTCAGAAGCCGTTTTTGCGTGAACATGTAGATAATATATGACTAATTAACCAACAAAAAGTCCTCAGATAAATATTCAGGCATTTTCGAATAATTAGAGTTTAAAACATGTCATTTTTGCGTTTTTTCGCCCTGGTAATTCAAGTACACCGTACAATGTTAAGTGACGTAACACACCGTCGCTATAGGAAACGATACTAAAACGATGTCTGCTTCGATATTTTTCTCCAGTTTGAAATTAATTTGAAAAGAGCCAGAAAAAATAATGCGATTAGCGATTTGAAGCAACAGACCACTCAATTATGTTGGTAGGTATTCCTTGTAAGAGTTGGCGACCTCAAAATATAAATTATCCTCAACGATATAATATTTAAAAGTGATGCAAACACATATTTCCGCATGAACCAAATTTCGGAATGCCTTTTTTTTAAAAGAATTTTCCATTTTCTGCATTTAAAAAATATTTTAACCACACCAGTAGTACATACTATTAAAAAGTAGACGTATGAATTTTTCCCCTAAAATTTATGATGCAAAAAATGTGCCGGCCAAGAAAATAACGTATGGAAGCACATACGTGTCATAGGAAAGGAAATCCGATATTTACTGGTCGTCGTTTTTGGTATGTTTCCAGTCCATCTAAGATCGATGTTTCCGTTACGATTTGTCGGGTACGTTGCATTAAATCTTAAAACAAATAATTTGATAGTTTTTAACCCAATTGCTGGCAACCGATACGTTCAATAGGCCAGTGAGTGCGAGAGAGAAAGAGATGTCTTAAAAGATCTGTTTTTCCCATATTTGTTATACATTTCTCGGACCCAGTATACACAGACTGGTAACTGACATACAGGTAAATGTAAATATTAGAAATACGTTGTCGAGGCTGAGCGTATGTTGAAGATATTCCGTCTTTATGTTCAAATGTTCCGGACTGTGCCCCCTCCCCCATCCTGCCCCCTCCTTCAACCATAAAATGGTACTATTTATGTTGGTTTCTTGACTTCACATCTTGCTATCTTCTGTTTTAAAACAACATGACAATACATTTTTAGGATATATTCTTCACATGCTTATGATTAATACCGAAAATTCATTTTTTGATATTTTTCTTTATTTTTTTGCATGTTTTGTACCTCCAAAAATGCATTTGGCGATGAAAATATTTCCTTTTTTTCTTCTGGTACCTTTTTTAACTTTGTGTCAAATAAAGATTTTAAGAAATTAAGTTCAAAATGTTAATGTAAAAGAATATTGCTGGAGAATTGAAACAAACACAAAAATATCATTGTTCACATATTTGCTTGAAAGGCCCCTTTTTTGACCCCTGAAAAAATGTATTTTGCCTGCGATTTTTTTTGAGGACTTTTTTCTGTTAATCTATGGACCTTATAGATCGTGAATATCTATAAACCTTTTCTGAAGGAATTTGTTTGAGGTTTGGTCAAATTTTCAAGTAAATTGACTGGACTAATAGGCCAACGCTCTGCATGTAGAGGTAACGTTTCAGTCCCATTTGGTAAATGCGTAACGCTTCCTCCGTGTGGAGGAGCAAAACTGTGTCGCTGCTAAATAATTTGGCCTTGTCACTTATAAAATATTTTAAAAGGATGCGATATAATTGCACGGTAGATCTGTGTGATACTCTGGTACTTCATTTTATTCAAATTTGCAAAAGTTTGCTTGAATGATTCATTCATAACAGCCAGAGATTATCAAAGATATCAATTTGAAGAAAAAAAGGTTTTGAAATCAGCCATGAAACAAGTACCTGGCTCCGAGAGCCATCATATCATATCCACGGTTATGAGTCATCATAAATGATAATGAACCTGTTTATAAGACCAACCAAGTAACAATGCCGTTTGTGGAAAACAATGACACAGATGTGTAGTCTTTGTTGCCCGCCGCCTAGACAGTATTATATTTACTTCCCTCACCTTTTTTTCCAGAATCTTAGCTGATCTAAATAACTGAGCAGACAGAGTTAAGTCATACCCAGTTGTTAACTTGCAAACGTATTAAAATTTCTCGCGACATGGCACAGATTATCCGCTAAAAACATGCATACCCGGGGATAAAACAGTGTACAATTTTACACTTGACTGAAATTCATAGTTCAAATCTTTTATCTGGTCTTTTTTATATTATTTTCATTGACCTGATATGATCAAATATGTAAACATGTTTTTGACTGAAAATTTTACCCGGTTTAGGGGTTGGCTCAAGCACTTCAAGAAAGTCACAGTCACATACCTAAGCGGCCACTCAAAGAAGGCAAGAAAAAAAGGTTTCTAAGAATATATGTGGGTCAAAAGTATTGCAGAATGCTCCCGTGGAGCAGTCTACAATTCTTTTGACCTGCATTGGGCTACCACATGCCTATGTTTTGTCTATTTTGAGTGGCCGCTTAAGAGGATATATCTTTCAAAAGCTTTTACTTGCATGAAATTTTTCCTGTGAAAACAGAAAATGTTTTTTTTTATCAAGGAGACGGATCCCTTGGCCACATTGTTGTATGAACAATTTATACATCTCACATAGATCACTTTACGTCTCAACATACAGCTTTTGAGCAATCCACAGCATGCTTATCAGTCTTTTTAGTGTCACTTCCTGGTTTGATACCGTTTACAATATTGTGACACGCTGGGTGAACTTTAGAAAGAAACAGGTGCATGAACATGAACTACAATTATCCGACTAGAACATTTAGAAGTCATTTCGCCAAGATGTACAAATTTCTGGTAGCAAAATATATATTTACAATTTTTGCTTATGAACATTTCAAGGTCAAAATGCAAAATTGTAAATAATACCAGAAATACATATACATTTTGTCAAAATACTTCTAAATATCGTAGCCAGATACTTGTTGTTCATGTTCATGCAACTGTTTTTTTAAAGCTTACCCAGCGTGTCACAATAATGTAAAAGGTATCGAACCAGGAAGTGACTCTAAAAAGACTGATAAGCATGCTGTGGATTGCTCAAAAGCTGTATGTTGGGGCGTAAAGTGATCTATGTGAGATGTATAAATTGTTCATACAACGATGTGGCCAAATGTATCTGTCTCCTTGATAAAAAAGCATTTTTTTGTTTATACAGGAAAAATTTCATGCAAATAAGAGCTTTTGAAAGATATATCCCCTTAAGTCAGGTTTCACTGCTCTTAGGCTGTACATGTATTCCTATTGTTATTACTATTGAAGAGTTTTCTCCCAAATACCCAGATTTTGGAGGCCAAAGTACGAGCACCCCCCCCCCTCAAATACCAAATATCAAGTTATGAGCGATCACGAGAAACCCAGGAACTGATCTTTGACGAGGCGGCTGTAATGCGTACACATAATTTATTTTAAGTAAATTGAAGAACACGTATACGTCACTGGGTCTATGCTATCAAAATCCCACCTCAAAACATTGCACTGACGGGAATGCTCGTTTGATGGGGGGTATAATTATGTTAGTCACAAGAAGTTCTCACTATCACCGATGCATGATGGTCAACCTAGGATCATCATGTGATATGTGTGCCATTGTGTTCACCGTGAGCCGGGCAGACAAGTGTAAGATTGGGAATCAATGAAGTATTTCACATTTTAAGCATTTTACACGTTTAAAAAATGATTACGAACTATTTGACATATCTTAATGTCCATTAACACTCCGTAAATGTTGTCATAAATATTTGAGAAATTGGTTTTAATGGTAAAAATTAAATAAATGTGATATAACTAATAAATTGTCACCTAGAAAGTATTTTAATGTTTCTTCATGTTTTAGTGATTTTGTTTTTGATATTTGTAATAATGCGTATCAGATCATTTTTTTCTGGTCATTATGACAACTTATGAGTAACAAATTGGCCAGCACATGAGATTTTTTTTGTATTTATCCTACTTGCAAGAAGCGAGGGCTCGTCAGAGCCATCGCTGTTGCATACATAAAGTATGGAAGAAGACGAAGACAAAGACCAAAATTTAGATATCTAGCCCAGCGGGATACGTCAGCAAGTGCGTTTAAGTGAGGCTCAGTCTTCGCATATGCGTAGACTGATATGCCAATTTTATTTTACTTCATACAATTTTACAACCCTAATGCTCTCTGATAGCACTGGCACGTCTTCAGCCAAATAGAACTAGACTACATGAAGTAAAATATATTTTATAAATTATGAAAAAGCAATAAAAGATGGAGACTAGTACAAGTCTAGCATATACGCTAAGTGCCAAGATCCCATGTGCTGGCCCATTAATTAAGAAATAAATCCGATTTTAGGAATATTCATGGAATCATGAATATTTCGGGTCTCTTGCAAAGTAAGTAAAGCTCAAAGGGACCAAAAGGGCTTCACGTTAACTTCGCAAGAGACCCGAAGTATGCATGATTCTATAAACAGACCAAAAATTGAAAATCGCTGTCAATCACGACACAAGTGTCACTTCTGGCGAATTAATTCGATGTTCGCAGCGCATTGCACGGGCAAGTGAGCTTGGCAGCTGTCAATCAAATGTATGTCTTTCATGAGGCTATGAACAGTTGCAAAATATCCCTCTCTTCTCACACGAATCTCATTGAACACCCTGACCTGGGGCTAATCATATCTCTTACAGTTTCGTGCCTGGGATCTCGTTCTTTCTAACAAGCTGGTGTCCAAACTACTTAAGAACACCCCTGCTCCCCAGAAGATATTCCAATAGACATACAAACTCATTCTGGACAGACTTCAAGTGTAAGACCCATGATCTGATGGTGAATTATATACGACAGAAGCTAGTAAGAAGTACCAATACCAGGAAGCCATTGATTGATAAGCAAATAAAGTCTCTCTTCCGGAAACGAAACAAACTGTTCAAGGCTGAGGGATAGGCATACTGGAGACACATTGAAAACCTAACTGAAATTGGAGATACAGAGAAAGACCTGAACCCTGGAAAGCAACAGAGATTTTGGTCATCATAAAATCTCTCAGGAACGACAACTGCGGAGTTACACCTCTAAAATCATGGAAAGATGCACGGGGACCCGAAAAACAAAGCCAATATTCTGAACAGACAATATGAGTCGACCTTTACACGCGAGGATACCTCTAATATACCACAACCAAGTGGAGACCTTCCCAACCAATGCCAGACATCATAGTT
Organism: Loripinus fragilis; assembly: GCA_964019695.1. Lineage (NCBI taxonomy): Eukaryota > Metazoa > Mollusca > Bivalvia > Lucinida > Lucinidae > Loripinus > Loripinus fragilis. Next base: position 41,386,541 of record OZ026521.1, on the reverse strand, counting down.
ACAGAAGAAGGTTTTGGAAAGCTTTTGAGACCCGGGACCTGACATGATCCCAGCAAGGATCCTTAAGAACTCGCTGAAGTGATATCTCCATCACTGATGGCAATCTTCCAGGCGTCCCTCGACTTTGGTATTGTTCCAGACGATTGGCGGTCTGCAAACGTTTCAGCCATTTTCATGAAAGGTGACCGTTTCAAAGCCAGCAACTACCGCCCTGTGTCACTGGCAAGTATGTGTTGTAAAGTTCAGAAACACATCATCACAAGTAACAGCATGAATCACTTAGAAGAGCATGATATACTCACTACCTGCTACGATGTATAATGTAAGGAACAACAGAATCATTGATGGTTGCGTATACGCACAAATACGCAAAGGTTTAGGTATGCACCTGGTCACCTATACGAACCGTGATACGGTACCTTTTCTACTATTAGTCCAATAAAAGGGCGGTTTGTCTGAGATGGAATTTATTGTGTCTTTATTTAGTAACGCTTGCACGATTTCGTTACTTTTCTTGAAGATCTTGGAGATCTTGTGCACTTTTCACTATATAAAGGGTGGAATTTCCCATTCTTGTTAGGGGACATTATAAAGATACCGTAGAGGTACGATATAGAGACGCTATTCATTATTATAGAAAGGTACATGAAGTTATATATATTTGACTGTGTTGAAATTGTACATGACAGGGCTATGGCGATTTGCGTTATTGCATTGATTCGCGATGTCTCTGGCAAGTCACATTGTATTGAAATAATAAGTCACTCGTTTTCTATTTTGTTGTCTGTTGAATCGGCCAGCATTCGGTGTACGAATTCTATCGGGTGTTATCAATAACGTCCCGTTTTTTTGGCGAAAATAACGATTGTTACGCACTTGCGTATTGATCTACGCACATGCATAGTGCCTGAAAATCTGATGGGACCATTCTTGCGGCTATAGTAAAGCTGTCTGGATGGACTCGACGGGTTATTTCAGCCAAAGGTAGTTGCAGGCCATGTCAGATCTGCACATAAAACTATAATTGTGTGCTGGAAGATTTACCAGGGACCGATAGATGAATAAACAATTTTAGCAGCTAGGTTTTAAATTGTTGTGATTTATATTGCGTTGTTGGAAAGAGGATATAACTGCCAGTGATAGTCGACTTTCTGTAGCGACCTGTATGTGTCACATCGAGTTATATCTAACGCATATAAGAATAAGGGTTAGGTGCATACACTACAACACACTTACATAAATAAGGTGATAGCTGACATGTATGTTTAGAGATTAGGTAGGTGTTTTTTTCCACCAAAATACATGTAGAAATATTGTACATTTTTTCACGCATAAAACAGCAGAATGTAATCTCTCAATATTGATGTAAATATGTTTGACAAGAGGTAATAATTAGTTGTTTACTACTGATACGTTATACAAGTATGAAATTAGCGCGTGGGCAGGGTGATGTCCGACGTAAACGTCCAAACGTTACGTCGGCACCACGCTGTTCAAAGTTTTCCTGGAATTTTAAGAGAATTGGTATCAGTTTTTGTAAACCTCAAAACTATCTAGATTACGTGACCTGAAAGGAAAAAAAGGCCACGGGTTCTTGATGTTTAGGCTGCGATAGCGTCTCAAACCAGGGTGACGTTATGACAGCGTACTGGAAATTTTTGTAACGTATGGGTTTGTTCGTTTGGCATAGAAAGTATTGTTTAGCGCTGACATAGGCCAGTCACTAAAATACTTCTCTATTACATATTTTTGAGTGTGGATATTTAGAAGAGCCGATCCATCCTAACCGCATGGGAGCCGTTAGCCATACACCCATGGATGAGGGCTAATCGCGCACTTATAGGGTTAGGCTGTAATCTTAAAAAAATAAGACCACTGAAATTATTTTATTTTTGTAAACTTGAAACGAAAAACTCCATTATTGACGCAACAGAGTGATTCTGAGATTCTAAAAGTAGATTGTTTTTTGCAGAATCGTCTCTGATTTGTGTCCCCTCCTACGTTGGAGGCCGAATGTTGGTGAGCCACAAGATTTAGCACCTGAGGGCACTTAGTAGCTGTCCCCTCAGGTCACGAACAGCATGGAATCTGGTCCCAATACTCGCGACCATCTACGTAGACCAGATTGAGTTGTTAGCCAACCGGCTGGAATTGTGATAAATAAACCTGACGTCCCAATATGGGGAGACGATCAGGAACCGTCTTATAAGAAGATCCACTTAAAATAAACTTGACTTCTCCATACAAAAAGACGATCAAAAGTGTCTTATAAGAAATCCTATATGAATCATTTGACGTCCCGATACGAAGAGACAATCACCACCATAATATCTTAGAGACGATTGACTGAAAGTCAACAACGTGTGGCCAAGAAGATATAGTGTTCGCGAAACGCATTTAATAACCAAAAGTACTTAACAACACGATACTTAAGTACCAAAGGGCCCAATTATTTTCCTTAGAGCTTAGATTGTATGTGAATCATATTTTTTACGTCTCTTATTTCTGACTAGTTGACGTACATCTAGAGCAGGACACTCTAAGATTGATTCTAATTGAAATGATCTTAGAGTGGCAACTTGCCCTAGTATAGGATGGTCAACTAGCCAGAAATAATAGCGTATGTGGCGTCGTTGTATTAGTAATGTGTTGTCGATGTTTTTTTAGTACATAAAGTACTGTAAAGTTATTACTAGTTGTGTGCATTATTTTTCCCTGGTAGCATCATCATCGCATAAAGGAATTTTCCAATAAGATTTCCCCTCTTCCTTCCTGACCTGCTTTATGTCGTAACACTACCTGCCAACATGGATTTCAAGCACGGCGCAGCTGTGAAACACAACTCATGACCCTTGTTCATGAGATTACAGAGGCCACAGACAGAGGAAGACAGACTGATATTATCATTCTTGATTTCTCAAAAGCATTTGACCATGTTACCCCTTTCCGGCTGCTGGCAAAGATACACCACTACAGCATAAGAGGATCAACATGCAACTCGATCAGATCATTCCTAAAGGATAAAAACCAACAGGTTGTCGTCGACGGAGCAACTTCAGACAAGGTACAGGTAGTAAGCGGGGTGTGGCAAGGCACTGTCCTTGGCCCTTTACTCTTTCTAATGTTCATCAATGACCTGCCAGGTACTGTCACTTCTAACACCAGGCTCTTTGCAGATGACTGTATCATGTACATTTCAAGATTGTCTCCAACTACATGTAGACTTGAAGGAACTGGCGACATGGCAGGAGAAATGGGACATGATGATATCCAACCTGATAAATGCAACGTCCTTCACATTACACGAGCACGATCACCAGTCCTCTTAGTCTGAAGAACCAAACGTTAGAAGCAGAGACACAAACAAATTACCTTGGGGTTGACATTTCTTCAAACCTTTCTTGGAACCAGCAGAAGCACCATAGGGAGCGCAGTGGTCCATGAGCAAGACACATTTATCCTAGCTTAGAACTGGTTCAACCCCGGAAGACCTGTCCCTGTTTAATTGAAAGATTGTTGATGGGACGTAAAGAATCAAAACAAAAAAAGCACAAGCACTTTTATAGGTTTGTGAAAAATTCGACAGTAAGATTGGCTTCCTGCTGAAATACATTCGAGTCAGTAACATGGATACCTACGCCTCAGCGTACTTCACCTCGTCCGGCCCTGCCTCGGTATGGAGTCCACACACAGGCCAAGGTATAAAAAAAAAAAAGTCCGTCCAGTTAAGAGAGACTGGGCGGTTCTTAGCAAAGACACACCCTTGGACATTTCCATATAAAAATCGGTAAGACAGAGTGTATCTATTCACCTGTGAAACGTTATACCTGTATATACCTATAGAAGTTTTGAGCCTATTGTGAGAAAAAGGCAGGATAACAAGGAGACTGACTAGTCTAGATATATGCGCTCGGACAATGTTTCGAAAATTTAACTATTCAAATTATAGTATTGAATAATAAAATAAAATAATGGTCAGCAATGAAAATATTAATACTATAAATTGGTCAGTACATGAGATGATGATTCTTATTACATCGGTGTGTGGCGAAGGCTCCAACGAGCCTGCATGTACGCATGACCTCGCCAGGGCTTTCACTTCTCGCATAAACAAATTATGCAAGATGAAGAAGACTCCAAACAACTTTTAGACATCTAGTCTCTCTGGACACGCCAGAATGAGCGATTATTAGAGGCTTTTTCGGATATGCGATAAGACCAAATCTCATGTTTGTATGCCCTTTTCTCATGGTCATGATACTTAACCCTTGTCCCGCTGAATTCTAATTGGTGACTTATTATTATTGTATCAGGCTTAAAAGCATACCAGTTTAGCCACTGCAGACAGAATTTGAAGAAAGTGCCACCCTACCCTCCCCCAAAACTTTCACAACATATCCATCCCGGAAAATAAATGCAGCAGGTCCCCAGCAGCTTACTAAATATAAACGTTTACCAGGCATGCTAACGTATAAAGTTGGTCACTCTTGCCGTCTGCGCTTCAGTTGATTGCACGAGTAAAGCGTACATAGGCTATTACACCCGATTTACTGTAGACTAGTCTTATTTGACAGTGTATGACAGCGCTCTGTCTGACACGCCCAGTCTCTGTTAGCTGGTCGCACTATAAGAGAAAGATCGAATTGGTCCAGCGTCGCTCTGCAAGATATGTGAAGTTACAGATATCGAAATTGGAGTAGTGTCACAGACATGTTGGAAGAATTGAACTGGGAACCACTTTTAAGCAGAAAGGACAAAGATACAGCTTACCCTGCTTCACAAGATCATGAATGGCATGGTTGACAAACCAACTAAACCATATGTTACTCAAGCTTCTACACGCACCAGATCTAACCACACGAAGAAACTGAGAAAATATCATCAAGAACTGAAATAGTTTCTTCCCTCGCACCATCCCGTTTTGGAACTCATAGCCATTTTCTATAGCTGAGGCTCCCGACTTGGTATCCTTCCACTTTTACATTTTAAGCATATCAGGATCAGGCTTTGAGTAAACTCTAACGATAATTGGAGCTATGCCGGTTGGGGTATCTTACCCAGAGGCCGCTACGGTAGCCGAATTGGTTCAACTGGGTGAAGACAGCCTGGAAACTTTCTCTAAATTTCTTTCTTTCCTGTAAACCTAATGAAAAGATCTGGAGTTCGTCAGCTGGTCAGTCAATCCGTGCTTTATTCTATATTTACGCTTTCCACGATATCCAAGAAAATTCAAACTCAACAGACGGGTAGACCATTTTATGCTACACTCCCCATCTGTGATGTTTCAAAATGCTTCCAGGAAAGGAGAGACGCCAAAGTAGTTGCTGTTGTACCGCATACATGTGGATTGGCATTGGATGAGGTTGTTTTAGTTTTTTTTATTATGACTTGTTTTTGTATTGTTACATCGTGGTTCAAAGAAAAAAGTGCAAAATCACACTTATTGGATAAAATATCCTTCAACTGTCTCATTTATACAAATGTTTATATTTAAATCACGAGAAAACTTTTTTCATATGCTAATACCAAAGGCGCAGGCCAGCCTGCACGTGCCAATTGTTTTCGTTGTGCTATATCGTTACACTTGTTGCATCTCAAATTCAAATATTCTAGCTAGTCACAGTAAATGCGCAGATAAATTTGAATAACACCAGGCCGCTAACACCGAAGTTTTTTGGGGTTTTTTTTTCGGGACCAGGCTCATTTGTACAATAAAGAAAGAGTGTTCAAAGCTGTTAATGATATAAGAGATGTCTCTGGCTATATATGATTATCTTTCACTAGATGTAAATATATGTAAAGAAACCCTGTAATTACCATGGTGACACGTCATCTTGGATGTGATACTTTACTTGGCGACAGTCTGGGTATAAAAGCAATCTAATCATTAAAACACTTTCATCTCTATATGTGTCTAAGCACTCGTCTTTTGATTCGGGGCTTTTTTTCATGCTATGAAAACGCGTGTTAGGCCACGCCAAGCATATGTGTGTGGGGTGGGGTGGGGGGGGTGCGAAAGAGTTATGCGCTGATTTTTATATGAACATGACATTACATGAGCCAGTCTTGGTATGAGGGTCTGGATGGGGTATAATGATTAGTGAATAATGGCCTTTTTTATAATGAATAATGAATAATGAGCCAAAAGTAATGAATAGTGAATAAGAAGGGCCTAAAATTTAATGAATAATCCTATTTTTTAATGAATTGAAGAAAAAAATTAATGAATAGTAAATAATCCGATTTCTTTGGCATCTTTCTTACCTTTAATAAATAATTGGTCTTATTATAATGAATACCCCAAATTTTTAATGAGATGAATAATGGGCTAAATTTTTAATGAATAGTGAATACCAGACACCCCCCCCCCCAATCCAGATCCTCTGGTATCAACCGAATATCGATCAATCGAATAGATCGGGCCTGAGCTTAGTCAAAATGCTAGACCCTGATGGTCGAAAAAGTTGAATAGTGAAAACCCAGCAGACGACATTGCGCAGCACAGAAAGAGCTAAATGAGCCTTGACATGAGATTTCCAACAATGTGGTATGTACGACCAGCAATGGCTCAGACCAGCCTGCGCATACGCGCAGTCTGATCAGAGCCTTTGCAAGTCGCTTAAATATTCTATGACCGTTAAGCTACTGACTGAACAGCATTTGGAGTTTCTGAGCTTAAAATGAGGCTGCACAGGCTGGTCTGAGTCTACACTTGTCAAAATGCCACATTGTTGGAAATCACGTGTCACGGCTCATAGCATGCACTTACCAGTGGATTAGCAGTGGTCTGGTACCACCCATGGTTAAGTCTTCTAGGCATGCTTGAGTGTTGACAGCTGTCCACTTCCGGTATCGAAGCCGGGTATGTATCCCCAGTCGCGAAAATGGTACATTATACATTCGCGTTTTCTTTCTATCATACTCTCTGTATGATAATTTGAGCCGTGCCATGTGATTTCCAACAATTTGGCATTTTGACAAGTGTAGACTCAGATGAGCCTGTGCAGCCTCCTTTTAAGCTTAGAAACTCCAAATGATGTTCAGTCAGTAGCTTAACACTCATAGAACGTTAAAGCGACTAGCAAAGGCTCTGGTCAGACTGCGCGTATGCGCAGGCTGATCTGAGGCGTTGCTGGTCGCACATACCACATTGTTGGAAATCCCATGCCACGGCTCATTTATAATGGAAACTGTTTAGTGTGTTTAGTCGTGTTACTGAAAGTAAATAAGCTAGCGTTTAGGATATGGAACCAAGTACATGTACATGTACAATGTGGCAACGCTAGAAACTAGGCTGATACTTAGGGTCTGCCAGTGACTGTTAAACGCAAAATACCCAGAAAATAAGAATATCAATGTCATTCGTCACCCACTTACAATAAAGAAACAATTCGAACAAAACGCAGGGCCATGGGATCTGTCGAAAAAGCCCGAAAAACAGTGCACCGAAAACTGGTGACAATGCTACATTACATGGTTGTAACACATAATACTTGGAACATGTATTTGCAGAATAAGATCATGGTCATATTCTGTAACAAGGTACCATTGGTCAGGAAATGCGATTCTGCGTACCGTGTCAATATGGATCAGACAGAAAAATAAATATAAATTAGGGATTATGCAAACCATGGTCATTGCGTAAGCTGTCTGTCTGTTCTAGTGTCCCTAATGAGCTTTGCCTAATGACATTAAGCTGTATCGTCTTAACTGAGAGACGGCGCTAATGAATAACTCTTGCATGAAATCAAAATATGGTGCTGCTTCATAATAAATGTAATATCGCTGGCAAGTGAAAATATGCATGCGCGGATCAAGAACAAATTGTCAGTGGGGTCCTTATTTCTTAGTTGATGAGGTGAGAGTGGACCAAAATACCGACAAAAGCGGACCATCATCGGCCCATCAGCGATATCGCAGCCACAAAAATTCCAACCAAAAAGTTGTGCAGAGACTTGAAGCTGGCACCGAAATTTGGTGTTAAGTTACACTTATTTTCTTACTGTGTATTGCTCTTTCGTGGGAGCGCAGTGGCTCAGTGGTAGAGTGCTCAACTCGAGACCGAAGGGCCGCGGGTTCGAGCCTCACCGGCGTCACTGCGTTGTGGTCCTTGAGCAAGACACATTTATCCTAGCTTAGTACTGGTTCAACCCAGGAAGACCCGTCCCGCATTACTGAAAGATTGTTGAGTGGACGTAAAGAATCAAATCAAACAAACAAAACAAATATTGCTCTTTGCGGAAGGTTAGGTTTTTAAAAGCCAGATCGTCCACATATTTCTATTGCCGGGTACGCGGTATGCAGTACATTGATGCTTGTGTGCAAGGGTTTAACAGCCATCATTTTACTGCATTGTAGGAAATTTGGTCTCAAATTGTTCATATGATATCTAAAACGGGGGGGGGGGGGGGGGGCGATGGGCATGAACCCCGCTGGATCCGCCACTGATATCTCCATTTTGATATCTCTGTAGCTCACTAAAATGACTAGATCTAAACTCGTATATTAAAAAAAATAGTTTGTGCAGTGCTTTATTGTAGAAATAACATACTGAATACGTCCATCAATGATCGATTTCATTTAAAACAAAAACGAAAATGTAATGCCACTATATAGGGAAGAGTCTTCATCAAATCGACACAGCAAATGTTCAAGAAAAAAGATGTATGGATATATAACTTAAATTGAATACGAAATAAGTACAACAAACAAGATTTGCCCTCATACTCCCCAGAGACCGACTTTCCATCTAAAACAAGAAAGAAACATAAATCTGTTATGTCACAATCTCCTTCACTTGTCATAGTTTAAAAAGTTTGAGAGTGACTTATGTTATTAGATTAATTATGAGCATTATCAACTACAGTTGCATGGCTGGAAACTTCACAGTTTCTGTGTGTACTATAATCGGTATGTCAGTCTGTCTGTCAGTCCGGGTTCAGTTAGCGGAAAGATGTGTCAATTGAAGTGCGATCAGAGTGGTTAGATGTGATGATTGAAGTGTGTGTAGTGTTGCCAAATGTGTCGATGAAGTGTAAGCACTAAGCAGTGTTGCCAAATGTGTCGATGGAGTGTAAGCAGTGTGGTCAGATGTGTCGATGGAGTTTGAATAGTGTTGTAAAATGTGTCGATGGGATGTTAGTAGTCGATGGAGATTGTGCAGTGTTGCTAAATGTGTCGATGGAGTGTGAGAAGTGTGGCTAGATGTGAATGTGAGAAGCGTTGCCAAATGTGTCGATGGAGTGAAAGCAGTGTGGCCAAATGTGTCGATTGAAGTGTGATCAGTGCGGCTAGTCGTGTTGATTAATGTGTGTGTAGTGCGGCCAAATTGGTAGATGAAGTGTAAGCATGTTGCAAAATGAGTCGATAGAGTGTGAGTAGTGTTTGTAAGATTTGACGATGGGATCTTAGTAGTATTGTAAGATGTGTCGATGGAGATCGAGTAGTGTTGCCAAACGTGTCGATGGAGTGTGAGCAGTGTGGTTAGATATGTCGATTAAAGTGTGTGCAGTGTGGCCAAATGTGTCGATGAAGTGTGAGCTGTGTTGCCATATGAGTCGATGGATTGTAATTAGTGTTGCCAAATGCGACGATCGGGTGAAAGTCGTGTTGCCAAATGAGTCTATGGAGCGTGAGTTTTGTTGATGCAGATTAAGCAGTGTGGCCTAATGTGTCGATAATGTATGGGCAGTGTTGCCAAACGTGTCGATAAAGTGTGAGCAGTGTGCCAAATGTGTCGTTAGATGTGTCTATGGTTATTGAGCTGTTTAGCCAATTGTGTCGATGAAGTGTGAGCAGTAATGTCAAATGAGTTTATAGAGTGTGAGTTTTGTTGATGCAGTTTAAAGCTGCATAGTCTGTAACTTTTGATCTTCTTATTTTAAAAATAATGTTTTTATTTTACAAGAACACAGTAAAAATACTCAAATTCAGGTAAACATTTTACCATTTTCGTAAATCTTAACAATTTATCACTATCAAAAGAACTGCATTTATGTTAAAATACAACGGTCTAGAATTATTGGAGGGACGCAAATAATTACCAACAAGAGAAAAACACACCTATTTGATAAGATAATTCACTTTTCCATGCAGTTTTTAGCTGTACTGAACATTTTCATTGTGAAAACATAGCTTATTTCTACTTTTACAAATGATTTAAAAGGAAAATAAAAAATTTCGAAAAATGTTCATAGTTACAGAGTATGCACCTTTAAGCAGTGTGGCGAAGGGTCGATAAAGTCTGAGCAGTGTTGCCAAATGTGCGTCAATGGGATGACAGCAGTGTTGCAAAATGTGTCAGTGGTGTGTGAGCAGTGTGGATAAATGTATCGTGTTGTAAGATGTGTCGATGGAGAGTGATTAGTGTTGCCAAACGCGCGTCAATGGGATGACAGCAGTATTGCCAAATGAGTCGATGGAGTGTGAGTTCTGTTGATGCAAGTTAAACAGTGTAGCCTAATGTGTTGATGAAGTATCTGCAGTGTTGTCAAATGTGCCAATGGTGCGTGAGCAGTTTGTAAAAATGTGTTGTATTGTAAGATGTGTTGCTTGGGTGTGATTAGTGTTGCCAAATGTGTCGAAGGAATGACAGTAGTGAGGACAAAGGTGCGTGTGGAATGTGCGTTGCCTTGCCAAATGTAAACAGTGTTGCGAAATGAGTTGATAGAGTGTGCGCAGTGTGGTAAATGAGTCAGTGGTGTGTGTGAGCAGTGTTGCCAAATGTGTCGATGGTGCGTGAAGAGTGTTGCAAAACGTGTTGATAGAGTGTGAGCAGTGTTGTAAGATGTGTTAATGGAATGTGAGCAATTTAGCCACATGTGCCGATGGTGTATGAGCAGCTTAGCCACATGTGTCGATGGTGTGTGAGCCGTGTTGCTAAATGCGTGTTTGGAGTGTTAGCATTGTTGCCAAAGGTGTCTACGAAGTATATTACTATTGCTGAATGGGTCGACGGAGTGTGAGCATTGTTGAATAATGTCTATAAAGTGTGACCAATGCTGCCAAATGTGTCGGCGGAGTGATAGCTTTGGTTTCAAATGTGGCAATGAAGTGTAAGATTTGTTGTCAATTACGTTGATAAAGTGTGCGTAGTACTACCAAGTGTGACAAATGGGTCGATGGAGTGTGTGCAGTGTGGCCAAACGAGGCGATGGAGTGTGAGTTTTGTTGATGCAGTTTAAACAGTGATGCCTAAGTGTCGATGAAGTCTGAGCAGTGTTGTCAAATGTGTCAATGGTGTGTGGGCAGTGTAGATAAATGTGTTGTGTTGTAAGATGTGTCGATTGAGTGTGATTGGTGTTGCCAAATGTGTCGATGGCGTTACAGCAGTGTTGCCAAATGTGTTGATGGAGTGAAGTAGTATGAACATATGTGTCGATGGAATGTGCGTTGTACTGTCAAATGTGAGCAGTGTAGCCAAACGTGTTGATGAAGTGTGTGCAAATTGGCCAAATGTGTCGATAAAGTGTGAGCACTGTTGCAAATTGTGTCGATAGAGTGTGAGCTGTCTGGCTAAATGTGTCAGTGGTGTGTGAACAGTGTTGCCAAATGTGTCAATGGTGTGTTAACAGTATTGTTAGATGTGTCGATGGAGTAAGCGCAGTTTAGCCACATAGGTCGATGGAGTATGAGCAGTTAAGCCAAATATGTCCCTGGTGTGTGAGCATTGTTGCCAAATATGTATATGGTTTGCTAGCAGTTGCCAAATGTATCGTTGAGGTGACTTGAGTGTTGCCTTATGTGTTGGTAGAGTGACATTAGTGTTGATGTGTCTATAGAGTGCGAGTACTTTTGTTAGATGTTGATTGCGAATGACCAGTTTAGCCAAATGTGCCGATGGATTTTGGGCAGTGTTGCCAAATATTTCGATTGTGTGGTAACAGTGTTGCCAAATGTGGTGATGGTGTGTGTGCAGTGTAGACAAATGTGTCGATGGAGTTTGAGTAGGTTTGCCAAATGTGTCGATGGAGAGTGAGCCGCGTTTGCTAAATGTGCCAATGGGGTGTCAGCAGTGTCGCCAAATATGTCGATGGAATGTGAATGTGTTCGTGAGTGACAGCAGAGTGGCTAGATAGGTCGTTGAAGTTGAGATTTTTAATTTCAAAAGTGTCGAGGGAGTGTGAGTAATGTTGCAAAATATGTTGATGGGATTTGAGCAGTGCTGCCAAATGTGTCGACGGATAGTGAACAGTCGTACCAACTGTGTCAATGAAGTGAAAGTAATGTTGCCAACTGTGTGGATGGAGTTACATCAGTGTATCCAAATGCGTGGCTGAACAGTCCGTAGAATCGTAGCAGTTTGGCAACACTGCCAAATGTGTCGATAGAGTGTGAGCAAAGAGTTAAATGTGTCGATTGATGTGTGTGTAGTGTGCCCAAATGTATCAATAGTGTGTGAGCATTGTTGCCAAATGTGTCGATGGTGTGATATCAGTGTTGATAAAAGTGTCAATGGTGTGTAAGCAGTGTTGTAAGATGTATCGATGGGGTGACAGCAGTATTGCCTAATGTGTCGAGGGAGTGTGAGCAATGTTGCAAAATATGTTGATGAAGTGTGAGCAGTATACACGCAGTCTGATCAGAGCCTTTGCTAGTCGCTTGAATATTCTATGAGTGTTAAGCTACTGACCGAACACCATTTGGAGTTCCTAAGCTTAAAAGGAGGCTACACAATCTCGACTGAGTCTACACTTGTCAAAATGCCACATTGTTTGAAATCACATGTTGTGGCTCAATTACTTATTATGCATCTGGAGTGTGAGTTTTGTTGCAGCCGTAACTAAAGTAACCGTGATGCTGCGGGTAATGACAATTTTTGCAAAAGTGAAGGGTGCTGTGTTATAGTTATGAATCCCCAGGAACGACGCAAAATGTTGCTTTACTGCAATTGTGGGTATAGTATGAGCATAAAGATGTTACAAAGCTGGTTATGGAACAGAAAACGTTTTACAAAGTGTGACTAGGAGCTTGAGGGGAACTGCACAATATGGCTAGGAGCGCAAGGGGATTAGAAATACGAGACAACATGCGGCTATGGAACGTTATGTTTTCTACAAACTGTGGATAGGACCGTAAGTTGCAAAGTGTGAGAATATATGACGCCTCAATTTTGTTGGAGCGTGCGTGGTAAGGAACAAAGAGTTTGCTGCAAAATGTGACCAGTAGCGTACGTGGTATGGGGCGTTAAGTTTGCTGCAAAATGTGGCTAGGAACACACGGTGGAACGTTCAGTTTGCTTCAAAATGTGGCTAGGAACGTTGGGGAGGTGCAAAATATGACATGATTAGATTTTCTGCAAAATGTGGCTGGGAGCGTAAGGGGGTCGCAAAACATGGCTGTGGGGAATAATGTTGAAAAATGTATTTTTTTTTTACGTAAAGGAAATTGTCAAACGGCGTAATGGAATGTGATGTGAAGAGTGTTGTGTTCAAACTATACTAGTAACAAGTACTGAAAATGCAAAATGTGACAACGGAGTGTTTTGTGTCGAAAAATACAAAATGTAGCTATGGGCATGAACAGTGTGCTAAAATGTAAAGTAATGTGGCTATAGAACGTGAGCAGTGGTCAAAAAGCATAATTGCAAGAAGTTAGTTCACATATTCATTCTAAAGTGTTCAAGAAGTTGAATGGGGTGGTCAATGTAGTTTTGGTCATATATTAAGTGCAGTTTAACCAGCATTTTGTGACTGTCATGATGCAGCTAACCCTTTGCCTGCAATTGTTGTCTGTTGATAACCTTTGCAAATAGTTTTGGAACCAGATCAGGACCGACAAAATGTTGAGCCAGATCTTGATCCAAACTCAGTAGAACAGGGTTTAACAATATAAATTTGATCGTTTGTGTAAACTTGTTCTATTTTGAGTGTGTACATATTATTTATTTTGAGGGCCTCATGGAAGATTAGTTGTTCTACTTAATGTTGTCACCCTCTTTAAATAAAGACTTTACTTACTTACTTACTTACTTACTTACTTACTTACTTACTTACTTACTTACTTACTTACTTACTTACTTACTTACTTACTTACTAAAATGCAAAAAAATGAGGCCAAAGACGTTAGAAGTGTTGCAATAATAGGTAGCTTCGAGTTCATTTATTGAAATAACTAGTGGATAATTTCCTGATGAGTCTATGCTAAGGGGCTAGTCTGATTAACTCTTGTAATATCAATGTATCGCTTGATCTGTGTCTAAACCAATCGCAAAGGTCAATTGTGGTGTGAGAGAGTAGGGTAAACCCGCCAAAAGTAAAGTAGGATCAAGTCAGGTAATTACAAACTGCCGACAAGTTGTGTTGATTTATTTTCTCGATTATTAATTATTTTAACAGACTACTACTATAATAAGAAATTCGGAATGGTCATTTTGTGTCGGCACATCAAAAGCAAAGTTAATTGAAACCGCTAGAAGATGTATTCACCGGATCTAATTAATACTCCAAACAAAGTTAATTAATGAGCTTTTCAGGGATTATATGGGCCACGTCGCGAGAAAACCTGTCTTCGGGGTTTCCGTCAAAGCGAGTTTCAAACCGGTCCCCTCAGCCACCGAAACTATCTAGAAAATTGAAATTTCACCTGCACCAAGTTTACATATGAAACTTTCCGAAAAGCGAATAACAAAGGCGCTGATCAGACTGCGCGGATGCGCAGGCTGGTCTGCGCCTGTGTTGTTCGCAAACCCCCGAAGACAGGTTTTCTCGCGACGAGGCCCATATTGTTTTAACAGTGACCTGTAGCGCGGACTGTTACGCTGGAGTAGACTTTATTACTAGACAACCGAAAATATACTAAGGGGCAAAAAATAAGCATCTTCACATTGTATTTCCGAATGCAAGTAATAGTTATATCGAGGTTTGTCCACATGTACGTTGAGATTATCCACGAGCTTTAGCGAGTGGATTATCCTACGTACAGGTGGACATCCATGGGATAACTATTTTATACCACCTAGATCAGTGTAGACCTTGCACACCATGAGATAGTTCTTGCTAAAGTTGGGAAGGACGGCATAAGTGGCCTTTGGATATTCTTGGTCGCATTTTGGTCGTTTTTTTTTTCAAAATTTGACATCACCATCATCATCATCATCATCGAATTTAGCTGGGTCATTGGGTGAAATAAAATGAATACAATATTCTTTTCTTTCAAATATATTTTCATCTCTTTGTCAATAAAATATATACATTTGTGTCAATACTATTTCTGCCAGGTCATATAAAACCATATTATGGGGTGTACGCCTTTTCAAGACTTAAATCAACCTGCTCCGGTACAGATACTAGCTAGAATTGTGAAAATTTTGGATGTAACACGTATTGCATTATTTTCTATAAATTGATCAGTACATTAGATTTAGGTACTTATCGCATATGCGCAAACCCCTCCTTTAAACACTCATGCTGACGAATCAATAAAGTCTAGAGTTCTAATCTTTAGTCAGGGTCTACCTATACTTCCATACCTTGTGTATGCAAGAAGCCAAGGCTCTGGTGAGAATGTGCTATGCGCAGGCTTGTCTGAGCTTTCGCTAATCGCCGATTCGATAAGTACAAACATGTACCAAAAACTTGTGTGCTGGCCCAAAAATGAATCAAACAACTAAAGGCAAAGATCAGCCTGTGCATCTGCATAGGCTGATCTTGCATTTGTTGTTTGTTTGTATATGACAGTGTTTCACATGACCCAGCCCACTAAATATCTTGCTGTAGGACAACATTTGGAACAGAAAACCAACCCACGCGAGAACAGATCGTATTTATTTCAATAAGCGCCCTTCAGTGTAAGTTCCGGTTGTAAAGAAGTATAGACATGTATGGGTGTTTTTGGACTATAATAGGCATGTTGATTTATAAACTTGCAGAAATTTTAGTTTTCATCGTTTTGTTTGGTCTAGCTTCAAACTTATATCAAACTATAAGGAAATAAGCAGCTTCAATGGCCTTGAAAATAATATTTGCTTGCTTTAAAAATCATAGTGTGAGCATTTATAAAGGAAGAGGCATTTCTTGAAATAATTACGGTTTATGGAATAACACATTAACTCATCGTGTCGTCTGCTGATAACTTTTGCAAACAGTTTGGACCCAGATCCGGCCCGACAGAAGGTCAGACCTTATCTGGATCCAAACGTTTGACACTCTGATCGTATTCCTGAAAGAATTTTTCGAAAAAGTCGATTTTGAAAAAATCATCAGACGACAAAAGCGGGAAAAATTCCCTGGGTGCTATGAGCTAATGTTTTTCAGCATTGGTTTGTTTTCAGATCACCCCAAACTTTAAAATGTGTCATTCACAGTCATGCATTAATATGCATTTAGTATATATTTCATACATGATAAAATAACATTACAAAACACACACACAAAACACAGTACAAATCAAGATTATCATATTTGGCGCGAGTGCATCTTCCACTCACTGTATACACATAATGACATAACGTAAGCCACAATTTGCATTTGCCCACTTTCATAAAAGTGAGACTAGTTTTTAAAACCAGTCTTCTCAGCTACAGAGACTAGCTAGGGAATTGAAATTTTGCCCGTAGCAAGTTTAGATATGATACTTTCGAAAAAGCGAATAACAAAGGCGCTTCAGCAGTCTGGACGGATGCGCAGGCTCGGCTGCGCCATAACTGTTAGCAAACCCTGAAGACAGAATTTCTCGCGTCCAGATCTATATATCAGAGCCTGGTCGCCTTGGCAAACTTAACATTTCATAAACAAACATTGTCAGTTTCAAATTTCCGCTCAAAACATATTTTGTGGGCACTCATTAGATGCTTCTTTTCAGGATGTTTTTGATGAGTACCCACAACCCATGTTTTAAGCAGAATTAAAGATAATAAGAGATTTCGTTGTTTACCAGATTCACATACAAAATTGTGGTTTTAGTGCCGGACTCTATATATCAGATGGACTTGCTAATGTATTCATTGGTGAATGTTCAAAATGTCAAAGTCCTGAACTGTCAAAATTTTGATTTCAAAACTTGAAGTATGCCTAAAATATTTTTAAAATCAGGTTTAAATGATCAGCTGTCTTGCAATAATCTGAACATAAATCAGATAAGCTTCCATAATCTGCCTTGTCCTAATTCAGCATTTTGAGGCTGACTTTCTCAAAATACTGAATTTAAGAATAATCCTGAAAACTTTCACCCATGTGCATTGTTGGCACTGGACTTTGACAGTGCGCATATGCCTAAAACTATGTTGGGTTATAGCTTATTCATGTCTGAATTGCTGCATTTCCATCTTGCAATTATCTTTTACATGGTTTTGCAGGTGTCAAGACAAGTTCTGTATGATATGCTACTGATTGAAGATGTCACGAAATTATTTGACCCACACCATGAGAAAACCTGTTTTGTTGCAGACGAACATCAAAGACGCAGGTCCGTCTGCACAGTCGTACAGTCTGATCAGCGCCTGTATAATTCACTGTTGGGAAAGAAAATTATCTGGATTCGCCAAATCCAACTTTTCACGTTTTCTAGCTAGTCTCTGAAGCTGAGCAGGTAGGTTTGAGCCTTCGCTGCACGCAAGGTCTGAAGACAGATTTTCTGGCGATGCGGTCCGTTTCGGAACTATGTTCTTTGGCACTGTAACATTGAACCAATCACCAGCGGAAGTTGAGAACTCGCAGATTGTCAATATGGATTGTTCTAAAAATCTCTGTAGTTTCAGATTTAAGACTACATTAATGTAGTAGCTATCGCATGAATGAGCAGCGAGGTCTCAGGCGAGATTGCACATTCGAGCAATTTCGCCAGAGCCTTCACTGCTCGTATATAAAGGGTATGTAAGTAGACTAAGTCTCAGAGCAAACATGAATAATCTAGCCCCACTGGGTAGCTGGCCATTGATGTTTAAACAGTGGCGTATCCAGAGGGGATTCAGGGGGTTCGAGCCCCACTCTACCCCCCGTTCTTAAATATCCTATGAAAATGAAATAATTTGGTCTCAGTGAGACCAAATTATTTCATTTTCATGGGATACTTAAGAAAAATGAGATAAAATCAGCAAAGCGAACCCCCCCCCCCACACACACACACTTTTAAACATATGAACCCCCTTCCAGAAATCCTGGATCCGACCCTGTTTAAAAATTACTCCACCCACTATGTGATAAGTAAATGTTCATATGTGATGACCAACGTATTTTCACATTCCTGTCTTTTGCACACGCTGCAATATAGCGGTGTCTAGTCTATTTCTTATTTCCTAAGTCACTGAATGTCCCGTATATTCCACAATTACGTCTTTAGTAGGGCTATGATAAACACTGATTGATTTCCATTTGAAAATGTTCTATTAAAGTCATGTAAGCCACACGTTTTCTTCAAAGTCATCTTAATTTCTTCTAAGTCATGTAAATTTCTTTAAAAGTCATGTAAATTTCTTTAAAAGTCATGTAAATTTCTTTAAAAGTCATGTAAATTTCTTCTGAGTCATGTTAGTCACTAGTTTGATGCGCATTGCAACCTCGATACAAACCCCATCCAAGGCAAGGTCGAGTTGAGTACCATCTACGAATAATACATCGCCTGCAAATAGAAGAAATAAAACTGTAAAAGATTTTTAAAAAATCAAAGAAAAAAAATAATTGAAGATACGGTAAAACCTGTCTAAAACGACCACTCTCAAAAAGGCCACAAATTGATATGAAGACCAATTATCGTTTAATGCAGATCAAAAGTATTGCAGAATGCTCCAAGGGGAACATTCTGCAATACTTCCGATCTTCATTAAGCTACCATCTGTCATTAAGGTCCTTATTCTGTCTATTTTTGAGTGGTCGTTATACACAGGTTTACTGTATAATTAACACTCAAAAATCTCGCACACTTATTTCCTGACAAAACGACTCAAAACAGTGGAACCCCTGATCCTCTAAGAGCAGTCTGATCAGGGCATCCATTGTTTTCTGCCTTAAAAAGCAGCCTTTTTTAATCAAAGATGTGATAACTAAGTGGTTTAATTGAGTCACAGGAGCTTGAAGTTCGGTCCTTATATCACCTATATAGCCTCAAAACCAAAAGCTCACGGTGTCACTACGTAATGACATTGTGAGCTTTTGGTTTTGAGACTATTGGGTGGTTTAATGGATCGAACTTCAAGCTCCTGTGATTGAGTCTGTGAAAATTGCACAAACCGCCAAACGACGCCAACACAACAATTTGGTAACACCAGTTAGCTAACAAAGGGCGGATTAGCGCTGTACACTGCTCGGACTGTACATATGCGTTGAGCGATCAGCGTCTATGCTCATCATATGACATTTTTCTCTAGACGTGGCCCTACTATATATTGAACAGATTCAATGTAGGTCGGCGCTGTCTACGGCCTTAGTTGATATTCAACAAGCAGATCTTATGAAGGAGAAAATTGCGTTCTGTATGGGCAGTGATGGATAAACAAAACAAATAAACAGACAAATAAGTAAATAATAAGTTACTCATTCTCTTGGGCATTTGTTCATTTCATTGAAGTATACAGAATAAGCAAAGTAAAGACTTTCTAAAAAGGAGTCCTTCTTTATATTAACAAATGAAGCGCCACATAT
This sequence comes from Loripinus fragilis, assembly GCA_964019695.1. Classification (NCBI taxonomy): domain Eukaryota; kingdom Metazoa; phylum Mollusca; class Bivalvia; order Lucinida; family Lucinidae; genus Loripinus; species Loripinus fragilis. Next base: position 41,366,967 of record OZ026521.1, on the reverse strand, counting down.
AATTTGCAGCAGACGACAATTTCAAATCTTGCTTTTTTTGAAAAATAAAAAAAGGTATGATATTTCATGAGAATCGTCTGCCAGATGATATTTCATGAGAATCGTATCATACCTTATTTTTTCAAAAATTAAGAAAGATGTCGCAAAAAGTGTCGTCGATTAAGGGTTAAATAAGATTTGATATGGCATAAACTGTCACACCAAGAATTTTCGTCTTTGAAGAAAGTTTTTAGAGATGGAGAGCTAATTTTCGTAAAATCATTGCAAAATTCAAACACATTTAGTGGGTAGTTCTGCAACGATTATTTTCGTTTGGTGTTTAGTATATTTTCCATTAAAACATTTAACCCTTAATGCGCAAATCGCAACAAAAGTCGTCTGCTTTTCTCGTCTGCTGAAATGTTTAAAAAGCCTCTATGGCAAACAGTGTGGACCCAGATCAGACTGCTCCTATGGGAGCAGTCTGTTCTGGGTCCACGCTGTTTGCTTCAGTACTTAATTCGTCAGTAATTTTAGGCAATTATTTGCAGCAGACGACTTCAGCAGACAATATTTTCAGTTGCATTCTTTTCTTGAATTGTAATTCGAAGCGATGGAATTGTTCCTTTTGTTTGAATTGATGCTTTACGTCCCAGTCAAAAAATCGGGTATATCAGGGAGTCTTCCTAGTTTGAACCAGTACTAAAAAGGGATAAAGTGTCTTGCTTAATAAAACAACACAGTTCCTCCAGTGAGGCTCGAACCAGCGACCCCTCGATCACGAGTCACTTTTAACACTGAGACACTGCAATCATTTAGTACCCAGTAGCATTATAAGATGCTGTTAGAAATTATAATCAAAAACAGCCACATGTGCGCACATGATGGAAATACCACACCATTGAATACTCTATTAAAAGAAAGTAATATATTTCGTAATTGCACATCACATGACGTTTATGGTGGGAATGGATTAACTATAATCTATGTTAATCCAGGGTATCAGCTATTTAGATAGTTTCCTGGTGGCAAATATATAGAATCCGTAACATCAAAGATTCAGCGGATTTCCCAAGGCTTAATTCTATTACCCATCTTTTCCTGCATATATGTATAAAATAAGTAATAAAATTTTAGCGAACGTAAGTCTAAAAGTTTAAAAAAAAATCTATAAAACCTTTAGTTTAAACTTTTATTTCATTTTTGTATAACAACATGTGTACATATAATGCAATAAGTTCACATACAGATCATTACGAAATACAAAAAAGGGATTCAGAAGAAAGTCTATTGACTTTTGTAAATCTGTTTCCCAGCTATTCAATATTAGAAATACAATACACGTATGACTTGAATTGACATTAGTATGTATAAACAATACAGCAAAAACTCGATAATTCAAGTTGGAATTAACCAGGTTTAGCTGTATATATTATAATTTCAAAACCGCTGTTTAATACAAAGTATGAATTTTGACTTTTGAAAAGGAGAATGAATATTTTACAAAATACAGTTATCCTTGTTGTCTCCACGGGGTTTGGAGATGATCAATACTGGGGGGGGGGGGGGGGGTGGGGGGTATGGTCGTTGCCTCTATGTACCCAGCTAGCAGAATAGACGTCAAACCAATCAATTGTGAACATACAAGTATTTTGGTGGATAATATGCTATTGTTAAAACATTGAGATATGATTTCTGCAAATGTAGTGTGATATTCGAGCATCGCTATGTGTATACAAAACATATTTTAAATAGTACTATTGTTGCAAACATTAAGGTATGTTCAATACAAATGCAATGCGCTATTGAAGCATTAATGTGTATATTCAAAACGTTTTGACTTAATTATAAATTCTTGTACTGCTTTAAATATCTGCTTATTTTGAACAAAGGTTAGTGTTATATCACCACAGAGTAGAACGTTAAGATTAGGTTGACAGATATCTGACACTGAGTTTAATAGATCTCGTCTAAGGTCTGTGTACTGATGACATACAAATAAGAAATGATGAGTATCTTCTATATCACCACAAGTACAATAGGGATTATCAACTATGTTTTTTGAATGCAGGTGTTGACGAAGATGACTGCATGCAGTTCTTAGTCTAGCATGATATATTTGACCAAGTCTTTTACCTGTGTTATAGTATCGGGGTGGTGTGATCAAATTGGATTTCAGACTGTTTTTGAAGATGTTAAGGCTTGGAGAGTTCCGAGTTTGCTCTGGAAGTTCATTCCAATCACGGACAGCAGAAGGCAAGAAAGATGTATAGTAAAGACGAGAATTTGTATGTAATGTTTGTAGATCTGAAGAGTTACGTAGAGGGTATGTTGACGCACTACCAACAGTAGCAGGTACGAGAGAAACAAGATAATCGGGGCAAAGTCCGTTTTTCATTTTATAAAACATGGTTAGCTTATGGTTTTTCCTTCTCGATCCCAGCGTTTCCCAACCTGTTTCTGTGTGAAGAGAGTCAATGGAGGCTAACTTAGTTGCACCAGTGACTATTCTAGCAGCTTCATTTTGGATCTTATCTAATTCGTTTGATTCATATTGTGTGCAATTATTCCACACAACGTCAGCATATTCTAGCAGTGGACGTATAAATGAGAAGTAAATAGTCTGAAGGGATTTCCTGTCTAGTTGAAATTTTAGTTTGCGCATTATATTGATTCGTTTCCATGCTTTAGATTTGACTAGTTCGAGATGTTCATGCCAAGTGCAATCATTTGAAAAGATGATACCAAGGTGCTTGTGAGAGTTAACTTCAGCAATTTGGGTTTGGTTCAACAGAACAGGAGGGTGATATGGTTTGTTATGTTTCCTAGAGAGAAGGATAGACTCTGACTTCCTTTACAGTAAGGTATTATAGAAACAAGAACATAATAAAAAGAGAAGAACCCAATCCGATGGCATTATGTTGATTAATGTTCTAACACGTAGGCCCTGACAAACCCCATCACATATGTCCAATGCTGGTCCCATGTTATATGAAAGATGATCCAAAGAAATACGATGGGAATGCAAACCGGAGCATTTTTGCTTTCGCTGTGTTGGAGGGCATACAGTGTTTAATGGCATGCGTTTATTCTACTGTGGACCTGTTTTAGCAAGCACCTGCGATAAACAATCAGAATCTACTGAGCCACAGATAAGGGAAAATGCCAAGAAATGTCTTCCTTACTTAATAGGATATGTTCAAACTTAGAGGCCACCTGATGGTTTCTGTTAAGAACTGGCAAAAGTCCTCATCAAAGAGTGAGTATCTCAAAGTGCAACAAATAGATGTTTCCCTCCTCGAACCTTAATAAGCAATGGCCTTTCTTAAGCAAGCTGATTTTGCTTTTCTGTACACTGTAAAACAAATTGTAATGTTCAGGGCACACCCTGCCATTAGACAATGTAGCCATTTGCTACTAAATACACTGAACCGAAGTTATAAGTAGCCACTTTTCAATTTCTTTTTTTCTGACTAAGCCCTGGTGATATTTAAATGAATTTTTGCCCAAGTATGTGCATTATAATGGACTAAAGATAAGCGGTGTTTTGGAAGAGTTTTCTATCACTTCACGATTTTTGGGTTCAAAAATACAAAAATCAACTTTTTGAAGAAAATAAGCGTTTTGAGTGCAGTTTTTACCGAATACAAGTTCAGGTGATTGCAAACATGCCTAGTCTACTTGAAAAACACCAAACACTTGACATTTTGCTTCTGGCAGATTTTTTATGAATTTTCAAAAATTGATAATTTTCCGAGATTTTCCGAAAATTTCGGAAATCATCAGCGGCACATACTAAAATCATTGTATGTGTTTTATTTTATGTTAATATGTTAGACAAAACATCATGCAACTTGATGAGCCCATTTTCTTACGATATTTTTTACTAATTTGGTATCCACTTCCGATTTTAACGTGAAACTTTAAAGGTCATTTAAATTGCCTTTGATAAAGATTTCTTTTACATTTTAAGCAGAACAGTGAAGCCAATTCATAATGAAGAACCCATGAAAATCGCACTGCTGTGCCGCAGATAATAAAGCGTACAGAGCAATGCAAAGTGAGTATGCAGACTGCATGGTTAAACTGAAAATTCTTAGATTAAGTTGTTGACCGTGGCTGTCTTCGTGTTAACGTAGAAGAGAAATGGAGTGGTCAATTGTCAAAAAAACTTTTGATTCTTTTCATCTTATATCACAGCTATTATAAACATCTTCAAACTAATTTTAATATAAATGGATAACGTATCTGATGAATAGTTTATATCACACCAAAAAGTGTGACTTTTTGAAATGATGGTACCTTTACTCGGACCTCGTCTGTGCAAGGTCTACCAGTCATTTTGAAATGACATAATTTGCAGAGTCTCGACACGGCCTTGGACCTTTTGATAGAGTTTAAATTTTGTGAGAGCGATTTTTACTTCCTGAACGGGAGCAAACATTGTGTGGTGGCTACTTATAACTTCGGTTCAGTGTATATAGAGTGGCTATAAATATAACTCATGTGCTAAAAAAAGTCTAGGTGGCTCAAAAATGACATAGTTGCGAAAAATATATTTTGATCAGCTATCGGGTTTTCAAATGTTGCTTTTATTATTCTTTCACACTTAATTATTTCACTCTTTGGATGCTGGATTTTTTCAATACCATCTGGGTGTCAAACACTTTGGATCCAGATCAGGCCCGACATTCTGTCGGGCCTGATCTGGATCCAAATTGTTTGCAAAGGTTATCAGCAGACAACAAAAATTGTGCCTAGCGAGGTAAGCAATTTGTTGATACCCACTTCTGGCTTAAACCTTGGCTAGAGTTAATTTCATTTGGCTCCAACTTTTTCCATTTGGCTAAAGTGTTGGCTACAACAAATTTTGAGCTAGGGTAAGCCCTGAATGTTAGACCAAATTTGGTGGCAGCTGAACTGCCACTGATTTCGATGTAACATTTCATCTGCTTTGCAAACATTGTTCTGTTCGATTGAATTGATCCGGAAAATAACTACATTGTATATCAATAACAGATTGAAATGTTTTAACTTTTATCACCAGGGAGCGCAGTGACTCATTGGTAGAGTGCTTGACTCGAGACCGAGGGGCCGCAGGTTCGAGCCTCACCGGCGTCACTGCATTGTGTCCTTGAGCAAGAACATTAATCCAAGCTTGGTACTGGTTCAACCCAGAAAGACCCGTCCCTATATTACTGAAAGATTGTTGATGGGACGTAAAGAATCAAATCAGCAAACAAATCAAAACTTTTATCACCAGAGAAATTATGGCCACAAGCTGCTTTGGTACGAAAGTAAGTGAACGTTAACACCAAAGGTGGTGGCAGCTGAACTTACGCTTAGTTTTTATAGGATAGAAAAGCAAAATCAGCTTGCTTAAAACAGGTGGTTGCTTTATGTGTATGATTTTAAACTTAAGAGCACCTATGGTAAAGACGATGCTAAAACTGTTCAATGAAGAACATATACAAGATTGTCTGGGAATTGTTCCCGAATTCAGCTCTGTCCACTGCTGGTCATCAAATTGAACTCGAGGGGACGATCCTTAAATACGTGAGACATTTTCTACAAAACACTCCCAAAAACCAGACCCCACAAACTGACCCTATGGACATAATCATATGCATGAAAAGCTACCACCGGAAGGCATGATCTATAATCTTAGAAAGCTGTAAATATGAGCGTATTTATACACCAGATATGTACGATAAAGTCAGTTCGATTGTCTGTGGGGCAAGATCATGTTCAAAATTTATTCCCTAGACCAGATATGATCAGTCCGACGAACAGTCATGCGAACTTTCTGATTTATGGAATGACTCAAAACTGTTAGTGACACATTTGCTCCGCATCAGAGTTGAAATTTCTGCTATCTTACAATTTCTGTCCAATATATGGTGACACAGAATGATCTTTTAACTCTTTCCACATGTGGCAACAAGTTGACATGCCATTTAATATTTCCATAGAAATAAGGTACTATCCCTTTGAAGCCATCAATAAACTAAAGCAGTATTGGTAGGTTTGTACATGGTTAACCCTTACGTGAAACCCATAAACCGGTACTGTTGCAAACAGTGAAGACCCAGATGAAATGCAGCATGATGCTGTATTTTATCAGGGTCTACACTGTTTAAAAAAATCTCCAGACAAAAAATGGAATATCTTTAAAAATTATAACCTGACACCCCTAGATATGTACAATGTACTATTCCAAGTTTATTGTATCGAACCAGAAGGAAGAATCTATTAGTAAACAAAGGGTTAACCAGTATCACTGAAGAAATGAAGCTACCGATAGGCCTCCAGATAAGAGTGTGTATTATTTTTATTTCTCAACCAAAACATATGTTGTGGGTACTTAAAAGAACCGTCTCAGTTAGATGGTTCTTTTAAGTACCCAAAACATATGGTTAAACTAATAGATAATAGTTATTTTGTGCTAATTTTTTTGGCTCAAATGGACTACAATACGACTGCAAAAACAGTCTGACAAAATATGATTGTTTTTTTAATAGATACAACAAGCAATGCTGCAAAAGCTTACCGTTTTTTGAGTGCGTCAAGCTGGTCTGGGATTGGCACTTTTGTAAGTCGTCCGTTGTCTCCAGTTTAATCCCTTCATTATCTACTCTAGGGGTCTGTCATTAAGGCGATTTTCGTCCATGGTGAACGCTCTTGTATATCAAAGGATCCTGTTTAAATACTTCGTCAACCGGTAGTTAAATCGCAGGATTTCACAGGCTTGTGTCTCCAAAGTGGCCGCTGTCTATTAATTATGTTCTCTGTGTTTTACACTCGCCAACATTTATCAAAAACGCTGTATTCGAGTCGTTGTGTAGTTTATTGTACCATTGCACCATTCCCGTATCACAGAAGCTTATATTGTGTCCATCAAAATTTAAAATCACACAACACAGTCTGGTGGTTTTGCACCCCGGAAGCTGCTAAACGTATATAACCCGTCATTCCTACTTCCGGTTAAATTCAAATTTGAATTACTGTCCACACTCTGGAAGCCAGATTCTCGACTATCTTCGTCATAATATATAGGGGTACTATATGTTGAGGAGGACGCCTGTGAGGTGGGTATTCGTTTATTTTGAGACAAGTTTCCAGACAATTCCGCATATGTTGGAGGCGGAGCGTTCTTAAATGAAAAAGGAATGATTTGTTGGTTCGATATCGCTGGTGGGTGGGGGTATCTAGTAGGTAACGACTGTAATTGAAGAATTCCTGGTGATTTACTTCGTCTTTGGTCCCAGTGTCCTTTTGATCTAGATATATCTGAAAATAACAAGAGACATAACCTTAACTCTTTGCATTCTCATTTCTCGGTAAATTTGCATGTTTTTGTCGTCTGGTTTTCTTCCCAAAACTATTATTTTCGAAAATTTATTTCACCAATGCCATCAGAGTGTCAAAACGTTTTGGTACAGATCAGGTCTGGCGTTTTGTCAGGCCTGATGTGGGTGCAAACTGTTTGCAAAGGTCATCAGCAGACGACAAAAGTTGCCAATGACAGACGAAAAGATAATTCTTCTGAGTTTTCAAAGTAAAACAAAATATGGATATGTTCTGAATATTAACATTTCTCATCTGCCATCTCGTTTCGAGCATATGCTCGAAACGAGATGGCAAATAAGAAATGACAGAGCAACATCAGAGCCTCAGAGGCTTAGTATCATACGCCTCTGTGCAACATGTAATAGTTTTTCAAATAACAACTCTTCTAAAATGCCTGATATCACTTTTCATCGCCTTTGAGCCTAAAAATGTCTCTGGAGTATTTTAATGGACTATATAACTCATCATAAAAGCCGTCGTAAAATTTCACGGAAAGATGAAACCAATTAATAAATACATGTAATCTAGAAGCTTTTTTGAAAATAATTACAGCCAAACTTGTTTAACAGGGGAGGAATGTAGTAACAGTTACTGGTACTATTATCAGATAAAACATCATCCACATCTTCTCTAATTTCACTCAAATATATGCCATCACTCATATTTACCATCGAAAGCATGGCCAAGCAAACGTTGCTATGGTAGCACATCCACGCCACTACCATATCTTTCAGGGAATGCATGACCATGCAAACGTTGCTATGGTAGCACATCCACGCCACTACCATATCTTACAGGGAATGCATGACCATGTAAACGTTGCTATGGTAGCACATCCACGCCACTACCATATCTTACAGGGAATGCATGACCATGCAAACGTTGCTATGGTAGCACATCCACGCCACTACCATATCTTTCAGGGAATGCATGACCATGCAAACGTTGCTATAGTAGCACATCCACGCCACTACCATATCTTTCAGGGAATGCATGACCATGCAAACGCATGGTCATGCATTCCCTGGAAGATTTGGCTATGGCGTTGATGTGCTTCCATAGCAACACAACATTTGAGTCCATATCAAATTTACTATATTGTGTTGAATTCGATTGTGTTGGTTCGATCCAGGTCTCAGAAATATGCAAGTATCTATATCTGCCAGTGAATGCATGCTATCCCCTCACAGATATGGTTATGGCATGGTTTAGTTACCATAGCAACAAGTTATTTTCAAACTTCACTTTTGTATGTTAAAGTTGTGTTCAATGCGTGCCCTATTCCCATGTCACTGCTCGATTTACAACAATGTTTAGATGGGTATCGAATGATGGATTAGTCTGGTATTTTCAGCATTATGGTTTTACTTAAAATATTATTCAATTTTGTGATTCAGAACACTGTCATTTTGGTTCATCAATACACTTAAAAGGCCCCATAAATACTGGAAGAGACGTTTCAGCTAAAAACAATCGTACGCCAGACACGAACAATTGTGATGTTACCTTTGATTTGCGCTGCTTAAAGTCATGTAATCGGGTTACAGGTTTTACACCTTCTTTTGCTTAAGACTCATAAAAGCCGGGATCGATGTCCGGCACTGTAACTGAATGCGATTCAATGTATACGCCAGTCTCATCATCGGCACAGGAGCTTTTTTTGCAAATATATCGATGCCTTGGGACATAATGCAATGCAATGTATCCAGATGTTGTTTTTCCCTGCTGAGTGACTTAGTGATTTTCGTACGAATCATGTTCCAACGAGGAAGGTGCACTAGCGCCCATTTTTATTATTTTTTTTTTATTGTAAGCTATTGCAAAGCAAGTTTTGGTGACAAAAAGCCTGTATTTCAAACAAAACCCGGAAACATTGGTGCTTTTCGAAAAGCATTGAGCACGACCAGACGGTGTCTCATTTGAACCATGTCAATATTCAAATGAACTAGCGCAGTACGTTTAGGGAAATCCTTAAATTTGGCAACGTTACTGCGAACGTTTAAGTTTTGGAAACTGAGACGGGCTACAGTGGCGGATCCAGAGGGAGTTCAGGGGTTCCCTCCCCCACCCGCCTTTTTGAATATCCTATGAAAATGAAATAACTTGGTCTCAGTGAGGCCAAGTTATTTCATTTCCATGGGATATTTAAGAAAAAATTAGATATAATCAGCAAAGCGAATCCCCACATCTGTACACATATGCACCCCCTTTCCAGAAATCCTCGATCCACCCATGGGTTACATGTATTTAACTCGACTGAGTTGTTGGGTCTTTGTTTCAGGCACATACAACCGTATCGTCAGTTCCATGTAAACGAGACGCTTTTTGACTTGAACATCTGACATTGAGAGACGACATCTTTCTAGGAGCTAATGGAAACTAATCTTATGTATTTGTTTTTCGTCACTTTGGGGTACATACGAGGAGACAGTTTATCATTTCTACATTTGTTACGAGACAGTTAATCATTGCAGTATGGGAAAAGCCAATCATTTCAAATAACGGTCGTTGTTGGAAGCAGGATACAAAACAGAAAGAAATACGCTTGTCATGTGTTTTTGTGTGTTTTTGCAGTCGGATTTTACCCTTCCATGTTCATCGTAAGGGGTAGCAGATTTAACACTTAATGCGCCAATCGCAACAAAAGTCGTCTGCTTTTCTCGTCTGCTGAAATCCTTAAGAAGCCTCTATGACAAACAGTGTGGACCCAGATCAGACTGCTCCTATAGGAGCAGTCTGTTCTGGGTCCACGCTGTCTGCTTCTATACTTAATTTGTCAGCAATGTTAGGCAATTATTTGCAGCAGACGACTTCAGCAGACGACATTTTCAGATGCATTTTTTTCTTGGCGCTTTAAGGGTTAATAAACGAAATAAGCAAAAAAATCATTTCCATTTCAGTTATTCATAAGTCAGACTGGTCTATAATAATTAAAAAACATGAGTTTGAATAGGAGGAAAGACCTTTGCCAAAAAGGGCTCATATGGTGTCTATAGGTTTCTTTAGTTAAAATTGTTGTTATTGTTGTTGTTGTTGTTGTTGTTGTTGTTGTTGTTGTTGTTGTTATTGGTGGTGGTGGTGGTGGTGGTGGTGGTGGTGGGTGGCGGGTGGGTGGGTGGGTGGGTGGGTGATGTAAGTGTAAGGTTGGTGGTCGTGGTGAACTTAACAGTACATGCACCGATATGACAATCTACAGAAGCCCAAGACTGCGTATGAGTGTAACATAACTATGAAAGGTATAATTTGGCCAGAATTTTTTTATTAGTTGATTTACGGGAATTTTTTTTCAGATTTAGGGTCGGGGGACGAAAAAAAAACTCTGAAAAAAAAGCTCTGAAAATTACCAGTTAACTGGTCATTTTCAGAGCTTTTTTTTCAGAGTTTTTTTTTCAGAGCTTTTTATTTCTTTAATATCTCCAGAAAAACAGTAAAATTAGTAAGGTAATCTTTAAATATTTCATAATTTTCCTAAAAATCTGGACAGGACAATCACTTTTAACAGTGTCACTCTCAAAAATGCACGACAGAACCTCAAAAAAATATTTATTTTTTTTCAACCAAACAATTAATATTTAGAGACGGAGGATAAAATTAAAAATAAATTTAGAAATCAAATTTTTTTTCCCTACTTTCCGGAAAATTACAGTAGGAGGGTTCGTAAATCAACAAATAAAAAAATTCTGGCCTTACCATCATGTCCTATGCTGTTCGGGCTGTGAAGATCGTCATCACTGCCACCTTTCCCGCTATCACCGGCGGAATCTCCCGACATATCACTGTGGGCGTCGTCGAGTCGTTTAGGAATGTGAAGCTGTTGGTACTGCTCGCTATCTCCAAGGTACTCCGGGGGTGGCTGTAAGTAAACGACAGTCGTGTTAATAGTCAGTTTGAGAACGTTTTGATGAATAGAACAGAACAAATAGACTGGTCTCCACGCGTTGATAAACTCCCCTGCTGTCCGCCATACCACGTGATATGGCGGACAGAATGGGGCTTATCAACCAGTGGAGACCAGTATGTGATATGGCGGACAGAAGAGGAGCTTATCAACCATTCAACAAGTGGAGAAAAGTCTAGGCAGGAACCAAGTCCCTCTACATGAACCGTTATTTGCAGAAAGCCATGATCGAACTGTACATGAAATGATGGGTCGTCTCCTGTACATCACAATTATGACTTTATATGAATGCCAAATTTGATACATATTTGCAGTATCAAAACATACCATTGATTGCATGAGTATTTCCATCTGTGGCGATGTTTTTAGGCATGGGAAATGGATTTATTCTCTAAGAGAACAGGGGATCAATGGTTCAAAAAAGCTGAGCACATGAGAACATGAGCAATCTTACAGAACCGGGGACACATAAATTCAACCTATCAGTTTAGGGGAAGGGGTCAATGTTTTGACGAGAACAAAGGACGGCATGTACTTTATGTTCATAGGAGGGTTGGTATCTTGCACCTCATGACATTTTAATCACTATTGTTGCGGTAGTGATGTTCGGAATCTACATGTACAGTTACATGAAAGTCACCGCCAATTTAGATGACGTTAAAGCTGTATCAATAGATAGACCCACGCTGTAAGAAAACATATTAATTCCATAATCAAACAACAAAGAAGAATCTGCGAAGTCTGGTCATCGCAGTTTATGTCTGGTGTCTAGAAAGTAAGGTTATATATGCAGGCCTACTGATACAGAAACAAAAACCAGGATTAATCTAATCTTCATATTTAAGTAGACCAGTTTGAGGAGTTCCAGGATTACTCCCCAACGACATGCTTTCTCGTGACTTGGCTGTAAGGGTAATGACTGTACTACCTAGCTCGGGTTAATGAACAGCCCTTTGAGGTACAACCAGCCCTTTGTGGTGATGCGGTAACGTTACATGAATCAATGAAACGAATTCCCCATCAAATAAGTGGTTTTGCATAGAAATTGGTCAATAATAAACCAGGGGGTAATATGAAATAATAACGGGTTCTCTCAATTATGTAAATAGAATTAGCGAGCAATAATTATATAGCAATATTTCTCCTATATAGCATCTCTCCCAAAATGAACAGTATGTCTTTTATCCTCAAAGGAAACAAGAGAAAATGTAATTATAGTTTCAGTGTAAATTCATACCACAGAATCATTTCCGCATAACCATAGTTCAGTCAAACAAAACTTTGAGCGTAAAATTGTTAATATTTCCTTATCCATCAATTTAAACATAATTTGTGTGTGCCCAAAAGAACCGTCTCATTGAGACGGTTCTTTTGAGTCCCCACAACATATGTTTTGGTTAAGAAATAAGAAAAATGATTTTAGTTGAACCTTCTTATCTAGCCCTTGATTATTAATTCAAAAAAGAGCAAATGAAATATGTATAAAAGAAAACGTGTTTAAGAACTCTTTTCTGAACTTGACTTCAAAGGGATTAAACAGGGTTAGAGTACGAAAGAATTTGAACTTGTAGAATTAAAGCATGAGCTGGGGTAGAATAAGCTAGAACACGCATGTATACTAGATGACTTGCAGTTTTATATCACGTAGCTAGACAAACAGCACACGAACATGTACCCAATAAGTCTGATTTTAAACACTGATATTAAATACTGCAGCAGTCAACATGGCATGTAATGTTTAGGCTATGCTCATTTGTTTCTTACAATATAAAGCTATGCAGCTTTCCTAACTAGAGTGCCTTCATTCCTAACCAGAATGCATGCAATCCTAATCAAAGTGATATTAATCCTGAATCCTTTTTCGAGTCTGTGCAAGCTTCGTCGAAGTGTGTGCAATCCTAATCAAGGTAAGTGCAACCTTAATAGAAGTGTATGCAATATCAGAGAATCACCAGTCTATCAGAGATTTGCAAATCCCTGATAGACTGGTGATTCTCTGATTGCATACACTTCTATTAAGGTTGCACTTACTCTGATTATATGCAAGCATGTCAGAGAATTCACAAACGCCACTAGAGAAATTGAAATACTAATCAGAAGGTATGAAATCGTAACCAGAGTGCAAAACCCTAATCGCATTGTGTGTAATCCTAACCAGTCTGGTCCGAGTCAACACCATGTCACTATATACAGAAAAAGTATCCCACAATGTGGATCACGCCCCCAACCCCAAAGGCCTATCATAAGAGACACATAAATACCTATCAGAGGGACATAAAACGAAAGTATATCAGACCTAGTGAGGTAGAAAGAATGTTAACTACAGGCTATATAAAGTTGTAAAATAAACTTGTAATTTTGTGGAAAAAATCAAAAGTAAACACGAGGAGAATTTAAATGCCTTTACTAACTTAATCGGTATGACAAGTGACAAGTATCAAAATGAACGTAAGATTGTCATTTCTCAACGCACTTCAAATACGTTTTGAATAAATCAAAACCATTTAATTGCAACAAGAGGATTTAAAAGCCTTTCTAAGTGCCTTATAATATGTCATATTTAAACACCATTTTAAAACTCATTATAAAATCATTTGTCCAAGAGGCATTTTCCAAATGATACCTGCTGAATGTAGATTTACAAATTCACACTCTTTCGTCAGAGAAAATATAGTTCAGATAAGCTTGGGGACTATACAACTTGGTGCCAAGACTGCTTCACCGACCTCGCCAATATCTACGATAGTGAATTTGTCGAACTATTGGAGACCATTCTTCTGTTATTAATCAATGTTTTGCTGTATACAGTAAAACCTGTCTTAATCGGCCACTGAAGAATAAGACCAAAAATTGGTTTTCATGACCGATTATCGCTTAATGCATGTCAAAAGTATTGCAGAATGGGAGCATTCTGCAATACTTTCGACCTTCATTAAGCTACCATTTATCATTAATGTCTTTGTTTTGTCTATTTGTGAGTGGCTGCTTAAGACAGGTTTTACTGTATGTTATTTTGCTATCCTTGAAATAGTACTAATTAATTTTACTATTTCTACATATATTTTTCCGAATTGCAAAAAAGTCCATGTGGATTGAAACAACATAGATCCTGATCATCTTGATCACAAGAAGCCAGGGATCTTGATCTATGTGTTGTTGTCGAAAATAGGATATATTAGAGTTCAGCAGGATAAGGGTTATCTTGTCATTTTATTTTTAAAAAAAACGTAGTCACTGGGTGTCCCAAAATCGTCAAATCTTACAATTTACCATCAACACACCACTTAGTCTTTTTATATGTTGATCCAAAACATATACAAATATTTCAATCGTATAAAGTTGTCAGACCCACGAACTCCTTATAGAACTAACGTGCAATTGGTCTTAGAAAATAGTAACAAACATTGGAAAATATCTAAATTCTGATTGCGTCTGCAAAAGTTTGCCATAACGACGTACACTCTGAGGTTAACACTAAAGTCGATTAAAATATTAACATGCTCGTTTATGAACGTTTTGGCTGTCATATATGCATTATTAAATTTGACAAGCGTAATTTTCATCTATGCTCAACGTTGAATCTTTCACCTCGGACTATATATCTAATGGTTGTGTTTGATAAAGGAATATCGGAACTCAACAGCAACAAGCCAGGGTCTAGTTCAAGAGTGTGGCGGGTTGTATCTTTGCCGCTGTGTCGCGGTAGAATCTTTGCACACCCACCACATGTGCGTAATACTGTCCGGTAGAGCGCAACATGTTTCTAATATAACAATAACCGTGCTTATTTTAAATGCCGCACGTAGTCTACCATGCAAGACTGTCACAAAGAGCCGCGTTAAGTCCATCATTGGTGTTGGCTATCTTCTTTTATGGGCGAAACTGCGCATTTATGTGTTAGCTTATCAGTTTCAGAAACTACCTACTAAAATGGGGGTTTGTTATAAAGTGATCGTAGCCCCATAAAAACTAGCCTTTGGCCTGCTGTAAGTACAGTTCAGTTTATTTACAAGATGTCGTTTCAGGGAGCAGTCCGACCAGGGTTCATACTATTTGCAATAGACAGACAGACAGACAAATACTTTTATATAGGCTCAGGTCAAAACATAGACATAAGAGCTAATTACAATATCACACTACATTAAATAAACAAACGAACGAGACATGCAATATTGATCACAAAGTACACCATCAGATAAGCAAGCTGACGAAAATTATCATTTCAAAAGAAAATACAATTCATAACCAGGTGGGTAGACTGGCTCCAGTCCTTAAAAAATCTTCATCAATGTGTCATATCATATATACTTATAGCTAGACTAACTCTGATGGCTCTGTTTTAAAACAGAGCCATCAGAGTTAGACTAGCTACCAGTTTATGATACGACACATTGATGAAAAATTGTTTTCTGGACTGGAGCCAGTCTACCTGGTGGGTAATATCACTAATCGTGACAAACTAAGGAAGTACAAATTTAAACTTTGAGTGGAAGCATTGACTTGCAAATATATTCAATGGACAAGTGGTCTTTGTTTCTTTGTTTCATTAAGTGTGTCAATCATACCAATCAATGATTTAATTACTAAGCCTTGATTGACGTTAAATTACTCCTAAACCATCGCATAAAAAATAGCGAACACCAAGACAGCATTCATGTTCATTGGTATTCTGAGAAAATGGGGAATTCACAATTATGGCGATGAGTCCTATGTGATAAAAATTGAAATTTTGAAATATACTTGCGTCATCGGTTCATATTTACAAATGACAATCCAATGCTTCAAGAATAAGACGATTCTTTCTGGCCACAACTGACATATTTAAGCACAAAATATTCATTTCAACAATTACCATAATTATTAAGGGCCATTAAACTAACACAGCCAGTTAGTTTAACGACCATGTTCTTAAAGAAAATATGAATTCAACGTCTCATTAATACAGAACTTCAATGAATTATAGCCATATACTTAAACTGGGCAATAAAAATGTTCCAAAACTAGAAAGCGGAAAATAGTGTGTATTTAAATGCTTTGAAACCAGTTTACGGTGTAAACAAACGTCACAGATGACAGAGAATCTTGGTTTGCTTAGTCCACTAAACTGAGTGGCAACTGCTGATGGGTGACCTTTGCAAACAGTTTTGACCAAGATCAGACCCTACATTTTGGATTCAAATTGATTGACACCCTAATGGTATTCCTGAAAGAAATTTTCGAAAAAGTTGATTTTGAAAAAAGTCAGATGACAAAAAAGACAAAGAGTTAAGATATCGACTCAGTATCAGTTTGCTAAACATGATCACTCAAACATAGGTCGAAGAAAAGTTGGAATGCATTACTTTAGATCCAGCTCAGAGGGCATGTGATTGCCTTTAAATCCTAAACCAGTTTACAAAAAAGAAGTTGCTCTGTATGTTAGTTAGAAGTTACATAACTAAATGATTTTAAAGTCTCGTTTAAAAGTCCAAGCAACACTATTCCCCGTGTGCACTTATTTTGGCGGGGCATTTGGCAAGCTGTTGGTTGTAGGTTTAAAGTGAAGAGAAAATGTTTCCCCTATCCCACAAAATCCCAGTTGATCCCCGATATATTTCGTTATGTCACTTCAAGCGCATCAAACAGATCCCTTAATCCCCAGTTTCAATGATATTCACTTTCCCACTGATTATGCTTACAGCACGAGCTTTGATAGGGCGTTGTTAGAATTTTGCAAGAATCAAATCGTATATTACAAAACTGTGTTGCAAACTCTTATGAGCTTTTTCATATCTAGTGTTTGAATAGACTGTCTCCGGTCTTTAAGCTATCTTTCTTAAATCTTATTATGTTCTTGCTTTGTCTCTTACATTGTTGCCAAAAATGGAAAGAAATGCATGAAGAAAAAAGGAAAACAAAAAGGAAGACTGGAGCGAGTCTACTGTTGAGTATACTGTCATCTATAGAAACAGTTTGGACCCATAGCAGGCCTATAAAACTTTTTCATGCTCATCTCAACTGAGTATAAAATTTATCATGCTCATAAATGTTAAAATGCCAACAACAATTGTTGGCATTTTAACATTTATTAGCATGATAAATACTACCTCTGAGAGATTTAAAGCAAGAAAACTTCTTTCATTGTCGGTATTTTAGTTTTATGAGCAGTTGAAATTTCATGTTCAGTTGAGTTAAACATAACCTCGGGGCCTGATCCGACGTTTTGTGATGTCTGATGTTGACACTCTGACGGTATTCCTGAAAGAATATTTTTTTAAAAGTATACTTTAAAAAACAGCAGACAACAAAACGTATGCAAAATGGGTAATGTATGACCAGATAATACTTTAGTCCTAATATTGTAATATTATCACCTATGAAGAAATGTAGAAAAAAGTGTTTTCGTCGTTTATAGCTCGGTTTACGCGATGCTATCACGCAATGGTATCATATATGTCATCCAAACTTTTTCTATTGTACCGATTTTCATGTTTAGACAAAAGTTAGCATCAACTTTCACCGGCATAAACTATTAAAGTAAGTAAGTTTTATCACCAATGCCCGTCTGTATCTAATTTTTGTGCGTAAGCGAGCAATGCAGATATTGAAAACGGTCAACGTTTTGTCAGTCAAATGCTGCAAATCAGAATTAAAACCGGTATGGTACCGGGTATGGTACAGTCTGGCATTTACAACTCCATATAAGTGTGACTATTGACATGAAAGTCGTACACTGATAGTTACTAAGCCTTTCGCACCCTACTATACCATTACCACAGCATATATCCATTTCAGTGTTTGTTGAAATATCGAATAAAAAAAATGGTTAACTAGACATTTTGGTAACGGAAGCAATAATGAGCAATGCAAATAACAGGAATTATTAGCACATACATGTACATGTATATGATACAGAAAACTGAAACGAAATAAAGCGCACGAATGTGCCCTTTGTACTTGGCATGTTCGAGGCAGAATACCCATCTATCATTATCTCAATTTGTATCAATCTATATCTGAGTAAGAAGACTTATCTTGACAAAATTATGTGCATACTGACATTCTAACGCAGTTCCAGAGCAACAATGACTTTACCAAAAGCTCAGAAGTTCAGCATGCGTTTATTCTCTTATTAACGATACTCGAAGGGCCCTTCCACACTTGCAAGTGCAATATTTTGTTTAATAATGTTGTCTGTTTTGGTGGTGTTTTATCTTTTGGTCATGATAAGCAATCTTCTTGAAAATGTGCATGTCTGCTTTAGGATTGCATTCAGAATCCGAGTGTCAGCCAAAATAATACCCATACTAATATTTTGAGACATTCCCTGTCCATAATTCAATAGCCCTACTTTAGTCAACAGCTAACAAATATATTATTGGAAATTGTACAAGAATCAATTTTGATCTCACCCCCCACCCCCACCTCCCCCACCACCAAACATGATATGCTCTGTATTTTCATATAAAAATGTGAGTAGCTACTCACAGTATTTAATATAAATGTTTATCAGGCATTACATAAATTTAAAATTACTTTGCACAAGTGGGCCTTAGACTGAATAATAAGCAATACGACTAAGATTTATAGTTTGGGACCCCAAATGATACAGGGATGTTTTGTCATGGGGCTTTGTGAGTCTAGAACTCACCATTGTGAGTCATGAAAAACATGGAGCAATAAATGTAACTGTATACGGATTTTAGGCTTTTGACCATGCCTGGCTGCAAAAATGCCATGCATTTGAGGACAAAGTTCTTTTATGTCTACATACCAAATTGTTTGACAATACGCCCATGCAGGGTGGTTTTATGTTATCTGAAAACTGTCATCGATGCCCGGGCAACCCTAAATAGGCTAGCCAAAATATGAGAAAGTACATTTTAACTATCTTGTCAGTAGATACCCCGGATCATTACGCTAATGACACCCAGAATAATTTCACTTTATCAGTGCACTGTCACTGAAACCCGGACAACTCCAGATGGACGAGGTTACGATGGCTATTTGTTTGATAAGCGAGAGAAAATGAAACTCATTTGGATAGATAAAAGCGGAAAGAAGTTCAGCTATGGTGATATTCTGACGCGAGAAAAGAGTTAGTGCCAAGCAACGACTCTGATCAGACTTTGGACGTGAGCAACGACTCTGATACCAATCATTATGCGGCTAATGACTATTTGCATTGCAGCCGTGGCAGAAGTAATATGATTACTGATGTGGTCTCTCCGTCCACCCCCTACTCCCCCCCTCAATCTGTCTGTCTGTCTGTCTCTCTCTCTCTCTCTCTCTCCCTCCCTCTGTCTGTCTGTCTGTCTGTCTGTCTGTCTGTCTGTCTGTCTGTCTCTCTCTCTCTCTCTCTCTCTCTCTCTCTCTCTCTCTCTCTCTCTGTCTCTAACACTACCCCTGACTAACAATAGTAATTTCTCTGCCTCACTGCTTGAAACTGCATACCATTTTAAATAGCGTGTAAAAGTCGAGAATCTGACGCTTTTAGGGGATTTCTATTGTGACGAGATAAATGAAATTATACACTTTTCGTTAAAATCTGGTGACACTTCAGAAAGATAGCGGACATTTATTTATCTTAGATATTAATTTGAAAATTAAAACGGTTTTGGAAAAATTAAAACGGGTTTCAAGAGACTGGCAACAAAGCAACGAAAATTGAGAGGACGTACTGCTTATAAAGTGATCTAAAGTGGACTCTGCATAACTCAAACACTCCTTTATTCTAACATGGTTTTCCATTATGCAGATATATTGAGCCCAAGGTTCTCGAAACCCCCTGTCAGATACTCCCTGTGAAAAAAATGTGTGCATCCCTTGTGACTCCAAAAAACAGCCAATAAAAAAATTAACTGATCAGAAACATTTGAATTCTACGTAGAGCATTTTAATCTAACTTTTAGAAAAAGTTCTGGTATGTATAAAATTTATACGTGACAAATAAGGTTTTTATGACAAACTGTGAGTACCAGGTTAAGAAAACTGTGAGTACCAGGTTAAGAGTGCGTAACAGAAAATTCATTTTCTTATTTCTCAACCAAAACATATGTTGTGGGTACTCAAAAGAACCGTCTCAATGAGACGGTTCTTTTCAGCACCCAAAACACATGTTAAAACTGACGTGTAAA
Organism: Loripinus fragilis; assembly: GCA_964019695.1. NCBI lineage: Eukaryota > Metazoa > Mollusca > Bivalvia > Lucinida > Lucinidae > Loripinus > Loripinus fragilis. The sequence continues at coordinate 41,346,624 of OZ026521.1, read as the reverse complement.
GAAATATTTACAATTTGACGCTCAAAAATTTTGTTGATCTAAACCAATGTACCTGCAAAAGCTACTCACAGTTGTTCATAAAAAATGCATAATATTTTGTAAATAAAAAAAAAGATTTCACCCTATATTGTCATAATAATATGATAGCACTGGTATGATGTGTGAGCCAAAGCAGGATCCTTTAGGCCAAATAAATAAAATACCTATGTTTAGGGTAACCCGACCCTACCGAAATTTACTGGTGAACCCTAGAATTGTGTTCAGGTTTTCTGAAAAAAAAAAATATAAAATTTTATGCATTTTGAAAGGCATTTCGCCTTTCAAAATGCATAAAATTATATTTTTTTTCTAGAAAAAAAAATAATCAAAAAAAATTTGTGAGCCTACCCTACCTAAAATTTTCAGACCCGTTGTCCGAAACACACTTTTTTTTTATTTGGCCTTATTTACTATTCAAAACACTCAGTACAGGTACATGTAAGTATGTTTTTTTGGATCCAAACCGTTCAAGACACTCTGATAGTGTTCCTGAAATTATTTTTGAAAAAGTTAATTTCGAAAAAAGTCAATAGACCACAACAATAGCACGAAATATTACCCAGCATGCAAATAGTTAAGTTGCAGAAATTATTTACTTGTTGCTAGTCTCAGATTTTAGGTTAGTTTAGTAAATTTCAACGGTTTTTACATAAAATCGTATAATGTTAGCGATGATAATGACATTGCTTTACTGCACAAAAGCAAATTTTAGATGAAAAGATGTAAATAAGTAAAATTATATACGCAACGTGACATGAACATTAAATTAAGAACATTTGCGAGATCAGATGACGGTCTCAACAATGGAGGCAAACAGCGTAACATCATCTAAAAATCCTGTTCAGTTTTTGTGGGGACAAATGTAAGATTTTGTTAGTTCTGAATGCATCCTTGCAGAATAAACAGTGAAACTGGGCACACTATAAGACCTATAAGCAGTCAAACTATACTCAGGTTTGAATTTTCAGGTAATGTAAATGCATCCAAATAGAAAAAATAGCGAAACTAAATGCGTATGCAAGCTATAACTGGGTGTAGCACACAGAGGCAAGTTCAGCTGAAAGACCTATATTTTCATCATTGAAGTGGTACTACCAGCTGAATTACTTAATTCCTTACGGTATCTCTATACTTTGCAGATCAACGACTAGTCCAAATTAAAGGATTCTGCATGGGGTCATAAAGAGGATCTTGAAGGGTTTTTGAAAGGATTACCTTTACATGTACATGTGTACTAGTATGGGCCCCAGTCAGTCTGATGAGCCATTCTGGCGTACTTGATTTGACTGCAGACAGTCTCTAATAAATTTAATATGCCACCTATTATCACAAGTATTAACAAAAAGAGTGTACCCTGTTAAGACTGCTTCACGAGGAGCAGTCTTAAAGGGGAAAACAACCTTAAAAGCACGTGAGTCTGACATACAGGCCCTTGTTAAACCATGTAATCTGCCAAAAACCTGATCACAATCGGGTATGAAATAAGAAAGTTAAAGCAATCTGAAAATCAAAATTCTGGCATCTAGTTAGCCAATGGAGGCGGTCATTTTGTATATTTAATTAACTTCCTGTTAGTTTTGAAAAGCCAATAAGATCCCCATTTTCAATGCAAATTGTTCAGATTTTTTTTAAATCGTCTATTTTCATCAGATGAATCTATAAAAATGCAATTGAAGTTGAAATGAATAGCAGGAAATTAGTTATTTGTTTATGCATCTTTAATTAGGACTGTGTGACGTCACTCAGCCTAAAATGGCTGCCACCCATTGCTTACAATTGTCTACTATATAAACACATATAACTGTCTTATTTTTCAATCAATTTTGATAGGGTTGGCGGTATGTTGCATGATTAAACAAGGACTTGCATTTGAGATACACTTGCCTTCAAGGTTGCCGTCCCCTTTAACAGGGCACACACTGTTTGCTACAAAAGCTTCAAAAGTATAACAACATGCACAAAGCAGTCGTGTTTAGTCGCAAATGTCAAACTGAACGAGTTAACTGAAAAACATATGATTAGGACTCACCAGACGGAGCAACTGGTGTTGATTTCATGTACGTGTATATCATATGTATTTTTCTGTTTTCAAAAGGAAACATGAGCTTGAGTTTTGGAGACTAAAAGCTCCCCTTTTTCTGCAAGATTACGCAATACTCACTGCATGGATATAAGATATGAAAAGTATATGTTACATAAGATAAAGTTGAACAAGGTCAATGACATGAGGTCGAGTCAATTTCACATCCCCGGGTTCTCAGGCCGAGTACTCGGCAGGTAGACAGACAAAAACAGTCGCACAGACTGTATACACTAGCTACATGTAAATACACTACCTTACCAACCTAGACATACATGTAGTTAGAAAGAGGGTAAAGATCAGGAACCAATATAATCAAGCACCACACCTGACCCAGGATGCCAAAGGGAAAGTGACAGCTTCACAATTAGATTTCACAAAAGAGCGCCAAGAGGTCAGCCCTTTATCAGCAGGTGACCGCTAGGCTTCAATAAACAGACACGCACGAAATCATACATGAGTAGATAGGTAAGGTAGTGTATTTAGCTAGTGAATTTAGATAGTGTAGTGTAACTTGTATTTCTAGGTTGATGCTTTATGTCTAAGACTCTCAGTCGACAATTTTAAGTCATACCAGGACGTTTTCCTTGGTTGAGCCAGTACTAAACATTGAGGGTGAAATTTCAATGACACAACACAATACCTCCGGTGAGATTAGAACCAGTGACCTCTTGGTATCAAGACGAACACTCTACCACTCAGCTCCCCGTACTGTAATGTAGTGTTGTATACAGTGGAGTGGGGTAGACTGATGAGTATTGTATTGTATTGCAGTGCTGTAGGTAGGAAGCTTGGCGCGTAGGATGGAAGGGAGGAACAGACTGTAGATACATCGGACATTAGGAATCAGTTTCATTGGGATTCTGATAATCTATACCACATTTGTAGAAATCATCTGTTCTGTGGGCGGTCAGTCTAACCTCATGCATCAATTTTCATCGCTTTTGATGGTAGATTACTAGATGGTTATATAAAATTGTTCTCTCTGGGTCACTGAGAGAGAGTGATGGTGGGAAACAACTGCTTCAGAAAGGCTTCAATTAATAATTACTTCTGCAGATATTGAATTCAGATGTATCAAATCCCACTCTCATTCAGAAAAACGTTTTGCAGCAAGCTAATTAAGATTTCGGGTGGTATGTAGCGTACTAAAAATGCTTATTTTTGCAGTTTAAATAAAAATCGAATGATAACTTGAATCATTTCCAAATTTTCGGGGGCGTAATTGCCCCCGAAAATTTGGAAATTAATCAAGAAATGGATCAGCTTTTTTTCGCTTTTATGTCTTTCCTTTGGGTGAGAATTAGAAAAAAGAATAGGTGCATATGAAAAGGGTCCGAAGAATGAATGCAGGGGACTTTCTGCTGATACTGGTGGGAAAGCGTTCAATGCTCACTTTGTAAATGCAAACGCTAATCGAGTGGGTATACAGTTGTTCGTTTATATTTGCTTGAGTCATTCCGTATGTAACAAGGTTGTTGTTTTATTAATGATAAATTAGCCATAAAATTCATACTTTTGGTTGAAATTGCGTTTTGCTATTTGATATAAATTTTCAGTATAGAAAGTTATAATTAGTTGTAAAAAGGGGAGATACACTATTTTAATAAGATTCGGTGTCAAAAAACATCTATTGCACCGTACATGTACTTCTCAATCACTTTGCCCTGCGTTACTTTAGTCGAGTCATTTTGCCTAGCGTTACTTTTCTGAAGAATTGTGCATTTGGCCTACCTGCCGTTCCTTGTTTTAGAAGCAGAACTCCTTTTGCGATCAGGATCTCTCGAAACACGTCTTCTATTACCCCGGTATGAACAGTAAAATCACAACATTATAATTAAAATAATAATAAAAAAATGAGCAAATTTACACCCAGAATGTTTTAATAAGTTTTAAGAAGTCATTCCAGTTTTATGGAGAAAAAAAGAAGGAAAAAAATAATGATGAAAAATGCTGTGCGTGCCCGCCAGATAAGAGTGCATAATCATGAATTATCTTTTTTTATTTCTCAACCAAAACATGTATTGTGGGTGCTCAAAAGAACCGTCTCAATGAGACGGTTCTTTGAAGCACCCAAAAACACATGTTTGGAATGATGGGAAAGAAATTAATTACAAGTTTATGATCAAAAAAATATATGCTAAAAAATTAAGCTAAAGATGTTCCTTATCTGCACCTATAGCGTGGCTAATATATTTTAGTGCTCACATGTTTCAAATATCTAGCCATTAGTTCTATCAACAAACATGCGTGTACAGTTGAGTTTCAACAAACGGTTAATGAGAAACAGACATGTACTAATAAATTAAGCATGGAACTCTCGTTAAAGAAAATAAAACTTCTGTAAATGTACATCATTGGTGCATGAAATGTTTCGATACGCCAAGGGTAATAAAGTACGCCTTTTTGGTGCTTGCGCATTCTATTGGAATGCGCTGGTTTTGAAAATAGGTCACACAACGGACCTAACTGTCTACGCGCCGTGGCGCGGAGACAGGATCTAAGTTTTGGTTCGATCAGACATCGTGCGCTATTGACACTCAAGTCGTTCGTGTAACTACGTACAGAAACGCACCCAGGTCAAAACGCCCCGAATGGGTATAACTACTCCGAGAAATCAGCTTTATTTCGCGAAATCAACTTTTTTGACGAAATCAAGCCAATTTATCTGATTAGCTTTACCGCCCCGAAATGGTCAATACAAAAAAGAATTTAAGGATTTAGAACCACCCGGGTAGCCTGTCTGTCTCTCTCAGTCACAAGCCCTTCGTTTGAAGCAATGTGTTTTCGGACAGAGACTTCCCTAAGTCAAAACACCCCAAATTGGTCAATTCAAAGACAGTAAGTGATGGGGAGTTTGGACCAATCGGGTAGCCTAGGTGGTTAGAGCGAAATCTATCTGTCTGCCTGCCTGCTTGTCTGTCTTTCAGTCTGTCTGTCATAAACCTATGTCGCCCTTGCTTAAAACATCACTCGTTCATTATATCAAGTTTGTAAATGCTTAGTGTAGACCAAGCTTTTTGTGAACGCTTATACTTGTATCGATTTTCGCCAACTACGACGCAATATACTGAAACCTGTCTTTAGGGTCTCCGACCAAGTAAGGCTCAAACCAGTCTGCTCAGCTACAGAAACTAGCTAGAATATTTGGAAAGTTTTATTAAGCACGGTATGTTATTATGCTTTCCAGAGAGCGAATAACAACGTCATTTACAAGACTGCGCATATGCGCATGTTGATCAGTGTCTTTGTTTTTCGCATGCAACTAGATCAGATTCTCGATCGCACGCGATGAGTTGGCGCACGAGCATCTGCTGGCGCAGCAAGCTAATATTCTGAGAGCAAATGTGATTCTCGCGGTTGAAAAGCCCCTTTTAGCTGTTTTCTTGTTTGACATAACGTTCTATACACTCAATTTCATAATCTGTTGTCATGTCATATTCTATTGTTTATATGTCAGTGGATGCACATAATGTCTATTCACAAGGCAAGCTGTTTCTGCTTTCATGCATTGGGATGCCATGACGTCCAACAATGCATGCTGCATTTTGTTACAATGCCAATTATCAAGTCGATACCCCTGAGTGCGCATTCCGACGTGAACCTATTTACATTTACGGATATTTTTCGTGCAAAGTCAATAATCCTGGGTATCTTTCAGTATTGTCCAGGAAACATTTATTTTTGTGCTCACCCAAACAAATGGGTCGTGGAAAGATTTACAATTATACCACCCTTAGTAATTTAAGCACGAAATGTGCAAGGTCCACACTGATGTATGTGGTATAAAATAGTTATACCATGGGTTATCCACCTGTACGTAAGATAATCCACTCGCTAAAGCTCGTGGATTATCTCCACGTACAGGTAGACAACCTATGGTATAACTATTACATAATATTGGTGTACATGCACTAATCCCTCACAAATAAGCATCCCAAATTTGCACCAAATTTTGGGCAACCTGGAATAAGAATTATTAATCTACAAGTTCTAGCGTCTCGAAGCCTTTCCAATGCGTTAAACTTACAAAGGTAATTGGTGCGTTAATTGATTATTTCAAGTTCGTTTATGGACCTGCAGGGCATTCATAATTAAATTAAGAATTGAACACTCTCTGCAGTCCAATTTTGTATGTTTCCTATGTGATCTATAAGTGGGTCAAGCACTGTACCCGTGCTTGATCCCTGGTTTGCGGCTAATTTCGGCCTAAAATATAGGAGACGTAATTGCAAGTTGTTTGTTTTGAGCGGTAATTGATGCGTCTTGAAGCCCACTATTTTATATGGGCACTAGACGAAATGTATTTTTCATGGAATATCCGAATTTGTACGGAAAAAAACTAAATGCTGTATTTAGATAGGTCAAAAAGGGCAAATAATTATAGCTTGTGATATGTCACGGTCTGTAGAAAAGGAGAAAGGGAGAAGCAAAGAAAATGTGTTAAAATAATCAAAAATGTTAATTACAGATAATTATGCGAATTGTTCCCGACATCTTGGCGCAGATGTCTAAAAATTGAAGCGATGAATGTTTCAAAGATGTCCACGCCCTTGAGCAATCATGCAAAGTTTGATTGGTATGTTACTATCATACTCAAAACTTAATTGAGTTTGTAGAATGTATCCGTAAAACTATGACATTTTGACATTCTTTTTCTGTCCTGTTAATACGTGATTACGAAAAACACATTTTTGTTTACACGGGAAGACTTCTCTAGTTTTTTCTCAAGAGGTGTCACGAGGCTTTTAAGTGGCGACTCAATGGCAGGGGCATGTGCAAACATTCTATGTTTTTCCCAAATTTTCACACAAACAAATACTCCGGACCTTCAACAATTTAAACAAAAGGCGTCAACTTAACAACGAAAAGAGAAGATATTTCGCACAGGCACGCGAAGGACAGTTTACGTAATCTGTAATTGAGAGGCCTGAATATTCGTGGATCCAAGCAGACCACTACTTGTACTGCTCAAAACCAGATAAGCACAAGAAAGGAGAATTGCTATGTGCAGACTGATCACAGAATTTTTAATCAGCTAACCCTTCGATGTTATGGGTCACGTGTGAGTCGTCTGCTTATATTTTTGCAATCAGTTTGGACCCAGATCAGGCCGACTAAACGTCGGCTCTGATCTGAGTCCAAACTGGTTGTCACTCAGATGGTATTCCTGAAAAGAATTCTTAAAAGGTTACTTAAGCCAAAAAAAGAAAGATCAGACGTCAAAAAGGCATGTAAACCCAGAAGAGGTTACCCCCCCCCCCCCCTAAAAATGACGTGTTTGTTTGGTTTACGATGATCACTTGGCATTGGCACTGCGTTCGTTGCTTAGAAACATACTGGTGGGCCCTTTTCCACCATCACCAAGTCACTTCCAGAAAAACGTCGCCTCATTAATTTACAACATGATTTTTTATTTCTTTTTCTAATAACTTTCTGCCTTGTTTAATCTACTGAATCACACTTTTTAGTTTTAATCAGTTGAAAGAGTGCGAGCATCTTTTTTTCGCGGTCATTCAACCGTAGCCCAACAATGCATGTCACGTGACCTGGCGAATGTAGCAAAGACACGCTTTCCAGCAAGTAAGGCGCCACAGCCATCGGCTGTGGGGCCTTACTTGCTGAACAGTGTCATTCGCAGAACCTGGATCAAAGCCACTGTGTTATCATGGTGCTCGGACATTTCGGCCACGGACACTTCGGCCTAGGACGTTTCGGCCTGGACATTTCGGCCACGGACGTTTCGGCCACGGAAAATGCCGAAGGTGGACGTTTCGGCCATATTCATAAATTTTGGGTTTGGGATGTGTGCATGCATAAATGTGTGATGCATTTCATAATCTTTTGAAATCAAATATGCATGTGAATACTTACAGTTGATTCAAAGATGCATGATAATAAGAGTATGCTATTTTTCACAGAAAGAGGTAAATTGTGGTGTATATTATACAGCTGTCAATGATTATGAAATATCTGTATAAAGTACCCATTACCTGAATTAGTTTATATTTTTGTTAACAACAATTCTTGTGTATCTTTGAATCTACTGTACGTAACAATTGATGAAAGTTAACTACTTTCATGCTGAACCTGGGTTTATCTTTTTTCTTCAAAACACTGCAGATTCAGGTCAGCCAGCTCCCTACCTGATCGGGATCCACACTGTTTTCATCTCTGCTTGTAAATACATGCAGTTTAATAACTGATAAAAATTTGGCAGAAATACTTTGTATTGTATATAAAATTATTCAGTCAATTATTTCCTAAGAAATGCATCACACATTTATGCATGCTCACACCCCAGCCCAAAATTTATGATTTGGCCGAAACGTCCACCTTTGGCATTTTCTGTGGCCGAAACGTCCGTGGCCGAAATGTCCGGGCCGAAACGTCCTAGGCCGAAATGTCCGTGGCCGAAATGTCCTAATTTCGTTATCATATAGCCTGTCAACCACCATGCACCGGGATCAGACGAAGCGCTCTACCCATCGTCAGGTCCTATGTATACGTACCGACAAAGGTTCGTTTTCGCTTTTTGAAGAGTACTTGTACATTTTAATGAAGAACAATATGAGCGAGCAAGTGGTAGACACACTGAAAAGATCTTTTATTGACAAAAATTAGATTGAATGGAAAAATCTATTACTCCCATTTATTGAAGCTTAATTGAAAACGCGGACCCGTGAACGTTTTGTTCTTGATCCGACACTAAAGTGGCAATACTAATAGTGAGATACTGCCAGCTTCAGAATGCTTTAAATTTTGGCACGGTGGACGAAAGTGGCCCTTATAAAGGCTCGTGGTGGGCTCTTGAAAATTTCAAATTTTCAAAATCCTGAACCTTATAAATTCAAAACATATGACTTGCAATACGTCTGCAAAATATTTACTTATCTTAGGAGAAACTGAAAACAAATAGCTTCATATATAATAATATTTGGGGTCAGTTTGGTACGGAAATATTTCCTTAATTGCATGGTTGCTTCCCTGCTGTATGCATATTTGTTTGTAATAATGATGCCCCGTTCTTGAATCTTTTGTTTCTGTGTCCAAATTTGTATTTAGAGGTCTGTTTAGAAATCAGGCCTCCAGATAAGAGTGCGTATTGAAAAAATATTTTCTTTATTTCTGGTCCAAAACATATGTTGAGGGTACTCAATTACACTCATAAAATTTTATTATCTGGATCTATGGAAATCAGCGTACACACATAGCCAACCATGCACTCTTCGAGACGAGTCTTATTTGCAAAAAGGAGGAATGCAAAGTGTTTTAACGTAAATCCCATACACTTGGTATAGTTTTTATCACAAAATATCTTCAATGATGAAAGCAAAGAAATTGAGAAGTGATTATTACTTAAACAAACTGACAAACACTTTAAATGCAGTTAAAGTGCATTTGCGATGGCCCATGGTATAATGGTAATTATGAGATGAATCCTAAATCACTTTTAACTTGCATGCTCAGCTACCTAGTGGGGTCCGGAACCTACTTCTTGGTCTGGGCCATCATCAACTTCCAAACTTTGATTGTACACGCAGCCAAGGCTCGGGGCGGGGGGGGTCGCTCGAACCACCCTCCCCGTTTTAAAATATCCTATGAAAATGAAATAATTTGGTCTCACGGACCAAATTATTTCATTTTCATGGGATATTTAAGAAAAATTAGATACAATCAGCAAAGCGAACCCCCTCACCTTTATACAAACGAAACCCAATTCCAGAAATCCTGGATCCGCCCCTGAGATGCACAGGTTCGTCTTAACCTTTCCTGGTCGCAATTGCGTAAATGCTTCAAGCACATTTGAAAATCTAATGGAATCAAGGATGAGAGTTCAAAATTTCCAAAATCCTGAACTTAAGAAATTCAAATTGTTGAACTTGCAGGATGCCTACAGAAATTAATAATTTCATGCTTAAATGATTAAATGTGTTTAGATAATCTGAAAATCAATCAGAGAAGCTATTATAATCTCCCTTAATCAGCATTTTGAGGCTGGCATTCTATGAAAAGTCAGCCTCAAAATCCTGAATTAAGGAATAATCCTGAAAACTTTCACCACGGATGTGTACAGTATACATCCGTGCTTTCACCCAATAAATAACATATCTAGTTTCCCTGCCTTTGCGCTGCTAGATAGACTTGTCATTTTTGTCGTTGTTGTTTTGGGGTTTTTATTGGGGTTTTTTGGGGGTTTGGGGTTTTTTTTTTTTTTTTTTTTTTTTTGGGGGGGGGGGGTGTTTGTTTTTTTGTGTGTGTTTTGTTTGAGCGAGTTCAGATGAATGGTGATACCCATTATTCATTCAATGGATTCATATGCTGATCTCGTTCTACACTGTTTTCAAAATATGATATTTACGGATTCAACCAGTAAAGGGTTTTAAGAAATGCGAACCTATATGTATGCACAGTTATATGCATCTGCTAAATGCACCATCATCTGCATCTGTAATGAGGTAGAAATACCACGACTTGCTAAAATGCAATACACCAGCAAACGAAACGTATTTATAAATTATTATTCAATTAAGATTTATTTTTGATAGTAGTTGAAAAACTACAATCTCATTCAAGCAAATCTATGAAATATTATGGTATGAAAGACGTAATATGCACCTCAAAAGCTGTTTGAAGGCCAATTATAATGTACATAATTTCATTTATACAGTGAATCTTTAAAAGATGGTGAAAAGGGACTTTATAGCAGCACAATATAGACAATCCTATATCTGAAACCCAATAACAAAGAAAAAAGGCTCACTGCCCTCTCAGATAGCACAAAACTTTTACCATTCAGTTCAATTCTTACCAGATTCTTTGAAAAGTCAGTTAGATAGGTACATTTGTATTTGAGAGAAGTCGTTACATGTACACATAGCAAATAAAATGTAAAATGACTAAATAAAACATAATCGAATGGACTGCATAAGCCTAAATGATCACTCTAACTGGTTACGTTACGTCATACAAATGCACATGACCAAAAATGTCAACTTCATAGTCCACTAAAGTCTATCTATGATTTGTTTAGTTGGAAAGTCAACAACAAAAGCCCTGATCAGCCTGTGCTGGGTTGCAAGGCTGATCTTGGCCTTGATGTTCACCAAAATTAAGGTACGATTTTGAAAGGTTCGACCAAGACCTTCAGAAATAAAGCATTTTATTCATATTATTTTCATCATAACACCAAAAGTTAATCAAAAATGATATCTATTGTGCAAGTACAAAATAGAGATTTGACAATTTTTAGCTTTCTTAAAAAGATCCGACCAGATAAGTGCGCCCGCGTGCAAAGACAGATCAGCGATAAAGATCACTTGATCTTCAAGACAATAACGTCACAAGCGAAAGTGGACATTTTACAATGTATATCCAGTAAGACACAAAATTCATATTAGACAGAAAGTATCCAAGATATTTGCTGGTACATGTATACGAACCAAGACGTAAAGGCCCCCTCCACCACACCTATGAAAATCCAATGGAATGGTTCTTTTGAGTAATCATAACATACATTTTGGATAAAATCAAGGATTTAATTCAAAATTGCCCCCAGTTTTCTAGATGGCAGAATTATCCAGTGAATTTAGTACTGATAAATGTTGTACTTCTATTCAGTATTAAAGTAAAGATTGAGAAAGTATTTTTCTAGAGCACTGAAGACTTCTAAACATTAAGAGGCTTTTTTACACAGGACAATATCAATTCTGCAGATAAGTATCTTTCTATTACCCGTATAATGGGATATTATTGCTATCCATTATCCCATTAAGAAGAGATGCCTGAATAAAAAATATATAAAAAGTACTCCTACCTTTAAAATCCGATCTAGGTCATCATCGTGGTGAGATAGGATATCCCCTGGTGCATGCGCAGACGTCTCCATTAGACCATCATCCAGAGAGAAACTAACTTCCTTCTTTTTCTTCTCCTGAAAGCTGTTATCCATCGGGAGTTGAAATCCACCGTCCGCAAAGTCGTTACTGTCCCTTATGTTCTTGCTGTACATGTTATCACTGAGAACTTTCTGCCTGACGTTACTTTTCTGACGTCGTTTGTCCATCCGATGTAACACACAAATTGTGCCGATTATTGCAGCCGCTATGACAATTGTGATAGATAGAACAACAATTGCAATGATAAAGTTTACACTTTGTTCCTCTGTTACGGCAGACGCTGTGGCGTTATCTGACGTTATTAATACACGTAAGAAAGCACTGTCTGATAGTGGATGATCACTGACGTCTTTAACCGTAATATTCAGAACATAAACTTTGTCAATTAAATCAGCATTGGACAGAGGTGCCACTAACATAACATCGCCAGTCGAAGAATCTATAGAAAAGAAGTTTGTCGTATTTAACGTCGCAATTGAATATGAAAGACGTGAGTTGTTGTTATCAGGTTCATCATCGTCAGTTGCAATGACCTTGAAAATTACCGTCATGGGAGACGTCAAATATGGTACCAAAACAGTATCGTTTCCAGTGGTGGGCAAGTGAATTTTCGGCTCGTTGTCGTTAGCATCTTCGACGAAAACAGTGACTAGAGCAGAGCTTGAAAGTGGCTTTAATCCTCTATCTGTTGCAATGACTTCAAAAGTATATTCAGACTTTGACTCTCTGTCAAACTCTCTATTAGTTTTAATGAGACCGTTGTCAAAGACAACAAATGGAACAACCCTGTTTGACGACTTTAGCGCATACGTTATCATGCCGTTTACACCTTCATCTGAATCATTCGCCGTAACGTGTCCTACTACAGTGTCTGATGGCAAATTTTCTCCGACCCAACGTCTGAATGACGTTTCCGTAAATATAGGGGTATGGTCATTTTCATCCTTTATAGTAAGGCTTATAAGAGTAGATCCTCGCAGCATCGGTGAACCATTGTCTTCTGCATACACAGTAACATTCACACCAGTCATGTTCTCTCTGTCAAAAACACAGTTAGCCATAACGTCGCCAGTTTCCGGATTCACGAACACGTACTTCGCACTCTCTGATGGCACCTTATATGTTATTTTTCCATTGTCCCCTGAGTCTTGATCAAAAGCATACAATGATAGTATTATGTCACCTATTCCATTATTTTCAAAGATGTCAGCAAAGTAGCGTGTTTGGCTGAATCTTGGAGCGTTGTCATTTTCATCTAGAATTTTAACAATAAAGCTAGTTTGAGTTCCCATCGGTGGTGTTCCCTTGTCATAGCAACGTACGGTTACGTTGTGTCTGTCAAAACGTTCCCTGTTTAAGCTAGCTGAAACAATTACCTTGAATTCGTTGTCGTCATAGCGTTGTAGACTGAACCAATCACTTATAACGTTGCACGAGACGTCGCCATTTCGATCAGTATCTTGATCCGTCACCGTGACGTGAGCAACAACAGCACCTATGTTGGCGTATTCTGAGGCAACGGCGTGGTTTAAGCCAGTCAGTAAATTGACGTAAATCTGTGGAGGGTCGTTACCAGTGTCTAGCACGTTAACCTGGACGTAAGTTTGTGTTGTAAGTGGCGATGGTGCTTGGTCAACGGCTTCAACGATGATTTTATAACCGTTCGTTTTATACTGCAATGTTTCTCGTATACTCAGTTCCCCACTAGTCTCCTGAATGGCAAATTTCTGCAAGTTTTCTCTAATTTGATTTTGACTAAGTTTGTACCTAACATCGCCATTTTTATCATCGTCCGCGTCGGTCGCTCTCAGCGTCAAAATGACTGTGTTTACTTGGACGTCTTCTCTCACAGTGACGTTATATGGTGCATTATCAAAGACAGGATAATTATCGTTGAAGTCTAGTATAGTGACGTTTACGTACAGGGTTCCATTTAAAGGTGGGTCACCACCGTCCTTGGCCACAACATAAAAAGCATAAGAATCTTTCTGCTCTCTGTTGAGTTCTCTAGAAACGATGAGCTGTACTAATGAGCTACCATCTAATGTTTTAGTACATTCTATGTCGAATGGTATCAAATCAGTGGGTCTTAATGGCAAGATTTCGCAACTCTTTATGGAAAACTGGGTACTCTTATCTCCATCTCTAACCTTTTCTATTGTTTTTGGTGTACCAATGAGACTAGCTTCAGAGATATCGACATGAACCCTATCCGATGTTGAAAATGTTGGGACATTGTCATTGACGTCATCAATAACAACTTTAACCCTTAATACGTCAAAGAATCCATCATTATTTGTCGACTGTGCAGCTATTTCTAAGACAAATTCACAAACTTCTTCAAACGCACACGAAAGTTCTCTATCAATAACCTGTGCAGTTGTGAGATTGCCGTTGTTTTCATCTAAAGAGAAGAAAGATTCAAAAGCATTACCTTGTGACATCAAAGAAAATCTTAAATCTGTCCGAGTGAAAGCTGAAGTCTCTAGTATATTTCCAACAAAATATCCTAATTCTCTTTCCTCGGGTATCCGAAATACAATTTCATTTTGACACTTTACACAGACGACGAAACAACACAATATCCAAATAATTGAATACATTTTGTATCCGAGAAATATTTAGCAACTTCTTAAAGTAGAAAAGCTGTACATCAAAACTAAACTAAAATATTATGCCATGTAGTTACTCCGTTCGAAAATGTAACTCTTTCTCCTTAGCACTGATTGATTCGAAAAATATATCTGCACTGCATCAATCCAAGGTAATGTAAGATTTCATCAAAACTTTTAGCAATGGCATGTGGATTGGTTACTAAATCCGCCCGTTTATAATAATAAATATCATTTTCCCAAACAACCGTGTTCTGGTTTTGCTATCTCTGTTTTATGGTTCCAAAAGCTAATGGTAGTCCATCTGTATGTATGTTACATGCCGCTTAAATACACCTGTTATGACAAAATACTTCTCCACGATCTATTAATGTATCATCATCGTTAGTTAGCTACCGCACCACTCGACTGGGATGTAAAGACTGATAATATCTTTGAGTAGCTGATCCGGTGTTGCGCTTCAGCGCATATCTTTACACCTCATAGTATGTTAGCTTAATTCCTCTGGAAGCACTGACTGGTCAGGCGTATGTGTATCCGCAAAAGAAACAACCTCCCTCGGCTTTCTCAACAATGTTTGCTTAATTTTCCACCTGATTGTTATACACCTGAGTTATTTCTTACATCACTTCGAACCATCAACTGTCAGTCATTCATAAAAATCTCTCCACGTGAATTGCACAATCTTGAGATAGATACCATTTACAGATACTAATTGGCGCTCTCTCTTCCACATAAACTAGCAATTAACACCTTGAGAGTTCCAACGATGCTTTATTCCCACTTATACCTCTTTTTTCCGCTGAAACTACTAGTTCTAAGACGTACAATCGACTATCTGAGCAGCGATTATATCCACGGTATATCTACCCCCAATATAGATAATGTTCATATCTCGCTGTGATGCGCTACCGAGTCCCAATCACAAGTAGAAAACACTTTTATCCCTCTCCAAAGAGCTCTTTAATTCTGTCGATAATAATCTTCAATACCCGCTCATCATTGCATTCCAATGTTTTTCTGCAGAGCAATTATGTTTTTCACAGGTCAACTGACGCTTGAGTGACTCGCTAAACAATAGCCCATTTCCTGCTCTATTTTCACCCGTTGACACGTTCCTGGGGAGTTTATATTTTCACCTACGAGTAAATTAAGTAAACTATTGTTACGCTGCGTGTCGTATTCACTGTCCGTTTATTGTAAGTTTTTGACACAATTATTTAGATCTATAGCACAGCACTGTTTCGTTTGCTAAGGTAACAATACAATGTCCATTCTGTGAATGACAAATTTGTTTTGATACTGTCAAGTGACTTTCTCACTTTAGCCTAAAGACCTCCAGTCTTGTGACAGTATCTGTGATAGTCCAGCTTATCGGGCAGATCTATGCGATTTGTTCGCTTTGTTTTACCCCAGCAGCGACAGAAGTCGATAGCCTCTGGAAAAGAAAGAGCTAGACTAGATTTCTTCATTTTAACCTTTTTCATTGGTGGACATTCCCATGCACGTTGAGAATAAGTATGAAATTGCCCAATTTTGTTTTTAGAGGGGTCACAGGTTGAAATGACTAAACTTTGATATATTTCGGTCCCTGAAAATCGTCTTAGAAAAAACAAAACAGTGCAGACCTTGATGAAAGTGGCATTTCATCTGGGTTTTCACTGTTTGCGAAAGTACCTGTACCAGTATCCAGAATGAAAAGGGTTAACGGAGCCGCGAGAAAGCGTTCGAACAGCGCATGTGCAGACCACTCTGTGCATCTATAGACAAAAAGCGAATGTTCGGCTCAGTCTGTGCATCTGTAGATGCATATAGATGCACAGACTGATCCGAACTTTCATTATTCGTACAATTGCTTCCTCATTTGACGTAGCATGTTCGAACGAACAGTGGACCTTTATTAATGCACAAAAATTGGGTACAGACTGATCCGATTATACACTGGTCACGCGGTCCACGTAAGGTTGGTGCTACTCTGATCCGAGCACAATTGCCATGGACAACAACAGAAATGATATTTTTTGTCTGATTAATTAAACTGATGTTCCAGTAGCTTTGATTAAAGTTGCGGATTATCTGAGAATTACGTGCTCTGTGTAGCACAAGCCTATTTTATAGTTTCGAGTCATTAATAATACTGTCTCCGAGTTCCACGATAGGGTTGCCCGAATTGTCGCGTGCTGGAAACACGGCTTAGATGCGGCCAGACTCCAGCACGCTTTGAATGGCACTAGCTAGTTTAATAAATTCCGCCGTTGTACGGTGGTCATCTGGTCGAGGCCTTCTCAAATACCACTTAAGCAATGTCAACAACGTCTTAGCTTTGTCATAATTACCTCTTTATCCGGTATCTGGCTACCGATTAAACAACTCATATATGCTCAATCACGTTATCAGCCAACAAATGAAATGACCACTCAAAAATTTCGCGACATTGTCACTCGGAGAGTTCTCACAAAAATTAATCCTGTTATTTTTACAAAAGACAAATAAAACGTATAATAGCTCGTGAATCTTTACTTTTGACAATTTTACTTTAATGGGTCGTGATTAATTGCCATAAAAGCAAGATCATTACATTAAAATCTTGTTAACAAAAAGCTCGCGTAAATATTTACACATATGATAAGGAAAAGCTCTATAATAATGGACACAATGCCCAAGACCGTTTCTCATATGTAATATAATTGGCACATTGCAAAAGAAAACTGGACTTGTCGCATGTGAGCAAAATCACTCTTTAAACGTGTATGCGCAGCTATCTAGTGGCGATAGAAGTCTAATATTTGGTACGAGCATTCATCTACTTAGATACTCTGGATATGGGAGCTGTGAATGTTCTGGCGAGACCGCTTTAGCGCAGGCTCGCCTGAACATTCGCTGCTCACATGTGCTAAGTGCCAAGATCTTATGCGCTGGCTCAATTGTGTATTACGAATAGGATAAAATCTTTGGTGCAAACATTCCAATATAGTCAACTTATAATACCAAAATTACCAAAACAAAAAGTGACTTTCTGGACCATAATCATCTAGACTGGCTCCAGTCCTTAAAACAATTTTCATCAATGTGACATATCGTGTACTTGTAGCCAGTCTAACTCTGATGGCTCTGTTTTAAAACAGAGCCATCAGAGTTAGACTGGCTACAAGTATATGATATGACACTTTTTATGAAAAATTGTTTTAAGGACTGGGGCCAGTCTAGTAATCAGCGAAAACGTGTAAACAGTTCGGTTACAAGCGTTGGAGAGTTACCATAGCTCCGAAAACATAAATGCTTATATGTTTTAAAACAGAGCCATCAGAGTAAGACTGGCTACAAGTATATGATATGGCACATTGATGAAAAATTGTTTTAAGGACTGGAGCCAGTCTAGTAATCAGCGACAACGTGAAAGCAGTTCGGTTACAAACTTTGGAGAGTTACCATAGCTTCGAAAAACATAAATGCTGATATGTTACGGGTTGTGTACAAAATATAAGCTCCGCCTACCTATTTTCTTACTCATTCAGCATGATTCTTTATCTTTTGATAGACATTTGGGATGTTATCATTTTCACTACATCTCTACAAACGCTGAAATTAATATGCTCCATCGATCAGAGTCATGGTATCAGAAAATGGAACGTTTTAGCTATGTAAAAACAACAACAACAACAACAACCGAATACCCAGATCAGCGCATGAATAGCGGCGTAAATATATATGCGATTATGGATACCTGTACTTTTAACAGTCTACTGTAGAACTGGACAGGTCCGTGGTAAAGTGCAGACTCGTTTGACCTGTGTTTGAGTTTTTCTCGATTTTATACCACAGAAAGGGACGAGGACCATTTTCTCATAGATAAGGCAGCACGGCCGTCGTGTTTGATCTTTGTTTTCATTTCCAAGATGTTTCGTGTAACACAATGTCAAAACATATACCTGGAAATCATTTGTAATGCAGAATGTTAATGCATGTAGTATTTTCTTTTTCCCTTTCATGTATTTACCCATGATGAATTGTCCTTGGCAAGAGGATTTGCTACTGCTCCTGCTACACATGTACTGCTACTGCTACTGCTTCAACAACAACCATTCATAACGATGATAATAATGACAACAATAAGATTTGTTTAGACCGTTTGAATGAATCAACTTATGAGAGAGAGAGAGAGAGAGAGAGAGAGAGAGAGAGAGAGAGAGAGAGAGAGAGAGATTTTCTACCATAGTATTAATTTGTGTCATGCTAGACAGTTGTTCCATTCTATTCTATTCCCAAAAGAAGTGTTTTATAATTAAACTCACCAGCAGTCTGTGAGCTCTCAATTAGTTTCAGCTGAGTCATGTCAGGGTACAACGTCCTTCTTTTATGATAAACTCATAGAACGAATAAAATATTTTGTGACAAATAAATGTGCACTCGGTAGACGTTGTCGTTAAATATCATACGAGGCAGAAAAGCATGAAGCCAATAGAGCAGATAAAGAAGTCTAAAAAATGAAAACACTATCATTGTTTGAAAATGAGTGGCGTGCCCATTTTATGGTTCCATTGGTTTCTCATACATACTTATTACACGGTTGAAGTATTTCTCTGAAGTTTCTGCGAAGTTCTAAAAATGACTCTGAATATTGTGATTGCTAATTTGTAAATTTCCGGATGTTTGTGGTGTCTGGACGTTTTTGTTTTTGAAAATTAACAGTTTTTCTTTCGAGCGAAATGATGAAAGCAAAGCCTGTCTTTGATGGAGTATCTAGAGACTCTTTCAACAGATAAATTGTTATAATGCATATACAGACTGTTTTTCAAGGAAGAAGATGGACATTGGGTAATTTCAAAATGTTACTGCATCACGTTCAGCAGCGGCTAAAATCTAGATTGATTCAACATTAAAGTGTTTGTAGAGAAAGACCCCACAGCACATTCAGTACAGACTAATGATCACACAGCACTCTCGGTAGATGCTTATAATTTATTGAGAGAAAGTTCCCATACTAGAAGAGAGAGAGAGAGAGAGAGAGAGAGAGAGAGAGAGAGAGAGAGAGAGAGAGAGAAATGGAATTTGATTTTTTCGATTCGATGGCGTAGATCACAAAGGATAGTGTATCTAGACACAGACCCCTTACATGTTAGTGATTGGAGGATTTTGATAGAAAAACGACAACAAAACAACACTTTTAGTAAAAGGTATTGTGTCTAGAGAAATATCGTAATAGTTAGTGTGCCGTATCACTGTTAGCAGAATAAAAAGATGCAAACCCGGAAGATTACACAACACTTTCAACAGAGGATAGTGTATTGAAGGAAGTCTAGGAGCTAGACGAAAAGAATACTTCGTGTACATTAAAGTTTCCGTAGAGGGCAAAGATCGTACATCTCCAGTTGAATTGAGTATAGCTTGGGACCTGAATGTAGCATGCGATACTGGGTGGCAATCACGGCTCAGGATTGCTCTTTTTATTCTGTGTTATGATAAAATATTATCTGATTTCATGGTCAAAAAATAAGAATGTAAAACTAAATTTCTACATGCAGTGTAATTAAAAAATAACAAAGTACAATCATTTTTATTCACTTTATCATAAGAATATCGTCTAGAATCAGACGACACTATTATCACATCTTAAAGGAATCTTCAATTTTGACACCTTACAAAATTCCGCGCATTATCTGCTTATACAGGTAAGCGGCAACTTCAAAGGGATTCATACAGTTACCTAACAATAACGTCTCTAATATATTAACCCATTGACAATAATAGAATATTTTGCGTGAAAAGGAACATGACATACACACAGACCAGCAAAGCCCTGGTAAGCCCTGCGCAATATTGCGCAGGGCTTACCAGGGCTTTGCTGGTCTGATAAATAAATCAGTTACATATAATTCTAAAATACGCAGAAAAAGTTTTTCTGCACAGTCAGGCAAGAGCATTTCAAAATTTTAGTCCTTTGTGATTTGTGTCGTTTTCTAACGACCCTGCCAGTTATTAAGTGGTTGTTAGAATAATGCTTGACATGATAGCTCTATTTTCACATGCATTATTTCTATCGCTTCCCATGATTGTGTCTCGACAATTTCTGACGGCGAACTTGAAATGCGCATTTAATCACATATTTTAACACATGTATAGCCCTTCTGCTATATAAGAACTTCATGCGGAGCTTGAGCATCCACCCTTCAAAAATCTGAATTTTTATGCACACATTGAGCTTTCGCCAAGCAAACGTCAGCATTCACCTATCAAACGTCTGCATTTCCGCGCATATATCGAGCATTCGCCCATCAAACGTCTGAATTGGCACTTAAATAATGACCTATTTTATCGAACGTCTGATATTGCACGTACATATTGAACATTCATCCATCAAATGTCTGCATTTGCATGTTCATACTAAGCATTCATCCACCAACGGTCTGAATTTGCACGTACATATTGAGCATTCACACATTAAACGTCTGAATTTGCAAGTATGTATTGAAAGTCATACATCAAACATTGGAATTTGCATGTACATATTTAGCATTCACCCACCAACCCTCTGAATGTGCATGTATACATATTGAGCATTTAGCCATTAACTCTCTGAATGTGAATGTAAACATACTGAGCATTCACCCACCAACACACTGAATTTACATGTATACACATTGAGCATTCACCCATCAACCCTCTGAATGTGCGGGTATACATATTTAGGATTTATCCATCCACCGTCCGAATGTGCAGGTATATATATTGGACATTCACTCATCCACCGTCTGAATGTGCATGTATACCTATTGTGCATTCATCCATCAAACGTTTGAATGTGCATATATGCCCAATGAGCATTCATCCATCAAACGTTTCAATGTGCACTTATACATTTAGAGCATTCACCAATTCATCGTCTGCATGTGCATATAAACATATTAAGCATTCAACCATCCAACGTCTGAATATGTAGGTAAACGTATTGAGAATTCATCCATCAACCTTCTGAATGTGCATGTAAACAAATTAAGCATTTACCCATCCACCGTCTGAATGTGCAGGTAAACATATTTTGCATTCAACCATCCATCGTCTAAATGTACTGTAACAGGCGAACATATTGAGCAGTCACCATTACATCGTCTGAATGTGCATGTATACATATTGAGCATTCGCATATCCATCGTCTGAATGTGCATGTATAAATATTGAGCATTCACCCATCCATCGTCTGTGTGTGCATATACACATATTGAGAATTCACCCATCCACAGTCTGATTGTAAATGTATACATATTGAGTATTCATCCATCCACAGTCTGAATGTAAAGATTTACATATTGAGCATTCACCCACCAACTCTCTGAATGTGCAGGTAAACATATTGAGCATTCTCCCATCAACCCTCTGATTGTGCAGGTAAACATATTGAGCATTCATCCATCCACCGTCTGAATGTGCAGGTATACATATTGAGTATTCACCCATCCGCCATCTGAATGTGAAGGTATACATATTGAGCATTCATCCATCAACTCTCTGAATGTGCATGTAAACATATTGAGCATTTACCCATCCACCGTATGAATGTGCAGGTATACATGTTGAGCATCCACCCGTCTACCGTCTGATTGTGCAGGTATACATATTGAGCATTCAACCACCCACCGCCTGAATGTGCAGGTGAACATATTAAGCATTTATCAATTAACTCTCTGAATGTGCATGTAAACATATTGAGCATTAATCCATCAAACGTTTAAATGTGCACGTATACATATAGAGCATTCACCCATCAATCGTCTGCATGTGCATATAAACATATTGAGTATTCACTTATCTACCGTCTGAATGTGCAGGTGAACATATTGAGAATTCATCCATCAACTCTCTGAATGTGCATGTAAACATATTGAGCATTCATAAATCCACCATCTGAATGTGCAGGTATACATATTGAGCATCCACCCGTCTACCGTCTGATTGTGCAGGTATACATATTGAGCATTCAACCACCCACCGCCTGAATGTGCAGGTGAACATATTGAGAATTCATCCATCAACTCTCTGAATGTGCATGTAAACATATTGAGCATTCACTCATCAACCGTCTGAATGTGCAGGTATACATATTGAGCTTCACCAATCCACAGTCTGAATGTGCATGTATACACATTGAGCATTCACCCGTCAACCATCTGAATGTGCATGTATACATAATGAGCATTCACCCATCAACCCTCTGAATAGGCAGGTATACATATTGAGCATTCACCCATCAACCGTCTGAACGCGCAGGTATACATATTGAGCTTTCACCCATCATTCGTTTGAATGTGCAGGTGTACATATTGAGCATTCACCCACCCACCGTCTAAATGTGCATGTAAACATATTGAGCATTCACCCATCCACCGTCTTAATGTGCATGTATACATAATGAGCATTCACAAATCAACCGTCTGAATGTGCTTATATGCATATTGAGCATTCTTCCATCAAACGATTGACTGTCCATTTATGCATATTGAGCATTCATCCATCAAACGTTGGAATATGCATTTATGCATATTGAGTATTCAAATATCAAACGTTTGATAGTTCACCTATACATATATAGTAATCACCCATCCACCGTCTGAATGTGCTTGTTTTCATATTGAGCATTCACCCATCCACCGTCTGAATGTGCAAGTATACACATTGCTCATTCACTCATCAACCCTCTGAAAGTGCATATATACATATTAAGCATTCATCCATCAACCCTCTGAATGTGAATGTATACATATTGAGCATCAATCCTTCAACCCTCTGAATGTGCATGTATACATATAGAGCATTCACCCATACATCGTCTGCATGTGCAGGTAAACATATTGAGAATTCATCCATCCACAGTCTGAATGTGCATGTATACATATTAAGCATTCACCCATTAACCGTCTGAATA
Organism: Loripinus fragilis; assembly: GCA_964019695.1. Lineage (NCBI taxonomy): Eukaryota > Metazoa > Mollusca > Bivalvia > Lucinida > Lucinidae > Loripinus > Loripinus fragilis. The sequence goes on along the minus strand of OZ026521.1, from coordinate 41,323,077 downwards.
TGCATGTATACATATTGAGCATTCATCCATCAACTTTCTAAATGTGCATGTATACATATTGAACATTCACCCATCAACACTCTGAATGTACATGTATACATATTGAGCATTCACCCATCAACTGTCTGAATGCGCAGGTATACATATTGAGCATTTACTCATCAACCGTCTGAAAGCGCAGGTATACATATTGAGCTTTCACCCATCCACCGTGTGAATGTGCGTGTATACATATTGAGCATTCACCCATCACCGTCTGAATGCGCAGGTATACATATTGAGCTTTCACCCAACAACCGTCTGAATGCGCAGGTATACATATTGAGCTTTCACCCTTCCACATTCTGAATGTACATGTATACATATTGAGCATTCACCCAACAACCGTCTGAATATGCAGGTAAACATATTGATTATTCACCCATCAACCCTCTGAATGTGCATGTATATATATTTAGCATTCACCCATCAACCCTCTCTATAAGCAGGTATTCATATTGAGCATTTACCTATCCACCGTATGAATGTGCAGGTATACATATTGAGCATTCATCCATCCACAGTCTGAATGTGGATATATACATATTGAGAATTCATCCATCCACAGTCTGAATGTGTATATATACATATTGAGCATTCACCCATCAACTTTCTGAATGTGCATGTATACATATTGAGCATTCATCCATCAACCCTCTGAATACGCATATATACATATTAAGCATTCATCCATCAACTCTCTGATTGTGCACGTATACATATTGAGCACCCATCCTTCAACCCCTGAATGTGCATGTATACATATATAGCATTCACCCATACATCGTCTGCATGTGCAGGTAACCATATTGAGAATTCATCCATCCACAGTCTGAATGTGCGTGTATACATATTAAGCATTCACCCATCAACTCTCTGAATGTGTATATATACATATTGAGCATTCACCCATCAACACTCTGAATGTGCAGGTATACATATTGAGCATTCACCCATCCACCGTTTGAATGTGCAGGTATACATATTGAGCATTCACCCATCCATCGTTTGAATGTGCAGGTGTACATATTTAGCATACACCTATCCATCTTCTGAATGTGCAGGTATACATATTGAGCATTCACCCATCCACCGCCTGAATGTGTATGTATACATATTGAGCATTCACTCATCAACCCTCTGAATGTGCATATATATACATTGAGCATTCATCCATCAACTCTCTGAATAAGCATGTTTACATATTGAGCATTCACCCATCAACCCTCAGAATGTGCATGTATGCGTATTGAGCATTTACCCATGAACCATCTGAATGTGCAGGTATACATATTGAGCATTCTTCCATCAACTCTCTGAATGTGCATGTATACATATTGAGCATTCACCCATCAACCCTCTGAATGTGCATGTATACATATTGAGCATTCATCCATCCACCGTCTAAATGTGCAGGTACACATATTGATCATTCATCCACCAACCCCTTGAATGCGCACGTATACACATTGAGCATTAATTTATCAAACGTATGAATTCGCAAGTACATATTGAGCATTCACTCATCAAACCTCTGAATTGACCTACAGACAACTTGTCGACAAAAATGCACCGACTGACATCCAGTTGTCGTGTCGATGAGTTGGTTGTCTGTGAAAATTTGCTGTCTCAGCCAGTTGACTGTCGAATCCGCCATCAGAGCCGATCGGTGCTACCAAAGCCATTCTACATATTCAGAGCCATTTGATCCAGACCCGAGCCATTGGCTCCGATCGAGAGTTGTCCTACCAGCTAGAGGTAACAGAGAAATATGCCACAAGACGACACACTTCAGTCGGTTGAGAGCCCGCTGACTTCAAATTATCTAAAATATGTCAAAGGGTCATTAGATTTCAAATAAAGCGTAATTTCTTTCAAGGTCCCAGCTTGATTTGATTTTGGTGTTGACTGCACGCAACATGCATTCATTGGTAATTATAAAAAATAAATCAAAATTCAATTTGTTCCTGCGGAGATCTTAACTATCCCACGGCCTTTGGAATGGTCTGACAGGCCTTTCGTGTATAGAGTATGCCGACGTTTTCAGTGACTCTTTTAACCAAATGACATTTGGGCCAGTACAAGGGATTTCGGTACTTATTACATCATCGAGCAATGAAGGCTCGGGCGAGTCTGCACATATGCAGACTCGCCAGAGCCTTCGTTGCTCGCATACCCAAAATATGGATAAAGATGAAGACCCAGGCCAAAACTGAGAACTATTTCCCCGCTGGATACGTCAGCACGGGCGCTTATTAGAGATATGAAATGAAACAATTTAAATTGAAGGTAGAAAGGTGTTTCGCTTCGATTTCCAACCAATGGCGGGTTTGATTTGTTTGTTACTGGGCGAAGCCATTTTTTTAATGAGCGAGCGCTTGCTATCGTTCAACAATGCAATAATAACACTGACGAGCGCTCGTTGAGGCGCTCGCATTGTTGGACTCGCCTCTGGATTGAGCCAATTTTGAGATAACAAGGAATAACGTACGGGCGCCCAGGTTGTCTAATGCACTCGAGGATGTGCAAAGATACTTGTTTAACAGCCCTCACTGCAAGGCGCCCGCGCTTCTTGCACTGGATGAAGAGATCAATGAAATTATATGTTAGAAACTCCGCCAACAATAATCATGGAAATATTCTTTGTAAAGATAATAGTCTATTCAATATTGTATGAGCACAATCACCCACTGGGAAAACGACTGAGCGTCTTAACTCTTTGCTTACTGGGTAATTTTTTATGTTTTTTGTCGTCTGCTGATTTTTTTCAAAATCAACTTTTTTGAAAAATTCTTTCAGGAATACTATCAGAATGTCAAACAGTTTGGGTCCAGATCAGGCCCGACTTAAAGTCGGGCCTGATCTGGGTCAAAACTGTTTGCAAATGTTATCAGCAGACGACGCCAGTAGGCAAAGAGTTAACACTGCCACCCTTGGGCCAGTGTAGTAGACCATTCCATGAACGAATCTGGACGTTTCCATTGCTGAAAACTGTGTGTCGGCCATATTAAAACGCAACGACAAACGGCGTAGATTGTGATGAGACGGCTTGAGCCGTCTCATACTACTCTGCACTGTTTGTATCAGCAGGCAGGGTTTTTGCAGGATCTAGCAGGGCAACTCTCTGCATTCTGCGCAACTGCATGTTTTGCCGTTTGTGGATTCTTTTATTTAAATTTTTTTGTCAAATAATTATTTCTGGAATACTATCAGCAGAATGTCAAACAGTTTGGATCCAGATCAGGTTCAAACTGTTTACAATTGTTATCAGCAGACGACAAAAGTTGCCACTAGCAGGGAAAAGAGGTAAATTGGTTATTGTGGCAAGACAGTTGTAGTTAACAATCTAGCAAATAAAATCTAGCAAAAACAGGCTCTTTGAGGTTTGTGTCTGTCTGGCTAAGGCCCTGGTCGATCAGTTCATTTATTGAGTTACTAACGAACGTGCCCAAGAAGCTTACTGATCAGAACGAAGATGAAAATGATGCAAATCATTAACCCATTTAAGCCTGTCGTCCTTTTCGTGGGGCATGGGCAAACAGTGCAGAACCGCCGCAGAACGCGGCGTCTGATCAGGGTCTCCACTGTTTACTCACAGAATGTTCTATCAAGATTTGAACACTGGATTTGAATAAAAAATGAAAAAAATCACCTAACACCCCTTAAAAATGGAAATTGACTGGTCCAATTGATAAGAACGGGACATTCTATTCGGCTTAAATGGGTTGATATGCTGAGATACAAGACATTTAACTCTTTGCATGCCTATACATATGAGCCCCCTTTCCAGAAATTCTGGATCCGCCCCTGAACTTCGAATACTAGACGCCATGCTATTTTAATAAAAACGTCATGAACGTCTAAGCACCCTAGTTTTGATCTTCCTGAGGAAGAGAGAGAGAGAGAGAGAGCTGGTTACTTTACTTTAACTGTCCTCCTGATGTCTTGTGACTGTTGGTGTTCTTTGACTTTCCTCACGGCGTCTGCAGTGTGGTGGTATTTCCTGGTCATACTCACTTACTTTTTGAATAGTCACATTACCTGCCTTCTTCCATCCCCAACGCTGGCATCCTGTTGCAAACGAAAAATCGTATTGTGTTGGAATTCAGCATTTTCCTTGCATGGTCGTCGTTTCGTTGCCACGCGAACTTTGTGACAACGAAACAACGACCATGTAATTGGAAAAATGAAAGAACCAGTGGATTGTCTCTGCGATGAGAAAATTGTGTCATTTTCTTTGCCGATATCATGGGTATATCAATTTCAAAATTTCCCAGAGGGCAGCTTTGAAGCGGACTCGTGCAAATAATAATTTGAATAAGTAAGTATACTTAACGGAACTAATGCCCCTCGACGATAAGTGGTCACGTTGAAAAGGAACACTTTATCTTTAAAGAAAATATTATGAAAATAACTTTATCTGTGGCTAAATCACTGGCGATCAGTAATGGACCTCATTAACACGAAAGAGACATTTTCCAATCCGCGATCAGACCGCTTTATCACAATATTTAAGATTCGTTTGACGAAAAGTGAAGAGCCTGGCCAGCTCGCGCATCGGATGACAAAGGTCTTCACATTTCATCTTTTTTGTGCCCAATTTGTCCACGACCATTGTACGAAGAGCAACTATTTGTGTGTATTGTCGCAGACAGGAAGCACCCTAGCACGCATAAGGTATCGTCAGGTCTCGCGAGAATGGAGATGCGACAGATATGCTATACAAGTATTAGCTTTTCAAAAAAGCTGGCGGCCTTACGACCCGTCATTGTATGTATTCTTGCACACTGTTTGCTTCCATTTTGATCTTCCCGAGCCAGTCCATGTACATTTGTTCTAAGCTATGATGATTAACGTCCGAGCTGTGATTTGTTTACCATTTTACACATGCTTCCAGCGAGTACAGGTCTGCTGGATCTTAAGTATCCGGCTAATGCATGACCATTTATAGTCTATAGTGAACAAGATATGTTATGGTCATGGATCTAGCATGCGAAACATTTATGGAACATTATTTGACAACAAACAACCCATTTTTTACGATATTTTTCTAAAACTGAGGCCAGAAATCAAGTTCACAGTGACCCCTTAACTGTATACGACACTCCAAGATGTTTCCACAAACCAAATTTGGGATTCCAATGTCAAATAATATAGGGTTTATGCTCGTGACATGACAACCAGGATGGATCAACACACGAATTTTGGCATTCCAACCTATAATAATGTACGAGATATGCTCCAGACATGATGTGAACACTCAAACACTTGACACTAAGGACCGGCAGTGTAATTGCTGTATGCCTCCCTTGGGAGCATAAAAACCTGTTTGTCATGACTGTCACAAGACAGTGCCTGAATTCATATTAATTTCATATGATGTGGATAAAAATCACATTAGTACGTTTACTGATGTGAAAGCCGCTGGCACGTTTTGCCAATTAATGGCGTTTTGACTTGGCGACGTTTAACTGTTAATTTCTTACGCACGACCTTTATGCTAACAGTGTTTATCTCCTTACGGTTAAGTTGAGTTCGGTCTAAAGTGTGATTTGTAAAAAGTTTATATATAAGCGGAAGGCCGCAACAATATTGGCGGTTAACGCCTACCTTGGGTATATAAAATCCGCTTCAGTTTGCTTCGCGCTATAGGTAAACCTAAACAGATTCGCTCCAGTTTGCTTCAGCAATAGTTAAACCTACAGAAAAGAAACATTCTGTCTTGTTGTGTTATTCTTTCGTGCACGTCTGATTGTTGATGCCTTGTGGTCACCTGCTGGGAAAGAGCTGACCTCTTGGCTCTCGTTTGTGATGTCTAATTGTGACGTTGTCACTTTCCAATTGGAATCCTGGGTCAGGTGTGGTGCTTGATTGTCTCGGTTCCTGATCTTTGCCCTCTTTCTTAATTCGAGAACCAGTCCACGTTATTTGGTTCCCCACTCGTTGTTCGGCAGCAAATAAAATACCCAGGTTCGATGGATTTGATGTGTGATTTGCACAAAGGTTATATATACGGCTGGCCGACCGTAATAGAGGGGTTAAGAATATAAAGTAAACGTTATTATGTCACTTCGAGAGTAGAAATACATATTATTATTGAAGAAGAATAATATGGTCCGCTTATGCTTCTATATGAAATAGTTTGTTGCGCAATCTAAATTGTGTTTTCTGGACTGTTGCATTTTAAATCTTTTGAAATGACATCTTTTAATGCATTTGTCGGAGACTGATCGATCACACAGACTTCTAAGACGAGAATCCAATTGTTTTAAAGACAAGAAACGATACATAATGGTAAACACACGCCTATAAATTTGATGCTAGAAAGTGGATCGGCCTCTGTGTATTTAAATAAGCTTACGAAAAACATTGTAACGACGGGGAAAAATCGGCGTTTTCGTCGCACGGGAGACGAACTTGAAATTGTATCTATACAGGCCTTTAAGCCCGATACACACGATGAAACTTTTGTCTGCAACTTTTGTATGTTTCATACTCTACTGTCCAGACGATGAAACTTTTGTATGCAACTTCACATTACCTGTTGCTCTTTCCCGCTAAAATTATGCATATATGCATAAAGCCTTTGTCAACATGGTGCTTACTGAGGAGGACGAAATTGTTGTCCCATTGTGTCTGATTGTCATTGCACTTGCAATGCAACATTTAAATGGACCGCGAATAATACGAAGTTGCTGGACATGAAGATGGATTCAACGAAGAAATGTAAATGGGGCTCACCATGCTTTGTTAGAGGAACTACGAAATGAGGACCCAAAGAGCTTGAAAATATTTTAAAGACCCCTTTCTTAATTGTGTATACACATTTGTAGGAATTACAGGTAAACTGACCTTCAGAAATAGCCGAGCTGTGATTGGCAAATAGTCTGGAAAGGTTGCAGACAAGTTTCAGGAAATAGAGCAGTGTCCTATTCGATGAAACAGTTTCATGAACCATAAAAAATCTCTTGAAACATGTTTCTCCGAAGTACACACCATGAAAATATATTTCTCAGCTTATTCGTTTTGCTAGAGTGTGCTCTAATGTTGATGACTTCAACAACAGAAACTTATTTTAAACTGCTAAATTATTAAAACAAGGTTATAGATATCTTAAAATTCGAAAAGCATTTTCTAAATTATACTACAGACACTCAGAGTTAATTGTAAAATACAACATTGGGTCAAAAACTCTTCTGCAACAAGGCATATCAGAACCTATATTTTATGGTAATTTAGTCTATAAATTCAAACGAATTGTTGGAAAACCTAATTTAAGTGATCAATTCAAAAAGATAGTAAAACGTTATATAAGGGTTGGATATCATTTGGATATCATGCGACAGTCTGCATGCCTAGTTTTAAACCCAATCACGGTTTATAGCTATGGTTTCCTCTTTAATTGCACGACGGTGGGTCAGGCCTCAGACTCTATGACGGCTCTGACGTAAAGCTTTAATCGGTGGGTTGGTGCCTGATGCTTATCTATAGCTGGACCCACCGTGGCTCAACTTGAGGTTTTCTTTAGCTCTGACTATCTGTGAGACATAAGCCCCCCGGTGGCTTAGGCTGCTGTCCGTTCTAAGGCGGTGGTTCTGTTATTGTTGACTTTTTGTTTATTGTTACTCCCATTGTGGGAGTCTGTAATTGCTCTATGTTTTGTTGTACGTTACTTTATGTCCATTCTAGTATTGCAATCATCTTGATGGGGAAGAGAGAGCTGATTGCTTTGCTTAATTTGTCTTCCTGGTGTCTCGTGATGGTTGAGCAGCTCTTCCTCGCGGTGCCACGGGGTTGTCTGCAGTTTGTGATTGTGGTATTTCCTGATCATACTCACTTACTATTTTTTTTGTCTGCAACACTGAGTTGCAGACAAAAGTTTCATCGTGTGTACCGGGCTTTAGTATTAAATTGTCAGCTTTTTGAAAAAGAAAAAAAAAGGAAACTAATGGTTGGTTTAGCCCAAGAATTTTGTTTGGGAAAGTCTCCAGCCCCAGCATTTTGTTCGGGAATGTCCCACATGCACATATTCAATCCCATGCACACTGTGACACGCATGTGCCTTCATTTGTGTTTGGAGATTGCGCGAGTTGGATATTTTTACCACAAAAAAAGAAATAATTGATGGAGTAATTCATCCTCTGCTTATCAGCCTTTTCGAAAGAATTATAGTCATTTTCAACCCTATTACAATGCCATTGGATATAATTAATACGTTAATGAAACGCAGCTACCGTACCCTGACGTTTTTGATGACTTAATCAGCTAAACAGAGGCATTTTTCTTTTCCTGCAAAATAAATGAGCATACCACGCCCATCTAAAACTAAACGCAAATCAAATCATTGTTAACTCTTTGTCTTCTAGTGCCGTTTGCTGATAATCTTGGCAAACAGTTTGGACCTGATCTGGATTCAAACTGTTTGACACTCTGATGGTATCCCTGAAAGAATTTTTCGAAAAAGTTGATTTTGAAAAAAAAAAATTAGCAGACGACACTTCAAAAAGCATGCAAAATTACGCAGTTGGCAGAGGTTAAATCTAAACCAGGAAAGATCCAAATCAGTCGGCTTTTCTTTATTTTTTTTAAAAAAGCCGACTGTTTTGACTCTCAACTGCTCTAAATGCAATACCGTGGCTAGGGTCAATAGGGATTGGTTAATAACACATTTAGCCGTTTTGTTGAAGAACTCACACGATCTGACAGTTTCCCTAATAAGATGCTCTTCATGTCATGAATGCTTGTCCGCCCATTTGATTTTCTCATTAAGATGGTGAGCATATGTAGCAATGTTCAGCCATTTACTTGAATACTAGTGTCAGGCAATGTACCTAGTCAGCTGGGCCAGTCCCGTGTTTACTTCATGCCATGCCAGAGTTCATGGGGTATCACTAAATAACGAAACCACGCACACTGGTTGCATTGATACTCAAAGGTCAGTATTTGAAGAATGCTTCTGGTCGGAGACAATGACACTGGTTGTTTAGGCATTTACTTTTCCAAGATACATGTAATTCATCTTCAGAATGTTGTTTCAACATCTTGGCGAACCAGAAAAATGAGCATCTTTGTATGCTGTTCATTAAAATAAGCTGCTAGCGGTGAGGCAAGTTTTATTTGTGAGTCTTTTTCCATGGGCCACAGTTTTCACTTCGAGGTTTGCAGTTCGAACTAAAATGTGTTGGCTTGTAAATAAAATTACATCCTACCTAAATTTAATTCGTCTTACACGGGACATAGATATTGGCATGGATCCACTTAAATATTGTAAGAATTAACTGTACACCGTAAAAATAAGTGTGAGTTGATACCAAAAGAGGTGGCAGCTGGGCTGCCATCCATTTTGATGTAAGCTTAAACTAACTTTCCTACTGAACCATCTTGAGGCCAACATTTCTCCAGCAAAATTGTGCGAATGTGATTAACCAAATTTGTTTAAATCGACATTTTACAAAGTCCCACAACAAAAACAAGGACCAGTGCAATTCAATTAGTCAATTTGTAGAACTTTTAATGAAAACATGCGTTGTCTCTCACGCCCCTAAACCACCCCTGTGGAGCCCTAAGTGATTCTTTACTTTCAAATGCTTTAGTTTCAAGGATATGAAAATTCAAAACATGCATAGCTTTCTAATCATCATTATGTGAGTGCTGATATAGACTGGCTTCAGTCCTTAAAACAATTTTCATCAATGTGTAATATCATATACTTGTAGCCAGTCTAACTCTGATGGCTCTGTTCTTAAAACCATACTGTGTGTATGCGAGCAGCGAAGGTTCTGGCGAGTCTGCTCATTTGCGCAGGCTCGCTTGAACATTCGTTGCTCGACAAAGCGGTATGTAAAAAAATCTCATGATTTGGTGATCGCATACGAGTAAGTTCATTCTTGAAGCATGCCTGCACAGCTATCTAGTGGGACTAGGGGCTTAACCTTTGGTCTGAGTCGTCATCATCTTCCATATTTAATGTACATGTATGAGAACGAAATAATCGCGCCCTTGCTTACACAAGTTGGACATGGGAAGCAAGAAGGTGTCAAAAGGCATTGTTGGTGCGAAGGAATTTGTCATTTCTGCTGCTGCTTCTGCTGCTGCCGTTGCTGCTACCATCGACGACGATAATGACTACAACGACGACGACGACGACGATAACGGATGATGATGATGATGATGATGATGATGATGATGATGATGATGATGATGATGATGATGATGATGATGATGATGATGATGATGATGATGATGATGATGATGATGATGATGATGATGATGATGATTTAAATATAATTTTAGGGGGAAATGTCGAAAATCGATTTTTGAAATTAATGAAAATTCGCATGGAACAGTACAAATTCAGTTAACATTACTTGAGTCTTGAACAAAATATAGACAAAAATGTATACAAAAAATCTTGTTATCTGACAGAGCCATGATTGTATCATGAAAATGTTATCTTATCTGTACGGAATGGAATGATTCTACCGTATTTCTGTACATTACATCTGTTTTACTGTCACTTAATGAGCCAAAACAAAAACAGTAATTTATAGATCTCAAGATTGATCAGATAAGCAGAGCTTAGAATTGTTTGTTTGTGTTGTGGTTTTACGACACAGTCAACAACGTTTCAGTCAAGCCATTTCTCTAGACAGCCTGAGAGAGAGAGAGAGAGAGAGAGAGAGAGAGAGAGAGAGAGAGAGAGAGAGAGAGAACAGGACAATATATATCGAGAAAAACAAAGTTCTCCTTCCTAAATACCCATGGGTGAAAGTTTACTGGATTATTTCTGAATTCAATATTTTGAGGCTGACTTTCGATAGAAAGTCAGCCTCAAAATACTGAATAAGGCATAATTTAGTAGCTTCTCTAATTTATCATCAGTACATCTAAAATAATTGACCATTTAATCTTGAAATTGTTATAATTCATAGGCATACTTCAAGATATAAGATTTGAATAAGGAAATTTCAGGATTCTTGAAAATTCTACATTTCACATATGAATACCCCGCCTGCTGCAGGTACAACAGGCTCGTGCACTACAATAGATGCTATAAATACGTAATATATATTATATATGGTATACGCACGAGATTATGGTACAAATGAGACCCAAGAAAGAATCAACATCAAAACGTGGGATCTGGGCAACAATACAAAATGGCCACTCACGGTGCTACCTGCTCCACCATGGAAATTCCTGCAAAAATATTCGTATGAGGGGCAAATCCATTTCAGCAGCTAAGGCCCACAGGGGCGGATGCAGGATTCCATGAAAGGGGGTTCATATGCATAAAGGTAAGGTGTTGGGGTTCGTTTTGCTGAAATTGTCTATTTTTTCTAAAATATCCCATGAAAATGAAATAATTTGGTCTCACTGAGACCAAATTATTTCATTTTCACAGGATATTTTAAAAAAACGGGGGGGGGGGGGGGGGGGGGGTTAGCCCAGACTAGCCCTCTTATGACTTTTTATGGGGCTGTTTGGTGGTACGAAGATGATAGGACATTCTCCATTAGGCAACCCTTACCAACTTCAGCACGAAATATATCGTGGAGTGCAAGGTCTACACTGATGTAGGCGGTATAAAATAGTTACATCATGTTTTCCAGCTGTCCTTAAGATAATCCACTCGTTAAAGCTCGTGGATTATCGCCACGTACAGCCGGGTAAGCCCTAATGGAATCTTATTTTGTAGTGTTGCACAGATCAGACGTTTAGAGGTTGATCCTTGAATACTTGTGTTTGCCAGGGCTACTCTGGACCCTGATTGACCCTTTCCTTACACCCCCATGTATTAAGGTTATTTCCGAAACAAATAAAGTTACCAATTTGTCTAAGTCATATTGAAGAGGCCATATTGTTTCTATCCTAGCAAATGTAAGTGCCTGATGACAGTTGATATTAGCGGATTGATGTTTCAGAAGTATGGGTGTAGTTGAGAGATAAGAGCTGAAGAAATGGTAAACTTCCATGTCACCTGACAAACCTTATCTTCTAACACATACTCACCCCCAATTAGCATGTCTGAAATCATTTGTTACCGTGCTTGAAGGCTCCTGTATGGCATACATGTTTACAAATAGTGAAAAGAGCCCACCGTCCGCGACTTTGTGGTATTTGTTGTTGTTGCCATGGCATATATAATTGACTAAGTTTACAACATGTATGGTGGTGTAGCATGAGATAGCCCTTTCTGTGAAAGGTACCTGTATATATTGTCTCATGGTATCACAACATTAAAATGACCCACCCAGCTCATCGTCATCTCCGCTTGCGGAGATGACGATGAGATGGGTGTGTCATTCAATAAATTCGCCACTTTCCTTTGCGACAGCTTTCGACAACTGGCAAGCTTTTTTGAAAAGCTTATACTTGTATGATTCTGTTGTTGGTTGTTACTCCCATTTCGGTCTAGCTTGATGATTGTCACGCTGAGGAAGAGAGAGCTGGTTGCTTTACGAACCGTAATCTTGTTTGCATGTGTGTGATGTAATGCCACTTCGGCTGGTTTGTTGTCTGTGATTGTGACATGTCCTGACCATCTTTTTGTGATTGTATGTCCTTTATAGCGTTTATTAGACTGATATTCAGTTTCCAATGCCAATTTCATTTTACTTCATATAATGTCTTCAATCCTCTCTAATAGCACTTTGAGAACTGAAGTAGTTCATGAAGTGAAATATATTTCATAAAAAATAAAATGAAAAAATAATATACGAAGGAGACTTGCATAAATCTAAGCGAATATTTGTTACATTGTTTTGAACAATATTACAAATATCAACAACCCTACAGAATTTTCCACAACCCTCGGTCAACTCTGACGGATCCCGACTCTGGTATTTTCCCACAAATCCATTGTTTATTGGCATTAGAGTTTGATTCTTTCTAGAATCTTCAAAGGAAATTACCACCACCCAATTGGCCATCTTATTAGTTGTATGTTTATATGAAATAGCATCTAAAAACTTCAATATTTACCATAGTGGAATTGAATCCTTATCAAAACAGTCTCTGTAGAAATTAGCTGAACGTTCTCATGCAGATTTGTTTTGGCTCTGTACTTTGAGAGCAGGCAGCAGTGTACAATCAGAACTTTCTTGAAAACATATCAGGAAATATTTTCCATTCAGTTAAGAACATTGGTTCGATTTGTATATGCAAATATCTCGAAAAAATGGACTAAGACATGAAGGCGAATGTCTACCCTTAATCAAAGGTATCTTAAGTTGGGCTTTAAAACGCTTCGATACCTATTTTGATTTGTTAAAGTAGAGTATCGCGATAAGGGGTGTGGCGTGAGAATTACTGCACTTTCCAATAATATAATAAAAGTAAGATAGAATGCAAAGATCAGGAATCGACAAAATCAATTACCACACCTGACCAAGGACACCACACGGGAAAGTGACAAAAACCTCAAGAAAAAATGAATCTGTTGTTTTCAGATTTTGTAGGTTCTCTTCAGATACGTTTTCTAGATTATTTGGTTTACAACCATTAAGCTCTTGCATAACTTGCTACCATATTATGAGAAATATTGAATTCACATGTACCTAAACTAATAAGCAAAAGCGGTGCTTTTGATGTAACAAGGCATGAAGTCGTCGCGCGCAATTAAGATTGTAAGAGACGGCTGGGAAATTCGTCATGACACCTCGGAGACGTCGGAATCCCAAGTTAACGTCACATGTCGTCACCTTACATCCCTAGCAATCTCTTAATGTATTTTCAATTGCTACGGGACATGTGTTTATGTCGTTTACCTACAATTTGATACCCCTTCGCTTTTGTTTAACGATTTTGTTACGTTCTTTCTTTCGTTGAATGCATGTAGATAATGTAGACCGCATGTTGCGTGAATGTCTGCCCTCTGAGGAATAGCCACGCCATGAGAAAATGTGTCTTCGGGATTTCCGACCAGGTAAGATTCAAACCAGCCTCCTTAGCTACACAAACAAGCTACAGCATTGAAATTCTGGATTTAGCAAGAGTTGGTATCCTGCTCTCTAGGCAGCGAACTAAAAGGTGCTGATCAGACTGCGCGGATGCGCAGGCTGATCTGCGCCTTTATTGTTCGCATTTGTCATTAAGCAGGTTTTCGCATGACGTGTCTCTAATATTCAAGAATCTTCATGAAAGGGCTGTTTCTCTGGACCGATACACTGAAGGCACATGCCATTCAGCACATCAGCACAGGCTGAAATGAGTATACATTGTTCACTTGGAGCCCCTTTACCAGTAAGCGTGGTAGCTCAGAGGTTAGGCACTTGCCTCTGGTGCTAGAGGTCCCAGGTTCGATTCCCGCTCGCGGCGAGAAAAATTCGGTGTCCGAACACGCTTTCTCTAGTGTCATTTGCAGGGATGACACTAGATAAGTGCATCGTCCTTCGGATCGGGACGTTAACTGGATGTCCCCTGTGCAGGGAAAGTCACCCCCTGTGCAGGTTAAAGAACCCTACGGTAATTTCGATATGGTTACTCGTAGGCTTTCATCCTGCAACCCGGAGTGTACAAAGTACACCTGCCGATAATACTCGAAAGAGGGTCTGGCAGTATATAGAGAAAGAAAGAAAGAAAGAAAGTATCTAATCTAGTAGGCAATGGACGAGCATCCTTCGGCGGGCTTTGCCTGTGCTCAAGCTAGGTTGTGCATTTAGCGTCTCACATTGTGATAATAAGTAAGGGTCGTTTTCTTATTTATGGCATTGTCCAGTGACTAGATGCGTTTAGCAGGTATCATCAAAAGCATACATAGCAAGTTCCCGCCTAATTCCTTTTCGTTCATGCAAGTGTAAATAAGAATTTCGGTGGAAAGCTAGAAGACAAAGCTGCATTCCAATACAAAGTTTATCAAATGGTTGTGGTATGCAACCCGCCGTGCACAGGTACCGAATAGTTACCATTCCGTTTAGCCAGGCCTTTTCGGTCCACTAAAATTAGCCTGAAACTTTTTCTGGCCATCAACAGCAACTACATCTACGGCGACGACGACATCAGATGTTAAGATCATGAAGTTTATATGAAATACCATGCCGCTTTCTTTGCCATTAAGGCTCAATCAAGTTATCATTAAGCCACTGAAACCTCACCAAATACGGACTTATGAGTTTGCACCAACAAAAAGGACACCCAGCATTTTACGACATTTTCATACGGAGGACAAATGTCCTTTTTATTTTCGATGTGTTCTACTAGTTGTTAAACTACTCAGAACGAACCGGAAAGGCCCAGCTCAGATTGCGCAAATGCGCAATCTGAGCTGGGCCTTCACTGTTCGTATCTACCCTTTTCTCATATCGAGTATCAATGGACAAATATTAAGGTTCAAATGAACATCAATCATGAAAATATTGAGAAATTCGACAATTATTGGCTTAATCTCTGAATGTCAGGGTACTCCAACATGAGACGATTTCCGGGCACTGGGCGGTCGGCGCATGCTCAAGCCATACGTGCCAACGATTAAGCGGCTCCTTAGCTGGACAGCGGCGTTAAGTTTGACTAAATCCCTTCTGGTCACACAAAGATTAAATGAAATTACCTCTTTTCAGTCATAAGGCAGTCGCCAATTTTTATTTACTGCCCCATAAGCATCAGGGGCCAAGTACTGACCCCCACTTGACACCATGGTAACCCCTGCAATCGCCCGTAACTATAATTTCACGCACATTAAACTTTCGCGACTATATAATTTCGGCCTCAACAGCGGACTACATGCAACGACAAGGGAGCGTTGCGGAATGTGTGAATAGACATTATTGGTAGTAATTATGCAGTAAATTGTTCAAATAAAGTACGAATTACAATGAGGAGGGATAGATGAAAGCTCTGGGCAGCTGCCCGTGTCAATGTCCATGGTCATTTTTGCATGCTCAGTTTATGGATGGGCGTGTCCCTCAGAATGCGACGAAAATCATGAAGAATGGCTGGGAAATTGGAATAATTACTAGCCCCGTAAGCGTTTTCATAGACTCTCAGATGGCTTTAATGAGTTAATTCTATAGTGTCTTAATCATCTAGTCATTCAAACTCGTATGAATCCGTCAAACCCCAGAGACAATGTCTATAACACCACCAGATCTTATTATCCGTACAGTATGCTCTGCACTCGTATAAGAGTCGACTGAAAAGCAAAAAAAAAAAAACTTAGGGGAGACCGGGGCAAAATGATCCACTTTTTTGAAATATTTTTTTCCTGCTTTTATGACTGGATATATCTTATTGCTTTCAAATGTATAATACACTGTCAAGTATTAGCTACAACTTGAGAGAAAGAAAAACAGGCATAAATAAACATTAGTGCTTGAAAACAAGCATTCAAAATGTGTGGTCAGCTGTATCATTTTGCACCGTGCACGGGGCAAAATGATACAGTACACGGGGCAAAATGAAACAGTAAGACTTTTCTCATCTCAGATTCAAATATTCAAGACGTAACTCAGAAATAACTATAAACACAATTAAACAATTTATAATGCTATATATCGCCACGGAAATATGATTGAACACGAACAGTTTTCTGAATTTTCTGAGTCACATTTGTTACCATTCATCTTTTATCTTTTGCCACGGGGCAAAATGATACAGTTGACCACCCATTTTTAACATTCGGAAAAATAAAATGGTACTTTTCTGACATAGCAGTATCATTTAATTTTCTTGTGGTAGGAATAGACAGTTTCGATAAAAAATATCTTGAAAATGCTTTAAAACAGAGTCAAATTAGATTATATCAGACTGTATCATTTTGCCCCAACCACGCTGTATCATTTTGCCCCAGTGACCTCTTGTTTACTGTTCCCGTAACAATTCAAAAATACGACACCCCACAATAGTTCTGATTATTTGGAGACATATCTGTATCTATATAGTTCAATTTACACGATACAATTAAAGTATATATCTACCACATTTTTCACATTCACAAAATAACTGATACCTTCGAAATTTTCTCAAAGTGCCTCAAAAGTCAATTGTTTATATAAAAAGCTTAACTTTGCTCTGTTTTGGCTGAGCCTTTCTTATAATATGGCGGATTTCAAAATGCGCATTCAGTTTGAGCAAAAAACGTCAAATATGGCATCATCGTTTGAAAAATCGCGCTGTTTCATTTCGCCCCATGTATCATTTTGCCCTGGTCTCCCCCAACATTTTGTCTTCGTTTTATGAATTCTTTTTACCAATGCATATTCAATTTGTAGCATTTCACAGCGTAAAATGGACTTAGGCTTAATGCAGGTCAAAAGCATTACAGAATGTTCCAATGGGAGCATTCTGCAATGCTTTCTACCTTCATTAAGCTACCATTTTCCATTAAGACCTTTGTTTTGTATATTTTTGAATGTCCGCTTAAGACAGGTTTAACTGTTTTTATATTGCAACTAATTTAGGTTCTGTGCGAAATTTCGATGCACGAACAGAGCCTGTACATTGCAAAAAAAAAAACTACAAAAAACCCAAAACATTATAGTATGGATCCTTGTTGCAGACAGCAAATAATAAGTCAAGTGTCAGTCGTTCACAGATTGAAAATACGGAAGGTAAGTCAAACACACTAGTCAACTACAGATGGCAAGAATCAGCTCTGCGAGTCAGGTCCTGGTATTACAAATTACGAGTCTCTTGGTTCTTGGACCATATATGTCTTGGACAATGGTCAATGTTGATTCCATTGTCAAGTGTGATTGATGAATTAGATCACATGAGCGGACCTCGTATCTCTATAACATGAGAAAATGTGTAAGACAGGTTACCAAAGCAGTAAATAGGCCTATTAGTGGGGCAGATATGTAACAATTTTGAGAAGAATCGTTCACTTTATGATAAAAGCATGAAACTTGGTACATGGCTAGTTGATAACAAAACAAAAAAATTAAGGGTCAGTGCCACGCCGAAAATACCCTCTAATGGCCGCCATCTTGTTTTTTCCAAAATGGCCACCTTTTTCAACTTTTTCATTATAATCTCATTTTTTATTTGCAAACATCAAGTTTTCTTCAGTTAATTTTACTTAAATACCCATCAGTTATATCTCAATACCTTAAAATCATCTTTCAATTTTCAAAAATCAGGATTGAGGCTGTATTTTTTTCAATATGGCCGCCACTTTTGTATCTAAATAGTGCAGCTATATTATAGAACTTTACAAAGTTATAAATTTTGATGCAAATTACTTCTAGCAAGTAGAAATAGTCCTGTTATACAAGTTTCTAACTTATCAGCATGGCTTTATTGTTGCGTATTGTTCAAATATGATATTAAAGATGGCTACCAATGTGAAAATCATAACATACTATCTGCTTTCATTTGGAATTGGAAGAATGTAGTTTGAATTAATGCAAACGATTTCAAGAATAACTTTATTTAATGCCTTTGAATAAAAAAAGAGAGCATCCAACATACCATCATACATTTGCAAGCTAATGTGTTGCCTTCATTTATTTCAACTTTTTTTTGCAGTCTATCATACTAATTTGCCTCAAAATTGTCATTTAGGCTTAGAAAACACAAGATTTAGGACATAGTTTCAAGGTGGCTGTCACATTTTGCATCCAAAGGGAGCTCAGTGGCTCAATGGTAGAGTGATTTACTCGAGACCGAGGGGCCACGGGTTCAAGCCTCACCGGCGTCTCTGTGTTGTGGTCCTTGAGCACGACACATTTATACTAGCTTAGTACTGATTCAACATGGAAGACCCTTCCCTGTTTAACTGAAAGATTGCTAATGGGACGTAAAGAATGAAATCAAACAAACAAAAAACATTTTGCATTCTCAATAGTGGTGGTATACCAACTTGACAAATTATGAATTTCCATGCAAAATTATTATGCAATTAAGTAGAAATAGTTACACAAACAAGGGACGAACTTATCAGACTTTATTTTTATTTTTTACTTATTATAACATGGAATTCAAGATGGCTTTGTATTTAGTTTAGAAAAAAAGAAACGCATTTTTACTTTCTATAGGAACATATTTTGATGTTGTTTGAAGGTATGAAAATGATTTTTAAATCATTATTATACTTAATGAATTAGAATAGTTAAGGGGATATCCAACCTGTCATCCACGATGGTTGCCAAATTTGGTTTTAGACACTTATACATATGTTGCTATTAAGTGTGTTCTATATAAAATTGATATGATCAAAATGAGATACAAAGAATTTTTGTACCTATAGCAAACTAAAACTGTCCTTTGTAGAATTGCCATTGCATAAAATATCATTTGTTTACATCAGATTTTAGTGAAAAATCCTATAATATCTGTAATAGAGATACCAAAGTTTCTTTTTGACCTTTCTCCTTCTCATCAAGTTACCATAGGCTTAAAAGGCTATATGTCTCCTAAAACTGTATACAATTTAAAAAAAGTACTTAGACCACAACCCTCCATTTTCACACACATCAACTTTTCAACTTGATCTTGTCAAATGACGTATTTGCTGCAGCCAGCCTTATTAGGTTGTGTTGATGATGTAGCTGGCACTATCATATCTACTTGAAAGTAATCAAAGTTTATATAATTCTGAAGTCAATCCAATATATAATGTTGCAGACATCTTTGTTTCTAGCCAAAGCTTCCCTCACCAATTGCTTGCTAGCGAGTCGGGCATTTGATTCCATAATAGTTAAGTCCCAAAACCTCTTCAGTCTAGTTGAAACCAAAGCTTTTTGTCTATTTAGGTATGTAGCGTTTTTAAAAGATGATGTTATTTTGCTCTGTATTTACAGTATTGGTCTTTTACAGTCCAGGGAGCTTCAGTTAGGTGCCCAAACCGCATATTCAGTCGAATCCCTGACCTTGCTGTATCAATTCTTGCTTTTCGTGATTTATTGTTCACTGTGGTTATTCATTGACTAGTTAAACAATCGTCCTAGAAATCGTTCCAAGGTAGTAGTGCTGTTGTGGTTCTCATTTTATTAGTGGTTTGTATGTACTTTTATATACACGCATGTGAATGATTTTGGTTATGTTAAGGTAGCCTAGTAACTGCCTTCAAGGGGAGAGCTACATCACTACTGTATACTATCTAACTGTATATTTAGTTTTCCCCATTTTGATTTTGTAGGAAGAATGTTAGCCTTGATTGTACTAGTTTCTGGTCATTGCTATAATTTTACCTAGTATATAAGCAAAAATGGATATAACATGTCCGAAATGACGCAGGCCAACAGTCGCTAGGTGAAGAAGCGATGAAAGAAGCATGGAAAGAGCATTATGAAGTTACTTAAATTCGAACTCTTTGGAATGCAGAAGGCATGCTAGAGGAAATCCCAGTTAAAGGTCCAGCCAGCTTATCAGTACAGGAATTATCACTAAACAATTAGCAGGATGCGTTCTGACAAACCAGACATATTATCATCAATTGTCATCCAGATGCTTTATTCTACATGCGTTTGGGAAACTGGTACAGTCGAGGTATTTGGCCTAATCTGCAACATAATCTCGAGTGTTAGTATTGAGTGAAATTGAAAGGGGGTGCTCTGAACAGAGGCTTGAAGTTAATTAAGCAATTAATAAGGGTGTTAAAGTGCATATTGGAGAGACATATCAGGCAGAGAGTTGAGATTGACGAGATGCAGTGCAGATTTATGTCAGGCCATGGTGGCACTGCAGTTGCGGTCTTCATTTTAAGCCAGTTATAGAAGCTGCTCCTGACTTCTAACAAGCCATTCTACATCACATTCATTAACATAGAGAAGGACAGCAGGTAAGTAGTGTGCATGCTTTTAAATCAAAAAGTAGTTAGCGGAATTGATGAATGGCATGATCAAGGACATGAAAAGCAGGACAATAGTTGGCTATTGTCGCAGTGAGAAGTTTTTTGGTGTTGATGTTCATCGTGGCTCTGTTCTGACTTCACTGCTCTTAATTGTTATGCAAGAGGCTCTTATTGAGGAATTCAGAACAGACTGCACATAGTGGCTGCTATACAAATATGATCCGGTGATCAAGGCTGAGTCCATGGAGGAATTGCTGGTGAAATTGGATGCATGGAAGTATTGGAAGGAGAAGGCTCTTCATGTGAACATAATAATATGAAGTCATATACAAGTAAAGTCATCCCTTGAGCTAAAGTGCACCAAATGCCTGTGGCACTACACTACTTAATGATGGAAGATGGAGGTGATAGCACCTGATAAAAACTTGAGGTAGGAGATCTGTAACCATATGGACATTCTCTACGTTAGAGATATCCTCGAGCTGCCTGCAGTCATACATCGCAAATGTACATGGCAGAAACTCCGTAAACTTCTTAACCTTATGATCACCTGCTGCCCTTGACTCGAGACAGGTAGTAATAAACATGCATTCATTGTTTTGTTTTTGTTGAATGTATGTTCACTAGCATTATACATCCTAGTTAGTGATGTCGAAAACGCCTAATAGCAAAAATGTATAGATTTATTTAGAAAGAACAGCAAAAATTACCAATAAATAGGACTTTCCAATTCGGCGGCCACCTTGGATGCCATGCTTGAATTAACAGTTAAGAAAATTTCAAAATTACATATTATATTATAAGAAACGAACATTCATTGCTAATAAAGCAAATTTCACTCATACACATCTCAATGATATATTAATGTATAAAAAAACGAAAACCATAAAATCATTCTTCTTAGGCAGCCATCTTGGATGCCATATTGTATCAAGGCTCTCTAACTTATAAATTGTTCACAAATAACAAAGTCACATTTTGAGCCTTTCTATGCTTGAAACAACTTGAATTTGATGCAATAAACTGAATTAAGTTAATTCTATGATGTTTTCATAAAGCAAGCTTGATTTAACATATAAAATGGCGGCCATCTTATAAAATGGCCACCGTCTTGGATAATATGCCTTTCTACATGTGATTTCAGATAATTGAAAATGTTCTATTGTTAAAATTCACACTTACACAAGCTTTAAATATTTTTTTTGCAAAATGATACCCAACTTAACAGGCGTTACACGAAAATAAGTCGCCATTTTGAAATTCAAGATGGCGGCCGTCAAGGTGCATTTCTAGCTTGGCACTGACCCTCAGAAATTTTGATAATTACTAATCTGGCCATGTACCCAGTTTCATGCTTTTATCATAAAATGCACGATTTTTTCACATATCTGCCCCACTATATATGAAGGCAAGTTGCACATTAGGATGTAGACTGGCTCCAGTCCTTAAAACAATTTTTCATCAATGTATCATATCATATTCGTGTAGCCAGTCTAACTCTGATGGCTCTGTTTTAAAACAGAGCCATCAGAGTTAGACTGGCTACAAGTATATGATATGGCAAACTGATGAAAAAATGGTTTTAAGGACTGGAGCCAGTCTAATTAGGACGTAACGGAATCTGCATGTTTTGATTGATTGATTAATTAATGCTTGAAGTCCCATACATTGATATTGGACGAGGGAGAGAAAAAACCTAGATACAAATATTAAAGCTTTTTTCCCCACCTACGCCAAGACCTAGTTGTTTTACAATATCTAAATACTTCTAATAAAAGCCCAAGATGTTAACCCTTTTCCCGCAATCCGAGACATTTGCCGTCTGCTCCCCTCACTCCCTCCCTCTCTATTTTTTCTCTCTCGCGCGCTCTCTCTCTCTCTCTCTCTGGAGGCCTTTGTTGCAGACACTTTGTACTCTGGTCAGACTGCTCCTTAAGGGTTTCTAAGCGTGTGCTTTCGTGATAAAAAATAGTCTGATATGCATTTGAATACATGTAGCATACGTAATATGTAGACGTCATTTTCTGAACAAAAGTTATAGTTGCACATGTCATCTGGCAAATTTTTGGATGCTTTTGCAACTACTAAATGATATGAAGTAGGTATAACAAGTGTCAAAAATTGTCCAGATCATAAAATCACCCATAAAAAGTAGTGTCTATAAAACCATAAAAAATAATATGACAACGATTGTGACAATTTTCTAACCAACAACACCATTTGTTTCAAATTATGATCGTCTTTTTGTTTTTATATTTATTACACTTCCTGAGGTAAATCTGCAAAATTTTGCAAATGAGAAACAAATCGTCGATAAACGATTATCTGCGGTTAGATCTCGATCAGTATTTTCCCGAGGGTAGAAAATTATGCTAGCGACTAATGTGTTTATGTTTTATATTACTATTATATTGCCATCTAGACATACACCTACCCCCAAGAGGCCAGTGTCAGTCACCCCCTTGAAAACTTTATGTTGAACAGATCTGTTTTGACCTGAGGTGTTAAAAGTCATTAGCATAATGTCATGTTTCCACTTTTTACTTGCCAGCGTCGTCTGCTGGTAGTAATTGCAAACAGTTTGTACCAAGATCAGGCCTGACAAAATTAATGTGCACTCTAAGAATTTTAAGAAAGTTAATTTTAAAAAAACTTCCAGCAGGCAGAGTTAAAATATCTTTATTTAATATAGCTGTCCTTATAAGGTGGGGGCATCTATTTTTTGTGGCAGATTCGAAAATGTGCACACCTTTTTTCGTTTAAATTTGGGTATTTTTTTAAAACAATTCTCCTTTGGAATGTATGCGGCGTTGTTGTTGTTGTTGTTGTTGCTGCTGCTGTTGTCGTTGTCGTCGTTGTCGTTGTTGTTGATGATGATGATGATGATGATGATGATGATGATGATGATGATGATGATGATGATGATGATGATTGTTTATCTTTTGCACTTTTTCTCAATCCACAAAAAAGTAAGGAAATGCTTACCAAAAATTTTACTGACCATTTGGTGATCGAGCATCTAACGCCCACAGGCCGGGAGGTAACAACTCAGTCGTGATAGCAGGGCGTACATGCTCGGATCCAGACAGTTTTTTTCAGAGGGGGTCCAACTTTTTTTAAAAGTTAATTAGTCGATCCAAATACCACTAAAATCGGGCCAATGAATGGCGCTTCGCTGGCGTGCCGATGATGGCCCAACATTGAATGCTGGCTTGGCAGCTTTGTGATTTTCAGGGGATCCGGACATGTATTATTAGAAAACCCTATATTTTGTGATTTTTCAAGGGGGTTGGGGGTCCAGACCCCCTGCCCCACCCCGCTCTGGATCCGCACATGACGATTGTCTAATATGCCCATGCACAGTTGTTTTAACTTTCCTTGCTAGTGGCGACATTTGTCATCTGCTGATAACCTTTGTTTGTTTTGTTTGATTTGATTCTTTACGTCCACTCAACAATCTTTCAGTTATGCGGGACGGGTCTTCCTGGGTTGAACCAGTACTAAGCTAGGATAAATGTGTCTTGCTCAAGGACACAACGCAGTGACGCTGATAACCTTTGCGTTTACAGTTTGGACCCAGATCAGAACTGACAGAACGTCGGTCTTGATCTGGATTTAAAACGTTTGATAGTGTTTATGAAAAGTTTTAGGGTGAAAAAGGTTTGTATAAAGCTAAAGCCAGAAAAATTAAAAACGAAAATCAAAAATGTGAAAAGCGCTGGCTCAAGATCTGTCAAAGGGAGATAACAGCAATAGAGCTCGATAAGACAATACACCACGAGTAGTCGTAATTACACAAGCTGACTGAGACGAGGTAATTTCTCATTTAAATCATTTACATATACATCGAGGTTGCTAACTTCTTCATACACGCAGAAAGCTTTGATACATGTATTTTCATAAAAACAATGAAAAACGAAACATTAATGTTGATGCCACTTTTTCAGATATCCTAAAATTACGAACAGTAAAATATTATTTTACATGATTTACATGATTTCAAAAATTTCGAAAAGGCGTTTTATTTTCATGACTTCTAATAGATGATAATGGTAAGTAATGGATATATAGACTGGTACTAAAAACTGGTATCTGAGAAGCATAATAAAAACTCGATCAGTAATATATTTTAAAAAAATAATTCCAAAATTTCGAACACGCGAAAAGGCGATTTATTTTCATCCCTTCTATTGCAAATAAAGTAATGGTGGATACATGGATACAGACGGGCCCTAAAAGCTGGTATCTGAGAGGCATCATAAAAACACTGTTAGAATTTATGATCAGACAGAAAATCAGAGAATCGCATTTTCACGTCTGCGAAGCATGAAAATACAGCATTCCTCGATCAGCTAGCATGTAATGTTTCTCTCATTCCTAACATATACATCAACACCCGCAACTTCTCTCAGTATCAAAAACATCGCATGCACGTGTTCCCCCACAAATCATGCTACGCTAAGAGAAAATGCCCCAGCTGCAAATGATTCCAAATGAGGGATTTTAGCTCCTTTTAATCTGTTAAAGGCCCGGATATTCCATACATTTAAAATTATAATCCAAAACACTTTTATTATCGGGCAACGTTGACTCAGATCAGCTTGCGCATAATGCGCAAGCTGATCTGAGCCTACATTTCCCGCATTTGTGATAGAGAATATTTTCTCTTGACCTCACTCAAGACATGCCCAGATTTTCTTTCAATCTTTATTCTTGGCAGTATTTCTCTAGTTTGCATTAAAATAATTGGTGTCTTTCCAGAGAAAAATGCACAAAAATATGCGAACCCAAAGCACCCGTCTCTGATGAGGAGACACTATATCACGTCCGCTAATCGCTCGTTACATAAACGAGAGTGTGTCACTCTCCGTCGTCGGTTATGCACGATAGTCAATAAGCTGCGTCGACTGGATTAAGCTGGAGCATAATACGTCGTCCTTCTTCAAGCAGTCTACTTTCTCTTGAGAGGTTGCAAATTTATTTTCACGAATGTTTGAAAGCTTTTTCGGTTCTTTCTAATGATGATAGGGGATTAGACGCCTAACAGGAAACATATTTTCCATGTTTATTTTTCCACTGTTTATCACAAACTAAGCCCTCTGTAAATCATTCTAGATCCCATTAATAAAGTTCCAATGTGAAGTTTCGAAGTCTTAATTAGGCTATTTGTGTCAGTACCAGTGGCATAAAGCATAAACCACGATTGGGGCGAAGGCTTGGCAAAACAGCATGATGTGGATCTGAACTGCTTGTGCTTCAAGTTTTCAAAACATACAGTAAAACCTGTGTAAAACGACCACTCAAAAGATCTTAATAACAATAGGTAGCTAAATGAAGGTCAAACGTATTGCAGAATGCTCCACTTGGAGCATTCTGCAATACTTTTGACCTGCATTAAGCGATAATTGGTCTTGAAACCCAATTTTTGGTCTTTTTGAGAGTGGCCGTTTTACACAGGTTTACTGTATTATGTTATACCATAGAGCCGAACAATTACAAATTTTATTCATTCCGTTTCCCCATGTTAACATTTTTCATGATCTTTTTTTCCCAAATTGACTTTTTAAAAACCTTTCAGGAGTACCATAAGGGTGCCAAACAGTTTGGATCCAGATCAGAAAGCTAGTAAGTATGACCAGGATATGCCACAATCACAGACCACATACCGAGGGCTTACGGCACCACGAGGAAGAGACACATAAGACTAACAGCAACACGGCAGCAAAGCACAATTAAAGTAATCTGCGAGATGATTGCAAAGCTAGAAAGGGAACTAAGTCTTGCATTGCAAAACAAAGACCAGCCACAGAAAAGACACAAACACCCAGAAACATTGGGAGCAACAATAAACAATCAATGAACATAAACACAGCCTTAGAACGGACAGCAGCTTATGGCCGGGAGTTTAATTAATTTTACTGACCAAATCTTCGCCCCAGAATCTGATGTTGTCAAAACACAATACATAGACACGATATGTTGTCAGACCTGATATACGTCCAGGCTATACGCAGAGTTAAAACACCTTGTTATATTTGAAAACTTAATCAAATACTAAAATGAAATTGCCATTTATTAAAAAGAATATGATATCTCTAGACCCTTCCCCTATATTTCAGTAAATATCGTTACTATAAGAAGACTGATCTAGATCGACACTGTTTCATTTTGAGAGAAAAATGTAAGACACACAATGCATGGGGAAAAGGTAGTGTGCGTTTCTAGATACACCCATGTTATGTCGTAGAACACGTATCTCGTAACCAATTCTTTCTTCTTCTTTAAAACAGATGTTGTAAAATCAAAACACTCAATCTTTCAACTAGACAATACACCTGATTAATTTTATCTGTCTTAAGTTAAATGCCAAAACAACTTCTAAGTAGAAAATTAGCAGTTCATTAGACTAATGGATATATTTTTTTCTTGAAATAACGCGCCCTTGCAAATCAAATGTTATGAGGTAGGGCTCAGTTATTTTTGACCGACCCTCGTATTATTTGGGTTTGGTTTACTTATCACAATGTCGTGGCAAATCTGTGCATATGGACAACCTGGCAAATCTGTGCATACAGACAACCTGGCAAATCTGTGCATACAGACAACCTGGCGAATCTGTGCATACAGACAACCTGGCAAATCTGTGCATGCAGACAACCTGGCAAATTTGTGCATATAGACAACCTGGCAAATCTGTTGTCAAATCTGTGCATATAGACAACCTGGCAAATCTGTGCATACAGACAACCTGGCAAATCTGTGCATATAGACAACCTGGCAAATCTGTACATACAGACAACCTGACAAATCTGTGCATACAGACAACCTGGCAAATATGTGCATATAGACAACCTGACAAATCTGTGCATACAGACAACCTGGCAAATATGTGCATACAGACAACCTGGCAAATTTGTGCACACAGACAACCTGGCAAATCTGTGCATATAGACACCTGACAAATATGTGTATACAGACTACCTAGCAAATATGTGCATACAGACAACCAGGCAAATCTGTGCATACAGACAACATGGCAAATCTGTGCATATAGACAACATGGCAAATCTGTGCATACAGACAACATGGCAAATCTGTGCATATAGACAACATGGCAAATATGTGCATACAGACAACCAGGCAAATCTGTGCATACAGACAACCTGGCAAATCTGTGCATATAGACAAGTATGATGTAGGTGAAATTAGACATCTAGCCACTCGGGCGACAAATGGCAATCGAAAATCCTGTTTTTAACGATTTTTGATCTACATTCATCGATAGTATTAACGTTTTCGACTGCCGCCTACCCAATTTGGAAGAAGGTTAGGTGACAAATGGCTTAGTTTTTGTGTCAAAAGAGTAGGCAGCAGATGGATGGACAGACAGAAGAGAGACAGATCGTTAGCTTCATGTGAAGCATATCATAAAGCGGTGGGGCTTCAAAGAAATAGGGGAAATTATATGTATATTGCTTCTTGAAAAAGCACTAAATGTCGCCTCAGTTGCTTGTATATTATACATATATCATTAGTTTATTTCGGCTTGAGTTATGTTTTCCTTAATTACTGTTCTTTCGCTTCAATTAACAAAGACTGTAGATTACTTTAACATCTTTCAAATTGACTAGATTCCAAGTCATGCTGTCCATGTTGATGTAGCTACAAGTCACCTGCCTAAAGGGCATAGACACATCGCAGACGCTGGTCAGACTTTTTAAGAATTTGCTATTCCGAAAAGCACTTTTGTGAATTCCAGCACTACGAGAACAGAAAGAGAAGTTAGTTCTAAATTGGAGGACATTAACTGCACAGGGAGAGGGACAACTGATGGTTTGTTTGTTTGTTTGTTTGTTTGTTTGTTTGTTTGTTTGTTTGTTTGTTGCTTTACGTCCCAAGTCAACAGCTATGGTCATTGCGGGACGGTCAGTTCACCTAACCACACTTTTTCCTGGGCAGGCTTGAAGAAGCGGTGAACCAGTAATTCGTGCACATACTTTCGCTTGTAACTGACAACAACCCTACTTGAATAAATCGGCGGAAGGGAGGAGAATGACCGTAGAAATCATTTCATGATCAATCTCCACGAAAGTATGGGACCGGACCAGGATCGAACTCGCGACCCCTGGATCTGCAGTCAGACACGCATCTGTAGCCAGATACGTTACCGACTGACAACTGATGGTGGACTAGCAGTGTTGCAACTAATGGTGGTCCAGCTGTGTTGCAACTAATGGTGGTCTAGGAGTGTTGCAAATGATGGTGGTCTAGCAGTGTGGCAACTGATGGTGGTCTAGGAGTGTTGCAACTAATGGTGGTCTAGCTGTGTTGCAACTAATGGTGGTCTAGCTGTGTTGCAACTAATGGTGGTCTAGCAGTGTTGCAACTGATGGTGGACTAACATTGTTGCAACTGATGGAGGTCTAGCATTGCTACAACTGATGGTAGTCTAGCATTATTGTAACTGATGGTGGTCTAGCAGTGTTGCAACTAATGGTGGTCTAGCAGTGTTGCAACTGATGGTGGTCTTGCGGTGTTGCAACTGATGGTGGACTAGCAGTGTTGCAACTGATGGTGGGCTAGCAGTGTTGCAACTGATGGTTGTCTAGCAGTGTTGCAACTGATGGTGGTCACTGATGGTGGACTAGCTGTGTTGCAAATGATGGTGGTCTAGCAGTGTTGCAACTAATGGTGGTCTAGCATTGGTACAACTAATGACGGTCTAGCTGTGTTGCAACTGATGGTGGTCTGGCAGTGTTGAAACTGATGGTGGTCACTGATAGTGGACTAGCTGTGTTGCAAATGATGGTGGTCTAGCAGTGTTGCAACTAATGGTGGTCTAGAAGTGTTGCAACTAATAATGGTCTAGCAGTGTTGCAACTAATGGTGGTCTAGCAGTGTTGCAACTAATGGTGGTCTAGCAGTGTTGCAACTAATGGTGGTCTAGCTGGGTTGCAACTAATGGTGGTCTAGTAGTGTTGCAACTAATTGTGGTCTAGCAGTGTTGCAACTAATGGTGGTCTAGCTGTGTTGCAACTAATGGTGGTCTAGCAGTGTTGCAACTGATGGTGGACTGGCAGTGTTGCAACTAATGGTGGTCTAGCAGTGTTGCAACTAATGGTGGTCTAGCTGTGTTGCAACTAATGGTGGTCTAGCTGTGTTGCAACTAATGGTGGTCTAGCAGTGTTGCAACTAATGGTGGTCTAGCAGTGTTGCAACTAATGGTGGTCTAGCTGTGTTGCAACTAATGGTTGTCTAGCAGTGTTGCAACTAATGGTGGTCTAGCAGTGTTGCAACGAATGGTGGTCTAGCAGTGTTGCAACTAATGGTGGTCCAGCAGTGTTGCAACTTATGGTGGTCTAGCTGTGTTGCAACTAATGGTGGTCTAGCAGTGATGCAACAAATGGTGGTCCAGCAGTGTTGCAACTTATGGTGGTCTAGCTGTGTTGCAACTAATGGTGGTCTAGCAGTGATGCAACTAATGGTGGTCCAGCAGTGTTGCAACTTATGGTGGTCTAGCTGTGTTGCAACTAATGGTGGTCTAGCTGTGTTGCAACTAATGATGGTCTAGCAGTGTTGCAACTGATGGTGGACTGGCAGTGTTGCAACTGATGGTGGACTAGCAGTGTTGCAACTAATGGTGGTCTAGCAGTGTTGCAACTAATGGTGGTCTAGCTGTGTTGCAACTAATGGTGGTCTAGCAGTGTTGCAACTAATGGTGGTCTAGCTGTGTTACAACTGATGGTGGTCTAGCAGTGTTGCAACTAATGGTAGTCTAGCAGTGTTGCAACTAATGGTGGTCTAGCTGTGTTGCAGATGACGGTGGACTGGCAGTGCTCTTCATATTCCTCGATCTGCCATGCATGTATTAAAAGTGCTCTTCAGACTAGTATATATTTTTTTTTCTTTACATAGAAGCCAACCGTATGAACCCTGATCCGAATGCTCCATTAGGAGCAGTCTGAGATCGGTTCATATTGTTTGCAATTTGTGCTTCCTAATAACACTAGAAATCTGAAAATCAGATGCATCACCTGCTGAAAGTGCCAATCACCTGATAAAGTCTTGTTGCATGTAATACTTTTGGTTCTCTTCAATTTCACATGCAACATGACAAGTTTCTAAAGAACAATTGTTTTTGGGCCTGAGCCCAAACACCTATGTCCATCCAGGGAATTGAACCACACATCTAGACATAAATCTTGTTATATATGTTTTGTATCTTTTGTTACACTGATGAAGCAACACTGACTGTTATTGTAAACTTTAAAGATATGACCTTCAACCAAGCCAAAGGTCAAGTGGGTGGGGTAAAAGGCTTGGAACTGTAAAGCTAATCTTTAGGCACAGGGCAATCATTGTTCGTGGTGAGAAGTTGCCATATACTAAATCTTAAATGAAATTTGAAATCAATTAAACAAAATGCTACTATAGCCTTTGCATTATACATGTATTTGCCTATTCCGAATAAGTCAAGGGAAGTAACTCATATGTTAACAAGTTCACATTGCCCAAACTAAACCCATCATGGTACCAAGTATGCACCAAGTCTGACACATAGGCTCAGAGATGAGCTTTCAGAGGGACTACGCCAAAACTGTATCTTCCCACACAATAAAGGGCCATAACTTAGTCAATTTTTTAAAAAAAAAATTTGAAAGATGTTAATCAAAATTGATCTCGACATGTATTTTATGATCATATACCCTTCTGCAAATTTTGAATGAAATCAATGCAACACTTGAAAAGATGTCAAGCCGGAAACCAATCTCTTAACCCAACAACAAACCCTAAACAAAAAATATCCATCAGAGGAGATCGCAAATCCCCCCAGCCTAAAAGTAAATGAAAAGCAGTTACAAACTGCCATCCTAGTATATATATATTTGATGAGATAATACTCAAGTCACTTCAAGCAAATATGGAATGATGACTGTAGAGAAACAATTTAATTTTTACCTTTAAATTCATCCAAAGGAGTATTAGTCAAAATGTAAGCTAAAAGAGCAATTATTCTTACACACAGTGGCCCTGGTATCACAGGTTTAGATAAGCAAAAATTTTCTGCACAAAATGGTAAATATTTTCTTATCCATATTTTTAGCATATGTTCTGGGTGCTAAAAAAAACGGTCTCATTGAGACGGTTCTTTTGAGTACCCACAACATATGTTTGGTGAAGAGATAAAAAATATGTTTTCCTGTTACGCGCTCTTAACTAAAGGCCTGGTATATATCAATACTTAATACTATTAAACTCTCAAAGATACTAGAAATGTGTCCATGGAACACGGATGCCCCCGCTATTGCCAAATTCGTATAATAGGGAATTGTCATTAACAAAGGGCAATAACTCCTTAAAGCATGGTGCCATATAGACCATTATCAAACTTGAAGAAAACATCATGGTACTAAACAATGTGACAAAGTTTCATAGAATTCTGATCAAAACTATTCGACTTAGAGAGCAAACATCGTTTAAAACGGTGATTTTTCATAAACAAAGGGCCATAACTGCTGAAAGCATGGTGCGATATGGACCATTATCAAACTTGAAGAAGACATCACTGCAGTACTTAACAATGTGACCAAGTTTCATAAAATCCTGATAAAAAATATTCGACTTAGAGAGCGGACATCGTTTAAAATGGTTAATTTTCATAAACAAAAGGCCATAACTACAGAAAGCAGGGTGCGATATGGACCATTATTGAACTTGAAGAAGACATCATGGTTCTAAACAAGGTGACCAAGTTTCATAAAATTCTGATAAAAAATATTCGAGTTAGAGAGCGAACATCGTTTAAAACCGTGAATTTTCATAAACAAAGGGCCATAACTACAGAAAGCATGGTGTGATATGGACCATTATCGAACTTGAAGAAGACATTATGGTACTAAACAGTGTGACCAAGTTGCATAAAAATCTGCTAAAAAATTCGAGTTAGAGAGTGGACGTCGTTTAAAACAGTGAATTTTCATAAACAAAGGGCCAAAACTCTTGAAAGCCTGGTGGGATATGGACCATTATCAAACTAGAAAAAAACATCATGGTACTAAACAATGTGAACAAGTTTCATAAAATTCTGATAAAAAATATTCGAGTTAGAGAGCGGACGTCGTCCGTACAGACGTACCTAATTACGTACGTACGGACAGGGGTAACACTTAATGCCCCGGCCATTATCATGGCGGGGTTATAATAAAAGCTATTTAGATCACATAGTTTCACTTATTTGCTCATGGGAGATGACTCAAACACAAAACAAGAGAGAACAATCATTTTTGCATAAGACACACCATCTTGATTTGCTATAACTACATTTAATATCAAAGTATCTTAAAGGGAATGAAAGTAGTTGAGGGTTTAAAGCTGCATAGTCTGTTACTTTTGATCTATTAATTTTAGAACTAATGTTTCTATTTTTCAAGAACACAGTAAAAAAATTAAAATTCAGGTATACATTTTACCAGTTTCGTAAATCTTAACAAATTATCAGTATCAAAACAACAGCATTTATGTTAAAATTAACTGTCTATAATTATTGGAGGGACGCAAATAATTGCCAACACACCTGTTTTTATAAGATAATTCACTTTTCCGTGCAGTTTTCAGCTATTGTGAACAGATTTAATGTGAAAACAAAACTTAATTCTACTTTTACAAATGATTTAAAAAGAAAAGAAACAAGAAATATCTTTAAAAAAGATATTCAGCGGCATTCAAAGGAGAACATACATTTAAAGTCCTGTTGTAATTGTAAGATATTTTATGCACAATAGACAACGCGACGACACCTTTATTCTTAGTGAGGCACTGGAATGGTTTTTAAGGATACAGATATATTGGCCAAAGCCTTAAAGGGATATAAAGAAAACCACATACCTATAATCAATAGGTTAAAAAAGTGAACATTCGGTAAGTTTGGTAGGTTCGGCCGAATTCGGTTCAGTTACAGCTTTTAGACACAACCGGGTGAAATGGGCAACCAGGGCTTAGCCAGATACTACAAAACATTTTCAAACAAAAGGTGATTATGTTGAACGGCAGTTCCAGACAGAATGGAATTCTTTTAAGCAAGACCCAAAGAAAACTGCTGCGATTTTCTTGAAATGTGACGCCGGTGAGGTTCGAACCCGCGGCCCTTCGGTCTCGAGTCAAGCACTCTACCACTGAGCCACTGCACTCCCTTTCCTTAATCATTTTCTAGAAAGAAGTTTGTGAACTTCAATAAGGCAACATTACTTTGTGTTACTCAGAATCCTATCAAACTTATATGCACAGTCTCGTCATAGCACCTACTGCTGGTTTATACAAGATGATAAAATATACTGAGGGACTTTAAAAACGCACCATTTTACATTCTCTGTCTCTTCCACATGCTTAATTTGAGGATGTTTTATTTATCATATTTAATCATCTTGCAAAATGGACCATGATTTGCCATTATTTCGATTTGCTCATGATGTTTATTCTGACGTAATGTCGACGTAAGTGTTTTTCAACAATTGTCGTCTAACAAACGTGAATTTGATTCAATTTGAAAACAAACACTTTTAGGTGGTAGCCAGATGTCTTAGCAAATGGAAAAACACAAAAGGTTTCAGAAATAATCGTTTTATTACACTCCCACTCGCAGCGTTTCTTTGCTAACGTCAGTCTTAGATTTTCAAACATCAATAACAGACGGGTGACGTCCGCGCATGTCTCGATACTTTTGTCTGTTATGCAACTAATTGAAGAGTATCTGTTGGCAACAAAAAGATTTTGATTATTCCTGATCCTAAGGATATAAACGGCTAATTACGTCAAAAATCAATGACGTCATGTAGACGCAATGAACGTTGCCAGAGGCCTAAAACTTCATGATTTGATTTTGTCGTTCCTTTTGCTTTCAAGAACAAGCATCGGTTCGAAAACTTTTTTTCGTTCATAATGGAAGGTATGGGGACTCTGTGACTTTTTGAATTTGAGTTGTCTCAGAATTATTGCGACGTCACGGCAATCATAAGCCACAGCGTTTCGATTTTCTTATTGAATGCAAGCTAAATGACGGAACTTGTCAATTTTATTTTTGACATAATGAAAATATCAAATTTTCGACATAAATTAGCATTTAAGCAGGTGGTGCGTTTTTAAAGTCCTTCAGTATACTAAATACGTCGCTCATCTAATGAAACTAGCTAGAATATTGTTATATTACAAGATAGATAACGTTCGTACATCATAAATTTGTTCACAGTGAAGGCTCCTCAGACAAGTTCTCTTATCTTACACAAATCCAGAGAGTTTTGCCAGAGGGGGTCCGACGTTGACAACGTTTTTTTCTTAGTTGACGAGGGGAGAGACGATCCAAATACCACCATAAGCGGACGCCATTAAAATGGAGTTTCACTGTCGTACGGTTGCTGGCCAAACATTGAATGCTGGCTTGGTGACCTTGTGATTTTTCAGGGGATCCAGGCCAGTATTGCTATAACCCTATAAAGTTGTGATTTTTCAGGGGGGGGGGGGTCCAAACCCCCTGCCCCCCCCCCCCCTCTGGATCCACCCATGTGGCTTGGTAACCTTGTGATTTTTCAGGAGATCCATATAAGTATTGCTAGAAAACCCTATAGTTTTGTGATTTTTCAGGGGGGGGTCCAGACCCCATGTCCCCCCTCTGAATCCGCCCATGCGCATACGTACAGTCTGGGTCCAGACCCCGTGCCCCCCTCTGAATCCGCCCATGCGCATACGCACAGTCTCGCCAGAGCCTTTACTGCTTGTTTACTGAAGGTTGTGGATATGCAAGTTAGAAAATTAAGCACGCCTTCTCCGAAAGATGTAGATTGTATTCCTTGCGAGCTCTATAGCCTACAGGATTTCGAATAAAACTCAGTTCTGTTCAATGGTCATACATGTACATGTACATCATTAGTCAGTTCACAGTTAAGACTCAGACGAGCTTGCACATATGCGCAGTCTTAAGGGGTGTTTAGACGGCATGATTTAGTCGTCCTGACTTAGTCGTACATTACAAATCAGCTCGTGTAAACACTGCTATTACAGAGTCATATATGATTTTAGAGTCAGGACGACATGTCATGGGGGATAGAACTGGTTCTATTTGCCATTACAAAATCATGGCGAATTAGCCAATCAGCTTTGAGGTCACTGGGGTTAATTGCTTTCTGAGCAAGATAAAAAGAGATAACCCTAAACATGCCAGTATCTTGTCCTGAAAATGTTGTCTGCTGCATATATTCAAGTGCACTTCAGAGGATGATCTTATCATGGAAGTAAACACTATAAACCCTGACCAGACTGCTTCCAGGAATCAATCTGATCTGGGTCGATATTCTTCGCCATAAAGACTACATAAGAACATAAGCAGATGAAATAGCAGATGTCAAAAGTCGTGACTTGCGGGAATGAGTTTTAACACATGTACTTAGCTATAGCAATGCAACAAATGTAGAGCATGATGAGATAGCTCAAGGTGCCCGCCCAGTTTTCTTCACTGTTGAAAGAAATCACACATGACAATGTAATGCCGTCTAAACAGAAAAATCATACATGACAAAATCATGTATGATTGTGTCAGGCTGACAAAATCATGCCGTCTAAACAGGCCTTAATGATGGTCCCTTGATTATCTTATGATGCAAGCGGACCGTGAACAAGTTTAACTGACCAGTTAATTGTCCAGCTGTAACAACGCATGAAAAAGAGCCAATTGAGTGTATGCGTTATTATCATTAATATATTCCATTGCATGCCTAAAACACCCACTAAGAATCATCCGTGCCATGGATTCTAGTAAAAATGCAGCCAGGACAAATGTTCCAGTAATCGACTGTTAAATATATGGTTAACTGCCACTAACGCAAGTGGCAAGGCACGGCACGGCACGGCAGGGGCTTTCCTTCCCCTGACACATGTCAAATCGCCAGTAAAATCATTATTTCGGTAAAAAATAATGTATTTTTGTATTGGCAATTGTTAATAATACTATTTGCAGATGACAGAGCGAAAAAAATACGGAATTACGACTCTTAGTGCTTCGGGAAAGGAAAAATATATTTCTGATCAATGATCATAGATAGCAGACTTGCAGATGTAAGATTGTTTCGGATTGGTGGATAATTTAGATAGTCCGTTTCAATTCAAACAGGAAGCAAGGGAGAGCAACCATGACTGCATCCAGCACACTGTCTTGAACTGATATGCATGCCTATCAAATATCATACAAAAACTCAAAGAGTATTAGTTACGGAAAATACTCAAATTTCCCCTTAGTTCATGCAAGGGAGATAATTCAAACATGTAGCAAAGGAGAGAAACTATTACTGCACATAACATACCATATTGCCCTGAAAAATATAGTGCCATGTATCATCTCAGTGTATGAGTTATGGAGCACAAAAGGTTTCAACTTCAAGTTCTTTCAAGGGAGATAATTAAAACAGGAAGCAAGGGAGAGCAACCATGCCTGCACACGACTGATGTGTAATAAATATATCTCATAGGGTTTAAGAGTTATTGAGCCCACAAGCTTTCCCCTGTCAAGTATGTTCAAAGGAGATAACTCAGAAGGACAGCAACCATTCTTGCATGTGACATACATGTACCATCTTCACCTGATTTATATGTATACCAAATATCATCAAAATATCTCAAAGTGTGTAAGAGTTATTGCATGAGCACACAAGCTTTCCCCTTTAAAGTCCATTCAAGAGAGAAGACTCAAAAGGGCAGCAACCATTATTGCATATATATATGTATACCAAATATAATCAAAATATATCATATGGTATAAGTTATTGAGCGCACAAGCTTTCCACTATGAAGTTCATTGAAGGGAGATAACTCAAAAGGATGGCAAGGAGGAGCAACCATTCTTGTATGTGATACACCGTCTTGACAGGATATATTATGTATACCAAATATCATCAAAATATATCATATGGTATAAGTTATTGAGCGCACAAGCTTTCTACTATGAAGTTCATTGAAGGGGGATAACTCAAAAGGGCAGCAAGGAGGAGCAACCATTCTTGTATGTGATACACCGTCTTGACCGGATATATTATGTATACCAAATATCATCAAAATATATCATATGGTATAAGTTATTGAGCGCCAAGCTTTCCACTATGAAGTTCATTGAAGAGGGATAACTCAAAAGGGCAGCAAGGAGGAGCAACCATTCTTGCACATGATACACCTTCTTGACCTGATATGCATGCTTACCAAATATTATCAAAATATTTCAAAGGGTATTAAAGTTAGTCAGTGCACAAGCTTTTGCCTGCGGACGGACAGACAGGCGAACAGACTGATCGCTATATCCCCCGAACCTTGTCAGTCAGGGGATAAAAGGGACCATAACTCTGTCAAAATTTTGCAGAGAATCTCAAATTCAAGTTGACTTGTATTTTATAAAGCTTTACCCTTCTGAAAAGTTTGAAGGAAATTTGATGCGTCCCTCCAAAGTTATTGATTGGAAACTAAAAGTTAGACTGGCTCCAGTCCTTAAAACAATTTTTCATCAATGTGTCATATACTTGTAGCCAGTCTAACTCTGATGGCTCTGTTTTAAAACAGAGCCATCAGAGTTAGACTGGCTACAAGTATATTATATGACATATTGATGAAAAATTGTTTTAAGGACTGGAGCCAGTCTAACCAAATGTGTGACGCCGCTGACATGATCCCAATGTGTCTTGTATGCTTTGCAGGCAATACAATAAACAGATGAGTAGACTGCTGCACTGCCCCCTCGTATGAACTAGGGACAGTAGCAGGCCGGTAGTCACGTGTTTTATTCTACCACTGAGATGAGCGGAGTAACTACACGTCATAGATGTATTCATTATCAGGCTGTGTATTTATAGTACCGCTAATGTCTATTGTGCTTTCAAAGATGCATAGTAATGAGGCTATTCTATTTTTCTTATAAACAGGTAAAGCATGATTTTTCACTACTGCATATGCAATAATCTGTGGTAGGTTCAATATAACTGTAAACTGAGACTACCTGCATGCCCAAAATCAAGGTAAACTGGCCAGTGTTTGTTTACATCGATTTTCATCTATCTTTGAAAGTACAATAACAGTCACCTGCATAGATTACAGTTTACCTATTAGCGTCGTCTGCTGATTATTTTTGAAAATAGTGTGGATCCACAAAATATCGTATATCTATTTATTCTGAGGCTAAATATATGTCATAACATGTAGCTCACTTCTTTAATATACTGTGTTATCATGCGAAGAAAGAACCAAGTTGAAGGTTTAGAGAAAAAATACACCCTCAGTTCTTTTCGTAACACAGAAGAAATCAGAGAAAGTCGTCTATTTATAGATAAATAGACGCTTGGTTTACGTAAAGCATTCAGCGATATGGATTACCAGGGCGATTTTGCCCCGGTGAAATTGGTTTTCGACAGACCTTGTAATACCTGTATACGAGGTCGGTGAAGCAGTCTAACAGATGAGAGGAGCAGAAGACAAGTCATGACTGATAATAACAAGCAAGTTTTGAACTGGGTGCTAGGAAAGTGATTTATCTCCCTTTAGAGCATCTTCCAAGAACTATCAGGAAAAGAGAGATTATAGCATAGGGAAAAACTGTAACTGTGTACAATGGCTAGTACATGTAGTGAAGGCCCTGATGAAATACCACAGAAAGGGACATTCATCAGTGTCTAGACTGCTTGCTAAGATAAAACAATCTCCAGGGACAGAAAATACGTTTTAATTTGGATGTTTTAACCTGCTAAATGCAAAGTTAACTGTATAAAAGTAGACTGACGGTTTGTTTGATTTGATTCTTTACGTCCCAGTCAATTATTTTTCAGTTATGCTGGGATGGGTCTTCCTGGGTCGAACCAGTACTAAGCAAGGATAACTGTGTCTTGCTTAAGTGAACAATGCAGGGACACTGGTGAGGCTTGAACCCGTAACCCCTCGGTCTCGAGTCAAGCACTCTACCACTGAGCTACTGCCCTCCCTAAGT
Source organism: Loripinus fragilis (assembly GCA_964019695.1). NCBI lineage: Eukaryota > Metazoa > Mollusca > Bivalvia > Lucinida > Lucinidae > Loripinus > Loripinus fragilis. The sequence goes on along the minus strand of OZ026521.1, from coordinate 41,283,304 downwards.
AGACAGATGGATAATTCTTTAAACCCTTTATAATCTAATGAGTTTTCCCATACTGATTGATACAATAAGGATGAGATCTTCTATTATTTAAATTTAAGGGGTCACAAGCTGGAAATTCCAAATAATGTTTTTTTAATCCAGGAGGATTGTTTTTATCTTAACACACAGTGCAGACCCTGATGAAATGCCACATTATGTGGCATTTCATCTGGGTATTCTCTGTTTGCCAAAGTACCTATTTAAGAGTCACCAGTATACAAAGGGGTAGCAGCACATGTTTCTTCACTAAGTGGATTGAAAATAAAAGACAAAATACTCGTACTTTGTTAATTGTTTATTTTCTTGCGTAGAGCAATGTTTTCATATCACATATTTCGCTTTTCATAAGACATGAAATGTACAAAAATTACATATCAAGACAAAATACTGTTTTACTGACAAATGTAAGAAAGGAACATTTAACACCCTCTTTAATGCAACACACCAATGTATGATAATCTGTTTGAGATGACGTCTTGTTTTATGACCCAGTCAACAATGTTTCAGTCATGTCAAGACATTTTTATCAGAATTTATCTCTGTTTCAATTTCAAACTTTATGAGATGTTATGAACTGTTGGGGCCTTTTCCCCAGCTATCCAATACACCAATACATATATATTTCTTAAACCCATCAATCAAATGGTTAAATTGACAACCTTCCTGATTATGGTAAATGTAAAACTTTTCCTCATGGCCAAAATCAGTCCTTTTTAAATTTTCTCCAGGCTAAAATCTACCGTATCTATTCTAATTTTTAACCTTTTTTCATTCTGATGGATTTACCCAGCCATGTTGAAAGAATAAGTATGAATCTGCCCATTTTTGCATTTTAAGGGGTCACAGGTAGAAATTACTAAATTTAGATGCATTTCTGTCATAAAGATTTGATTTTTTTATCCTAGAAAACAGTGCAGACCTTGATGAAATGCCACATTATGTGGCATTTCATCAGGGTCTTCACGGTTTGCCAAAGTATCTGTTTACTGGTATCCAGAATGAAAATTTACGGTTAAAGCCCCCTGGGCCCTATGACTTAGAAATCCTAATATTGATGCTCTTACACTTAACACATGTTGTTTGTTTGTGTTGTTGAATTACTACCCACTCAACAATTTTTCAGTCATGATGGGACTTTCCTGTCCAGTACTAAGCAGAGGATAAAGTGTCTTGTTCAAGGACACAACACTGTGCCTCCTATCGACCCTTCGATCCCAATTCTAACACTCTACCAACTCCTCGATCTCAACCATGTATTGCTGAAGCGCAGAGACCGATGGGCCGTGGGTTCTAGCATCACTGGCATCACTGCGTTGTGTACTGAAAGATTGTTGATGGGGTTTTAAAGAATCAAAACAAACAAAGATGCATCCTCTTTGAAAAACGATGTTGATCCTGATCAGCTGGCTTCTGAAGAAACCAGCTGATCAGGATCGGCACAGTTTTTCGAAGAGGTGTTGTTACTTAGAAGTTCTAAAAATTATGTTGCACAGCCCAATCTTTTATCATGTAAAATTAGGGGAGCAGGCTTTTTTTACAGATAGGGTATTTATTAGAATAAATAGGGTATTTTCAGTTTTAAACAGTTTTCCCTGCATGCTATTTTTTCACCTGTCCTCAAACAACTTCAGAATATAACATTTTTAGTGGCAGTTAACCCATTTAAGCCAAATGGACTTGCCTACCCTTATCAGCCGGACGAGCCCTTTTCCAATTTAAGGGGTGGTGTGTGGTATTTTTTTCATTTTTATCCAAATTTTAATAGAACATACTGTAAGCAAACACTGTAGATCCAGATCAGACACCACATTATGCGGTGTCTGATCTGGGTTTGCATGGTTTGCCTATGTCCCATAAAAAAGCTAGGCATATGTCCCATAAAAAAAGCTAGGCATATATGGGTTAACGTACAGTAAAACCTGTCTTAAGCGGCCACTCAATAATAGACAAAACAAATGCCTTAAAGACAAATGGTAGCTTAATGAAGGTTGAAAGTATTTCAGAATGCTCTCTTGCATTCTGCAATACTTTTGACCTGCATTAAGTGATAATCAGTCTTGAAAACCAATTTTTGGTCTTCTTTTGAGTGGCCGCTTAAGACAGGTTTTACTGTATTTAAGAGAATAAAAATACTAAAAGTGCAAATAAAAGGATCTGCATAAAATAAGTTCACATTTCAAACAAACTTAAGTCAAATGCATAAAAATATCCTTTTGCAACAAAATCATCACATCTTACAGCAAATAACATCTAAGATTATTAAATGTATCCCCAGAATGACAATAGAACAGCAGAATATTGGCCACTCTGAATGCAGTAATACAAATCTGAAATCATTGCCTTCCTATATATGACAATACTTTCCCTAATCATATAAAACAATACTTTCCCTAAACATATAAAATAAAAACAAATTTCTTTTTCTGTTGAATTTTGCTATGTTGGTTAAAATAGAGGATCTTACATGAGTGCTCATGCTTTATTGAATTTATTAAACGAGTTGGGGAAAAGAGATTAAATGTGAGGCTTGCCGAGCATTTTATCTCTTTTTCGCAATGAGTTTAATAAATTCAATAATACAAGAGCACGAATGGTAATTCTATTTATCATATGACATTAAGATTACTTTGAAATCTCATTTCTAGCGTAAAAACATTATAATTTTGTCATTATATACGCAACATTGTTATGGACGTCATTACGTTTCCCGTAAATCTGTAAACCACTAGTGGTTTATCGATTTTATTGCATGGGGTTATTTCACTCCCAGACGCGACATCAAATGATAAACACAAAACTGTATCAAAATTGACAGCTTCTAGTGATATCGGCCCAGAAAATGTCTGCTACAGTTGTCAAACATGTCCTTTTCCATTTGACTTTTTACTGCCAAAATTTTGGTGTACTTTCTGCTAGTTTTAGCACCAAATAGAACTTTTTATAAGCATTCTGACAGTATAAGAACAGGTAATATATATTAAACGCCATTTGCATACTCAGTAAGTTTGAAGTTTATCATGTAAATTTCTTTTATCATGATTTGCCAACACCACAAAACTCATTAGAAAAAAAATTGTTAGAATTCGTACTGTAATAGTACAAATACAACCAATGCAATGAAAAGCTAAAACTAAACATCAGATAGGCCACAACCTGATCAAATAATCCTCAAAAAATATTTTTTTTGTCAAATTACTAATGGAAAATCCTGATTTAAGGATATATCAATCCATTTTCATCTACATTATTGGATAGTTTCTTGATTGCAGCCTATCTGGTGGGAATTTAAAATATTTTGATGAAATGCAAGAAAAGTTTGGCACAAGTGGAATACTAACCAAACTATCAACTCAGCTGAAAATGCTTTTGTTTTATGTACCAATAGTCCTTTAAGGGACAATGGACTTTTTTTGAGTTCATATCTCCATGAACTCACTACATTTTACAATCTACGACAAGTAACAACATCTTGAACTACTAGTAATTGTTTTAAACTTTCAAAAACTAAATGCCTAGCAAATCAACTTTTTCAAAGAATGAAGAACCAGATCAGACTGCTCCTTCAGGAGCAGTCTGATCAGAATCTGTATTGTTTGGTATTCTGCTTTCTGATAGATTTTTTTTTTATGATTGAAAACCTTATTAACCAACATGAAAGTTGTGAACATAAAGAAAAATGATTTCTAAAATGAAAGAATAACAACTTAAACATGACAATGATACACAGTGTCGATTCAACAAAGAAGTCATAATGGCACTACTTATTGACCAAAATGGAGCCTTCCACTCTCTGGAAGAGCTCATTATGGTTAAATGGACAAAATTTAGTGACAGATATACAAAAATTACATAGACTGGCCTTACATACCCTGTTATTGATATAGACTGACCCTATAAATGGGCCTCGTCGTGAGAAAACCTTATTTTGTTGCATGTCAACAGTGTCTTTCTATACTTGTATAGAGTCCCTGATGTCAACAACAAAAGAGCAGACCAGCCACTGCATCCACACAGTCTGATCAGCGTCTTTATTATTCACTCTCTGGAAAGAATAATAGCTAAACATTCTGCATACGAAATTTAAATACTATAATCTATTATTAGTCTCTGTAGCTGAGCAGGCCGGTTTGAGCCCTACCTGGTCAAAAACCTTGAAAATGGCGTATCTTGCTTAGAGGCCCATATTGTTTGCAATAAATAAGATTGTTGTAAGTACTAGAATAACTGAGTAGGTGAATTTTGTTTCCTATAAACTGCTGTAAATAAATTGCCACTTATTGATATGATTCTTTACATCCCAACAACATCTTTCAGTTAAACAGGGACGAGTCTTCCTGGGTTGAACCAGTACTAAGCTAGGATAAATGTGTCTTGCTTAAGAACCAAAACGCAGTGACGTCATTGAGGCTCGAACTCGCAGCCCCTCGGTCTCGAGTCAAGCACCCTACCATTGAGTCACTGCGCTCCCTATTGATATGTCATGAGCCATGGTTTAAACGAAAGGCTATGCAAAATTCAAGGATGTTACAAGGACTTTCCTACAGTTTTCAAGAACTACATTTTTTTAAAAAAAATACTGGATTCCACTATATTATTCAATTTTCAAAATGCTATTATAAACTAGCATTAAATTGATTTGCCTTTATTTGGTGCAGTATATGCTGCACCAAATAAAGGCAAAACAGTTTTATACTGATCTTGACATCCATTAAAAGTTTCAGAGCTTATTAAATATATGAAAATTCCAGAACTTTTCAAGAGCTAACAGCCAATTTCCAGTACTTTTCAATCAAGGATTTTTCGAGAAAGCCCTCTATATTCAAGTACTTTTCAACCCTGTTTGAACCCTGGTGGCCTTATATGGCCTGTTATTCATAAAGACTAGCCTATGATTAGCCTGTTATTAATACTGACTGGCCCTAAATTGTTAGAGAAATCTTACATAAAATCCTGTTAACTTTCAATTTTACTCTGAAATATGTCATAAACCATACTCGCTAGGGTTTGCCTGGCACACCGGAGCTGATTATTTTGTTTGTTTTGTTGCTTTACGTCCCAAGTCAACAGCTATGGTCATTGTGGGACGGTCAGTTCACCTAACCACACTTTTTCCTGGGCAAGCTCGAACAAGCAGTTAACCAGTACTTCGTGCACATACTTTCACTTGTAACTGACAACAACCCTTCTTGAATGATTCAGCTGAAGGGAGGAGAATGACCGTAGAAATTATTTCATGATCAATCTCCACAAAAGTATGGGACCGGGCCGGGATCAAACTCGCGACCCCTGGATCCATCTGTTGCCAGACAAGTTACCGACTGCGCTACGCGGCCCGGTCCGGAGCTGATTATGGTTAATGACATATTTCTGTATTACCATCCCAGCATATACAATACAACCTATTGAGAGTGCATTTGATAGGTCAATAAGGTTTCATGCATCATGTAGCAGCCTTTTTACATACAAGTACAATGACATAGCCGGAACCCTGAAAATATTAAGCACATCAAAGGGAGACTACTGGAACAAGCAGTGATTTCTTTCAATTGCATCCCTTTTCAAAATGGAACTTCTCTTAAAGGAAAGAATTTGCTCCCTTTGGGAGCAAATTCTTTCCTTTAAAAAGCAGTTCCTTTGGTATGGAAAATTACTTTTACCACATTAGGTGACCTCCCTTGAATGTTTCTATTTTCTAATTACGCACGTGTGTCTGACTGCAGATCCAGGGGTCGCGAGTTCGATCCCGGCTCGGTACCATACTTTCGAGAATTGATCATGAAATAATTTCTACGGTCATTCTCCTCCCTTCCGCTGATTTATTCAAGAAGGGTTGTTGTCAGTTACAAGGGAAAGTATGTGCACAAATTACTGGTTAACTGCTTGCTCAAGCCTGCCCAGGAAAAAGTGTGGTTAAGTGAACTGACCGTCCCGCAATGACCATAGCTGTTGACATGGGACGTAAAGCAACAAAAACAAACAAACAAATAATTACGCACGTGCGTAACTGCGTAATGGAAGCTACGCCACTGCAAGTATATGTTGGATACATATCAAATCATATTTTGATTCACATAATCAAAAATCATACAGGAGCATTTGAAAACTTCAACATTTTTCATCAATCTAATACTATCTTTTCTCTTCAAGAATAGTATCTTCATATTGTGGATTTATTATTCTGATCATGTAGTTTATGGTGTAGATCTTCTAAACAGGGGCTGTACTGGTATTTCAATATATCTGCAAAGACAAAATACTTAACAAATTAAAAAATATGTCCCATCTCAAACCGTTTTCGAGTTATTGAGTGGATATGAATAGAAAACCTCAACACTAAAGCAGATGCTGTCATGGCAGCTATAGCTCTCCTTGTTCCTTCATCAGTTAAGCTTAGTACACATCTAGATGTACAACTATGTGAAATGTACAAAATATGAAACCTGTGCAAAATTGCACAGGTTTCATATTTCTACATTTCACACTATTATAACTGTAAAATTGATAGAGAGCAGTGGCTCAGTGGTAGAGTGCTTGACTCGAGACCGAGGGGCCGCCGATTCGAGCCTCACCAGCGTCACTGCGTTGTGGTCCTTGAGCATGACACATTAATCCTAGCTTAGTACTGGTTCAACCCAGGAAGACCCGTCCCTATGTAATTGAAAGATTGTTGATGGGACGTAAAGAATCAAATCAAACAAAGCTGTAAAATTGAGCTATCACATGCATTACAAGAAGTTAATATTTAAACTTTTGTGTGCTCATTCTTGAAAGTGTAGGCATCCCATAGTGCATTTGGGTTTCCATTGTACAATTGTATAGAAGGGAAAATCTACCCATATAACGGCTACCAATGAGTAAGCAATTTTGAACACAAATTTGGCGGGGAAACGCCACCCACTGTTTGAATCTTTTCAACTTTATTTTTCAGCTTTACCAAGGATAGGTCTTAGAATTGGCACCAACTGTGAATTTGGCTCCCATCATCATATAAACAAATTTATGGGTTATTCTGCTTGATGTGTTATATTCTCATTGTATTCCTTTTCAATAACAAGTATGGGTACCTAATAGTACTACAAACATGCTTTGGTCCAGAACATTAGGACGCATGCTGCATCAGATGGTGGACTAGTAATTATAGGAGGTTCAGTTAGGCATTCTAATGCACTTGCAAATGTAATGCAACACTTGATGCAAGTAATTTTATGCAGCTGTGGCTGTAGGCATTACATACTACATTTTCACTGTCTTTTTGAAGGAAAAATGAGCCACGACATGTGATTACCAACAATGTGGCAGTTTGACAAGTGTAGACTCAGACGAGTCTGTGCAGCCTCCTTTTAAGCTTAGAAACTCCAAATGATGTTTGGATAGTAGCTTGATACTCATAGAATAGTCAAGCGACTAGCAAAGGTTCTTATCAGACTGTGCGTATGCGTAGGCTGATCTGAGGCTTTGCTGGAGGTACATACCACATTGTTGGAAATCATGTCACGGCTCAAATGTTACTTGTGCATTAGAATGAGGATAACCATATTCAAAACTTTCATCTGGGAAGGTATTGTCCTTAGATATGTGGTTGGAAATTATGTTTTATGGCATCACTGATGCGTCACCGTAAAACTCAATATCTGACCCTATACCATATAATAATTATGAGCAAAGCTATCCTTCTCCTGTGTTATGAAGGATACCATTCTGACTATGGAGGCAGGGGCTATTCATAAACCATGTATTTCCATAAAATTAATCAAGCCTTAGCAATAGTCCTTACCATTCTTTGTTTATAAGGTGGAGAGAAACAAGACTGGACTACTCAGCTCCCTCTGACAAACCTCTATTTCATCCCTGAAAAACAGAAAAAGGTTAATTGCCATTGTAGCTCTGATGAGCACATCCGTATAACATTATTTTCATAACTCCATAAACCCTATTGCATTGAGAGTTAATGTCCAAAATTCTATTCTGAATGCAATACAGTTTAATTAAGCGTTATGTGGCAAAAATCTGCATTAAGCAAACTTCACCCCAAAATATGATTGAGGTGTCTTACAACCATGCAACTATACCCCAAAGAAACATCTCAAGATGTCAAGAACATAAAATAGGCAATCTATAATTGTCACCCAGGTGCATGACAAACTACATGAAAACTTGTTAATTTTTACATGCCATTTCACTGAAACAATGAAAGTGGTTGAGAATTTGTTTTAAAAAAAGCTTATGGTGAAAAACTCATTTTTTGAAAAGACATATGTTGTAGGTCCACATTGGAATTGCCTCTATGAGGCAATTCCAATGTGTATCTACAGCATATGTTACTGAAAATAAGGAAGACTATTTGGAAATTTACACATACCAAGTATCATGTCCATTGTCTTTGCTCTTTTAAACATTCCAAACTGCCAATCAGTATTAAAATACAGCCAATTGTTTATATTTTTATGACAGCTTTTTCTCCTAATTTGAGTTCATGAACTACCTCTTTGCTAACCTTTGCTTCATTGTTTAATGTTGCTCCCTATGTACGTGGGGTTGTGTTTGATCCTTGGTTTGTAATGCAATACTAAGTGTCCTTTCTAGTTTTGCTACCATCTCGCTGAAGATTGCTTTACTTTGGTTGTGTTCTTACGTTCGTGCCAATGTAAGTGTTCTGTCTCTTCTTCATGGTGATATGGATAGGCCTGTGATCTGAGATTGCAGCATATCCTGGTCATATTAAATCACTTGCTTTTTCAGCAACATTCAGTAGGCAAAGCTAATCAGAAATTTTGATGTAGCACATATCAATCCCCATAACCACAGCGTCGCTTCTAGGGCTGGCTAATCGAAGCCACAATGCTAATCGATAATCGGTCCTTGCATTTCGATATATAACCGATTAGTAATCGCTCAAACTTGACAGAGGGTCTCCGAACGTTTTGACAACTCTTGCATGGTCAGTGACATTGATTTCCCCATCATTTTGTAAAACAACACTAAGTAGCACGTGTTCTAGATTCAAAAGATAATAGGTTTTAAATAAAAAGTGGCACCTTTGCTCAAAACAAGTCGTCATCCACTCTGTTGGAAGAAAATTGACTTGCTAATTGGCAAAGTCGGTAATTGATTTCGAAGTCCGCCATTGTTTGTTGTTAATTTCGGCACGTTGCGTGACGTCATACAAAAGGAAGTCAAGTATGCATGACACGAACACCTTTGTGTAAAATAAGATTCGCTGTAAACGTCGGTAAAATTGAAAGCTTCTAAACACGAATTTAACCGCGGAGAAAAAAACAACTTTCATGCTAGATTATTCATCTGATGAATTTTCGTGATTTTGTACTACTTTATTTAAAACAGAGCAGCGTAGGTATAACTTTTTCTAACAATCAGTTGTTGAGTTAGCATGCAGAGTACAACGTTTTACTACTTCGTTACAGCAATTTATACGCATCTACTGTTAACAACAATGCTCTTCAGGGCACTTCCGGTTTAAGTGGAAAATAAAAGGAGGCAATTACGCTTGGATTTTAATTGAATAAATAGACAGAACATCCATTAAAAGTAACCGATTTTTTAATTTTCATATCGATAATCGTTTTTCTTTTGCATATCGACCGATTAACCGATATTTCGATTAATCGTGCCAGCCCTAGTCGCTTCAGTGCTATAGTGTTCTATCTACCATTGCACAAGTTTTGAGAAAAACGAGTTTGAAAATTTTAGCATCCTGATTTTTGATGCCTTATCTATCACAGACTTTTGAATCATACCAGAGGGTTAAAATATATACATACAGTGAAAATAACCTTGGTTTGATGAAATGTTTACAGTAATATGGAATTTACGGGCATTTTACAGTTTGCAGATAGAACATTATGCCCTAAAAATTGCCTTCTGCGTTCAGTGCTATAGTGTTCTATATGTTCCTACAGCATATTATTCTATTTATTGAGTTAATTCATACACTAGTCTGAACGGAAATGATTATTTGTACCTAAAAGTAGCAGATTTAGTCATTTATTTGGCATATCAGGAACAAACCGCTCAGATTATGCCATTAAAATTTATGTAAGGGAGGTAATCTGTTTCTACAGTTAATTTTTCTGTCAATGGGGTCAATTTGTATATTATATTAGACTGAATTCATTATTTGGACCTAAACTATCAGATTTAACCATTGATATGTAATTACATTGACAAATTACTTCAATTGAAGCAGTTTAAATATGTGTAAGGGAAGTAATCTGTTTCTACAGCTTATTATTCTGTCCATGGATCAATTTGCGTTATAATTTTGACTGAGCGGATTATTAGGACCTAAAAGTAGCCGATATAGCCATTAGTTTGTCATAAGACCGACAAATGGCTTCAATTTAGGAAATTTAAATTTATGTAAGGGAGGTAACTGCAATTTTTAACAATTTCTCCCAGGGAAGTGACTTTATGTAGATAGAACAGTATGACACTGATCTTACCCAGTCATGTGACATAATCATCATTGGCCATTGGATGAAAATCACTTAAAACACTATAGCACTGAACGAAATTGTCTTTTTGTAGATAGAACAAAAACGCACAGCAATTATAAGCTTAATTACTGGGTGGAGATAAGCAAATGAAACCTTCACCAGTAGATAGAACATTTGATCCCCTTTCCAACGGTATGCATAACTCATTTTTGACCAAAATGTCACTTAGAACACTAAAGCACTGAAGCGACGACAGGTTTAGATAAACAAAAAAAAGATCAGCGTAAAATTGTTAATATTTTCTGACCCATCAATTCTAACATATGTTTTGGGTGCTCAAAAGAACCGTCTCATTGAGACGGTTCTTTTGAGTACCCACAACATATGTTTTGGTTGAGAAATAAGAAAATTAAATTTTCGTTACACACTCTTAACTAAAGTCCTGCCATAACTATTTTGTTGCCAAGGTCACCAGAGTGCCACTGTCGCAATTTAGAGTCTTGAACATGTAGTTTGATTCAGTGTTCTACCTTAATTTGTGACATATCGGTTGCCAACCTTTTTAAATATTTACCTCATCCATTTCGGATCCATGCAAGTCTGTCTGGAATGTATTTGTCAACCACCCTGCCATTTGTCTGAACAACTCATATCTTCATCAACTGCCAACATTCCATTTTCTCTTGACCGCCTGAGTTTTGATAGTCACAACCTCTCTATCTCCTCCTCCTCTGCCGAATCCAAGGTTTTTAGAAAGTCATTACTTGTCTGGCTATCAAACTCTGGTTAGCTTCATGATACATATGGTACTACCAACATCTTGTACAAGACTCTCAAAAATATTTGAACATGATCAGCGTTAATACTTGCACAGAACAATTGGCATAGTTCCTTTTGCATAAGATGCCTGAGATGAAAATTCTGTATACAAAAACTTACAATTGTTCTCCTCTATTTCTCCTCACTCATGGAAGCACTTTTATTCTTAATATAACAAAACTGTTACTTCATTAAATTTTCAATCACCCTTCAGTATGATACACAAAATACTGGAAAAAATAACTTAAGAAACAAAAGAAAAAAAGATCACATCAAACAACTAAGTCTCTTGACAAATGCATATGTTTATGGTGGTCTTCGAGGGAATTTGTGTCGCTATGGATACCAGAGTCTGTGTGAAGCAGGCCAATCTTGTGTTTTGGCCTGTCTTGGTCTAGTTCATTATGGGGTGGCAATGTCATGCCTTTTTTAAATGAAAATGGAATAATCTCTTGTCGTGGAGGGACTGGTGGTGTATGTCTTGTAATATCTGAAATTGAATAATTGAAAAGCTGTGAGAATTACCTATATGAGCCATGACATGTGATTTTCAACAATGTGGCATTTTGAAAAGTGTAGAATCAGACGAGCCTGTGCAGCCTCCTTTTAAGCTTAGAAACTCCAATTTTCAGTCAGCAGCTTAACACCCATAGAATATTCAAGCGACTAGCAAAGGTTCTGATCAGACTGCGCATATGCGCAGGCTGATCTGAGCCTTTGCTGGTCGCACATACCACATTGTTGGAAATCTCATATCGCAGCTCATATTTGTTTGTTTTAATTCTTTACGTCCAAGCCAACATTTTTTCAGTCATATCTGGACAATTTCCTGTCTTCATGGATTGAAACAGTACTAAGCAGAGGGTAGAGTGTTTTGCTCAAAGACACAAAACAGTGACTCCACCAGTGGTGAGTTTCGAACTACCAACCCTTTGATCCCCAGTCTAATTTTTGTTTGTTTTTGTTTGGTTTGATACTTAACGTCCCAGTCAACAGCTATGGTCATGTCGGGGTGGTCAGTTCACCTAACCACTTTTTTCCTGGGCAAGCTTGACTAAGCGGTGGACCGGTATGGTCGGAAATCACGTTTTACTAAATTTCCGACCGTATATCATACCTCCCCAAATGAAAATTTTGAATACAGTTATCCCCTAACTGAAGTCTTGATTTTTTAAGAAATGTCAAACCTTATCTTTCCCATACTTGTATATGAATTAAGGTTATAAAATTTGTACCTGCAGCAGTATATATAGTGATTGACATATTTGAGATGAATATATAAAATCAACCATACAAGCCCTAGGCTCAGGTATACCACCAGCTCACAAGCATGTAGCCCACTAAGATTTAGCATTAGACCCAACTTCACATACACCTAACTACTTTTATTCCCTGTATACCTCCATTGTGGCTGACAACCAGAAATGGTATTTTCAATTAGGCTGCGAGTGAATGCAAGTGTAAATGTTTTTTTTATGAAATGACATCATGAGTAAACAATGGTAGAATGTTAAGTGTATTTTGTTATATAGTTTGTGTTGTTGTTTTGTTGCTTTCTTCTAAAAAAAGATAATTTTGATATGCAATAAACATACAGTAAAACCTGTCTTAAGTGGCCACTCAAAAATAGACAAAACAAAGGTCTTAAAGACAAATGGTAGTTTAATGAAGGTCGAAAGTATTGCAGAGCATTCTGCAATACTTTTGACCTGCATTTAGCGATAATCGGTCCTATAAATCAATTTTTGGCCTTTTTTGAGTGGTTTTACTATATTGTCATATAGATTTTTGGGTAGAAAAAGGTTTCTATGCCTCTTAAGACAGGAAGGTGGTTGCTTAATACAACTAGGTGACTTCAATGACAGGGTTGACTGTATTACCTGGTGGTCTTTCTCTGTGTGAATATGTGAAACTGTTGTGTATTTCTTCATCGCTACCTCCCCTCCCACTGTCACTGGTTCCCGTGTCCCCTGACGTCTCACTGTGGTTGTCTTCTACTCTTTTCGGTGGAAGATGATACTGTAAACCAGGCTGAAATAATACAAATCTGATATTGTAAATCGTGTTTACAATTTTCATATTGTAAAATTGTCTGAAATAGGAACAGCTTGAAATAATTTCATTGTGTAAACCAGCCTGAAAAATTAGCCTGAGATAGCCATTTTGAATACGTAAACCAGTCTGAAATGTATAATGTAAACCAGCCTGAAATATATAATATTTTAATATAAACCAGCCGGCCTGAAATATATAATTTTCAATACAGTATAACGAAACCAGTCTGAAAAGTATAATTTTGATAAGGTAAACCAGTAAGAAATGTGTGATTTAAAATACTGTAAACCAGCGAAATATAGTAAACCAGTCTGAAATGTATAATCTTAAATACTGTAAACCAGCTTGAAATTTCTCTATTTCAATACTGTAAACCAGCCTTAAATACACAATATTAAACAATTCAGCAAAATTTATCAGACAATGCTAATAGCGCAAACAGGCTGAAAAGGAAATTATTTTATGGTAAATTTTGCATTTGTTTGTGAAGCTAAAATTTCTCTGTGAATGAAGAAATACACATGCTTTTGGAAAAAATATCACTGTACAAATAAAATACTTAGACAAAATGAAATTTCAAGCCATATTTGGCTTCCGAAAGAAACATAATGTCTACTGCAAACAATAATTGGTGCTTCCAGGGTCAAATTAGCAGAAATTAAGTACCATTGAAAATTGCCTTCTTCAGGTTATAGCTCAAATAAACTGATTGATTCGAAAGCATTAAATCATAAATTGAAAATGATTTCACTAGTCAACCCTTGGCATGCTAAACCTTGATATATTCTGTTTTAAAATGGTGTATACTCTGATCAGCTGGCTTCTGAGAAGCCAGCTGATCTGGATCTACACTCTTTTCCATTACTCTTGTAAGTGCATGATAGTTACCAGTATCCTGAAAGTTGATTAGAGGAAAATTGGGTAGGAGTGTAGTACATGAAAATATTTAGCATGATAAGGGTTAATATCTTTCTTTACTTCCAAAATTTTATGTTTCAAACATTAACCTTAGTAATGGTGTAATTCTGACGCCAGTTTAGAAGTTTTCATTGTCTGAAAATGTTACAAATTGCCCATCAACAGCCTATAGCTCATTTAGGGAGAGACCAAGATATAGTCTAAACTGTGGAAGATTTAAACTGAAATTGCGCCACTCGACTGGCTCAAAATTGGAAGTTGATATGGCATAAATATTTAAAAATGAGCACAGTGTGTGCCTTATATAGCATGACTTTGTGTGCTTATTATATATTAAAGGCCAAATATGATATATTCAATACAGTGATGATGGCAACAAGAAATATCTTTAAAAAAGATATTCGGCGGCTCTCAAATACTTACAATTTTAACACAACTAAGTGACGAAATCCCCTTATACTCCCTGTCTTTGCATGCTGGAAAAGGATGTTCCGTCTAAAACCAGCGAATTTGGAAGTTGTGCTATGTTTCTGGTTTCTCTTTTGCTTGGTGCTCTTTTCGCTGAGCGATATGCATCTGAATCGTTCCAAATTTTAGGCACTTCACCAGCAAAGGCTAGGGAACAATGTTATTAGTCCTAATGTTTTTAAGAAAACGGGAGATTTTGACGATAAATGTATTCACCATATCTACATTAATTGCTGGTTCCCTGTCTACAGGTGGTCAGTAATGTAAATACAGGTAACCAGAACCCCCCCCCCCCCATTTCCAGGTATTGGGGAAGTACTGGTTACCTGTTTTTCCATTACTGACCACCTGTAAAACGGGAACCAGCAATTAATGTAGATATGGTGAATGTACTGAAACAAACTGAAAACGCGGAAAAAACATGCCATATTGTTGTTGTTGTTGTCACATAGGCTAGATTCTGCCTGTCTCAGATCTCAACTTGGAGTAGTTTTCAAGTCTTAAATGGTTTACACTTTCACCACTCTATTTACATATTATGAATGTCTCTATTTACAGAAAAATACTGATATACCAAATCACTTTTGTGTGGAACTAACTCCTATAACCTTTCTATTTCCTGTGGCACCTCGCCATAGTCGGGGTCGGGGAATAAATACATGTAGACTCAAAAACTGATTGACTAGCTCCCAGTAAGCACGTAAAATCCGGCTACTCTCGGCCTGCCAGAAAAACACCACCCGAAAAGCGTTTTGCTGGCGGGCCAATAGTGGCCCGAAATTTGGTGCTGGCTGTTTGCAAGTTAGCCCCGGGAAGTTAGCCTTATATGATACATGTTCATCTGACATACATGTAGTTAAAGAAACTAGAGCTTGTGCTTGTCATCTTCCTAAAGGAAATAGCAAAATACGCTGATACATGTACAGCTGCGGAGGTTGATCTGAGTCTAAGTGTAGGATTGTGGGTTGCGGGCACATTCAAATTGTAGGAAATTATGTGCCATTATTTACCGTTAAATATCCATCCCCATTATAACCTCTTTTTTTAAGATGTTAAGCGCTATTAATAGACATTATAACGTGGGCTTTTTGGCTGTCTATTTATAACGCACCATGTTGTCTGATTAAAGAGAGACTCTGCCGATAGCTACACTGTCCTTGTAAAAACATGCATTTGCCGGTCAGAGCAAGCATTGCACGTATTTACTCGCCTGAACCCCGAGGTTACTCTCTAATTCGCGATGAATTTTACGCCCTTGTATATAATGTAATGCATTAAATACACTTGTTATATTTGTTTTAGAAATAGACTAGACCTAATTCAGTGATTTTTTTACAAATTTGTTTCTATGAGTCCCGGAACTCACTGGGCCAAAATTCTTTGCATCCCAAACTCGAAGTTCTGCATCCCATACGACGTCCACTTTGAATTATAAATTTTGTGTATCCATACGAATCCGGCCATTCATAGAAGCCAATTTGGGAAGCAAAACACTGGCATACTTATTTATACTATAATAAAGATAAAACTTAATTTACTTTGTCAAGTAAAATAATAAAGATATAAAAACCTACCTGACTTTCTTATTAATAAAAAGTTCAGTTGCAGACAGTATATTTCCCTAATTTAATCATATTATCATATTTTGCCAAGAGTCAGACTTTTGTCTCGCAGTTTTCATATATTTTTTAGAGCCCAGGTCATTAGCCTGTGTTCATCTAACTCTGCATGCCTACAAGTGTAGTGCTGGAAGTTACTGCATTTGAGCCTTTGGACATACCATATTAATTTTTCTTTTATCATCTGTGCACAGTCCAGTCTCCGTACTTCATGAGCCTGCAGTAATACTTTAACCATTCTATTGGTATTTGCTCGAAGCAGGGTGTTTAAACTTGCGGGTAAAACGCATTATTCAAATGTTTCATTTCGGGTTGGTAGTATTGGATCAGTACTGGTTTATCGGCACTGGTTTTTACCAGTAGTCCGGTACTGGCTTTTACCGGTAAACTCCCCTACAGCGGGTCATATCTGAAAACACGTGTTTTCCAAGGGAAGTAATGATAGCTATACTGTTGGGGAGTTTTTTTCAGTACCGGTTTTTACCAATATTATTCAAGACACGATGCGCAAGTTAAAAAAAAACAAACACTCAAAACGAAAGTTGCAAATACTAAATCCAGACTTTTCGCCAAAATTTTAATGTATCCTGCAGGACTCTCATGGTTTAAAATCATGCGTCCTTTGTGAGAAGCATGCGTCTGAGACCCAGGACGCGCAGGTAAAAAAAATCACTGCATATTGTTGAAATTTATGAAACAGACTATAATCGTGTAACGCGCATTTGATACGGGAAACCATAATGGCTCGAATTAAAAATACAAAGATTTGCTTTATATAATGCTGTTAAAGTCCGTTAGGATATAGTGTGTTATCTTATATTGCACTTATTTACTATGTGCAATTAAGCAAGGCATGCAAAGAATGGTAGTAAAGCAAATTGGAAATGCTGTACAGCGGGAGTTGACCTATATTCATGATCAATGTTCATTATTAGGACTAGTGCACAGACTGGTTCTCGGCCATTTACATGGAAATTTTCAAGTTAAATTGCATCTATAATAAGATCGCGTGGTCAGTCTGAGTATTAACCAATGAGGGCATTGTTTTCTATCTGGTGTGATGAATATTACAATTTAAGAATACTTCTGATTGGTGAAAATTTGCATAAATTGTAGGTCTAAAGCGATATTAGAACGGCGGCCTTTTGGCCGCCGTAAAAATTAGATCTTTTAGGATGAGAGGATAGAGAAAATCTGCAAGGATATCACAAGTTTGATTTTCGTAGGTTTAACCAACAGATGAAACTGAGCGAACTTTCAACTTCAACCTACGACTTCAATTACCCATTTAAATGATGAATATGTTCTAATAATAGGTGTTCGAGGAAACGAGCATTGCGATTTAATGATCACTCGCATACCCCTTTTATACCTCGAACAATAAAGAACCCTTCAGTGACATAACCTGAAGTCCCAATTAAGGCCTGTCCCATTGATAGCCAGATTTATTCATTCAAAAGGGGCCACAGCTTGAGAAAGATGCATTCACTTAAGCACACTAGGTTCAAATTGAGAAGCTCCCTCATGCATGTTAATTATTTTAGACACACAGATTCATCCAAAGTAACTTAATACTTGGGTGGGTGGGGTGACAATGGCAGTCCTGGTCAGCCTGCACAATTGTGCAGGCTGACCAGGGCTCCCATTGTCACCATGTACAAGTTTTCCCTTTTGACATGATAGAGCTTATAATCTTGTCTAGGTGACCATTAGCTATCGAACAACTTCATTGTCATGACGATCATAGCAGTGGTTTTGTATCAAAATGAAATGATTTCAATGGAACAATGTTTTCAACATGTAGGAGCTTGTCGGTGGGACGTTGAAGCGAACCCATTCCGAAGTTCATAAAAATCATAAACCAAGCTGGAAAACTGGTGGGACACTAACGAGGGTCAACCGAGCAACAGTCTGCCCATAATGCAATGGTACGCCCACAGGTGAGGTGACACCTCGACAAAAAGATGAAGCTAGTTTCTATAGACACAATGGCCCATATATCTTTTCAGTAATTTTCATCTGTACATGTTAAAATCATCGGGGATTCGCATATCACTCGGTTTTAATAGACTTTAAGGTTAATAAATTTTCGACACATGTCCGCTTTAACAAAACAAACGCCCCGACCAGCAAACAACAAATTCTAAAGGTAATCTTCTTTATGGTTTTATATGAATTTTATTCCTTGACATTTGACCTCCAGTTAAAATGTCAACACATCAGGTGATATTCTTAATCTTCAAAGAAGCTGGGATGCACCTTGTCGATCAACAGGTTTCCAGTTGATTAAAGCAGACATTTTTTGGGGAAGCTAAATTGGGAAATTTGTTATAGTGCACATTCATTTTTCATTTTTGGTAAAAAAAAACAAAACATATTGGCCATTACACATAGTCATACATTTGTCATCCAAAAATTGAAGGAGAAGATGCAATGGTAGTTGTTGCTTGCATGTGCGTGTCCAGATGGGGGACCCCCCCCTCCCCCCCCCCCCCCACCTGAAAATCACAAAATTATAGGGTTTCTTAGCAATTCTGCTCCAGATCCCCTGAAAAATTACAAAACTACCGAGCCAGCATTCAATGTTGGGCCATCACCAGCATGCCAACGAAACTGGCTGGCCCATGATGGCCCATTTATAGTGCTATTTGGATCCCCCACCCCTCATCAACTAAAAAAAAAACGTTGTCAAAGTTGGACCCCCTCTAACAAAATTTTCTGGATTTGCACATGGCTTGTGTGTGTGTGGTGACTGGATGAAAACCCAATCTTACAACAAGTACTAAAATCTCATGAGCTGGCCTATGTAATATACTGAATCATTTTAGTACAAATTTATGCTGCATAAATTATTCAATGAATGCTTTCATTATTCAAATCCTGACTGTGTGACCTTTTATTTCACAAAATGCTACTTATTGCCAATCAATAAAATGAACATCAAACACTGGACCAGTCTATGATCTGGATTGAAAAGCTGCTTATTGTGCTTATTAAGTCTGGGTCATTTAAAGCTTGAACAACTTTTATTGCCATTTAATGTTGGGCAACAACCATTTCAAGATGGCCAATTCCTGTAATTTACATACAAAACTCTTCCGAACCACTTGATCTGCAATCAGGATATTGGAAACTGGGTGTCCGACTTGTTACAGAAGCATCACCTGGTATATTTATTGGACAATAATTTCATATAAATACATAATTTTACCTTTAAATCAATAAAATTGAAAACTTTCTCTGGTCAGTGAATAGAACAAAGTGTATGATTAAATCAAATTGATGAAATTATTATACAAGAAGGACAATGCAATAATTGATCACACCTCTAGCTATAGGATGCCGATAAACTTAATCATGGGAATGAAACAATCCTCACCATTTCTAAATTCAATCCATAATTTTACTCTAGACGTAAAATTATTGCAATAATTATTCCTTAAAATGACCCACTTTCAAAATCAAGCCACCCAGCAAATCATTGGTTGCGAACTTTGATCATGCACACATCACCCTTTTGGTGGTTTAAAAATCATGCAGCAGCTACCTGGGCTAGGTTTCCTTGTCCTTAGTACCACCCAGGTATTATAGTGTTTCCAGGTAATAGGTGACCCCTGTTTTTCTTTTTTTAAACAGCTTAAAATTGAACTTAGAAGGACGGCACTTAGCATGTGGATTTGAATACACACCGCGTAACTAAAACTTATTTTTGGGAGACGCCCTTATTTGATACTGAAGCCCCAGTCCCCTGTACAAAAGAATAACTTAGTTGTTTTTCCCTGTGAATATACCTATGTGTACCCCAATAGATACACGTGGTATATTTGCATTGCTATGATGATATGTACTATCCTACAGGACTATCTTTATCCGATGATTCAACGAAAATCTATTCCGCAAACCTCACTCGTCATCATTTTGACTCACACACGCACGCATACACGCAATTGTAAAAGTCTATAGGGGTCCTAGACCGTGCCGTATTGAAAGCAGGCAAATATAAGGTTTAAGCATGAAACACGCATGTACATGTAGCACCTTCCATTTCAATTCATTGACTCTTTTTGCCTACGAGGTAATTTGTCTTGATTGGGTTGTCTGCTGATATTTTTTTTCCAAAATCAGTTTGTTTCTTGTTGTTGCTTTTTCTAAAATGATCTTTCGGGAATATCAGTAGAGTGCCAAGCAGTTTGGATTCAGATCATGCCCGATGTTTTGTCGGGCCTGATCTGGGTCCAAATTGTTTGCAAAGGTAATCAGCAGACGACACTAGTAAGTAATGAGTTTATGACGACAATTCAAGCAAATTAGAGAGTTGACGAGAAATAGCGAATTAGGGATATACATTATACTTAAAGAGCATCAAATATATGCCTGCTAAAGTTATTTCGCTGATAAACATTGTCAACAGCCGAAGGCAAGTTCAGGTTAAAATGTTGGGCATTATCTGGATCCATACTGTTTGATAACCTACTTGTTTTCCTGAAAGACATATTTTTAGGAAACAATGATCTCGAAAGAAAATTCAGCCATTATTTAAGGGTCAGACAATACTGTTACTTGAATCGTTTTTTTTAACACAGGCCATTTCAATGCATCGCCTTTAGATGTACAGTGAAGTTTATGAGTCAGTATAATCAGTGAATCATAGCTTAATGCACAAAGATTGGGCCAGTTAAGCAATTTTAGCGTGAAATTGCGATTGTTTTTATCAGTTTAAACACGTGTTTTGGGTGCTCAAAAGTACCATATCATCGAAACGGTTGTTTTGAGTACACACAACATATTTTTTTGTTGAGAAATAGGAAAAATAATTCTCTGTTACGCACTCTTATCTGTGGACAGACAAATTACCTCCACTGACCTGTATAAGCCATGTTTTATTTATATCGCTAGGTTCACTTGGGGACTAATTCAAAGAAGAGCAGCAAAAACACACCAAAATTCCATCTAATCCCAGCCTATACAAAAACTCATATTTATGTGGAAAAAATAAATTCAATTACGGGGTATATATCTAAATTCATTTCTCTAATTAATTTTTCAATTAAAATCACCATTAAAGAATAATTAGCGAAAAACGGGGGTCACTTAAGTTCTGGAAATACATTAGTACAACAAAATGACTTGAAAGCTAGATCACAAGCTTTGGCCAAATGATGTTTGCAGACTACTATCTGGTAATCAAATATAGAATGGTCAGTTTTTTGGCTGCAGTCACACTTCATGTAGTCTCAAAAGCCAGAAAATTACCAAGAATGCATTAGGCCTTAATTACCATGCTAAGCTTGAAAATATAGAGAAACCATACACGTTCAAATGCTGATTTGAGCCAAGCAAACCTCAAAGTGAAGTTTTTTCATTATAATTATGTCAGCTGCTTCACTGAAGATGCTGGAAACAATTTTTAGGTCAGCTACTGACCACTCTGGAGAGACAGCAATTGAAAACCACTGATCGATATTGGCGAGCCTTAGAACATTTAACTTTGGATTTTCATCAATTTTTAGTAGTAAAAGATGCTTCCTCAGCTCAAAAACAGCAGCGCTGTAGATGGCATGGACAAATTTTATTTTTGCATTGCCAACTATAGAACAAAAATCATCGTCCACTGTAATGACATAAGCTCATTAAAGTTCCAGTCATCCTTTATTAGTTGGTAATTAACACCAGGAAAATCTTTATTTTGACAGAAAATTCCAATCTATTTCTTCCAATGATGGCAATTCCAGAATCTTGCATCTGGTAAACACTCCAACCCAAGTGAAAAGCTGCTGTCTAATGATTACAAGGCTAATATATCTTCTAAATGATTTTCCTTTTCGTAACTCATAACAAACCACTCTTCTCAAATGAAGCAGATCATTTTCATTGGGGACCTACCAAGAGAAGAAACCTCCGCAAATGAAGCAGATCATTTTCATTGGGGACCTACCAAGAGAAGAAACCTCCAACCTACCAAGAGAAGAAACCTCCAAAAATGAAGCAGATCATTTTCATTGGGGACCTACCAAGAGAAGAAACCTCCAAGGATTTGTATAATTATCATATCACTTAACCCTTTGTCTACTAATGGATTCTTCCTATGGTTTGATAAAATGAGCCTTGGATAGTTCATTGTCCATATTGAGGGTTTCAAAAGGGTAGAAATTCCAAATCAATACAGTTCAGTCCCTGAACAGAAAAGTTGGTTCTGTTCTGTTCTGGAACTTGACTGTGAGCAACATGCGCTGACCCACCCCCAATACACACACACACACACAATAGTGGCTATAGGTTTCCTTAGAAATACGGATTCTGTTTTGTACTGGAACTGGCTGTAAACAACATGCACTGATCCCCCCCCCACCCCACTAGTGGCTATAGGTTTCCATAGAAATACTGGTTCTGTATGGTTATCGAACTTGGCTGTGAGCAACATGCGCTGACACCCCCCCCCCCCCCCCCCACACACACACACACTAGTGGCTATAGGTTTCCTTAGAAATACGGATTCTGTTTTGTTCTGGAACTGGCTGTAAACAACATGCATCTACCCCCCCCCCCCCCCCCCACCCCACTAGTGGCTATAGGTTTCCATAGAAATACTGGTTCTGTATGGTTATCGAACTTGGCTGTGAGCAACATGCGCTGACACCCCCCCCCCACCCACACACACACACACACACACACACACTAGTGGCTATAGGTTTCCTTAGAAATACTGGTACGGATCCCCCTCAAGAATCAATTGGACCTACTGGGTCCAATTGCTTCTCAAGGGGGGTGTGTACGGCCCTAGACTGTTAAATAATTTGATGACTAAAAAAAAAAATGTTATCAGGACCTATTGCAAAATTTTCTGGATCCACCCATCAGCAAGGTAAGTACACACGGTATATAGACGCAAAGGAGCCTATCGGTTCAAAACTGCTTTTCCTGAGCCCTATCCGCTCCAGAAAAGGAGCCTATCAGTTAAAAACAAGCTTAGCGATAGACAGTGACATCAAAAGGTAAGTAAAATAATAATTTCCATTAACTACATGAAGAAAAGGACAATGTAACGGAACAACAGAGAAGCTATAAGACAAAAATCAAACGGCAACACGTTCGTTGATGATGCAGATTTTTTATAATGTGACACACTCTTCATTGGGGCGACGTCCACAGACGATTACACAACAAAGAAAACAAACATTTTTGAACAGTTTGGGCTGTTCTCGCAATTGCCTTTTGGTATTTTGTAAAGAATTTATGTGGAAAATGACTTATATGCATTTCACAGACCGAATTATACGTTGGTCTCTCTATAAAT
The DNA here is from genome assembly GCA_964019695.1 of Loripinus fragilis. NCBI lineage: Eukaryota > Metazoa > Mollusca > Bivalvia > Lucinida > Lucinidae > Loripinus > Loripinus fragilis. Next base: position 41,259,638 of record OZ026521.1, on the reverse strand, counting down.
GGCATAGAAAAGAAAATAATTTGGCTAGGGATCCTATTTGTCTTTGGCTAAGGAGCCTATATGGTTACTGGCTACGGACCATATATGCTATTTCTTACTTTTATAACCTATAGGCTCCCATGGCACTTAGTTGAAAACATATTGGCTCCTGTGCCACGAGTACGGCTTATTATCCTGTGCCACAAAATAGTTATTTTTCTCTCAACGTTTAGGCTCCGTAGCCGTCTTGTTTACAAACATGACCCTTCTTTTCTATGGAAAACCTGTTTTAAAAGCAAACCAGACGCTTTAAGTAAGGGGGTGGAACATAAAACATTTTCTGCTGTGGTGTAGGCCGGCAAAATTGACTGAACTGTTTAGTTTTGCTTCATTTTCAAACGCAAACTAAATCGCCGAAAACAGAGCAGTCATTTTCTGTTTAACTTTGTAGACGTGACTTGATATCAGCCTTATCATATGTTTCAAAATCCATCAAGTCAGAGACTTAAAAGTCCCGTGGCGTTTGATTTTATGTTACTTACATCGTAAATAATCTAATATTGGCCCAGATTTAAAGTATCTCCTCTCCCAATGTCTTGTTTTTGGCGGATAGGCTCCTTTTCTGGAGCTGATAGGGTTCAGGAAAAGCAGTTTTTCACAGATAGGCTCCTTTGCGTCTATATACCGTGGTACAGAAGTTACTGTAGGCTGAGGTCCCCACAGAATATCTCTATACAAGGCTCATACAGGCAAGCTTGTGTAAAATTCAAGGACTTTTCAAGACAGTCCTGTATATTCAAGTACTTTTCAAGCCTGTGCGAACCCTTCTATAAAAGACTGCATGAAAATGATCTCTTTTGTTTTATTCTTTCTTTGAAGTCTCATTTACATGAGTTGGTCTTTATTTCTCTCTGGATAGAAATTAATAGGAACTAGCAGAAACAAGAATGCAGCATATGCTGGCAATTTGTTCAAATATCAAAGTTCTTTCATGTTAGTTCCACCTTCATAAACAAACACCTTCTGACAGCTACACAGTTCTGATAATTGGCTGGCAGTAAAAACAAACAGTAGCAAGGCAGATAACCAGTCAACTGAGGGATCATGTGACCAAAGAAGCAATAAAATCAGCAAGTGCAGTAATAACTTTCTGCTCGGTAGACACCTCATTCCTTTGACTTTATGATGTTGGGGCCACCCTGTCACAAAGCAGTCAAGATATTATTATCATTCCAACCCCAAGTGATTAGAAATGAATGATATAAAACTGCAGTAATTAAAATATTGGGCTACCACTACCGGTACTGATTATCAGCTAAATAAAAGCCCCATGCTTTTGGTGCTGCTTCCATCAACCAAACTCTTTAAGACAATTGTTTTCAATAATTCTGTTTATAAATTTTGTCATTCAAATAGTTTTGTTTTATATTACATTATTGTAGTACATGCATGTGTTATATAAATTCGTCCACAAAGTCAAGCAACACAGACATGACATTGTGTCCACTGTCCAGGTATATTAAACATAGCTGCGAGACAGTGTGATGAAAAGGAGGTGTAGTGGAACGTGCCTGCATGCCTTTGTATAGAAGCCAACACTTATGCCTGTAACTGTTGTTTCCACACCTTGCTTTGAAGTCCCCTAATCCTCTACAGCTTTAGGTAATATTTCCTGTTTAAATCTATTACAAATACATCTAAATATTTCATCACACCTATCAAAATATAGCAATTAGTTGGATCTGAAGGTTTCAGAATCCAAGGTGTGCCAATGAAGCTATTGTGATTGGAAGATTTTCCCAGGATTAGGACACCCTATGTGTTGTTAACACTTTTCTGATAGAAAGCAATATTCAGGTGTAACATTTTTCAAAAGCGCATCACAATTCGGAGCATTAATCTGGCTTCACAGGGCTCAGCTTGAAGCTGCCAAACCCAAAGAAAATTGAGTTTTGTATTCTTGTCCCCTTAGTTGAATGCAATCAACTGCTTTTTATCAAATCAAATACATGTACATCTGTATTTTTCCTATAAGCTCACTCGCTGCAGCTGCTGCTGTACACCGTCATGCACATAACTTTTTGAAAGATACTGATTTTTTCTTCTGAATGACAAACAACATTGTCTTCAAACTGAACATTATTGCTTTTTTTTTTAGTTTCTTTGATCATTGAACAACAACGCATGAGCTAAATAAGAGTCACTTTGGACTGGTTGATCTTGGTCAAAGGAATGAACTCTTGATCTAACAAGAAAGTTATGCATCAGACAAGGATCTGATTATGACCAAAACTGTTTTATACAAAGCTCTAGATAAACATGATTCAGACACATATTTTTTTTTATTATTTTTCTCAATAAACATATGTTGTGGCTACTCATTAGAAGCATCTCAATGAGATGCTTCTAATGAGCACCACAACTTATGTTTTTATGTTACAGTAAGCATAATATCACCAATTTTGGGCACAAAAAAATGTCATCAAAAGCTCTATCAAAATTAGTAATGTCACCAGCTGTGGATTATGATCAAATGAATAGTACCCAGTAGGTATAAAAACATTATAAGCAAATCAAAACTTAATTAGAGCTATCTTCTCACCATCTACCCTATATACCCGCTCTCTGACCTCCATTTTTATACCCATTAACTGTGGGAACCTGAAGAAAAATATCAGTGACTGTCTCATTTTTCACCGGGTTCATTAAAGTTCATAAAACAACAAGTATAAATTCTTGCATCTCCTACTTGTTCGGAAAAGCAATTTTAGAATACTTATACTTATATGTATATAGCTGAAATAGCAATAACTCTTCCAAAGCTTTTCAATGAATAAGAGATAACTCTTGCAAATCTTCTCAAAGCAGAACTGCAGTTGCTTCGTTTTTTCTTTTTCTTTTATTTACTCGATTTGATTCTTTACATTCCTGTCAACAATTTTTCAGTTATGTCGCGACGGGTCTTCCTGGGTTGACCCAATACTAAGCAAGAATTAATGTGTCTTGCTCAATTGGACACAACAGTGACGAGGGTGAAGCTCGAACCCGCAACCCCTCGATCTCTAGTCAAGCACTCTACCACTGAGCCACTGCAGGGTTTTTTTTTTGAAGAGCAAACAGAGACAATAGATAGCAACATAATTTTCTAATTTATGTTTGGCTTAGCAATTGACAATGTGTTTGTAAACTGATCTAAAAACTATACAATTACCATTAATCGAAAAGGTGACAGCTGACAGCCTAAAAGTGGATGAAATGCGATAATTTCTATTCATATAAATGTGGATAATACAAATATAACTTTTACTGGTTTATAATAATATTCCAATTAACTTTTTTGTCATTAGTTTGTACAGTAAAACCTGTCTTAAGTGGCCACTCAAAAAATAGACAAAACAAATTAAGGTCTTAAAGACAGGTCAGCAGTATCATGCATAGAAACAAAAGTAATTTGGTGACATTAAAATGACTTAAGTCTTTGCTCTGGAACAGGCATTTCAAAAACCTACGAATCCTTCACGCTTTTGTGCGCCATTGTTGTAATACAAACACCACCTTCAGGGTCCAGCAGATGTTAACTAATGCAATTTAAAAAACATGTTTGATCCCAATATTCGATCAGTTTGTCAGATTGCCTTAAATCATTATCGCTGCAATAAGTAGTAAGTCTCATTTCATCAGACTGCCGCTGGGGTCATGAGTTAAACCCTCTGTCGGCCACATGTTTTCATAGAGATTTTCCCTGTGCACTGGTCATCTTGATGGATTAAGTCTGCCCATGCTCAGGCACACTTTTTCTCATAAAGTGACTCATGTATAATTAAAGCAAGCTAAAATAAATTTCTATAAATCATATAATTGATCCAGGATAATAACTTAATGTCTTCCCTTTAAAATTAATGTCTACCGCCATGAATAACATTCCGTAAAAAAATCTACCTTATTTCTAATTAATGAAGACTGACTATGACCATAAGGAATAGGAACCCAATTACAGTAAAACCTGTGCAAAACGGCCACTCAAAAATAGACAAAACAAAGATCTTAATGACAAATGGTAGCTTAATCAATGAAGTTCGGTGGAGCATTCTGCAATACTTTTGGCCTGCATTAATTGAGCGATAATTGGTCTCGAAAACCAATTTGTGGTCTTTTTGAGAGTGACTGTTTTACATAAGTTATACTGTACATAAAATGACTATAAAAACACTCACTGCCAGGTAATACCCGGACCCAAAAAGAAGGGGGACTGGCTGACAAACTATGTGATGACTGACTATATAAATAGCAAAATGGTCTGGTAATGTCTCATTTAGAGACCCATCATAAATGCATTGGTTTTGCTAATTTGGAGTTTTAGATTGCTTTCAATACTTTTCTATCATCATCATGGTCAGTTATTTTATCACATTGATGAATGCAAGCTTTTATCAGTAACTGTCAACTGCCATACACAGTCATTTGGTTTAAATCATCCTTGACTAAAGGTGAATGCATTTTTACACTCCATGAATTAATTTATGCTTAAAACTACAGTTTTACTTATCAAGGTCCATTTTCTTGTACGATAACCTGTATTCTGATAGACTATATTCTCTCGCGCACGGCCAATTTTTCGATTTTATTGTGAGCTTAACAACAATGCTGTCAGGCTATCATTCAAACTATCATAGGCGAATAATCATATAATTTACTTATAGGCACTTTTGTACTTTGAGATGACACCTACATCATAAAATATAATTTGATCGCTTATGACTGAAATATCATCTTTGAAGACCACTGCAAAGTCATTAAAAATTCATCTTTTCATTGTATTTAATATGCCTCCTGAATAAAACTTGTATGACTAGGGAACATGAAAAAATTGGAGAGACTTTGCTGAACATTAACCCGTCTCAGACTGGAAATGCCTAAAAAGATATTCATGCAAATAAGCATTAGTTCCAAATTGCAAATCATTGGTGTCATTGATATCAAATTTAAGATGCTTACTTACAATCATTGATGCCAATTTGCGAATGCTAGTGTGCAACTTATCATCACTAGTACCAAGTTATAACAGTAGTCCTAACTTGCACTTGTGATTGTTGGTGCCAATTTACAATCACTGGTACAAATTTTACAAGCAGTAGCTCCAACTACAGGGAAAAAGACTAACAGGGGCCCAGTAGCACAGTGCCCCTAAAATTTGGGCTGTCCCCTTTAACTAAATGTTTAGGGGCCCGCAGCTTGCGCCTGAAAAAGGAGAGTATGTATATCAATACCAATAGCTGTTAAGTTTCCAAATTTCATCCAGCTGCTTCCAAATACAGTTTATATGGTCAATAATTAAGGAATACAGATTTTGAGGGTATGAGTAAAGCAAATAATTGTGTTGAAATTAGCTTAATTTTTTGCCTATTCCTGGGCCCCTTAGTTTTGGACTGGGCCCCCAATCATTTTATATGAGGGGCCCAGCTTGCTCCTGGTGAAAAAATGTTAGTCTGTATCCCTAAACTAGCAATTATTGGTGCCAATTTGTGATCATAAGTTGCAAGAAGCAATTATTGGTGCCAATTTGTGATCATTACTTCCGACATGTAATCATTGGTGCCAATTTGTGATCTTTGGTTCTAATAAGCAATCATTTGTGCCAATTTGGTGACCCTTAGTTCCAACTAGCAATCGTTTGTGCCAATTTGGTGACCCTTAAATCCAACTTGCAATCATTGGTGCCAATTTACGATCATTAGTTCCAATTAGCAATCATTGGTGCCAATTTGTGATCATTAATTCCAACTTGAATTCACTGGTGCCAATTTGTGAGCATTAGTTCTAATCAGCAAATATTAGTGCCAGTTTGTGACCATTAGTTCCAACTTGCAATCATTGGTGCCACTTTCTTATCTTTAGTTCCAGCTTGCAATTGTTGGTGTAATTTTGTGATCATTAGTTCCAATTGGCAGTCATAAGTGCCAATTTGTGACCAGTTCCAACTTGCATTCACTGGTACCAATTTGTGATCATAAGCTCTAACTTACAATCATTGGTGCCAATTCATGATCATTAGTTCCAATTAGCAATCATTGGTGCCAATTTGTGATCATTAGTTCCAACATGTAATCATTGGTGCCAATTTGTGATCTTTAGTTCCAAGTAGCAATCATTTATGCCAATTTGGTGACCCTTTGTTCCAAGTAGCAATCGTTTGTGCCAATTTGGTGACCCTTAGTTCCAACTTGCAATCATTGGTGCCGATTCATGATCATTAGTTACAATTAGCAATCATTGGTGCCAATTTGTGATCATTAATTACAACTTGAAATCATTGGTGCCAATTTGTGATCATTAGTTCCAATCAGCAAATATTAGTGCCAATTTGTGACCATTAGTTCCAATTTGCAATCATTGGTGCCACTTTGTTTTCTTTAGTTCCAGCTTGCAATTGTTGGTGTCAATTTGTGATCATTAGTTCCAATTAGCAATCAATAGTGCCGATTTGTGACCATTAGTTCCAACTTGCAATCATTGGTGCCAATTTATGATCGTAAGTTCCAATTTGCAATCACAGGTGCCAATTTGTGGTGAAAATTTCCAACTAGCAATCAATGGTACCAATTTATAATTATAACTTCCAACTAGCAATCATTGGTGCAAGTTTGTGATCATATTAGTTCCAACTTGCGATCATTGGTGTCAATTTGTGATCATTAGTTCCAACTAGCAATCAATGGTGCCAATTCGTGATCATTAGCTGAACTTGCACTCATAAGTGCCCAAATTACAGTCACTGGTATCACTGATCAGTGGCTTTAACTTGCAATCATTGGTGCCACTTTGTGATCACTGGTACCAATTTACAATTACTGGTACCAATTTACAAGCATAGGTTCAAACTAGCAATAATTGGTGTCTATTTGTGATCACTCAGTTGCCAATTTACAGCCATTGGTACCAATCTGAGATCATTGGTGGCATCTTGCAGTCAATGGTACCAATTTGCAATCCAACTGGTGATAACTGGTGCCAGGACAATTTTGCTATCACAGGTGCCAATTCACAATCATTGGTGCAAATTTACAATAAAAAAACACAGATTCACCCTTTATATCCAAGTGTGAGTGAGTGAGTGAGTGAGTGAGTGAGTGAGTGACTCTGGATGCATTATAGGGTTAGGTTCACTGAAGTTTTCAGCTGTTGTGCTGATGAATGCTTACAAACTCGGTCCCAAATTCAAAAGTTTTGCAAATAAATGTCTGTTATAAATTTTGGTGCAAAATTATATACACCGTACCTGCCGATTTCTTTCAAGATTAAGACTCTTAGTATGAATCAGTGTAGATCAAAGATACAGGTAGGTGCAAAATTACTGTCATCATGATTTACACCTGCCTGAATAATTGCATTTCATGCACCATCAAAAGCGGAGAAGATATTGTCAGAAGAAGCAATGATATCAGGTAGGATCATCAGTGGTAAGTCGCCATGGATAATTACCCCTTTCACCTCTGAATTTAACGCTTTGCATGCTTTTTTGTGTTTGTACAGTTGTGGATTCAGAGGGGGTCTGCTCGAGCCCCCTCCCCCCCCCCCCCCCCCCTTTCGTTTTTAAATATCCTATGAAAATGAAATAATTTGGTCTCGGTCAGACCAAATTATTTTATTTTCATGAGATATTTTAGAAAATTGAGATAAAATCAGCAAAGCGAACCCCCACCCCTTTCTACATATGAATTACCCCCTTTCCAAAGATCCTGGATCCGCCCCTGAATTCACCATGGATAGCCCTTTCACCTCCAAATTTACCTATTTGCATGCTTTTTTGGCTTTGCATTTCTTTATTTTTTTTTAAAAAAAATAAGTTTTTCAAATAAAATCAGGAATATACAATCAGAAAGTGAGCTTGCGTTTTGATATCCCATCATGGAGACATGGCCACAGCTAAGAGTTACAGAGTATCAATTCCGACAACCTAGAGGAGCCTGGGATCAAAGTTGACTCCCCTGGGTATACAATCAGAGGGTAAATAGTTTGGATTCAAATCAGGCCTTACATTTTGTCAGGCCTGATCTGGATCAAACTGTTTGCAAAGGGAGAAAAAGTGATGTCACCAGTTGATAAAGAGTCAGCTAGTAAAAGAAACAGTAATCATTAATACTAGCTGCTAAATATTACACCATGTTCCAAGTCTAATAAACTCAAAACTCAATGTAATGTTAGTTTCCTATATATCATTTTCGCAATTTCTTTTGAACCCTAAAGCACTGAGAATGGCCAAAAGTGTGGTTCCCTATCACTGATGTATTAAAGTAGGGTCATTGATGAAACTACTGGTAAACCACTTACAATAAGGCTGTCCTGGTGTACTTGACACCCACACCCCCAGCCTGCAGCTGAAATTGACCATGTGATATGGAAAATTGTTGAAAGTGGCCTCATAACCAAAACATTAACTAAGCAAAAATATTATGGACTTTACATGCTGCATGAATGGAGAGAAATTTCAAATCAAACCCCAAGTTATAAACCTACGTATTGTGGAGGCATTTATCAGCTCAAAATTTAACACAATTTAACTGGCTGAATAATTAAGAAGCATGAATAATATGTTAATTTACTCAAAGGGATTTTAAAGGTAATAACCCTCACTTCCGAGTACATTTTTAATTTGAATTTGTAACCGAAATCATTTTTTATGGTCATGAAAAGAAAGACAACTATTCATCGGCTAGTGGATATTAAAACTCAGTAAACATACCATGTACTATACCCATTATTTCATGAATATAGAGTAACTAGGAGCAAAAGAAAACGGTATCCTCAAGTTGAGCCACGTCCTGAGAAAACCTGTAATGCTGTATTCTACATGATAAGAGCACATCTGCTCATATACTTTAACCCATTTAAGCCAAATGGAATTTTCCAATCTTATAATTATCAATTGGCCCATTCCATTTCTGTATTAAGGGTTGTTGGGTAGTATTTTTCATTTTATTGGAATTTTATAAGGACATCCTGCAAGCAAACAGTGGAGACGCTGATCAGATGCCGTGTTTTGTGGCGTCTGATCTGGGTCTGCACCCATAAAAAGGATGCTAGGCTAAAATGGGATAAGCTCACAAAGTTAAGAATACTCCATAAACAGCCACTGCGAAAAAAGTTCAAGTTCATTTGTTCTTGATCTCTTCAAAAACTTAGTTTCATGAGCCTCATAATGTGCTTCTAGAATTGTCCTTAAGTTCAAGAACAAGTTGTTCTTGAAGTTCAAAAACAATTCTTAAAAGTTCAAGAACTGTTTTAGAACCATTTGTCTGAAGCTCTTGAATTGCTCTTGAGTTCAAGAACAGCTGTTCCTGAAGTTCAAGAACAATTCTTAAAAGTTCAAGAACTGTTCTAGAACAAGCTCTTGAACAAGTCCATGAACTATAAATGGTTGGTTCTAAAACTGCAAAGTTCTTGAACTTGTCCAAGAACTTGTAGGTTCTAGAACTTGTCTGGCCATTTAACCTCCAAGTTCTCTTCAAGAAATTGGAGTTTCTAGAACTGGCCATTAATACTAGTTCAATAACTTAATTGGAGGATACTGGTTTAAGAACTTGGATGTTCAAGAACCAGCCATTTATAGTTCATGAACTGCCATGGCTCAAGAACTTGTTCTAGAACAGTTCTTAAACCATTCTTGAACTATTTCGAAGGGGACTTCACCGTTTTTGATTACCAGCAAGTCCAGATGTGTAATTTCATTAACATGCAGTGACTGGGATGTTTTCCTGGGTTGAACAAGTACAAAGCAGTTTGTTCAAAGACCCAACAGAACCAGGGACCTCTTGATCTCAAGTCGAACAATCTATCACTCAGTTTAACATAGACAGTTTAAGCTTAATGCAAAGTTAAAACTATAAATTTGAACTTTTAAAAATCTACTAAAAACTCTTAGTTGAACTCCTAAGTGTATTAACTGGAAACTGATACTGTGGGACACATTAAGCAAGACTTTAAACCACAGTATCAATCTCACTGAAGATGATTTTTTGTAAAGAAGAAATGGGAATGAATTTCACTGCTCAGTCAACATTCTAAAGCTGTCAGATTAGTTCAAGGTCGAGCAGATGCTTTACTTGGGGTGTTCGTTTCATGGAATGACGTGAGTGCAACAGAAGGCGGCAGGGTTTTCAGACAATGTTCCCCGTCAATTTTTAACACTTTCATGTCATTCGTGACTTGAAACACTTGCTTTTCTATCTGCTGTTGTATTTTCTTTACAGTGTGGAATCTTTAAGTTATAAAGGGATGGGTCTTCCTTGGTTGAACCAATACTAAGCTAGGATTAATGTGTCTTGCTCAAGGACACAACACAGTGACACTGGTGAGGCTCGAACCTGCGGCCCCTTGGTCTTGAATATAGCACTCTACCACTGAGCCACTGCACTCCCTCACTTTAGATGTTAAAAATGTCATGACCAGAAAACCTAGACACCCTATTGTTTTTAAAACTTATCAAATTTATTAAAGATAGACATTTTAATTGTCTCTTTTTCTACCTCCCTTACCATCTTTAGCACAAAATATCTTGTGATGTGCAAGGTATACACTGATGTAGGTGGTATAAATAGTTATATCGTTTGTCCACCTGTACATAAGATAATCCACTCGCTAAATCTTGTGGATTATCTCCACATACAGGCGGACAAGCCATGGTATAACTATTAGTTATACACTTTATTATTATTATTTTTGGTTGGTTCCATTTGGCGAGGGTTAAATCATAACTGAGTTTCAGGATCAATGAACAAAGCAGGATATTTTCTGCATTTACAACAACTCCAGTCAAAACAACCTACAGTAAGTCCATATGTTTTGGATCCTGTGCTGATTATCCATCCATCTACACCTCATTAATACTACAGATTTCTAAATTCTTGGCAAATATCTACATGTATCTGAGGAGGAGCATCATGAAAGAAAGTAACTAAACAAATAGATAAGTTATAGCATCCCAAAAAGTATCTTACGAATCATTTCCAAATAAATATCATCAGGTTTGTCCACCTCATAAATTATTTGATTCATTCAGAACACATGAAATTTTCATGAACTGGATAGTTTAAAAGCCAATTCATGAACTGCTCATGAACAACTATGTTCAGAACTGCCAATTTGTTGTTTATGGACTACTTAATGAAGAAATTTTATTGGTATATAATTTTAAAGTTTTATTTCATGATACCAGGCCTGATCTGGACTCAAAACTGACACACTGATGGTTTTTCAAAAAGTTAATTTTGAAGAAAAAACAGTTGATGACAGAAAAGCATGCAAAATTACCCAGTAGGCAAAGAGTTCAAACTAGACTGCAGTCGATGGTACACACTGACATTTATATGTTTTTTCTATCTTTGACCTTGACCTTGCCCAGTAATCTCAACATCATGTTACCTACATGTATGCACCTGCAAAGTTTGAAGCTGCTATGTCCAACGGTTTAGGAGGAGATGCAATAACAAGCTGAAGCAAATGAATTATCTGAACTTTGACCTTGGCATCAAGGTCACATGCAATATTGCCAAGCACTCTCTACATATGTGAAGTGTTTGAAGTTGCTACGTCCAACGGTTAAGAGGAAGATGCATTTACAAGAAAATACTGTATTTGGACTTTGACCTAAAGTTGGCCTTGGGGTCTAGGTCACACAAGATATTGCCCAGTACCCTCTATATCATGTGAACTATGCAACTACAAAGTTTGAAGGCTACATCAAACGGTTAAGGAGATGCAATTATATTAGTTATAAAGTATTGACTTTTGACCTTGACCTTTACAAGATGTTGCCCAGTACCCTCTACACCATGTGACCTATGTACATGTAAAGTTTGAAGTTGCTGCATCCAACGGTTTGGGAGGAGATGCATTTACATGCAAGAAAATACATTATTTGACCTTCAACCTTAAAATTGGGGTCAAGGTCACACAAAATGAAGCCCAGAACCCTCTACATAATGTGACCTATGCACATGCACAGTTTGAAGTTGCTAACTTCCAAAGGTTTGGGAGGAGATGCATTTACAAGAAAATACAATATTTGACCTTTGACCTTGGGTCAAGGTCACACGAAATGTGGAAAAGTTGCCCAGTACCCTCACCATGTGACCTATGCAGCTACAAAGTTTGAAGCTACAAAGTTTGAAGTTGCTACGTCAAAAGGTTTATGAGATACATTTACAAGAAACGTGATGGACGGACGCACATACAAACAGACGGACGATGGTACTAAATATTAATATACTCTTTTTTTCTAAAGAAAAAAGCAGGTTTAATAATTACTGGTTTAGCTTCATCTTGTGTTGATTTATTGGTTTCCTGTCAGAATTCTGTTATGATGGCATTACTGATTTTATTACCTTGATCAGTTATATTGATCACCAGTGCATCAGTTTTGGCATTAATGTCTTTGATTATCTGGTCAATTCATTAAGATAGGTGAGAGCTACCAGAACACTTGACTCTTACCATGCTGAGCCCCGTTGTCCTGCTTTGTTTGTGTTGATACTTCATGTCACAGTCAACAATTTTTCAGTCATGTCAGGACGACTTCCAAGGTTGAACCAGTTACTAAGCATTAGATACAGTGTCTTGCTGAAGGACACAACACAGTGACTCCATCGGCTAGCGACCCTTTGATCCCAAGTCAAATGCTCTACCAACTGTGAGCCATTGAACTCTGTCCGGTTATCCTGTTTGGGGTACTCAAAAGAAACATAGTGTACATACAGATCAGTTGGCTAGCTGTTGGCTAGCTGATCAGCATCCCCAGCATGAAAACATCTAGTTTAATTAATCTATGGACAAACCTGAAGATACCATACTTTTCATGCTATATTCAATATGGCAGATGAATTTCAAAAGTCAGTTTTTTTGTTTGGGCAAGGAAAGTTTTAAAATTGATAATCATTGTCAACAGATAAACAAGGAAAGGCTAGAAATTTTGAAGATGCTCGAAATTAGTAGCAGCCAGTTGCAGCGGATGGCTAGTCCAGACTAGGTCAGGCTACAGTTTAGAACATGCACAACTCAGTAGCAGAAACAGGGTGTGAATATCATACCTGAACATGACATAATGTATTATTGTTCCCTAATTGGTAAATTGTTTGTCAGATCTACAGGTAAAGTAGGGTAACTCTAAATTAACTTTCTTATTTCTCAACCAAAACATATGTTGTGGGTACTCAAAAGAACCGTCTCATCGAGATGGTTCGTTTGAGCACCCAAAACATTTAACTTTATTAATGGGTATGAAAATATTGACTATTTTACGTTGATTTTTTTCTCTTATTTGGACTAATGTGTTACCTAATTGGTAATTGGTTCTATTATTGGAAGGTGTACCAATGGGACATGACAATAATTACCTGCTAACTTTACTCATTACAGGAAAACTGTCTGGCATGCTGTACTTCATAGCATAAGGAAATAGACACAATAACTAGGAATTTGATCTATGGGAATCTATGAGCATAAAAACATGAGTATTGTTCCAGAAATTAACTCTGAGTGCCGGAACTATAAATTATACTCAGACAGGAAAAGCATGTGCAAAGAAAATAGTCCCAGATCAGCCTGCTCCTAGAGGAGCAGTCTGATCTTTGCTCTTATCAGAAATTATTTGATTTATTGATAAATGTAGTTCTTATTATCAACTGGAAGATTCCATTTCAGAAATTTAGTATTTTAAGAGTTAAGAATTATGCTCAGAAGACGATTTTGTTTAAATTAGAAAATAATGTTGACCCTCATCAGATTGCTTTACAGCTCAGTCCTCATCAGATTTGGCACATGTCAGTTGCTAACCCTATTGTACTGACAGACGAACCAACACAACTTAGTTTTGGCCCATCATTTAAAGAGTCCTTCTAGTATTTGCCCGATTGTACCAAGCTCTTATACTGAGACAGACCAAGACCAAAACTACAGTTTTGTTCATTCAGAGTATATGAATGGGTAAATACCTGGCAAATGTCTTCTTACAGTACTGAGAGGGGGCAAAACTTCACAGTTTTGCATCCTCTTAATACTTGTTACCCATATTGTAGATAGAGTGACCAAAACTTGTTTTGGTTACTCTATCTACAATATGGTTAATTTTACAGCAAGCCAGGGGAAATAAAAATAGAAAAAGAAAAGAAACGGAGATAAAATTGTATCAATAAAGAATATTTATTGATTATGGCTTAATAATTTAACTCACAAACAATAATAATAATACATGAGAACCCAACTGGTGGGACACAACTTCGAAACAATGTTGTATCATTGTCAAATCATCATCATAATGGCCAGTGATACAACATTGCTTAATATTGCAAGGGTTTTCTATCAAATATCACAGAAGCACATTAATATTAATATGGTATTATGCAAATCATATCACACCTATTCTGACCTAACATTGTTCAATATTCTGGTTGTCAAACCAAGATGTCCAAGTGCATGTTCGAGTCATACAACAATCTGATTAAAACCAGATCTACGCTTATTATGACTCCGCCTGTAGATCAGGTTTAAATCAGATTGGGTCATACCAATCAAGTAGCTCATAAGGGTCATGAGCTCTTGGTCATACAGCATCTAATTTGCTGCAACAGCTCGGTTCTTATGGACAAGCGTAAGTTATTGTCTGGTTTGTGCCTTTGTACTGAAATTAAGTTGTCTTTTGGATTTTCAAAGAGCATATACAGACACACAGACCATGCAATATCATACATGCAATAACATGCTCATAGCATTGGACCCCTGAGAATAGTTCAAGAACTGTTCAGTAGCCAGAAAATTTAGAAGCCAAGTCTAAGACAGGTCTAATGAACAGCATTTATGTTACAAGTATTCTACATGTGAAATTAATAAAACTTTGGCAGATTCTTGTTAACTAAATTGGTACTGAAATATCTGCATTACCACCTGGTAAGAGCCAGGCTTCATATCAGCTCAATACTACATCGGCATCCAAAGAATAAACTGACAAATACATCAACAAATCAAGAAATTAAAGGTTCAATCAGCCCTTACTATCCATCATACCTTTGCAAACAAATCAGATCTAGACTAACTGTGATCATCATGCAATTTTTGTCCCATACTGATTTTGTTTAAAATTGAATTATTAAAAAAATTCTTTCAGGAACACCATCAGAGTGTCAACAAGTTTGTACCAAGATCAGGCAGGCCTGACATTTTGTTGGGCCTGATCTTGGTACAAACCAGGACTTTAGTTAAGAGTGCGCACCAAAAAATTAAATTTCTTATTTCTCAACCAAAACATATGTTGTGGGTACTCAAAAGAACCGTCTAAATGAGACGGTTCTTTTGAGTGCCCAAAACATATCTTAAAACTGTTGTTAAAGAAAATATTAACACTTTTACGCTCAAAATTTTTGTGATACAAACTATTAGCAATGGTAACCAGTTGGAGACAAAAGATTTCTTGGGTACATAGATGATTTGAGACAAGTTCCCACTCAAAAAAATTTAGGCACAAAGGCATTAACAAGATAGATAGTCAAACCAAAATATACCCAACAAACAAGGATATTTTGCTGGTATCTAAAGATGCCTTCATCAAAACAGGAAACAAAACAACAAACATTGTGAACAATTTGTCAAACAAGGTGGGCATGGAAAGTATCATAGCTATGATACTAGTGAAAAATAAACAAAACATTTGAACATAAAATTGTGAATATTTTCTTACCCATTATCTATAACATATGTTTTGGGTGCTCAAAAGAACCGTCTCAACGAGACAGTTCTTTTGAGTACCCACAACGTATGTTTTGGTTGAAAAAACATATGTTTTGGTTGAAAAATAAGAAAAATAATTTTTAATTGGCCTGTGATCGTGAAAAATTGGAACAGGTCCCGGTCCCCAATTCTTTTCATCAACACTGGAAACTTTGATCAGAAAATTAATCCTACATTCCAAACTTTTTTGGACCGGTAAAATCACGGAGGCTTTACCCTTTAATACTATAATTAAGAATAGTAAAAACTGTGTGTGTTTTGCAAAAGGGAATGAAAACAAAAAATGTCATTAAACACTGAGGAGGGTCAGGTTTTGATCCCTATGTAGTGTCATTTTCAATGCAGCGCTAGCTTGATGAGACAATTATTTTTCATCGGAGTAAGGTCTAGATCTGTAAAATCTGTATCCAGCATTTTTTGTTTGTTCATGTTAACGTTTCATGTCCCAGTCAACAATTTTTCAGCCATGTTGGGACATTTTCCTGTCTTCATGGGTTGAACCAGTACTTAGCAAAGAATAAGGACGCAACACAGTTCAGCCGTTGAGTCTCGAACTAACAACCCTTCTATTCCAAGTCTAACACTCTACCTCTGGGCCACTTCCTTAGTCTATAACAAGCACTAAAATTCGGGATGTTCATTGTTGTGTAATTAAATACTGCTATCTAGCTATAGCCGTGTCTTGACTTTGTTCTTTTGACTTTTCGCTGTCTAAATATGTTTTAAAACCTTCAACAAATGTGGTGATAGCCTGCTGGTGACCGCTTGTCTCTGTATGTGAAATGAATAAATCAATCTGAAATTGTAAAAACTTAAATCAGCAATACAACTGCTTTATAATGAACTGAATCGCTGCCCAGGCCTGCAGAAAAAGAGTTCATTAATTAACAAATATAAATATTAATAGTCATTAACTCCATCTTTAATAGGTATAGGTAGCCCTAGATAACTTGGGGTTATAGTCCGACTTTAAAATGCTAAGGCCAAAAAAAATGTGTGTTTCGGGTAACGGGTCTGAAAATTTTAGGTAGGAAGGCACACATAATTTTTTTTCCTGGAGAAAAATAAAATTTGATGCATTTGAAAGTCATTTAGCTTTTCAAAATGCATGATTTTTTTTTTCAGAAACCTGAAAAAATTCTAGGCTTCACCAGCAGGTTTAGGTAGGGTTGGGTTACCCAAAACACAGGTATTTGTTTAATTTGGCCTAATAGGATGGAGCCTAGGTTCATAAAATAACAAATGTTTACATGGGGAAATTATGAGAGAAAAAAATCATTTTTCCATTTGAAAAGGGGTCTTATCAAGGGCTGCATGAGATGAATGTGTTACATATTATTATCATAAAGCTTTTACTTGTTTCAAGCCAAGCTAGACATCCAGGTGGTGCGAAAGCAAAAGTTCTATCAACCCTAATGCTCCCAGTTGCCACTCTGGGTGCAATTTAGGGTTACCACCTGACCACTTGCAACTATAGTAAAACTGGCCACTTAAAAAGAAGACAAAAAAATTAGTTTTCAAGACCGATTATCGCTTAATGCAGATCAAAAGTATTGCAGAATGCTCCAAGAGAGCATTCTGCAATACTTTCAACCTTCATTAAGCTACCATTTGTCTATAAGACCTTTGTTTTGTCTATTTTTGAGTGACCACTTAAGACAGGTTTTACTGTAGAATGTGGCTGTAGAGTCGTGATTGGAGCTTTCAGCTATATAAGATTAGTCTATGAGCTTTTCCCTAGAAAGCAAAAAATTCATTTAACTCTTGTCTACTACTGCCTTTGCAAACATATTGGACCCAGATCAGGCACGACAAAACATCAGGCCTGATCTGGATCCAATCTGTTTGACACTCAGACCGGTATTCCTGAAAGAATTTTTCTAAAATGTTAATTTTAAAAAAATCAGCAGATGACAAAAATCATGAAAAGTTTAGGGAGATAAAGATGAAAGAAACTATATCCAGTTCGCTAAGGCAGCATCAGAAACATATTAATTTACCTGCAGATTAAACAGATATGCATTATTCATGTAGATTATTATTGCTAATCAATAACTTCATTATCTTTTCAGTGCAACATAATGCAATCATTAAGAAAGAATAAAATACATCATTATTTGCCTGTGCATGGGAGGGCAGTGGTTCAGTGGTAGAGTGCTTGACTCGAGACCTAGGGGCCGCGGGTTCGAGCCTCACCGGCGTCACTGCATTGTGATCTTTGAGCAAGACACATTTATCCTAGCTTAGTACTGGTTCAACCCAGGAAGATCCGTCCCTGTTTAATTGAAAGATTGTTGATGCGATGCAAAGAATCAAATCAAACAAACATTATTTGCCTGTACCTGTGCACGAAACTTTTTCAAAATTTGCGATTTTTTGAAAACAGTGTAGACCCGATCAGCTGGCTTCTAATGAAGCCAGCTGATCAGGGTCCACACTTTTTCATCAACATATTGAATCCACATTGATATCAAACTTGCACAACTCAAAAAATATTCACCGTACGCTCATAAGAACAAGAATAGGATTGGTGTGAAGAAAAAAGCAAACCATGTTGATCTAGATGAGCCACCCCATCTTGATCTACACTGAACTACACTGTACGATTTTAGCCCTTTTGTGCTGCTGAATTCGAGAAAAAAACTCAAAATATACATGTATGGGTTAAACTGATATTTTTGCAACCTGCTTTGGTACTGATCTCGAAAACCTATATTGTGATATGCCCTCTTGACCTCCTTGTCCGTTCAACTACTAGATTATTTTTAGCACAATTTGTGATCGCTTTCCACGATATAGGTTTTCATCCTTGAACTACTCCTCATGTTTCTCAAAGATCCTCACGTTTATCTTGTGGGGACTCACCAGAATGCCTTGTCAGAGTGATTCCATAAAGTACCCACAATGAAAGCATCAAAGTTTTTGATAAAAAACACATTTTTTCAGCCCAAATATATGACTGAAAACAAATACAGTAAAACTTGCCTTCAGTGGCCACTCAAAAAAAAGACCAAAAATTGGTTTTAAGACTGATTATTGCTTATGCAGGTCAAAAGTATTGCAGAATGCTCCTAGAGAGCATTCTGCAATACTTTTGACCTTCATTAAGGCCTAAATGAAATATATGTGTGGTTCCTGTTGCATACCAACAAAATTTAGGGTAGGTAGGTAGGGAAATTATTAAATTTTGTTATAACATTTAACAAAGAAAATAGTGACAAAATCTGAAAACGTGCCCATTTTAGGTATTTTTGCTCCAAAGACCATTTTAATGTTTAGGGTAGGGCTTAAAAAATTAGGGTAGGTAGGCAACAGGAACCACACATATATTTCATTTAAGCCTAAGCTACCATTTGTTTTTAAGACCTTTGTTTATATCTATTTTTGAGTGGCAGCTCAAGACAGGTCTTACTGTATTGTGGGGCTCATTGGAAGCGTCTCTGTGAGACGCTTCCGATGATCCCACAACATGTTTTGATTAGAATTTTTTTTAAATAATGCAAAAACTATCTTTGCTAGGGTAATGTCAAATTAATCTACTTTCCATATAAAGACCTGGAGATTCATGAGGGAGAAGTCTTAGATATTTCGAACTCACCTTATAATGCCGATGATGTTCTAAACCATTTTTCTGTATGAGATCGTCGTCCGAGAAGACATCCTCCTCGAGCGAGAAACTAACTTCCTTCTTCTTTTTCTCCCCGAGTAAACTGTCCTCTGACGGGAGAGAAAACACTGTAATACTTCCATCAAATCTCTCCTTCAGTTCGTTTTCCTGACAATTGTTCTTAGGTTGAGCACTTTCTTCCTTTCTTTGAAGGTCTATTTTCCTTATTATACAAATCGTTGCTACTATTCCAACTGATATCACTGCCGTTATCACACCCACAATAATGGCAATTATTAAATTTTGATTACTCAACTCGGGACCTGGTGGTATTGTCTCGTTGCTCGATATTATTTTCATATATATAGGTGCAATTGCTGTCCGTTCCACAGGTTCACCATGATCAGATACAAATATGTCAAGTCGGTATATTTTTCCAATATCACTTTCCGACATTACTTCAGAGGTTTGAATCTGGCCAGTAATTGGATTCATTCGAAATAAGTTTGAGTCATTTCTATAGCTGATGGAGTATCTAAGTCTACTATTGCCGGTACCCAGCTGGTCATCATCTGTAGCATTAATCTGGGTGACAAACTTCCACTGAGGTGTAGAATATGGAATGTAAGCAGAATTGTTCCCAAGTCTTGGAAACAGTATTTCCGGGTCTTGATCATTATCGTCTGACACTGTCACTATTACTAGTGCTGAAGAACTAAGTTGAGGATATCCCCTGTCCGTGGCGATGACCTTAAACTCGTACCTGTCTGTAAGCTCCCTGTCTAATGACTCATTTGTTCTTACAAATCCATCCGAAGACACATTAAAGGGAACTTTACCTTTATATTCTGGGTCCAATTTAAAATCTATCTTACCATTTATGCCCAAGTCATTGTCAATTGCTGTAACTCTACCAACAGCAGGCCCAGGCTCTAAGTTTTCTAGAACAGTTATATTGAATACAGATTGAGTAAACACTGGCTTTTCATCATTAACATCTTCAAGCTGGACTGTCAGAGAGGCTGTACCTGTCTTGGCTGATTCACCATGATCAACCACATAAATTGGGAATGTAAAGTTTGGTCTTGACTCTCGATCCAATTCCATGTTAACTCTAAGATGTCCTGTTTTATCTGATGGATGTAACGGCTCGTCAAATTTAAACCACTTCTCATATGATTCTGGCACAGTAAAATTAAATTGAGAATTCACACCTTGGTCGAGATCTGATGCTGTCACACTTAAAATAATCCGTCCTTCTGGCGTATCTTCCGGAATTGTTACAGAGTAGGAATCTTCCTCAAATAATGGTGGGTGGTCATTTTCATCTGTTATTTCCACAATGAACCAGGCTATCGAGTGTAACCGTGGAGTACCATTATCCTCACAGATTATAGTGACGTTTTCTTGCCTACTTTTCTCATAATCCAGTAAATCAGCAGTAACAACTTTATGCTTGTTCAAGTAATTGTCATGTCTCTCTAGAGTGAAGTACCTATTTTGATCAATACAAACAGTTTCTCCTTGAACCCCTACATCATGATCTACTACTGTCACATACGCAACTACTGTGCCGATATTTGCATATTCTGAAACTTGAGCAATATTACCCACACCTGCGGGTGGTAGTAAGTTTATTATGATTTCTGGAGGATTGTTACCGGTGTTCTGAACTCTCACTGTGACGAAAGTCTGCTCACTATTTGGTTGACCATCCAACGGATTGTCATATGCCTCTACAATAATTTTGTAATATTTTCCAGGTGCATAGACTAGCTTTTCTTTCAAAGAGATCGCTCCAGTATTTTCATTCATTTGAAATATTTCGAAAATGTTCGCAGGCTGAAGTGGACTGAGTCTGTATTTCACTTCACCATTTACACCATCATCAGCATCCTTAGCAGTCATGGTAATAATCTCAGTACCTACATCCATACTTTCATTGACAGTCACATCATAATAATCTGCAGTAAATTTAGGTTTATTATCATTGGTATCTGTGACTGTTACAATAACTGGAAGGACTCCAATCCGAGGTGGGCTGTCACCATCCTTGGCCACGATTTCCATGCTGTACTGATCCCGTTTTTCTCTGTTCAAATTTTTTATGACTATAAGCTGGATCACAGAACTCTCATCTAAATGTTTGATATACTGAATGGAGAATGGCAGTTCTTCATTTATTGGCAAATTATTGGATTGTAGCTCATAATTCTTGAGAGAATAATTTCGACTAGTATCTTGATCTGTCGCACCAGCTATCCGGTATGAGGTTCCAAGGGGCACAGCTTCTGATATATTAAAGAATTTAGACTGTTCCTTAAATTCTGGTGAATGGTCGTTGATGTCATCAATAAACACATTTATTCTCAAAGTTCTGAAAAAACTCCCCAGTTTTGAGTTTGCAGCAACTTGAATTGATTTCAAACAGGATTCCAAATATTTACAAATAATTTCTCTATCCAGAACCTCATTTGTATACAGAATACCAGTCTTATTGTCAACCCTAAAATATTTTGAATCCGAACTATTAAATAAACTAAATTGAAGAGTTGAAAAATCAGATTCACCAACCACAGAATATAAATTAGAGTCTGTTGCAATATTGCCTATTTCTGTAGATACGGGCTCTTCTTCCGCAACATGATAAGAAATATCCTGAGACTGCGAAATATGACACAGAAAAACAATCACAAAAATCACCAGACTTGCTACTCTTTTAACATATTCCATTTTGATTTCCCAGCAGAACATAAGACAGCACTTTATATCACAGAATAATAGCTTGCGGTATCAATTGCAAATAAAATCATGCATCCATTTCAAATCGCTTTTCATGGTTTTCAATAAAGTCCACAGCCTGTTTTATATTTCAAATGATAATCAATTTTTCTTGCTGGATTCAATATGATGAACATCCTCAATTTTAATCCTTTTAGAAGAACACACAATATTCCTTTTTCGTTTTTCAATGCGTATCAAATAACTGACTTTAAAAACATACATAAAACACTTTTTAATAGAGGTGTAATATACACTAACGTCAGCTGATGAATGACTGGTACTAATACCTTATCCACTATTTATCCCTGAGTATTTACTAGTTTCGCTTCATTGCTCGGTGTGATAATTACCACAACAGGAAATTTCACAGTCGATGTGATTACCTATGATAGCTCAATGACTGTATGGTCTGTACCCCAGCAAGTAGCTAATTCACATCAGTAATGATCATAGTATTATACTGCACTTGAGCGATTTCACTTCAGATGTCCTGTCTGGTTCACTGATTAGAGAAGTACTGCACACAATCTTCCGATTAACCCTGGGGACCTGACTTTGACTTTGACTGGTTGGCAGACTTCTGAGGCCCTGGAGGA
The DNA here is from genome assembly GCA_964019695.1 of Loripinus fragilis. NCBI lineage: Eukaryota > Metazoa > Mollusca > Bivalvia > Lucinida > Lucinidae > Loripinus > Loripinus fragilis. The sequence continues at coordinate 41,236,898 of OZ026521.1, read as the reverse complement.
ATAAAATCAAACATGGCGTATTATTACATCAATATAAACTTGAACTGTTCAATAACATTTTAAAAACCACATCCATGTCTTTTAAGTCACATGATTCTCTGTTTACTGGACTCATGAGCTGCATGGAAAACAGTGTAGATCCTGATCAGCTGGCTTCTTCAGAAGCCAGCTGATCAGGATCCACACTGTTTTAAATTGAGACCATATTCGTGGTCAGCAGGACAAGGGTTTACTTTTACTTCAAGATCGCTATCTATATCTCTTCATCTAAGTATTGTAATTAATTTTATTTTTACTTGTAATCTGCAGGTGATCTTTCTTTAAAGTCTGGTGATGTTCCTTTCTGATATAACGATGAAACTTAAAAGTCTGTCATGGTCAGGTTAAGGGCATTTTGATTTTATTTTTATGTTATCTTTTTCTGCTGTCTGTTTTAGATCCTCTCTTTTAATGATAGATTTTTTTTTATAAATTTTCAAATGAATTTCAAAGCATATCAAAATCAATATCATTATAATGATCTAAAGACATTTTGTAGAACAAACTTTTATGGCCACTATGCAAGATAATTAAAAATTGCTAAATTAGTTCAAGAGTACAACTATCATAACAAAGTGATAAAAGAAATATATTTTATCGATCCTTTCATGCTAGTAGTTTTTTTTTACAAATGTGTTTTTTATGTCTATTAAGCAATTTTCTGGAGCAAACCTTTATTGCCTCCATAATGGAAAATTGAAAATTGCAAAATTTGCAAAGTGCATAGATTATAATAAATTAAATGGAGAAAAGTAATACATGTTTGATCACTTTGCTTTATGAGAAAATTTATTTAAATATAAATTATCAACAAACAAAGGGACTTACTTTTTATTCATATTTATATTCTTAATTTTTGATTGGGATTAAGCATTAAACATTAAAGAGAAATGAGATTTTAATCTCTATAAAAAAACAAAATTGATTTCCAGTCAGTTCAGCTGTACATGTATTTTGACTTATGACAATATTAACTTATGGTGTAGATAAAAAGAGCAGATCCTGATCCTCAGGATCTACAGTATTTCCAAATGAGGGTGCAGCATTTTGAAAAAAGATATAGGCACTGTGCCTTTAATAGTTTGGATACAGTGTATCAAATCTTTGATAACAGCATAAACAAAATTGTTGAGCGCTAAATTGTAAATATTTTCTTTCCCATCAGTTCAAACATATGTTTTGGTGCTCAAAAGAACCGTCTCATTGAGACGGTTCTTTTGAATACCCACAACATATGTCTTGGTTGAGAAGTAGGCAAATTATTTTTTGGGTACGCACTCTTTCTAAAGGCCTGTAACAGTGAACAGTAGAGGTTCTGATAAGGCAGCAGTTTGATCTACATATGCACTTATTTTAAGTCTCAAAGAGTTTTAGTCAAGTTGCAAGTTTTCAAAATTTTAGATTTTATAATTCAAGGAATTATAATTACCCTGGCAATGATTTTTAAAAAAAAAAAATAAATGACATCAGATGTCAAACTAAAAAGCTGATCTATGACAATAAAATTGTAAATATAAGATCTTTTTTCATGTTGACACACTTGTCTGACACCTTAAAATCTTTGTCACACTTCTTTGAATAATACCAATTGCAAACCAATGCTCCTTTAATTAACTAAACAATTAAATTTAAAAGTGGCAAAATTCAACTTGATGGAAGAATAAAAGTGCAGAAAACTTGTTAATTGACTTAAAACTGTAAATTTTAGATTGATGGAGTCCCAAAGTCTGATTTATGAACAGAACAGAACAGAAATTTTATTTGGACTTTAGCATTAAAAGCTCATCATCACAACAATATATTTTACGCATGCATTTAAAGCGTTATTAATTTGATAAGTGAGGCAAATTTAGGTATTTTATCCATATTTTGCTGTAAACCTATATGATAGTGTTTACTAGTGTTACAAATTTTTAAACCACAATTGCCCCTGTAAATGACCATTTTTCCTTCAGCCGCAAAATCAAATGAATAAATGTCTTCCTTTTTGGCAGTTAAAAAAAATTTCTATTTTTTGTACAGGACTGGAAAAATCCTATCCTCCACATGTATTAACCAGTGCCACAGATTGCCGTTTAAAATTTTGATTTGATAATTTGTCCCTGATTTTGAACGGGACATATTGGCCAGCATATGAGATTTGCTTATACAGTAAAACCTGTCTTAAGCAGCCACTCAAAAATAGACAAAACAAAAATCTAAGTTACAAATGGTAGCTTAATGAAGGTCAAAAGTTTTGCAGAATGCTCCCCTTGGAGCATTATGCAATACTTTTGACCTACATTAAGCGATAATTGGTCTTGAAAAAAAAAATTGGGCTTTTTGAGAGCGGTTGCTTTAGACAGGTTTTACTGTACTTATCACAAATGCCAAACTTTTTTTAAGCCTCATTTAAACACCCATTCTGACGTATCCAGTGGGGCTATAGAGGTCTAAATTTTTGTCTGAGTCTTCATCTACATCCATACTTTGTGTATGAGTGCAGGGAAGGCTCAGGCAAGCCTGCGTAAATTGTGCAGGCTCACCCGAGCCTTCATTGCTCGTCAAAGTGATAAGTATCAAAATCTCAAGTGTTGGCTCATATACAGTTCCTTTAAAATCTTTTTTTTACTTTTTATTTGATTTGATTCTTTACGTCCAAAACAATCTTTCAGTAAAACAGGGACAGGTCTTCCTGGGTTGAACCAGTATGAAGCTAGGATAATAAATATGATTCTTACTTGTTTTGTTAAAATTCATATCCACAAACAGATATGTTCACGATTCTTGTTCTAATAACCCACAAATTCTCCAGGACTTGTCAACCTGTGAAAAGAATGAAAAGTCTTTTACAGTGTTATTACACAATCAATGAAAACAACAAAATTTTTGAGATTTTCGAAATCTTGTCAAAGTCAACAAAATCAGTGAGGGCCTTCATACAAAGATCACAAAATCAACAGAAAACATTGGTTTTCAGGATTTACATGATTATTTGAGCCGGGCCACAAGAAAAACTATAAGATTTGCGACCAAATAATGCTTAAACTTAATTTTCACAGTGCTACAGAATCTTGACGGTAACAAAGTGAAGGATTTTCCTTTGCAAACAGTTTGGATCCAGATCAGGGATGCTGGTTTAGGTTTGGTTTGATTCTTTATGTCCCAGTCAACAGCTATGGTCAATATCGAGACACTCAGTTCACCTAACTAAGCTGTTAACCAGTACTTAGTGCACATACTTTCGCTTGTAACTGACAAAAAACATTCTTGAATCAGCGGAAGGGAGGAGAATGGCCGTAGAAAGTATTTCATGATCAATCTCCACGAAAGTATGGGACCGGGCCGAGATCAAACTCACAACCCCTGGATCTGCAGTCAGATACATATCTGCAGTCTAACACACTAAGACTGCACTACACCGCCCGGTTTCTTTTTCTCCCGACAAGGCCCGTATAATCTTTCATTAAATTTACACTTCAACTGTTCTTCAGTGGAGGCTATAGTTGATTCTAGTTTTTACATGGTCGTCTTATTGTAGTATTAGGCGTAAAATAAACAACTTTAGTTGGCAAATTCAACAAATCAAAAGTTAGCAAATAAAACAAATTAACAACTCATGCAAAAACTGTAGTATTGGTTTATTTGTCTAATTTGAGGTTTAAGGGGCAAATCAATATTGTTTTGATCATTTTGGGAAATCTTGGAAAATATATTATCATTCTACCCCATTCCTTTTGCAAGTTGTTACAGTGCCTGAAAATATAAGACATTTATTCTTCTTTGGTAAAACGTTGCCAGCATTTGGACAAAAAATATAGTAAACTCATTTTATATGTCCATTATACAGTTACAGTAAACTTTAAATGGGTCCTTTTTCATGTGCATCATTCCAACTTATCACTTTTAGAAAAGCATCACCAAATACAATTAACACAAAATAGGATTTTGGACAAATATTTCACTGTTTTCTTCAAAGTAACACCCAGCACCAACAAACATTCCTCTTTTGCTGAATAAGCAAATATTTTGACAAAAGATGAAAAGTGAGTAACTGGAAGGGTCTTGGATTCTAAGAGTAGATACCCATGGTGTGACCCACACATTTTTGAGTGTACATGTACACTAGGGTTGGCGAGGTGCGGATCCTGATCTGCTGGGTTCAAGCCAGCAATTCTGGTTCTACACTGTTTTAAAATTTGTATAAGATTTTGAATTACAGCAAAACCGGTCTTACTTTAAGCGGCCACTCAAAAAATAGATAAAACAAAGATCTTAATGACAAATGGTAGCTTAATGAAGGTCGAAAGTATTGCAGAAGGCTCCAAAGGGAGCCTTCTGCAATACTTTTGACCTGCATTAAGCTATGATCTGTTTCGAAAACCAATTTTTGGTCTTCTTTTTGAGTGGCTGCTTAAGACAGGTTTTACTGTAGTTTCTGATGTTAACAGAGCACTTTTTAGGGTGAATACATCTAGCTTGTATCCCTGGTGGGGCGAAAATTATTAAATTAATTACCTAACAAGTTAAGTGACAATAATACACCTTCAAAGGGTAAAAAGTTATCTAAATTGTGGGAAATGCTGTCATAACTGATGGATTACTGCATTCAGTTGCATGTGAAGTGGAAATGTAATTAATTGTTTTAAGGAAACATGAATGAAATCTAGTCAGCAGAGAAAAGATATAGTTTTCCCTTTTACCCCTTTTAAGAAAAAATGAATTTTCCATAAAGATTGATAGTTAAAGCCAGAATGGTTTGTTTGTATATATTTAGGGGTCACAGGCTATAGTTTCCAAAAAATATTGTATTTCTTTCTCTGAAGATTGATTTTGTCTTTGCAAACAGTGCAGACCCTGATGAAATGCTGCATCATGCGGCATTTCATCAGGGTCTTCACTGTTTGCCAAAGTACTCGTTTTTAGTTTAGGAGTTTCTGGTCTTCAAAGGGTTAATTACCAATGATCATTATTACAGCCTAGTCAACAACAACAGATCATATGGGCCTCATAGCGGGAAAACCTTTCTTTGGGATTTTAGATTTGAGACCAGGTAAGACTCTACCCAGCCTGCTCAGCTACAGAGACTAGCTAGATGGTTAAAATTTGTGCATGTATCAAGGTTTGCTATTATACTTTTCAGAGAGTTAATAACAAAGACACTGATCAGACTGCAGGGATGCTCATGCTGGAACTGTGCCTTTGTTGTTACCATGCAACAAAATCAGTTTTTCTCGCATCAAGGCCCATGTCACGAGGCTTCTTGGGTGGAATAACTGGAATGGGGCGGACCTCGCTATTTAGCAGCCATATCAGAAGCTACCGTATATACAGTAAAACCTGTGTAAAATGGCCATCTCAAAAAGACAGAAAATTGGCTTTCAAGACCAATTATCTCTTAATGCAGGTCGAAAGTATTGCAGAATGCTCCAAGGGGAGCATTCTGCAATACTTTCGACCTTCATTTTTCTACCATTAATTTATGTCAGTATAAGGTCTTTGTTTTGTCTATTTTTGAGTGACCGTTTTATACAAGTCTTACTGTATCATCAGATTTATACATAGGAATCTGAGTTCTATCAATTCCAATTGGGGTCATGAGTTTGAGCCCAGTTCTGGCTGCATGCTTTAAATGGCAATGAGTGAATGAATAAATGAAAGGGGAGCTCAGCGGCTCAGTGGTAGAGTGCTTAACTTGAGACCGAGGGGCCATGGGTTCGAGCCATGTTGTGGTCCTTGAGCAAGACACATTTATCCTAGCTTAGTACTGGTTCAACCCAGGAAGACCCATCCCTGTTTAACTGAAAGATTGTTGATGGGATGTAAAGAATCAAATCAAACAAACAAACTAGAGGACCTGAAGGTCCTGAGGCGCTCACCTGATCTCCTTGATAATTGTGAAACAGGTCAAGGTCAACTACAGCTTATAATGAAACATATTTTGTTTTACCATATATGGGGGTTGCAGCCATTTTGGTCCAGTAACCTAAACAATCTAAAAGCCCAGTGATTTCTGAGAAAATATATTTAGATAGGAATGTACTGGTCCAAATGAGTGGCGTTGTATTTAAGGTCACAGGTCAGCTTGGCATTTGGTACTTATATAAAACCATTGTCTCATTAGGTTAAATATTTCTCATAGGTATTTTGATTTCGGCTAAAACAGTTATAGAAAAATGAAAATTTTAATATTTTCCCATTGTAAATGCATTAGGAATCAAATTTGACCTTGCCATAAAGTAGGTCAAGGTCAACCTAGATCCATCATTTGTGCAAACCTGGTAGGGACCACATCCTCAATGCTACATAGTAAGTCCTAAGGCCATTGGCGCTTTGGTTCCAGAGAAGAAGATATTTAAATAGTTTTTACCATATATGGGCTTGGTGGCCATCTTAGTCATGTCACTGTCTGTATCGAGCTCCGGATCGGCCGTTTTTTGGAAGCGGAACGGACCACCCAAGATGGCGGACCATTCAACACAGCCAAGGTAGGTGTCTCTTTGTATCTAACCTTGTTACTGTATTCAGCATGAATCAGCCGAACGAGCCAAATCAACCCACGTAGAATTGAATTATCTGCATAAAACAGCAAGTTCTGTGTCGAAAAATATACACAGTTGCTTGCATCGGTTCATTGAAATGTCTTTTATTGTGCTGATATTTTTTGAAGCGGTGACCTCAATATTTTCCTGTCATTCCTTTGTAACTGCATGCATATATCTGTATTACATCTATAAATGTCGATGCGCAATTCAAATCTGACCCAGACGCCGAAAACCGTAATAAAATCCCTGGACTGGTTTTTGAGAAAAAGTTGTTTATGTTAGCCGTGTAAGCGGCAATTGTCGACGGATTGGACCCGCTAGTTCAACACAAATTATGCGACTATATGCAGTTATTTGTCAGCGGATTGGCTCGAGAAAAATCATGAAAATGTCTTCGGATTGGACAATCTTTTGTCTGCACAGACAACATTCTAAATCCTATTCATGTTGTCTGTTGATACTGTGACTTTGGACTCAAATCATTAACGAATATGACAGGTCGGTCGAATGTCTGTCCTGATTTAGGTCCACACTGTTTGACACTCTGATGGTACTCCTGGAAGAACGTTTTGAAAACGTCAAATTTGGAGAAACAAAACCTACTTTAGACACCACAAAAGCATGATTAGAGTACCGGCATCAAGACGTTTTGTCCGTATTGTAGGGCCTGATCTAAATCAATATTGTCGGGCCTGATCTTGACCCAAATTGTGGTGCCATTTAACCCTTGCAAACAATTTCGATCAGGTCCGACATATTTTCTAGCCTAATCATAATAGAAACTGATTGACACTCTATTCATAATGATGACCTTTGAAAACATCTTGGATCCAGACCAGGCCCGACATCTTTGGACTGGATCCAAACTTTTTTATATTCTGGTCGCATTTAACCTTTAAAAACAGTTTGGATCCAGCCCAGACCCAACGATATTCGGTGCTTTGCTTTTAAATTGTTCTTGCTGTCTTGTGGCTGTCTGTGCTCTGTGCCTTTTCCTCGTGGTATCCAAGGTGGGAAATCTTGGTCAAATATAATGTGTTAATATTGAGTATTATCAAACCGTTTTCCCCAAGTGTGACAGGCATAACACATTACATAGCAGGCACACGTTTGTTTTTGATGTTCCTGTGTCTGCTGGGTAAAGAGTTCAAAGTTATTCGTTAATATGCTGAAAATTGTGTTTCATACAAATTCAAACGGCTTAATTCAGTCGAGTGGAACGTCCAGAATAAACAAGTACTGTCCTGCCAGCCAAGAGTGACAGTGACGTCATGTTTTGTTTACAAAGTTATCAGTGACTTAGAATCTATAAATCACTTGTGTATTAATCCTATCCACAGGATAGGATTAATACACACGTGATCTATCGATTCGGGTTAGCTCAATTGAAGTGTCCATGTTAATGTTTTACTTAACAATTGTAAACAAAATATGACGTCACTGTCACTCTCGGTTGGCACCAAAGTAGTAGATTTTCTAGTAGACCGTTATTCTTTTCACAAAAAAACCCGAGTTCCTAGAATTACAACGTATTGGGCTACTACAAAGCGATGCATTTTTATGAATACGCTCGCGCGCACAGGTAAAATGTTTTAACTGCTTGCAAGCTTTTTTTGTTTTTCTTTGATTTGATTCTTTACGTCCCATTAACAATTTTTCAGTTAAAAAGGGACGGGTCTTCCTGGGTTGAACCACTACTAAGCTAGGATTAATGTTCTTGCTCAAGGACACAACACAGTGACGCCGATGAGGATCGAACCCGCGGCCCTTCGGTCTCGAGTCAAGCACTCTGCCACTGAGCCACTGCGCTCCCTGCTTGCATGCTTGTGTAGTCTGCGGTGCTGGTAACTGTACACATAGTGTGTGCCATTATCAGGCCTGAGTCTTTTGTCACCCAGATCCGGTTTGGCATATGTCGGCACTGACGTGACTCCAACCTCTTTTTACTATATTTTCCCTATTTTTTGTTTTGAAAATTGCCAAGTATGCAAAGAGTTACCCCGATTTTCCAAATCATACCATAGGGGCGAGCTCGTTTTCAATAAAGAGGCAGAAGTTAGGGTTTTTTATCCTGCTTTCTGTACTAAGCAAACAGGGGATACGCTGGTCAATTGTCGTTGCACGTCGTCAGATCTTGGTCTAGGCTGCTGGCACATGACAGGAGGTTAATATGCGTTAATGGAGTTTTAGCATTGCACATATATACACAGGTTTAGACAAACAAAAAAGTTCAGCGTAAAATTGTAAAAAAAAATCTTACGCATCAATTTTAACATATGTTTTGGGTGCTCAAAAGAACCGCCCCATTGAGACGGTTCTTTTGAGCACCACAACATATGTTTTTGTTGAGAATTAAGAAAATTAAGTTTTCGTTACGCATTCTTTACTAAAGTCCTGTTAATAACAATCATGTTTATGAACATCAATTACAGATACAGGTGATAGGCATAGCTCTATCTTACCCATTTACGCAAATGCTAATATTAATTGTACGCATTTAATTGAATGTATGTATGTTAACGTAGACAGAACTGCTCTTTAACACGTTGAAGGTAAGAATTATCTCCCTGTATAATATGCTGGTATCTAGCCTGGCTTTCAGACCCTGAGTTCAAGGTAAACTATTCCTGCTGAACCAAACTTGAACCCGCGGCCCTTTGGTTTCGAGTCAACTACTCTGCCACTGATCCACTGCGCTCCCTTAATTGGCAAACACTTTACACCTCTGATCAACAGAAAAACATGGTTCATGAGGAAAGGATTTTTATCAGAAAACATAATACTGATCTATCCAAAACTTAAGGCCATTTATGATATTACTTAGATCATCCCTAAAGCCCATCAATTACGTAGTACAATGTTTAAGGTCTTAATATAAGTTCGATCGAAATATAGATACGATTTCAATATCCGGCCTTTGGGTCAGAGGTGAGCATAAGATCAAACATTTGCTTACATGCTGCTTAACACTTATTTCCCTTTTTTAGGGGTATGCAATACGTTTACACTCAGGAAGAAGAAAATGACATTTTCACCCATCCTAGGGGTCGAGGGTTCGTGAAAATGTTAAATGTAATGTTGCATGGTGTTCTATGCTTCTTTTCTCTTAATTTGATATGCAACATAATTGCTATTAGGAAGAAAAATAACATTTTCACCACACCCCACGGGTCGAGGGCGCGTGAAAGTGTTGAATATATTATGCTTCCATGGTGTTCTATGCTTCGTTCCTGTTAATTCGATATGCAGCGTGGCTAATCTCAGGAAGAGAAAATGACCTATTTACCCCAGCGCAGGGGTCAAGGGTTTGTGTAAGGGCAAAATTTTTACCTCCACCAGGTCCAACCAGGGGATCGGACACTAACATTCAAACTAAAATCACATTTGATATGTTTCACATATTTTGTTTGCGCGGGTTCAAGACTCACCGGCGTCACTGCGTTGTAGTCCTTGAGCAAGACACATTTATCCTAGCTTAGTACTGGTTCAACCCAGGAAGACCCGTCCCTGTTTAACTGAAATATTGTTGATGGGACGTAAAGAATCCAATCAAACAAACAAACAAACAAACAAAAACAAGCCAATAACAACGAGTCAGATCTATAAAAAGTCTATGATTAAGTAAGTTGCAGCCAAAACTCTTTATAGCGTTATTCGTTATAACAGAATATTCAATATCCGACATAAATTTGCTGAGAACAGATCTGTTTCCATTAAAATTCCCTCTTTATAGCAGAATATACACTCACCGACAGTAAGTTCTGGGAACAGATTTACATTTTATATTGAAAATAAATTCATCATAACAGAATTTTGACATTGTGCCAGTCAATTTAGGGGTCAGGACAAGGTCTTTTGCATGAACAGGTTTCTTTCACATTTGATAAGAGGGAAGCTTTGTGCATTTTGATGCAATATGAAATTGAACTGATGTTTACATTTGAAACAATATAGCATTTAAATTCATTTGTATAATATTTTCTATTACCAACTGATTATGATTCGGAAACTTGGTACTTGTCAACATTTCCCTATAACAGCAAATTCACTTTAACGTCAAAGACAGCTTAGAACAAACATGTTCATTATGAAGAGGGTTGACTGTAGTATATATGGTGGAGACACTAGACGAGCCACAATCCATTAAAGTGCCTTACAAAATGCCCTGCAGTCAAAACAGGATAACTGGTTTGGTGCTCATCTTGGTAAACGTTCACCAGACCAAAAATAGTAAGTGAGTATGAACAGGAAATACCACAATCACAAACCCCAGACCACCCCATGGCACCGCGAGGATGAGCCACTCAACCATCACGAGACACCAGGAAGACAAATTAAGCAAAGCAAAGAGCTCTCTCTTCCCCATCAAGATGATTGCAATATTAAAATGGACATAAGGTAAGGTACATCAAAACATAGAACAATTACAGACTCACACAATGAGAGTAACAATAAACAAAAAGTCAACAGCAACAGAACCACCGCCTTAGAACGGACAGCAGCCTAAGACAACGGGGGGAGAGGGGGGGGGCTTAAATGCATTTTACTTGTACCAAATTCGTATTTAAACATAGGTTATGCCTAGGTTACATTTGCCTTCCGATGAGCTAACGACGCCTGTACGATGTCCAAATCACCCTTTCCTTGCGGATGCACGGGCACCGTAGCCACTACGATTTTGTTTAACTCCGCACTATGACAAATTTGGAAAAATCGCAAGATCGTAGCCCACAGACACACCGCAGGTAGATCGCATGATATCCGTACGGGCACCGCTCGCTGATCTTACGACACCAGAGGATTTTAGATAGTCGTTTGGGCGCCAAATGATCGTAGACTCTTGTAGGGAGTCAGCAAGGACATCGCAGGAGCAACAGCCGGTTATTATGTGGAGGTTGTGAAGGTTACACAATGACTGTGCGGTTTCCGCACGACCTCCCGACAGTCTCGGACAGGACCGCCCCGTTCTATCGGCGAAAGAATTTGCATGATGATCGTACCTACGTACGATGCCTGAAAATAGTATCGAAAGTCGTAGACAAATACATCGTACAATGCCCGTGGCTAATGTAACTGAGGTATAAGAAATAGAAAAAAAAATCTAAATGAAATGTTAGAAATCAGGCTCTGAGGTTATAAAACTATTTTCATGCTCAATTCAAATGAGCATGAAAGTTATAATGATCATAAATGTTAAAATGCTGACAATTGTTGCATTTTAATATTTATTAGCATGATAAATACAACATATGAGAGTTTGAAAGCAATAACATTCTTTAATTTTAAGCATTTTAGCTGTTGTGAGCATTTGTAATTCTATGCTCAGTTGAGTTGAGCACAATTTTTTTTATAAACCCTATCATCTCGGGACCAGATGATAAGTGACAATGTGAGAGTATGCATAATTGCGAACCGACAGGTGGCGGTCATTTTGGTGGTCATCATTAAAATAATCCATATGCAATATTTTGGAGAAATCGGACAATAAATGACTGAGAGTGGTCACAAGAGCAAACTGACAGTCGCCTCTCATTTTGACGGCCATCTTGGTTATCGTTCGTCTAACAAAATCCATAATCGAACAGGGGAGAGTAGGATGAAAGTTATTCATATTATGAATTTTAAAGAAAACAGGTGATGAATTGACTAATTACGAGTGCTTACAAAGGAGGACAGACAGACGAACGGATGGACAGACAGCCAAGCTGAAATCAATATAACTCCTTCCCGTGGGGCTTTAATCATATGAAGACAAGAGCATAGTCGATCACGTATTTTATCGAACATCAGATCACAAACGTATCTTTCTATTTTCAGATTTGAAGCACTGGACATGCCGTTTCGTGGATTTGTTTGCTCTGCTTGCGGAAGGGATTTTCTCACATCAAGTGGTCTCAGTTTCATTAATACACTCATCCTCTGTGAAAACCTGTGTCTGTGGTGTTGCATTCATTGATGAATAATTTTGTTGTTCTAGCAGAGGAGTCTCACACTTATCTTGCATATCGTGGAACGATAGATTATCATTATCAAGATCTGTTTTGGGGTGATCAGCAGTCATGTTGCAAATTAATGGTGGTAGAAATGTGTCAAATATTTTATCCTCAAACTCTTCAGCTTTTTCAAGACATATCAGTTTATCAATGGTGGATGTTGAGGATTTACCCTTGGGTGCAGAATATTTTGGTCTTTTTGCCAAGGGACTGCTGGCATGTTCTTCAAGTTCAAAATCAAAATCAAATAATGACACGCCCTTAATGTCAGCATCTTGGTGGTCAGATCTTTTATCCACATAAACTTCCCACTTTGCCTCACCAATTCCGAAGGTTTCACTTGCTTTTAAGATTTCTGTGGGCACTAGATTGAAGTCTTTAGTCTGGAAGCCAGTCTTTTCGTTGAATGTTTTATATTTAATTCTCATCCATTTGTGACGATGCTGCATCACCAAATAATCCAACAGTTCTTTTTTCTTCTGACTTGTTTTATTGCAATAATAGCATACGTAATCCATCTTTTCAACACAGTAGTGGCACTACATTAGAATAACCTGAAAAAAAAAAGAAACACTTTTTTTAAAAAATATTTGCAACAGCTTTCAAATTAGGATGGATGGACATTAACGTTTGATGTAACAAGACAGTCGTCTAAAGGACAGCTAAACCACCCACTAAAGAATCCCATGACCTTGAAGTGTGACCTTTACCTTGGGTCTACGTAGCTGATTCATGGGTTCCGTCTATCATTGTTTAAGTGAGAGGAACATTTGAGAGATGTTTAGTGAAATTTAATCAAAGGGTTCAGGAGATATGGAGCTGACTCAAATTTCAAGGGTAAATTCCAAGACCTTGATCTGAGCCTTTGACATTTAGTCTGGCTAGCTGAGTCATAGACTTTGTACATCGTCTAAATGACAGAAACATGTCAATATTTAGAAGGGCTGAGGGGATATGAGCTGGACATGAACTTCAATGGTAAAGTCCATGACCTTCTAGCATGACCTTGATTAAAGTCTCCATAGGCGAGTCATGCGCTCTGCACACCGTATCACTGAGCGAAGTATTTGTGTAAAAATTTATGAAAGTCGTTGAAAGGGTTTAACATTGACCTTGACCTTGAGTCTACGTAGACCAGTCTTGGGTTCTGCAAATTCATTTTGTCTCACTCAGATGAACATTTGGGTAATTAATGAAAATCGTTGAAAGGTTTCATCAGATATGGACCAGACACGAATATAAAATGTTTATCCAATGACCTTTATATGAGACCTTGACCTTGAGTCTGGCTAGCCAAGTCATAGCCTCTGTGGATCATCTTTCTTACAAAAATATTTTAGTGATGTTTAATGAAAATCTTTATTAAGGCTGGGAGGATCTGTAGAGGACACGGAATTCAAGGGTTAATCACATGACCTTGAACTTGAGTTTCCGTAGCTTAGCAGTGGGTTCTTCACACCGCCTAAATGAGGGAAAAATTTGGATGAAGTTTTATGAAAGTTTTTTTTTGAAGGTTCGTGAGATAAAAAAAAAGTGCTTGAATTTGAATCTACGTAGTAAGTTCTGCACATTGTGTCACTCAGATGAGCAGTTGGGTGACGTTTTATGAAATCGTTGAAAGAGCTACGAAATTATGGAATTAACACGAATAACAAGTGTATATCCCATGACATTGACTGGTGACCTTGATATTGAGTCTGGCTTGCTGATTTATTGATTCTGCATATGGTCTCAACAAGGCAAACATTTTAGTGAAGTTAATTGAAACTCGATCCAAGGGTTCAGGAGATATGGAACAAACACGAATTAAAGTGTAAAAACCAAGACCTCTAAGTGTGTCATTGACCCTGAGTCTGGGTTGCCGAGTCATAAATTCTACACATTGTCCCATTGAGAGAAACATTTGGGCGAAGTTAAATGAAAATCATTCAAAGCCTTGAGTAGAAATAAACTTTAAAAGCAATTCAAGGGTAAATCACTTGACCTTGAAGTGTGGCCTTTACCTTGGCATCTCACTGAGAGAAACATTGAGTTGAAGTTTGATAAAATTCATTGAAAGGGTTCATGAGATATAGAGTGGACCTAATTTGAAGGGTAGATACCATATTCTAGATGTTGACCTTGACCTTGGGTCTGCGTTTTCAAGTCGTAATTTCTGAACATTGTCTCACCCAGATGAACATTTTGGCTGAAGTGTAATGAAATTCGCTTAAAGAGTTAATGGGATACCGAGTTGCTACCGAGACTTTGACTTTTGAGTCTGGGTAGTTGAGTCAAGGGTTCTGCACGGGAGAGGAACATTTAAGTGAAGTTTAGTGAATAGCCATCATAGAGTCAGGAAATATTGAGCAGACACGAATTAAAGGAGCAAAACATAATATTGAAGTATGCTCTTGACACTGAGTCTGCGTAGCCAAGTCATAAATTCTGCACATTGTCTCTTGAATGATGTCCAGTGAAAATGATTGGAAGCACTCTGGAGAACCACTATACTCGAACAGCATAGTCTTCGCATGGTAGTTGCAGTCACCGAGTGCACAAAATAGTATGCCTAGCTGATGATAAGGCTTATATTATGGTCATGTTGTTAACTTCTGAAAATATTCATCGCAAATTATTATCACTTATTGGTCCATCTGAGTATCTGCTTAACGATTTTTTGTTGGTTGAGTGATAGTTGCTACAGCACCAGAGTTTTAACAAACATGTGATTCTTCCTAAAAAAAGAAATTGTTACTTATGTTCTGGAATTTTTGCTTACTTTTGATATAATGTGCTTAATGTGCTCAAAGTTTGAAATCTGAGGACAAAGCATTTTGAAAGTAATTCAAGCTTTTCATACTGTACGCATATATCTGTATATTGGGTGTTCTGGCCTAGCAGTCGAGCGTCTAAACAAAATCAATATGTTGCAGTCATAGGACTATGCGTACAGTATGAAGAGCATGAATAACTTTCAACATGAAACAACTAATCTTTTGCATTTTAGCTAAAGTAGACATTAATTCCAGAACATAAGCAAAAATTTCTTTCATCCTCTTTTTCAGGTAAAATCACTCTTCGCCATAACTCTGGCGTTGTAGCGACTATCACTCAACCCCCCAAAAAATGTTAAGAAGATACACAGTTGGATTTATAAGTGACAATAAATAGCCATGAATATTTTACGAATTGACCGAAATATTATCCATTTTAACAGCTAGGTACACTGTGCACTCGTCGACTGCAACCACCACAGGATGACTGCGCTGTTCAAGTACAGTGGTTCTCTAGCTTGAAAAGGGTTCGGGAGATATGGGGCAGCCGCGAAACTCAAGGACAAATCCCATGTCCTTGAACTGTAATATGGACCTTGAGTCTGGGTAGCTGAGTTATGGGTTCTGCGCATCGTCTCAATGAGGGGAACATTTGAGTGTAGCTTAATGAGTTCGTTCATAGGCTTCACGAGATATTCAGCGAACAGGCGGACATACGGACTGACGGGCAGAATGACAGACGAAACACATTTCTATAACCTTAGTTATAAGCCTCCTGTTAGTCTATGTAAACCGCGTGAACACAGGGCCTGCCAATTTGGTGCCATGGGGAATCTGGGGAGGGGATAATTTAATCACGATACATACAAGGGGGATCATAATGTAATGAAAGCGCATTCATAATTCAATCCGCAAAACATAATCTAGAAGTTTGACCTTGACCCTGGGTCTGCGTTGTCAAATAATTATATGCTAAACAAAATATCAATCTTGAGCCTAACAACAGCATTAATCGTTCTGATTTATTCAGGCGCCATACTCATATACACTGGATTACAAAGAAACAATTTCACGAATTTAGGAAGACATGCTGTATTTTACCTTCAGTCAGGAATTGCATATACATAGTTTTGGATTTAATTTCCGTTTAGCTGCTTTACCGCTGTCAACTTGTGGCAAAAACCGATTTCTCATATAACAGCTGTATCACTTTACTCTCTCTACAGCTGCTTTCCAAAATTTTTATAGATAGCGATTTTTGTCATAATTATTTACATACCCCATACCTGTTTGAGTGTTTGTGATAAACTTGTGCTTTGTTTGAGATATGATTTATTTCTGCTCCTGTATGCACGACATATCTAGTTATAGTGAGTAAAAATATGGCTTATTTTTGCAGATGTTTTATATCAAGTTTTAACTTCTAAAAAAGTTGATCATATTTTTAGCAAATCAAAATTGCTTATCAAAACTCTATTTCGAATTATGAGATAATAAGGAGAGCAGCAAAGAAAACTGTGGTGGGATTCTATAAAGTCATGTGTATGGTGCATTGTGAAAATACTTTAAGAATTGAAGCTATCGAGTGTATCAACAATGAATCACTTGATTGACTTTGGTGTTAGTGCACTAGTAGGTTGCACAAATTATATAATTTTTCATAATTACTTTTGAAAGATATTTTAAGTGCATTTTGGATGTTCAAATTCGACGCTACATAGTAAGAGCCCAATTATTAGGAGAAAGGCCAAAAGGAAAGTACAGTACTGCCAAACTTAAAATGGCCAAGAGAGTTTGAAATTGTATCAAAATTGGGAAAATGCCATCATTTTAGATGAATCCACACTCTAAACCTATTTCCTTTGCAAACTTATTCCAATCTGGCATCTGAAACACGAGCAAATTTATTCACATTACATTGATGGATGGGTAAAAATCCACTGGAGTCGTATTGAGGGGACTATCTCGTAACTTTTAAAGGGGTCTCTCACTTTAAGCTTGTAAATGAAACAATCACCTATAAGGCATATCAGGATATAATCAAAAGCGACATAAAACTCTTATATGAATGGACTATACCCCAAGCATTCAACAAGATAACGCACCTTGCAATTGCTCTTTAAAATATTCACGCAAGATTCATATTGGAGCTTTATATCGCTTTTGATATTATCTTGATATGCCTTACTGGTGATTGTTCCATTAACAAGCTTAAGTTGAGAGACCTCTTAAAAGTTGCGAGATAGTCCCCTCAATATGAAACCAGTGAATTTGTACCCATCTATCAATGTATTGTGGATACATTTGTTCGTGTTTAAGGCGCCAGATGGGAAAGGCTTTGCAAAAGATGTAGGTTTAGGGTGTGGATTCATCTAAAATGATGGCATTTTCCCAATAATAATACAATTTAAAACCCTCTTGACCCATTTAACTGTTTGGCAGTACTGTACTCTCCGTTTGACATTTCTTCTAATAATTAGGCTCTTACTATATAGCGTCGAATTTGAACACCCAAAATGCACTTAAAATATCTTTCAAAAGTAATTATGTAAAAATATATAATTTGTGCAACTTACTAGTGCACATACAACAGAGTCAATCAAGTGATTCATTGTTGATACACTCGATAGCTTCAATTCTTAAAGTATTTTCACAATGCGCCATATACATGACTTTATAGATTCCCACCACAGTTTTCTTTGCTGTTCTCCTTATTATCTCATAATTCGAAGTAGAGTTTTGATAAGCAATTT
The DNA here is from genome assembly GCA_964019695.1 of Loripinus fragilis. Taxonomy (NCBI): domain Eukaryota; kingdom Metazoa; phylum Mollusca; class Bivalvia; order Lucinida; family Lucinidae; genus Loripinus; species Loripinus fragilis. The sequence continues at coordinate 41,218,833 of OZ026521.1, read as the reverse complement.
TGATTTGCTAAAAATATGATCAACTTTTATAGAAGTTAAAACTTGATACAAAACATCTGCAAAAACAAGCCATATTTTTACTCACTATAACTAGATATGTCGCGCATAAAGGAGCAGAAATAAATCATATCTCAAACAAAGCACAAGTTTATTACAAACACTCAAACAGGTATGGGGTATGTGAATAATTATGACAAAAATCGCTATCTATAAAAAATTTGGAAAGCAGCTGTATGTAGGATTCTTGAAAATGGTCAATTCATGTTTGGGTCAGGAAAGGACGACTTATTCTTGCAAACCGGATAAGGATATCTGAGATTTTACCTTGGGAACGAAAATCTGATCTTACCCATATTATCTTACCCAGACTGTCACGTATGGACTCTGTACATTGGTTGTATTGGAACTCACGCACGTGGTCATCAAGTGACGTCAATGTTATGTTACAGTGACGCCATCATGTCATGTCCCATCTCAGCATATTCAGGAAATTCTGAGGACATTTTTTTATCATAAAATGCGGTATATAGTAATGGTTAGCAAGAAAAAGAATTCATGAATGGTATGAGAATGGGATGGAAAAATCTGTCCCTCGGGATCACCATTTGTCATCACTTAGCAAGCCTCAGTGGTCTTCGGGATGAATTTTCCTATCCCACCCTCACACTCATGATGGATTCTTATATTCTGTATTATCAAATGACGTCGCGTCTGGGAGTGATATAACGCCCATGCAATAATTACGCTACGTAAAAGATGGCAATATCTTAACATTTTCAGGCCAAAATGCGATTTTAAGTAATTTTAATGTCATGTGATAAGAATCTAACATTCTTGCTCCTGCATTATTGAATTTATTAAACTCGTTGCGAAAAAAATATAACATGCAAGGCAATCCTCGCATTTTACCTCTTTTTCTCAACTCCTTTAATAAATTCAATAAAACATGAACACTCATGTGAGATCCTCTATCTAGATCGCCCACATTCCAAATACAATGTTTTGAAAGGCATTCCATGTTTCTGATGTTTCCTGTTCTGTATATAAAGAAACGTGATACGGTTCTTTTGAATACCTACCATGCTGTGGTTTAAAAACAGGAAAAATAATTTTCCATTACGCGCTCTTATCTGGAAGTCCGATTTATTTTTTAAATCAGACATTTGGTGTCTTGTAAGTTGAAAACAGCTGGACTTCAATATAAATGTACATGTAGATTACAGATTTACATGTATAATAGGTAAACCTGGGTATCAGTAATAGATTTAAATCCGTAAATATAGAGTAACCGTATGTACAGCGTGTTTTTTTTAATGCATTGTAAGAAAATCATTTTGTTTTAGTGATTGTCTGTTTAAAGTAAAGCTCGTCCAAACCGTTGACATTTTCATGATTTTTCTCGAGCCAATCCGCTGACAATTTACTGCATATAGTCGCATAATTTGTGTTGAACCACCGGGTCCAATCCGTCGATAATTGCCGCTTACACGGCTAACATAAACACCTATTTCTCAAAAACCAGCCTAGGGATTTTATTACGGTTTTCGGCGTCTGGGTCAGACTTGAATTGCGCATCGTCATTTATAGGTATAATACAGATATATGCATGCAGTTACAAAAGAATGACAGGAAAATATTGAGGTCACCGCTTCAAAAAATATCAACACAATAAAAGACATTTCAATGAACCGATGCAAGCAACTGTGTATATTTTTCGTCACAGAACTTGTTTTTTTTTGTAGATAAATCAATTCTACGTGCGTTGATTTGGCTCGTTCGGCTGATGAATGTTTTATACAGTAAACATATTGTATACAATAAGACACCTACCTTGCCTGTGTTGAATGTTCCGCCATCTTGGGTGTTCCGCTCCGCTTCCAAAAACGGCCGATCCGCAGCTCGATACAGACAGTGATGTGACCATTATAATTTGTATAAATTTTGGCTAACCAATCATAAGGTGTGGTCAGATGAATTTTGATTTCTATTGGCCTAGTGGTTTCTGAGAGAACTATGTTTAAATATGTTGATGGGTCTCCAATATGAGCAACCTTGGCTGAACGGTCAAAGGTCAACCTTGACCTTTGAAACTTATTTATAGCCATCTTCTCATTAGTTTATTGTTTGTTTGTTTGTTTGGCGCTTAACGACGCATCAACCCTTGTGGGTCATTAGCGTCAGACGGTATTAACTAAACATGATGAGGATGGAAAAAGTTAAAAATTTATGAGATAAAATAAAAGGAATGGTGATGATGAGTTTGTTTTATGAAAATAAGTTGCAATACGATTGTTGACAGGAGAGACCACACACAACATCTGACAGTTTCAAAGAGCTATTCAGACAACTGTACATGTTCTTTAACTGAACAGAATACAACAATATATAATCTGTACCACGGTCCGACACAAATGTAAAACAAAACATGATTTTTAAAACAGCAATTAGATTTTGTTAAAAAGATTTATTTGTCTTAAAAATGTCATAATACTATCAATATGTATATCTTGAAATAATTCTTTCATGTTATTAACATGGAAGCAATTATTTCTTACTTGTGCAAAATCGCCACATTCCAAAAGGAAGTGACGTACAGTGAAAGGTGCGTCGCAACCAACACATTGAGGATGCTCTTCACCTTGTAGTAAGTATGAATGAGTGACTCTTGTATGACCTAAGCGGAGTCGAGCTAATACTACTTCTTCTCTTCTAATGTTTCGAACAACCGATTGATATTCACCAATAGTTGGTTTGATGTCAAGAAGTTTATTACCAATGCTGTTATCCCATGAAGTTTGCCATTCTTCCAAGATATATTTATTGATAGAGGGCTTAAAATTGGAAAATGGAATTTTAAAAGAAGTTGGCTCTAATGAAAGCGATGCTTTTGCTTGCTTATCTACCATCTCATTCCGTTGGATACCTATATGACTAGGAATCCAACAGAGAACAATTTCTTTATAAGTTAAAAGCTCATGACATTTTTCTAAAAGTTTCTGAACCTGTGGATTCTTTGAACTGGTATGGTTCATTGCTTTCAATACAGAGAGCGAGTCAGAAAATATAATAAATTTATTGTTTGCATCACAAGTGCTAATGAAATCTAAAGCTAGATCAACTGCTTTGGCTTCAGCAGTGAAAATTGATGAATCGTCAGGTATACGTTGCATATTACTATGGTTGTCTGATATAACAGCACAACCAACCTTTGAGTCTTCCTTTGACCCATCAGTATAAATTTGTTGGTAATTCTTATAACGACTTTGCATTTTTCTGAAATCATCTTTTAATATGTGTGGATTTGATTAAGATTTTTTCCCGGAATGTAAATCAAAAAGTATTTCTGGTGGTTTCATGCACCAAGCTGGAATATTTGGTGTAAAATGTATTTCAATATTTTGTGGTTTGATATTGGCAGATTCTAAAAGTGGTGAAATTCTGATGCCAAATGATTTAATAGCTTTAGGTTTTTGTTCATACAAATTAACATAATTTGGTGGGAATGTAACTTCATAAGCAGGATTTGATGGGTTAGCAGCAAGTCTTATAGCATATTGCAAAGAGAGTTTCTCTCTTCGTGAATATAGTGATGGTTCATCTGCTTCCACATAGAGACTAGCAACAGGAGAAGTTCTAAAAGCCCCTAAAGCTAATCTAAGTCCTTGGTTATGTATAGGATCAAGCATTTGAAGATATGATTTTCGTGCAGAGCCATATATGATACAGCCATAGTCTAATTTTGACCGGACTAGAGACCGATACAGCTTTAGAAGTGTAGTTCGGTCTGCACCCCAAGAAGTATGGGAAAGCACTTTTAAAAGATTCAATGCTTTTAAACATTTAGCTTTGAGATATTTAATATGGGGTATAAAACTGAGTTTTCTATCAAATAAAATGCCAAGGAATTTAGATTCCTCAACAACTGGAATAGGTGATCCATATAAATGTAAAACCGGATCATCATGTTGCTTGCGCAACTGACAGAAATGTACACACTGTGTTTTTGATTTGGAAAACTTAAAGCCATTGCTTGTTGCCCAATTTTCAATCTTATTCAAATTTTGTTGTAGTTGACATTCAATTGTTGCCATGCTTTTCGAGCAATAACAGATACAGAAGTCGTCAACGTATAATGAGCAATCAGTAAGATTTCCTAAACATTTCACAATATCATTAATTTTGATACTAAAAAGTGTTGTAGATAGCACACCCCCTTGAGGTACACCTTGCTCCTGGTCATAATAGTCAGACAGAGAGGAGCCAACTCGGACTTGCATGGCGCGGTCTGCAAGGAAGTTTTCAATGAATGTAGGAAGTCTACCTCTTAATCCTAGTTTGTGGATATCTTTTAAAATGCCATATCTCCACGTGGTATCATAAGCTTTTTCCAAATCAAAAAACACAGCAACTACATGTTCCTTTTTAATAAAGGCATCACGTATGAAGGTTTCCAATCTAACTAAATTATCAGTTGTACTGCGGTCAGATCTGAAACCAGACTGAAACCGCGATATATGATTATTGGATTCTAAAAACCAAGTAAGTCTTTTATTTATCATTCTTTCAAGTGTTTTACATAGACAACTTGTTAAAGTTATAGGTCTATAATTATTAGGTTCCGCAGGATCTTTCCCAGGTTTGGGAATTGGGATTATGGTTGCTAAGGTCCAATCTTCTGGAAATTTACCAGTAGTCCAAATGTTATTAAATATATTCAAAAGGGTTTCAAGAGAATTCTCTGGGAGATGTTTAAGCATTTGATAGTGGATCTCGTCAGGACCCGTGGCTGAGTCATGTGATAGTTGAATAGCTTCAACTAATTCATCTAAATTAAAATCTTTGTTATAAATTTCATTATTTTGTGATTTAAAATTCAATTTAACTTTCTCTTGTTCAGTTTTAATCTTTCTGAAGGATTCAGAGTACTTGAATGATGATGAATTGTGACAAAAAGTTTCTCCTAAAGTGTCAGCAATGTCTGTTTTTGAAGTTGCTTTGCTGTCAGTACCCACCATGTTTAAATGTGTGTAACTGGGGGATTTGTTTTTTCCAGAGATTTTTCTTATCATATCCCAAACCTTTTTAATAGGTGTTTTATGATTGATTTTCGAAACATAAGATCTCCATGACTTACGTTTCGAAAGTTTAATTGTTCTGCGGGCTTTAGCTCTAAATACTTTAACGTCATTCAAGTTGTTGGAATTTGGAGATTTTTTAAATTTAGATAGAGCTTGTTTACGTTGTTTAATTGCCTCTTTACAGTCGTCGTTGTACCATGGATTACTTTTAGTTGGATTTGTCGAGGTTTGAGGAATACATTCTTTAGATATTTCTATAAGAGAAGAAGTAAAGTCAGATATGGGATCAGAAGATTCTTTGAAGTTTTCTGGTATTAATTTACCAGTGCATAGAGTATTAAATAGATCCCAGTTGGCTCTATTTAATTTCCACTTTGGATTGTGGTCCTCAGTGGAAAAAGTGTTCTGTTCAATGATGATAGGGAAGTGATCACTATTATGTTGGTCTTTACTCACAGACCAATTATAATCAAGAAAGAGTGATGGGTGACAGAAGGAAAGATCAATAGAGGAAAAGGACTTTGCACTTGTAGAAAGATAAGTGTATGATTTATCATTCATAATACATATATCATTTTTTGTTAAGAAATTTTCGATAAGCTCACCTCTGGAATCATTGTTTTTACCACCCCAGAGGATATTGTGACCATTGAAGTCACCTAATATGATATAAGGAGAAGGAAGTTGTTGTAGTAAACTGTCCAGGTGTTGAGAATTAAGAGAAAATGATAGGGGAATATATACAGAACATATGGTTATTTCTTTGTCAAGAGTGACAGATACTGCAGTTGCTTGTAGTTCTGTTTGTAAATCAATCTTTCTTTGTGGGAAAGACGATTTTACAAACACCGAGGCACCACCAGAGGGCCTCAGACAATCAGTATGAACATAGTTATATATATTAAAACCTTTTAATGAGATGTTATCATCTGGTTTAAGAAAGGTCTCTTGAAAACAAATCTCATTAGTTTAAACATATCAAGTAAGAATAATGACTTTGGCTTCAACAGTATTCGAGAAATCAACTTTTCAAAAAAAAATTCCCATTTAAATGCATTAGGAAGCAAATTTGACCTTGACATTAAGTAGGTCAAGGTCAACCTAGGATCATTATTTGAACAAACTTGGTAGGCCCAACACCCCCAATTGCTACATACCACGTCCCAAGGTCATCGACCTCCTGGTTCTGGAAAAGAATATTTTTAAATTTTTTTACCATATATGGGCGTGGCGGCCATCTTGGTCATGTGACATGTGTGTTTTGAATAAATTTCGGCTATCTTATCATAAGGAGTCTTCAAATGAAATTTGAGTTCAATTGGGCCAATGGTTTGTGAGAAAACTGAGTTTTAATATATTGATTGGACCAAAACATGAGCGACCTTGGCTGAAAGGGCAAAGGTCAACCTTGACCTTTGATACTTATTTATAGCCATTGTCTCATTAGTTTTTTATATATCAAGTAAGAATATTGACTTTGGCTACAACAATATTCAAAAAATCAACTTTTCAAAAAAAAAAAAATCCCATGCATTTAAATGCATTAGGAAGCAAATTTGACCTTGACGTTAAGTAGGTCAAGGTCAACCTAGGATCATTATTTGAACAAACTTGGTAGGCCCCACAACCCCAATGCTACATACCAAGTTCCAAGGTCATCAGCCTTCTGGTTCTGGAGAAGAAGATTTTTAAAGGGTTTTTACCATATATGGGCATGGCGGCCATCTTGGAAATGTGACCAGAACCATTTGAACAAACTTTCGTTCCCGCGTCCTAAGGAGTCTCCATATGAAATTTGAGTTCAATTGGCCCAGTGGTTTCAGAGGAGAAGATGTTTGAAAATGTTGACGGACGACGGACGGACGGACAACGGAGTGACTGGTATACTATTAGCTCACCCATGAGCCTTCGGCTCAGGTGAGCTAATAAAACAAATGAACGAAAGATGACCCTCAGGATAACATCAGCAGAAGACGGATTCCAAAAATGGAAGTACTTAAGAGATTTTAATTTGATTAGCCTAATTTAGGAGAGAAGTGTACCAGACTAGATGTTTTGATACCAAAACGATTTGCTTTCTGACAAGCCAATTACACTGTCTATGAAGGTTTTCATCAATGCTTTCTGACTGTCTACAAATTTTGTTTGATACAATGAGCTTAAAAACTATATATGTATAGTGATTGATCCCTAATGCATTTCTAATGGTCACCATTATGCATTTTAATGGTCAGAGATTAGAATTAAATTCTATGACCCTGAAAATTGTTTTTGTCTTAGCAAACAGTGAAGACCCTAGAGAAAATATTTCTGCATATTACATGGGTGAAAGTTTGAAATTTCCAAAATCCTGAACTTTTGAAATTCAAATTTTTAAACTTGCAGGGTGCCTACAAAAATGAATAATATTTCATGTTAAAATGGATGATTGTGTTTAGATAATCTGAAAGTTAATCAGATAAGCGTTAATAATCTCCCTAATACAGCATTTTGAGGCTGACTTTCTATGGAAAGTCAGCCTCAAAATCCTGAATTCAGAATTAATCCTGAAAACTTTCACCCATGATATCACAAAACAAAAAACATTGTCAGAACTTTGGACCCGGACCCCCTGATGTGAATTTCTGGATTTGTGCATGTCAATGCAGTTCAATCAGTACCATACCTAGTTGATTAACATCTTACTTGGTCACTGAAGAAACGTTTCTTGCATCTGAAACAGACCAGCTATCTGTTTTTAAGGTCAACAGTTTTGAGCAATTAAATTGAAAGTATTGCTTTAATCAGTCCCAAATTTGATGAAATTTCAGTTTGAAAATTGGAATTTAGCACCTAGCAATAAATTGTGACAAACTGAAAAGTGTGTCAGACACAAGTTATGGCAGTGTGGAGACAGTACATCAATTAAGAAAAACTAATCAGCCGAACAAGAAAGTTGTCCATTTCTCCTGGGCTTGTGTGTGCCAATAATGTTTGTAATTATGGGGCAATTAAGGACAGCAATTAACCCTTTAATGACAACTTTTGTACAAGTGTCTTTAAGACATTCACACCCTTTCAGACACTAATTGAACCTTTTAATAGAAGAAAGGGCTGGTGCATATTTGTGACCCTATGTCTTGAAGATGTTCCCCCTATTTATTGAGCAGCTTAAAATTGCTCTGAGTTGCATTTCCTACATCCATTATGACCATATCTATAACCCACCCTAGAGCATCCTTTTAATGAAACATAGGCAAACAGTGGAGACAGGATGTGGCGTCTGATCAGGGTCTCCACTGTTTGTTTACAGATTTGAATAAAAATGAAAAATACCATCCAAAAACCCTTAAAATGAAAATGGACTTGTCTAATTGGTAACAGTGGGCAATTCCATTTGGCTTAAACGGGTTAAGACATATCAGTATTCTTTAAGGTATCTTTGATATTAATCAGGAATTTTCAATTTTATAAATTTATGTGCATTCAAAGGGGTAAAGAAAGAAACATTTTAAATTACTCCCAAAATTGAGAAACAGACATGTCCATTATTCAGTCAGTAGCAGGGTCCACAGGACAATTAGATGGAGACGAAAATTCTGATCAAAAGAAAGGAGGGTGTGAAGCCGTCAACAAACAGAAAAGCTGAAGAAAAGAAAAAATGATTATTCCATTATTCCACTGCTTGTTCAAATTATCACATATTCTTTTCCTTTGTAAAAATAGAGTTTCACTGTTTGTTAAAACATTTATTGTATATATTTATGTGTGAAAAAATACACACAAAATATTCACGGCTATATGTACATCCAAACTAAGCTAAAATTTCACGCTTTGTGAAAAAAAAACCCTTTTATTTGAGGTTCTGTAATATGTATATACTAGGGAAAATATTTAAGGGAACCCCAAATTCAAGTAGAAAGAAGCAAAACTTCAATGGCATAAGCACAGGTTTAGATAAACAAAAATTTTCTGCGTAAAAATGTAAATATTTTCTTACCCATCAATTTTAACATATGTTTTGGGTGCTCAAAAGAACCGTCTCGTTGAGACGGTTCTTTTGAGTACCCACAACATATGTTTTGGTTGAGAAACAAGAAATTAAATTTTTGTTACACACTCTTAACTAGAGTCCTGGCATAAGGAATGTTTATACGCAAAGGGGATCAGTATCTGGTCAATGTTCCACGAGCATTGATGCATGCATAACACCTTCTGGGTATGCTAGCATTATGTGTCAGCTTATCTCCCTTGGTATCCATCACCATTCCTTTTGTAAAGCACGGCCTAGTTGTTGCAAAATGTTGCAACGATGGGGTCTTTTGCACACCCAGCAACCTAAGACATCCCAAATGTGCTAAATTGGCCACATATCAAAGGGCATTTGGCTGACAAAAGCAGTGCTCCTACACCTTGTTGTCTCAGAAAGTTGTCGGCAACATGGGCTGCAACAGTCCAGCAGCAGGATAGGTATCCTGGTCTGAGCAGGCATCATGTTCGACCAATTTAAAGGACCAAATCAGTGATAGTACATGGTAACTTGACCAACCAGCATAACATTGATCCGATTTTACATCCAATGGTTATTACATTTGCCCAACAGGGGACAAAAATTCCACTCATCCCGTCGTTATTACGAGTGAAATCTAGAAAGGACGAGTGATTCTTCCGAAAGCACTCGTCCTACAGGACGAGTGCTTTGGGAAGAATTACTGGAGGAAGCCACTTATACATATTACTCCCTTGTGTTCTTTATTGCATAGGTTTTAAAGCACAAGTGCATATGTTTGGAGGATGAGTGAAAATTGTAAGTCACTCGTCCTGAAGGACAAGTGCAATATTGAAATATTTTTGTTCCCTGTCAGTGCACTCATTGATGTGAACTTTGATAACCAGGACAACAACGCAAGCCCACACCGAGCCCATGTTGATGTTGACAAACAGGTAAATATGTTCATGGCATGTCCGAAATTATAACCAATCATTGCTCTGCCAAGCCCCGGTGTATCCTCTTTTGAAAATACTGTGTACAGTAAAACCTGTTGTAAGCGGCCACCCAAAAAGAGGACCAAATATTGTTTTTCAAGACTGATCATCGCTTAATGGAGGTCAAAAGTAGAGCAGAATGCTCCAAGAGAGCATTCTGCAATACTTTCGACCTCCATTAAGCCACCATTTGTCTTTAAGATCTTTATTTTGTCTATTTTTGAGTGACCGCTTAAGACAGGTTTTACTGTTGATCCAGATCATGAAGAAGCCAGCTGATCAGGATCTACAATGTTTTCTATTCAACAAGGTAATTATCTAAATAATTCAATGGAAATCACATTTTTACTCCAGATGATTATAATTCACTCATGAAAAACTTGGGATAAGTAAATGCCAAATTGACAGGATTCTCACACATCTATTTAGCCCACCTGGGGATTGAACCTAGTTCCAAAGCAATAAAGGGATGAAGGGATTATGGACTTTATCCAAAGGTGATTGAGCCTGCTGGGACACAGGTGTATTAGCTGTATCCTCTAATATTGTTAATTTACTCTAAGAATGTTGAGACTCATTCCCCCACCCCTGCAAAATGGAGCTCTTATCTTGCCAATATTTTTTTATCCTGAAAATATTGTCTGCTTATATTTGGGCCGCGATGCAACAAAATCTGTCCTCAGCATTTCCGACAAAGTGAGATTCAAACCAGTCTCCTCAGCTACAGAGACTAGCTAGACAATTTTGTTTGTTTGTTTTCTTGCTTTATACGTCCCAAGTCAACAGCTATGGTCATGGCGGGACTGTCAGTTCACCTAACCACACTTTTTCCTGGGCAAGCTTGAACAAGCATTTAACCAGTACTTCGTGCACATACTTCCGCTTGTAACTGACAACAACCCTTCTTGAATGATTCAGGGGAAGGGAGGAGAATGACTGTAGAAATTATTTCATAATCAATCTCCACAAAAGAATGGGGCTGGGCCGGGATCAAACTCGCGACCCCTTGATCTGCAGTCAGACTGGCATCTGTTGCCAGACGTTCTTCAACTGAACAATGAATGAATGATCTTTTTTAAAAGGCTCTTCAAAATATCCCACGGGGAAGCATTTGAGTTATAGTCACTAGCCTACACATATGCTCAAAACTGAGTAACGACATTTCAAAAAGACCAAATATATGCTCAGAAGAAAAAGTTTAGTCAGTACAGACACTGTGTGCAATTATTTTGTAGGACAGTCTTAATATTGACAAAACCTTACCTAACATGAAATTCATTTAATTGCTTTCAAATGTGAACATTTTCAACAAAAAATTTGAAAAGATACCTCTTTTCTTCATCAAAATTACACAAAGGGGTCACTGTCAAAATTCAAATTTTTAAAAACTCAAAAATCAGTCTAGCGCTTCTCAGACGATTTCTGGTAGTAAAGACGGAAATTCTCGTACCTGTTGCATGTCTAAGGTGTTTAAGAAGTTTCCAAGCGGCCATGAAGAGATTACGTCATGTTGACGTCACTATGACCCTAACTTCAACTGGCGTCGTTATTCGCGGTCTCCCTGACAGATGCTTGTCAATTTTACTGCCAGACTGTCGAAAACATGTTTGCAGACGATAAAATGTTTGTTCATTACATCCAAAACTGCGAGCACGTCAGCAACACGTGTACCTGCTTCAAGACGTCAAAAACGCGGTATTTCTGTAATTTGTTGATAGCCTGGACGGCGACTTGAGCTTGCTAGCACTGAATTTTCTCCGGATTATTGCAATAGGAACAACTCTCTTTCAGTATCAAACAGCATATGAGAAAATAACCCTGCCAGTTTACCGCAGCACGTGCACATCGTGCATTTTGAAATTTGGTTGGTACAGTCTAATAGAGGCATTATTTGTCACACAATAAACGGATACATGTAAAGCTACGATAATACAACTCATATATACAATTTGACAATGATATATCCAGTATTGTTGATTTTATGAGAAAACATAAATACTGACTAAACTTTTTCTTCTGAGTATAGAATTCAGTCGAACTTAGTACTTTAAGCTCATGTGTCTCAATAATGTACCTTGTAGCTGTCTCATAATTTCTCAAGAGTCTTATTTTTCTAAGTCTTTACACTTTCATGCATTTGATGTATTCTGACAAAATAAGCCTCTAAGAGAATTGGTCCAAAAATTCCCATCATTTTGGCATTTGCCTTCATCATTTATTAAACTGGTTCAGAATTTACATGCTGAGAAATCGGTCTTGACTAAATTAGAAACCATAGGGTGGATTATTTAGGAGTTTTAAGCTTTATTTGACTGCCATTACTAAAAGCTTAAATTCAGATGGTACTTAACACATAGGCTTCAGCAGTCTCTTCAGAGCCTTCAATGCTACTAGCACACACAAAAGTCTCACACCGGATAGGCGGCAATCTAAAACGTTAATACTATCGACGAACATAGATAAAAAATCACCAGAAACAGATATTTTGATTGCCATTTGTCGCCTGATAGGCGACAAATGGCAATCGAAAACACTGTTTCTAGAGATTTTTGATCAGCACTAGTCGATTGTTAAGAGCGTTTTCGATTGCCGCCTATCTGGTTCTCAGACAAAGTAGAGATGCCGATGAAGGCTGATAAGGCAACCATGGTCTGATCCCTTTTAGTAAATTTGACCCCCATTGGTCTCCCGCTTCTGTTAACAAAATCCTTGTCCTGTAATGTCAACCCTTAGCAAATTTGAATCCCCATGCATATAGATCAAAATCCTGGCCCGAGGTCATAAAACTTTTTCATGCTCAACTCAACTGAGCACGAAATTTCAACTGCTCATAAAAACTAAAATACTGACAAATGAAGAAGTTTCTTGCTTTACTGTTGTATTTATCATGCTAATAAATGTTAAAATGCTAACAATTTTTGGCATTTTAACATTTATGAGCAGGATAAAATTTCGTGCTGAGCTGAGTTGAGCATGAAAAAAGTTTTATAACCTCTGGGCCTGGTCTCCCCCTTCATGTAACAAAATCCTTGCTCATACAGTAAAACCTGTCTTAAGCGGCCACTCAAAAATAGCAAAACAAAGGTCTTTAAAGACAAATGGTAGCTTAATGCAGGTCAAATGTATTGCAGATTAAGAGATAATTGGTCTTGAAAACCAATTTTAGGCCTTTTTGAGGGTGTCTGTTTTACACAGGTATTACTGTATATATCAAAACCCTGATCTAGGACTTTTATACAGGGGGTGGGTGAGGGCTAGAGGTGTGAAGGTAATGGGGTCGGGGGGGGGGGGGGGGGGGGGGGGGGGGTTAGGGGAGGGTATGAAGGTAATGGTGTCGCGGGGGGAGGGGGGGTTGGGGGAGGGTGTAAAAGTAATGGGGTCGATTTGATTTGGGAGTCGAGTAGTTGGTTTCAAGCCAGAAGAGGTAAAACATTGATTAACTCAACAGAGGAAAAGATTTGGAACCCACATAGCATGTAATGAGATTGTCAACATCTGTCTTTAGAGAAGCTATCAGATCATCTGTTAAACCTGTTTTGTCTTCAGCCAATTTAACATGTCTGAGTTCACCTGCCACATCAATATGTTTATCAGATGTTTGCTAGCAATCTTCCATTGATCTGACATGCTTTTTTTTACAAAACCTGGCCCCGAGGTTATAAAATTCTTTTCATGCTCAACTCAAGTGAGGACGAAATTTCAACTGCTCATAAAAACTAAAATACCGACAAATGAAGAAGTTTCTTGCTTTAAGTCTCTCAGATGTGGTATTTATCATGCTAATAAATGTTAAAATGCCAACAATTGTTTAAGGACTGGAGCCAGTCTACCAAAGAATGAGGTTGAAGTTCTATTTGAGACCATTATATCTGTACCCAGTCAGTCTACTAAAACACATTCCATACTGTCAGTGACTGTGATGGTGTTTTGTACAATAAATGTAATCAACACATTGCTAAAATATGTTGCACCCTCATTACCACATGGGAATAGGCAGCAATCAAAAACATTAATACTATCGAGGACCTTAGATCGAAAAGTCTATAGAAACAGAGTTTTTGATTGCAATTTGTCGCCTAATTGGCGACAAATGGCAATCAAAAACACTGTTTCTAGCAATTTTTATCTGCATTCGTCGATAGTTAAGAGCGTTTTCGATAGCCACCTATGTGGTGTCATTATACCAAGTCTGGGTGAAAAAAAAATCCTCAAGAAAACAACATCACAATTATGTTATATGTATTCGTCCAAATTTCAAACTTACCAAAACATTTTTATTACAGGTAAAACTTTACATGAAATTGACACACCTTTCATCAAAACTGTCATAATTAGTTCTTATTTGTTTTCAAATGATGTAATTATTTGGTTAGCTTTTTACACTTATTTTTCACATCTCATTTATTGACAGTTATTTTTCAATTTCCATTTTTCACCAGAGAAGGGTACGTGTCTCCATGGCATACTTTATAACACTCACAGAAACAGGGTTCCCACAAAATATAGAAAGTAAAATTCCCTGACTTTTCACTGACTTTTCCCTGACCAATTTCCAAAATTCCCTGACCAAATACGTCGCTATTTGCCAAGCCTAATTGGTCACCTATGAACATGATTAATAAATGTTGGCTACAAACCTTCCCATCAGCCAACCCCAACAACCTTTAGATCAGAATATACTTTACATTAATGGTTTACTTATTGTTATTCAATTTCTATTTTCTTATATTTTTAAATGAAAGAAATAAATGCATGAATGGATCCTTAAAAATGATTTCAAATATCAACCCTAACATATCTGGACATCCCTAGAGTTTAGATATATTGATCTTTTAAGAGCGGCACATATACCCCAGGCTGATGTGCTAACTGTTCTCATATAAAACTAGCTTTTGACCTCTTGTCCCACCATGGGACATTGAACCCTAAGGTCTGCCTCACAGAGTAAATGCCAACCCTTAGCAGTACCTGTTGTTCAAAAAAAAAATCTGAAGATGCCCAAAATTTTGATCTCTAGCCACACCCTAGAGCATACATGGACTCAACTGTATAAAGCTATCGTGTGGAAGCCAACCATGATTGGAACCAATTGTCCAAAGATGAATATGCTATCTGCAGTATTCAGAAAATTAGAATAGCACTTTGAAGATGTCCTAGATTTTGACCTCTAGCCCCACCCTGGGACATGAATCCAAAAGTATGAGGTCACACAGAGATAATACCTGATGTTCAAAAACAAATGATTCTATAATAGAAAAGAAAATCTTACAACGTCCTGGATTTTGACCTCTAGCCCGGTACTGGGGCATTGACTGAAGGGTCTGAAGCTGTTGAGTGAAACCAACTATAAATGTACATATTGTCCAAATACATGTATGAATGTTTTCTAATTGAATGGTTAGTGATATCCAATTTTTAGTTGATTTAGATTTTGACCTCTGGCTCCACCAGGGGCAGGAACCCTGGAGTCTGGAGTCATGATGTAAATATCAACCCTACAGGGTAACTATGGTTCAAATATGAATGGTTTCTGACAAAAAGCTACTGAGAAACTGTTACCAAAAATTTGCTGTACTTTTTAAAGTTGCCCTAGATATTGACCTCTAGCCCCATCCTGGGGCTTGGACCCTCGGGTCTGGAGTCATGGTGAATGCCAACTCTCTAGGGTAACTATGATCCAAATGAGAATGCTTTCTGATAAGTGGTTACTGAGATTTACACCACTTGAGAAACTTTAACTAAAACTTTATCATTCTCAAACGTGGATGAATGGAGTACTTACCAACAAAAATGAAATTTATATACTACTTGGTATAAATGCCAGGTACATAATAAACAAGGCTTGTCTTAAAGATAATATAGTGACAGAGTCCTACTTAGGCTTAAATGAAATATATGTGTGGTTCCTGTTGCCTACCTACCCTAATTTTTTTTAACCCTACCCTAAACATTAAAATGGTCTTTGGAGAAAAAATACCTAAAATGGACACTTTTTCAGATTTGGTCACTACTTTCTTTGTTAAATGTTATAACAAAATTTAATAATTTCCCTACCTACCTACCCTAAATTTTGTTGGTATGCAACAGGAACCACACATATATTTCATTTAGGCCTTACTAAACAGATGAAGAAACTGCTATAGCTACTTTATCATTCTCTTATATTCCTCTTATAACCAAATTTCTCCAACCCTTCTTCTGAATCTAAAATTCCCTGACTTTTCCCTGACTTTTGCCAAAATTTTGAATTTCCCTGACTAAAATCAAAATTCCCTGACTTTTCCCTGACCTTGAATTTTTTTCATTTTTCCCTGACTTTTCCCTGACCGTGGGAACCCTGAGAAAAACAACAACAATGTGATCAAAACTATGTCCAATTTACCCCTCTTACCCCTTAAAAGCTTTGGTTATTCTGGGTGCTTCCATGCAGTCAACAATTTTTCAGTTATGTCGGGACAGGTCTTCCTGGGATGAACCAGTATGTGTCTTGCTGAAGGACACAATGCAGTGACTCCGGTGAGGCTCATACCCCCACAACCTCTCACTCTCGAGACAAAAAATATACCACTGAGCCACTGCACTCCCTAACTTTGGATTAAGAGAGCTAGTACTGACACTTGCATTGAGCAGTTCAAGATCCAGTCTACATGACGTACTACTGAGGCAAGTTCAATGAAGTGAGCACAAGCGCTCTCGGGCGTTCATTCACAGTACTGATGCCAGGCTTTACACTTTTTTAATAAAAATAGGTACCAGAACAACAAGCGCACGCCAATGCTCGCATTGTTGAACTTGCCTCTAAACTGATAGACACATGATCACAACAATGACCCATACAATGTGAGGTGCGGCTCAAGGTGGGTTTTGAACCCCAAACCCTTATTACACCAGCCAGGCACTCTAACCACTTGTAGATGTGCTACATGGGTGGTCCTTTTCTCACAACCACCATCTACAGGCGCTAACATGGTACAGCTCAATTTTGTTGGTGCCCAATTTTGTTGTTTGTTTTTTTCAAATGACTGAATAATGATTGAATTAATGTAGATGTCTGTCTGTCTGTTTATGTTTATTTAATTTTTGTCAGGTACAATTGCTATAAGGAAAGAGAAAGCAAAATAACAACCTGGTGAAAAGAAAAGGTACCTTTCTAAAATATTAGCAAAATTAATAGAAAACCTTTCTTTGTTGTCTGTGACCAGGTAGCTGAAAATCTTTGACAACAGTTTGGACCCAGACCAGGACCAACAAAATGTTAGGCCTGATCTGGATCCAAATTGTTTGCCAGAATACCCTGATGGTATTCCTGAAATAATTTTTTGAAAAAGTTGATTTTCAAAAATAATCAGCAGATGACAAAAATAAATCATGAAAAATCTAAAAAAAAATCATGCACAAGCATCATTTGATTAGGGACATACATTTTGAAAACCCATTTCTCCAGGTAAGGCTCAAAATAAACAAAATCAAAACTGTGGCCAGGGTTGACTTGAGGGGGGCAGCCTGATTTATGAAAAATCTAACAAAAACAAACATTGTGTCAAAGATCATATCAACAGTGGGACAAGGTAATGAAAGCTCCTTCAGGCAGGTCAAAGAAAATTAATTGGGTCATTAAATGCTAATAACAAGTTACTTATTAAATTTGTGCAAAAGTTTTGCAAGAATTTTCCAAAAATTAAGATTTTAATACCTGAATTTTTTTATACTTTTTCTACCATCTAAACTGTATATAATCCTTAAGAGAACATAGTGCCTCTGCACACCTACCAAATGATCTCATGCTCTATGAAACACAACAATTACTGCTCTATGAAGAAAATAAAAAATCTGGGAATGTCATGCAACAGCCTATGGATTCCTACATTTGTGGAATAAATACAAGTTCAGAAACCATTCTCATTAGGTCATATTTACTTTTCGCACGATAAACACATTCCTGTCGTATGCTGGTACACCTATTCTACCTTAAAAGTAAATCTGACAAAACGAGAGAACTTAAACTGACCTCAAATTTATACATAGGCTGTTACATGACACTCCGATTTTTATTCTCTTCCTGGAGGAATTGTTTTTTAATATTCAACCAAGATGTTGGGCATTGGATCGTTTCGTAGGCATGCTCTGGCGAGTCTTGAGCTAAAGACCCTTCAACCCCAAGTCTAACACTCAACCACCAAGCATGACTTGCATGAACTCTGGAGTTTGGTTTGGTCAGTGATCTAAAGTGACAGATGGACAATCAAGTCTTTGACCTCAGAAGTCTTTTATTTTCCCACCAACTGCTGGCATCAGAGCTTTGTCTAAGTCACTTTCATTCATAATTAGCTTAGAAATATTGCTTTTATAAATCAAATTCTCCAGATTATATATTAACCTTTTGCATGCATATGCTTGGTAATTTACATGATTTTTTTTCGTTTGCTGATTTTTTTCAAAATTGACTTTTTTTCAAAAAACTCAATACCAACAGACCTGTCAAACAGTTTGGATCCAGAGCAGGCCTGACATGTTGTCAGGCCTGATCTGGGTCCAAACTACACTTGCAGCAGCTTATCAGCAGAGTGAAAGTAAATTTAAGGTGAGCTATTGTGATCGGTCATCGTCCCTGGCTGGCTTCTAAGCTGATCAGGATCAGCACTGTTTCCATGCAGCCTCTAATAAATGGCTATAGTGAAATTATTATATGTTGGAAATTAGAAATAGATATTTCATGTTCAGAGGAATTTTGGTTAATCAAGTTTAAAAGCAATATCAGACAGTGAGAAATGAGAAGAAACAAATCCTTATTAAGCTTTTATAGTTGTTAATTAGCGGAAAATGGGTCTCTTTGGACCTTTCAGAAATAGGAAGTCTTTCAACCCCTAAGCCTTTAAATGGTAAGTAGCTGGGCTTCGATACGACAAAACCTGACTCTGTTGCATGTGAACAACAAAGGCGCAGACCAGCCTGGGCATACGCGCAGTCTGATCAGCGCCTTTGATGATCACCCTCTGAAAGTAATAATAGCAGAACTTACTACATGCGAAATCTCAATACTTTAACTCGTCTCTGTAGTTTTAGCCTACCCAGTGTTCTGAAACTTCTTGTTACCAGGCCATATAAAAGTATTGTAGAGCAAATTGGAATAGCATCTAATTCTGACACCGCGTTCCAATCCATATATGGTCATACCATATTCAACCTAATAAAAGAGCTGTGTAAACAACTTTTTCAAAACTGGAAATATGTCCAGGGACAGGCCTTTAGTTAAGAGTATGTACCCAAAAAATATTTTTCTTATTTTTTGACCAAAACATATGTTTGCGGGGCAGATGAGTATGATACTACATCATACACCACTGTTGTGGGGATATTATATACAGTACCCGGTTTCAAAACCAGTGTAGATCCAAATCAGTTGTTCATGAAGGATACATTGTCCTCCAGCACTACAAGTTAAGTTTCTATTTCTCCTCATATCATGATTGTATCTGATTTAACAATTATCTTGTCTACCTATCAGTAAACAAAAATCCATCCATGGAAAATCAGCATTCTGCATCTAAACAGCAATTTGTAATCTGAACCTAAAGAAAATAAAACATTAAGTTATATTCCATTAACTTAAAAGTTCTAGACAAGGAACTACTTTTATGAGCCCTTTCATTGTGGGGTGACAGACAAAATAAAGTGTTCCTGCCAAGAAAAGATTTGATTTGGGTCAAGCGCGGGTACAGTGCTTGACCCACTTTTAGATCACATAGGAAACGTACAAAACTGGACTGCAGAGAGTGTTCAATTCTTAATTCGGTTATGGAGGCCCTGCATGTCCATAAACGATCTCGAAGATTTGATTTTTAGTGTACCGTAAATACTAGACTGGCTCCAGTCCTTAAAACAATTTTTCATCAATGTCTCATATCATAAACTTGTAGCCAGTCTAACTCTGATGGCTCTGTTTTTAAACAGAGCCATCAGAGTTAGACTGGCTACAAGTATGTGATATGACACATTGATGAAAAATTGTTTGAAGGACTGGAGCCAGTCTACATAACTGCTTTTTATTTAATATTTGTGTTCTGGGGCAAAGCCATGTTTTGTTGGCCTTGTAGCTTTAAGTCCCTGTCAACAATTTTCAGTCATATTTGGACAATTTCCTGTCTGAATTGAACCAGGTACAAAGCAGAGGATAGTGTCTCAGTGCCGCCCTTGTTTAAGGTATCAAATCATTGCATTAAAGGGGACAGCAACATTTAAAGCAAGTGGCTCTGAAATGAAAGCTCTTATTAAGTCATGCAATCTGCCGTAAACCAGTTCAAAATCTAATGAAAAATAAGAAAGTTTCAGAAGTTTCTACATTAGATAATTAAGGGTAGCCATTTTTAGGCTGAGTGACATCACACACCCCTCATTTAATATGCATAAACAGAATAACTAAATTTCTGTTATTCAATTTAACTTTGTTTGCATTTATAATCAATCTTCTGTTGAAAATATACGATTCTGAAAAAAATCTGAACAGTTTGCAATGAAAGGACCTCTGACACTTTGATAGGGTATCTGCCTATTTTTCAGAAGCTTCCCAAATTTTTCCTATGCATTAGATATCGCTGAATTTCTTTTGAATAGTACACTTGATGTATTAAGAACGAATTAAGGTTATAATTAGACAGACAGATCCCTACGCGAAAACAGGAGACGCTACCAAAGGGGGTAGGGGTTGCAAAATTTGACTTCACCAAAACATTTAGAAATGAAATTATTTTCACGTGTAAGGGTATATTACCATCAATCCTCGATTACAAATCACAGTGAAAGCATTTTAATGTCCAAAATCATGAGCATTTTAATGATTATTTTTGTTGTTGTTTTTTCTATCTGATTTGTTAAGAAATATTTTGAAGTGCAACTGTAGTCCATATTCAACCTTGATGACAATGTATTTACCTGGTGCAATATTATGCAGCAATGTACTATAACCAGTCATCCATTCATAAAGTACACCTAGTCAATGGCCCTGTAGTTTATGTGTATTGGATAGATACAGTAAATGTGCGAAATAATCTTCCAACTGAATTTAGTAAAGGGACAATTTTCATAATCTAAAGAAAAATATGCTAAAATGTTGTAATATTTCATGACTAATGGGTTATGAAAAGGAAGCTTACACATGCTTATTATTTCATTATACTGAAAAAAGGATTTTCAAGAGAGCACACCGAAGATCCAAATTCTAATGTTCGGGCTCGCCCAGACGTCACATTTTGGGCTGTGGGATATCATTTCCCCCCCCCCCCCCCAGCTAGCTTTTCACATATATTAAGTAAAATATGAGAACACATTTATGTGCAAAAGGATTAGTTGGGACTCGGGGGGGAATGATGTTTTAAAAATATTTTTCTATTTCCTATATGTATAATACAAAAAGTGACCATTTTAGCCCCAAAATAAAGTCGTACATTTATGGAAATAGGAAATCAAATGCAAAATCATAAAACAGAGACCAACAGCTAGCTTATATACGAAGATGGAAGCATTTGCTTGACTTTTATTTTTATCAAAATTATAGGCAGCGATACACTGTAATTCCCATTACCACCGTCAGAGGTCCTTGGGGATTTTATTGGATTTCAAAATTGACAGGGAGCTAATTAGATATTCAAAATGGCCACCTCCAACGAATGGCTTAATACAAATCGGAATTTTGATTTTCAAATTACTATAACTTTCTTATTTTATATCCTATCTTGATTGGGTTTGCAGCAGATTTTATGGTTTGATAGGGGCTTTCATTTCAGGCCCACTTGCTATCAATGTTGCCATCTCTTTGACAGTATATCAATTGCCTGGTTAACCCTTAAAGCGCCACCTACAATTTGTAGCAGACAACAATTTCAAATTTTGCCGCTTTTTCAAAAATAACAATTAAGGCATATTTCATGAGAGTTGTCTGTTGGCAGACAATTTTCATGAAATATCATACCTTATCTTTTTCGAAAATTAAGAAAGATGTCATTAAATTTGTCGTCTGCTGCAGTCGTAATTGGCGCTTTAATGATTATAATACAATCGATGTACATAAGGTTTGAAATTCATATTTTTAGCTTGCACTGGATGATGCAAAACATTGGCTGTTTTTAAGGTCTATGAGAAACCCTTCGGGCTTCACAGACATTAAACAGCCAATGTTTTGCATCATCCAGTGCAAGCTAAAAATATGAATTTCAATCCTAAATATATTTTATTGACTTTTAAAATGACTCAAACATTATTGATGGGATGAATTTCCCAGTTTCAGATCCAGATGTTACCAGGCGACAAGATAGGAAGACACCGAGCCAAGGTCACAGCTTGTGTGACTGAAAGATTCATGATACATGCTATTAACGATTTTATTACAATTCTATAACTTTTCTTTGAATAAGTAGTTACGTAAACTCTTTGCATGCTCAGGCAATATTTCATGCTATCGTTGTCATGTTGTTTTTTTTTGTTTTTTTTTTCAAAATTACCTTCTTCAAAAAATTCTTTCAAGAACACTATCAGTGTCAAACAGTTTGGACCCAGATCAGGACTGCCTACCCAGCATGCAAAGGTTTAACCCTTAAAGCGAAAATCATGACTGCAGCAGATGACAAAGTTTGTGACATCTTTCCTAATTTTCGAAAAAATAAGGTATGATATGTCATGAGAATTGTCTGCCGGCAGACGATTCTCGGGAAATATCATGCCTTATTTGCTATTTTTGAAAATGCAGCAAAAGTTGAAATTGTTATCTGCTGCAAATTATAGGTGGCGCTTTATGGGTTAAGTTGTGCTGAAAGTGCCAATTACATGTATATAATTACCCATCACTGAAGGGATAATATTCCATATCACATGCTTCGTTAACACCTATAATCAATCTGATACAGGTTAATGTAACCTCCCCCAATATCACAGCAACACAACAGGATGCCTCCAGCAAAAAATCATCACCAAAGCCAATACACTAGCACAGCATCTGTAGCTGGTAATTGCCATTAATTACTGATGCTCAAGTGTAGCCAATACACTGCTGCCACACCTCCTGTAAGTGGCTAACCAATCAGATTGCACGACTGGTAATTTGCAGACTCTTGATTGGCAGAAAACCAATACAGGTGTTCATTGGAAATGATTGCTTATGATAGCATGTTACAACATCAAACAGTAAATGTTCTAAAATTTCGCCCACTTTTCTCTTTCTGCTGGAATTCACGAAATACTTGGCAGAATAGCAAACAGGGAAGACCCTGATCAGTAGATAGTGCATAAAAAGAGAGCAGATTTCCGGAAGGACATATTTTGTTACACTGTAACGGTGTAACAATATACAAGGTCAATGAAAGAATAACAATATACAAGGTCAAAGGAAGAATAACAATATGGTGGGGCTACACTGAACTCACTGAACTGAACTGTTACTAATGCAAGATAAAGACAAAAGTGGAAAAAATTGGACATCCTCCACTGAAACAACTGAAACAATGTAAATCAGTATAAAACCAATGAAACGGACTGTAACAATAAGTAACCAGCATCTACCTTCTAAAAAAATTGGACATCTTCCACTGAAACAACAGAAACAATGAAAATGAATAGAAAACTAATGAAACATACTGTAACAATAAGTAACAAGCATCTTCAAGAGATTTTTTATAGACACAATCTGCCTGAAACTGCTGAAACAAGTGTAACGAATGAAACGGGCTTAAAAAATTTGGACATCTTCCACTGAAACAACTGAAACAATGAAAATGAATAGAAAACTAATGAAACAGACTGTAACAAGAAGTAACAAGCATCTTCAAGAGATTTTTTATAGACACAATCTGCCTGAAACTGCTGAAACAAGTGTAACGAATGAAACGGGCTTAAAAAAATTGGACATCTTCCACTGAAACAACTGAAACAATGAAAACGAATAGAAAACTAATGAAACAGACTGTAACAAGAAGTAACAAGCATCTTCAAGAGATATTTTATAGACACAATCTGCCTAAAACTGCTGAAACAAGTGTAACGAATGAAACGGGCTTAAAAAAATTGGACATCTTCCACTGAAACAAGTGAAACAATGAAACTCAATGGAAAACTAATGAAACGTACTGTAACAAAAAGTAACAAGCATATTCATGAGATTTTTATAGACACAATCTGCTTGAAACTGCTGAAACAAGTGTAACAAATGAAACGGGCTTAAAAAATTTGGACATCTTCCACTGAAACAACTGAAACAATGAAAATGAATAGAAAACTAATGAAACAGACTGTAACAAGAAGTAACAAGCATCTTCAAGAGATTTTTTATAGACACAATCTGCCTGAAACTGCTGAAACAAGTGTAACGAATGAAACGGGCTTAAAAAAATTGGACATCTTCCACTGAAACAACTGAAACAATGAAAATGAATAGAAAACTAATGAAACAGACTGTAACAAGAAGTAACAAGCATCTTCAATAGATTTTTTATAGATACAATCTGCCTGAAACTGCTGAAACAAGTGTAACGAATGAAACGGGCTTAAAAAATTTGGACATCTTCCACTGAAACAACTGAAACAATGAAAACGAATAGAAAACTAATGAAACAGACTGTAACAAGAAGTAACAAGCATCTTCTAGCGATTTTTTATAGACACAATCTGCCTGAAACAGCTGAAACAAGTGTAACGAATGAACCGGGCTTAAAACATTTGAGCATCTTCCACTGAAACAACTGAAACAATGAAAATGAATAGAAAACTAATGAAACAGACTGTAACAAGAAGTAACAAGCATCTTCAAGAGATTTTTGATAGACACAATCTGCCTGAAACTGCTGAAACAAGTGTAACGAATGAAACAGGCTTAAAAAATTTGGACATCTTCCACTGAAACAACTGAAACAATGAAAACGAATAGAAAACTAATGAAACAGACTGTAACAAGAAGTAACAAGCATCTTCTAGCGATTTTTTATAGACACAATCTGCCTGAAACAGCTGAAACAAGTGTAACGAATGAAACGGGCTTAAAAAAATTGGACATATTCCACTGAAACAACTGAAACAATGAAAACGAATAGAAAACTTATGAAACAGACTGTAACAAGAAGTAACAAGCATCTTCAAGAGATTTTTTATAGACACAATCTGCCTGAAACAGCTGAAACAAGTGTAACGAATGAAACGGGCTTAAAACATTTGAGCATCTTCCACTGAAACAACTGAAACAATGAAAACGAATAGAAAACTAATGAAACAGACTGTAACAAGAAGTAACAAGCATCTTCAATAGATTTTTTATAGACACAATCTGCCTGAAACTGCTGAAACAAGTGTAACGAATGAAACGGGCTTAAAAAAATTGGACATCTTCCACTGAAACAACTGAAACAATGAAAACGAATAGAAAACTAATGAAACAGACTGTATCAAGAAGTAACAATCATCTTCAAGAGATTTTTTAAAGACACAATCTGCCTGAAACAGCTGAAACAAGTGTAACGAATAAAACGGGCTTAAAAAAATTGGTCATCTTCCACTGAAACAACTGAAACAATGAAAATGAATAGAAAACTAATGAAACAGACTGTAACAAGAAGTAACAAGCATCTTCAAGAGATTTTTTATAGACACAATCTGCCTGAAACTGCTGAAACAAGTGTAACGAATGAAACGGGCTTAGAACATTTGAGCATCTTCCACTGAAACAACTGAAACATTGAAAACGAATAGAAAACTAATGAAACAGACTGTATTTAGAAGTAACAAGCATCTTCAAGAGATTTTTTATAGACACAATCTGCCTGAAACTGCTTAAACAAGTGTAACGAATGAAAGGGGCTTAAAAAAAATTGGACATCTTCCACTGAAACAACTGAAACAAAGAAAATGAACAGAAAACTAATGAAACAGACTGTAACAAGAAGTAACAAGCATCTTCTAGCGATTTTTTATAGACACAATCTGCCTGAAACAGCTGATACAAGTGTAACGAATGAAACAGGCTTAAAAAAATTGAACATCTTCCACTGAAACAACTGAAACAATGAAAACGAATAGAAAACTAATGAAACAGACTGTAACAAGAAGTAACAAGCATCTTCAATAGATTTTTTATAGACACAATCTGCCTGAAACTGCTGAAACAAGTGTAACGAATGAAACGGGCTTAAAAAAATTGGACATCTTCCACTGAAACAACTGAAACAATGAAAATGAATAGAAAACTAATGAAACAGACTGTAACAAGAAGTAACAAGCATCTTCAAGAGATTTTTTATAGACACAATCTGCCTGAAACTGCTGAAACAAGTGTAACGAATGAAACGGGCTTAAAACATTTGAGCATCTTCCACTGAAACAACTGAAACAATGAAAATGAATAGAAAACTAATGAAACAGACTGTAACAAAAAGTAACAAGCATCTTCAAGAGATTTTTTATAGACACAATCTGCCTGAAACTGCTGAAACAAGTGTAACGAATGAAACGGGCTTAAAAAAATTGGACATCTTCCACTGAAACAACTGAAACAATGAAAATGAATAGAAAACTAATGAAACAGACTGTAACAAGAAGTAACAAGCATCTTCTAGCGATTTTTTATAGACACAATCTGCCTGAAACAGCTGAAACAAGTGTAACGAATGAAACAGGCTTTAAAAAATTGGACATCTTCCACTGAAACAAATGAAACAATGAAAATGATTAGAAAACTAATGTAACAGACTGTAACAATAAGTAACAAGCATCTTCAAGAGATTTTTATAGACACAATCTGCCTGAAACAGCTGAAACAAGTGTAACGAATGAAACGGGCTTAAAAAAAATTGGACAACTTCCACTGAAACAACTGAAACAATGAAAATGAATAGAAAACTAATGAAACAGACTGTAACAAGAAGTAACAAGCATCTTCAAGAGATTTTTTATAGACACAATCTGCCTGAAACTGCTGAAACAAGTGTAACGAATGAAACGGGCTTAAAACATTTGAGCATCTTCCACTGAAACAACTGAAACAATGAAAATGAATAGAAAACTAATGAAACAGACTGTAACAAAAAGTAACAAGCATCTTCAAGAGATTTTTTATAGACACAATCTGCCTGAAACTGCTGAAACAAGTGTAACGAATGAAACGGGCTTAAAAAAATTGGACATCTTCCACTGAAACAACTGAAACAATGAAAATGAATAGAAAACTAATGAAACAGACTGTAACAAGAAGTAACAAGCATCTTCTAGCGATTTTTTATAGACACAATCTGCCTGAAACAGCTGAAACAAGTGTAACGAATGAAACAGGCTTTAAAAAATTGGACATCTTCCACTGAAACAACTGAAACAATGAAAATGAATAGTAAACTAATGTAACAGACTGTAACAATAAGTAACAAGCATCTTCAAGAGATTTTTTATAGACACAATCTGCCTGAAACTGCTGAAACAAGTGTAACGAATGAAACGGGCTTAAAAGAATTGGACATCTTCCACTGAAACAACTGAAACAATGAAAACGAATAGAAAACTTATGAAACAGACTGTAACAAGAAGTAACAAGCATCTTCAAGAGATTTTTTATAGACACAATCTGCCTGAAACAGCTGAAACAAGTGTAACGAATGAAACAGGCTTAAAAAATTGAACATCTTCCACTGAAACAACTGAAACAATGAAAACGAATAGAAAACTAATGAAACAGACTGTAACAAGAAGTAACAAGCATCTTCAAGAGATTTTTTATAGACACAATCTGCCTGAAACAGCTGAAACAAGTGTAACGAATGAAACAGGCTTAAAAAAATTGGACTTCTTCCACTGAAAAAACTGAAACAATGAAAATGAATAGAAAACTAATGAAACAGACTGTAACAAGAAGTAACAAGCATCTTCAAGAGATTTTTTATAGACACAATCTGCCTGAAACTGCTGAAACAAGTGTAACGAATGAAACGGGCTTAAAACATTTGAGCATCTTCCACTGAAACAACTGAAACAATGAAAACGAATAGAAAACTAATGAAACAGACTGTAACAAGAAGTAACAAGCATCTTCAAGAGATTTTTTATAGACACAATCTGCCTGAAACTGCTGAAACAAGTGTAACGAATGAAAGGGGCTTAAAAAAAATTGGACATCTTCCACTGAAACAACTGAAACAAAGAAAATGAATAGAAAACTAATGAAACAGACTGTAACAAGAAGTAACAAGCATCTTCTAGCGATTTTTTATAGACACAATCTGCCTGAAACAGCTGATACAAGTGTAACGAATGAAACAGGCTTAAAAAAATTGAACATCTTCCACTGAAACAACTGAAACAATGAAAACGAATAGAAAACTAATGAAACAGACTGTAACAAGAAGTAACAAGCATCTTCAATAGATTTTTTATAGACACAATCTGCCTGAAACAGCTGAAACAAGTGTAACGAATGAAACAGGCTTAAAAAAATTGGACTCCTTCCACTGAAACAAATGAAACAATGAAAATGATTAGAAAACTAATGTAACAGACTGTAACAATAAGTAACAAGCATCTTCAAGAGATTTTTATAGACACAATCTGCCTGAAACAGCTGAAACAAGTGTAACGAATGAAACGGGCTTAAAAAAAATTGGACATCTTCCACTGAAACAACTGAAACAATGAAAATGAATAGAAAACTAATGAAACAGACTGTATCAAGAAGTAACAATCATCTTCAAGAGATTTTTTAAAGACACAATCTGCCTGAAACAGCTGAAACAAGTGTAACGAATAAAACGGGCTTAAAAAAATTGGTCATCTTCCACTGAAACAACTGAAACAATGAAAATGAATAGAAAACTAATGAAACAGACTGTAACAAGAAGTAACAAGCATCTTCAAGAGATTTTTTATAGACACAATCTGCCTGAAACTGCTGAAACAAGTGTAACGAATGAAACGGGCTTAAAACATTTGAGCATCTTCCACTGAAACAACTGAAACAATGAAAACGAATAGAAAACTAATGAAACAGACTGTATTTAGAAGTAACAAGCATCTTCAAGAGATTTTTTATAGACACAATCTGCCTGAAACTGCTTAAACAAGTGTAACGAATGAAAGGGGCTTAAAAAAAATTGGACATCTTCCACTGAAACAACTGAAACAAAGAAAATGAACAGAAAACTAATGAAACAGACTGTAACAAGAAGTAACAAGCATCTTCTAGCGATTTTTTATAGACACAATCTGCCTGAAACAGCTGATACAAGTGTAACGAATGAAACAGGCTTAAAAAAATTGAACATCTTCCACTGAAACAACTGAAACAATGAAAACGAATAGAAAACTAATGAAACAGACTGTAACAAGAAGTAACAAGCATCTTCAATAGATTTTTTATAGACACAATCTGCCTGAAACTGCTGAAACAAGTGTAACGAATGAAACGGGCTTAAAAAAATTGGACATCTTCCACTGAAACAACTGAAACAATGAAAATGAATAGAAAACTAATGAAACAGACTGTAACAAGAAGTAACAAGCATCTTCAAGAGATTTTTTATAGACACAATCTGCCTGAAACTGCTGAAACAAGTGTAACGAATGAAACGGGCTTAGAACATTTGAGCATCTTCCACTGAAACAACTGAAACAATGAAAATGAATAGAAAACTAATGAAACAGACTGTAACAAAAAGTAACAAGCATCTTCAAGAGATTTTTTATAGACACAATCTGCCTGAAACTGCTGAAACAAGTGTAACGAATGAAACGGGCTTAAAAAAATTGGACATCTTCCACTGAAACAACTGAAACAATGAAAATGAATAGAAAACTAATGAAACAGACTGTAACAAGTGTAACAAGCATCTTCTAGCGATTTTTTATAGACACAATCTGCCTGAAACAGCTGAAACAAGTGTAACGAATGAAACAGGCTTTAAAAAATTGGACATCTTCCACTGAAACAAATGAAACAATGAAAATGATTAGAAAACTAATGTAACAGACTGTAACAATAAGTAACAAGCATCTTCAAGAGATTTTTATAGACACAATCTGCCTGAAACAGCTGAAACAAGTGTAACGAATGAAACGGGCTTAAAAAAAATTGGACATCTTCCACTGAAACAACTGAAACAATGAAAATGAATAGAAAACTAATGAAACAGACTGTAACAAGAAGTAACAAGCATCTTCAAGAGATTTTTTATAGACACAATCTGCCTGAAACTGCTGAAACAAGTGTAACGAATGAAACGGGCTTAAAACATTTGAGCATCTTCCACTGAAACAACTGAAACAATGAAAATGAATAGAAAACTAATGAAACAGACTGTAACAAAAAGTAACAAGCATCTTCAAGAGATTTTTTATAGACACAATCTGCCTGAAACTGCTGAAACAAGTGTAACGAATGAAACGGGCTTAAAAAAATTGGACATCTTCCACTGAAACAACTGAAACAATGAAAATGAATAGAAAACTAATGAAACAGACTGTAACAAGAAGTAACAAGCATCTTCTAGCGATTTTTTATAGACACAATCTGCCTGAAACAGCTGAAACAAGTGTAACGAATGAAACAGGCTTTAAAAAATTGGACATCTTCCACTGAAACAACTGAAACAATGAAAATGAATAGTAAACTAATGTAACAGACTGTAACAATAAGTAACAAGCATCTTCAAGAGATTTTTTATAGACACAATCTGCCTGAAACTGCTGAAACAAGTGTAACGAATGAAACGGGCTTAAAAGAATTGGACATCTTCCACTGAAACAACTGAAACAATGAAAACGAATAGAAAACTTATGAAACAGACTGTAACAAGAAGTAACAAGCATCTTCAAGAGATTTTTTATAGACACAATCTGCCTGAAACAGCTGAAACAAGTGTAACGAATGAAACAGGCTTAAAAAATTGAACATCTTCCACTGAAACAACTGAAACAATGAAAACGAATAGAAAACTAATGAAACAGACTGTAACAAGAAGTAACAAGCATCTTCAAGAGATTTTTTATAGACACAATCTGCCTGAAACAGCTGAAACAAGTGTAACGAATGAAACAGGCTTAAAAAAATTGGACTTCTTCCACTGAAAAAACTGAAACAATGAAAATGAATAGAAAACTAATGAAACAGACTGTAACAAGAAGTAACAAGCATCTTCAAGAGATTTTTTATAGACACAATCTGCCTGAAACTGCTGAAACAAGTGTAACGAATGAAACGGGCTTAAAACATTTGAGCATCTTCCACTGAAACAACTGAAACAATGAAAACGAATAGAAAACTAATGAAACAGACTGTAACAAGAAGTAACAAGCATCTTCAAGAGATTTTTTATAGACACAATCTGCCTGAAACTGCTGAAACAAGTGTAACGAATGAAAGGGGCTTAAAAAAAATTGGACATCTTCCACTGAAACAACTGAAACAAAGAAAATGAATAGAAAACTAATGAAACAGACTGTAACAAGAAGTAACAAGCATCTTCTAGCGATTTTTTATAGACACAATCTGCCTGAAACAGCTGATACAAGTGTAACGAATGAAACAGGCTTAAAAAAATTGAACATCTTCCACTGAAACAACTGAAACAATGAAAACGAATAGAAAACTAATGAAACAGACTGTAACAAGAAGTAACAAGCATCTTCAATAGATTTTTTATAGACACAATCTGCCTGAAACAGCTGAAACAAGTGTAACGAATGAAACAGGCTTAAAAAAATTGGACTCCTTCCACTGAAACAAATGAAACAATGAAAATGATTAGAAAACTAATGTAACAGACTGTAACAATAAGTAACAAGCATCTTCAAGAGATTTTTATAGACACAATCTGCCTGAAACAGCTGAAACAAGTGTAACGAATGAAACGGGCTTAAAAAAAATTGGACATCTTCCACTGAAACAACTGAAACAATGAAAATGAATAGAAAACTAATGAAACAGACTGTAACAAGAAGTAACAAGCATCTTCAAGAGATTTTTTATAGACACAATCTGCCTGAAACTGCTGAAACAAGTGTAACGTATGAAACGGGCTTAAAACATTTGAGCATCTTCCACTGAAACAACTGAAACAATGAAAATGAATAGAAAACTAATGAAACAGACTGTAACAAAAAGTAACAAGCATCTTCAAGAGATTTTTTATAGACACAATCTGCCTGAAACTGCTGAAACAAGTGTAACGAATGAAACGGGCTTAAAAAAATTGGACATCTTCCACTGAAACAACTGAAACAATGAAAATGAATAGAAAACTAATGAAACAGACTGTAACAAGAAGTAACAAGCATCTTCTAGCGATTTTTTATAGACACAATCTGCCTGAAACAGCTGAAACAAGTGTAACGAATGAAACAGGCTTTAAAAAATTGGACATCTTCCACTGAAACAACTGAAACAATGAAAATGAATAGTAAACTAATGTAACAGACTGTAACAATAAGTAACAAGCATCTTCAAGAGATTTTTTATAGACACAATCTGCCTGAAACTGCTGAAACAAGTGTAACGAATGAAACGGGCTTAAAAGAATTGGACATCTTCCACTGAAACAACTGAAACAATGAAAACGAATAGAAAACTTATGAAACAGACTGTAACAAGAAGTAACAAGCATCTTCAAGAGATTTTTTATAGACACAATCTGCCTGAAACAGCTGAAACAAGTGTAACGAATGAAACAGGCTTAAAAAATTGAACATCTTCCACTGAAACAACTGAAACAATGAAAACGAATAGAAAACTAATGAAACAGACTGTAACAAGAAGTAACAAGCATCTTCAAGAGATTTTTTATAGACACAATCTGCCTGAAACAGCTGAAACAAGTGTAACGAATGAAACAGGCTTAAAAAAATTGGACTTCTTCCACTGAAACAAATGAAACAATGAAAATGATTAGAAAACTAATGTAACAGACTGTAACAATAAGTAACAAGCATCTTCAAGAGATTTTTATAGACACAATCTGCCTGAAACAGCTGAAACAAGTGTAACGAATGAAACGGGCTTAAAAAAATTGGACATCTTCCACTGAAACAACTGAAACAATGAAAATGAATAGAAAACTAATGAAACAGACTGTAACAAGAAGTAACAAGCATCTTCAAGAGATTTTTTATAGACACAATCTGCCTGAAACTGCTGAAACAAGTGTAACAAATGAAACGGGCTTAAAAAAATTGGACATCTTCCACTGAAACAATTGAAACAATGAAAATGAATAGAAAACTAATGAAACAGACTGTAACAAGAAGTAACAAGCATCTTCAAGAGATTTTTTATAGACACAATCTGCCTAAAAACTGCTGAAACAAGTGTAACGAATGAAACGGGCTTTAAAAAATTGGACATCTTCCACTGAAACAATGAAAACGAATAGAAAACTAATGAAACAGACTGTAACAAGAAGTAACAAGCATCCTCAAGAGATTTTTTATAGACACAATCTGCCTGAAACAGCTGAAACAAGTGTAACAAATGAAACGGGCTTAAAAAAATGGACATCTTCCACTGAAACAACTGAAACAATGAAAATGAATAGAAAACTAATGAAACAGACTGTAACAAGAAGTAACAAGCATCTTCAATAGATTTTTTATGGACACAATCTGCCTGAAACAGCTGAAACAAGTGTAACGAATGAAACAGGCTTAAAAAAATTGGACTTCTTCCACTGAAACAACTGAAACGATGAAAACGAATAGAAAACTAATGAAACAGACTGTAACAAAAAGTAACAAGCATCTTCAAGAGATTTTTTATAGACACAATCTGCCTGAAACAGCTGAAACAAGTGTAACAAATGAAACGGGCTTAAAAAAATGGACATCTTCCACTGAAACAACTGAAACAATGAAAATGAATAGAAAACTAATGAAACAGACTGTAACAAGAAGTAACAAGCATCTTCAAGAGATTTTTTATAGACACAATCTGCCTGAAACTGCTGAAACAAGTGTAACGAATGAAACGGGCTTAAAAAAATTGGACATCTTCCACTGAGACAACTGAAACGATGAAAACGAATAAAAATATATTGTGAAACAGACTGTAACAAGAAGTAACAAGCATCTTCAAGAGATATTTTATAGACACAATCTGCCTAAAACTGCTGAAACAAGTGTAACGAATGAAACGGGCTTAAAAAAATTGGACATCTTCCACTGAAACAAGTGAAACAATGAAACTCAATGGAAAACTAATGAAACGTACTGTAACAAAAAGTAACAAGCATATTCATGAGATTTTTATAGACACAATCTGCTTGAAACTGCTGAAACAAGTGTAACAAATGAAACGGGCTTAAAAAATTTGGACATCTTCCACTGAAACAACTGAAACAATGAAAATGAATAGAAAACTAATGAAACAGACTGTAACAAGAAGTAACAAGCATCTTCAAGAGATTTTTTATAGACACAATCTGCCTGAAACTGCTGAAACAAGTGTAACGAATGAAACGGGCTTAAAAAAATTGGACATCTTCCACTGAAACAACTGAAACAATGAAAATGAATAGAAAACTAATGAAACAGACTGTAACAAGAAGTAACAAGCATCTTCAATAGATTTTTTATAGATACAATCTGCCTGAAACTGCTGAAACAAGTGTAACGAATGAAACGGGCTTAAAAAATTTGGACATCTTCCACTGAAACAACTGAAACAATGAAAACGAATAGAAAACTAATGAAACAGACTGTAACAAGAAGTAACAAGCATCTTCTAGCGATTTTTTATAGACACAATCTGCCTGAAACAGCTGAAACAAGTGTAACGAATGAACCGGGCTTAAAACATTTGAGCATCTTCCACTGAAACAACTGAAACAATGAAAATGAATAGAAAACTAATGAAACAGACTGTAACAAGAAGTAACAAGCATCTTCAAGAGATTTTTGATAGACACAATCTGCCTGAAACTGCTGAAACAAGTGTAACGAATGAAACAGGCTTAAAAAATTTGGACATCTTCCACTGAAACAACTGAAACAATGAAAACGAATAGAAAACTAATGAAACAGACTGTAACAAGAAGTAACAAGCATCTTCTAGCGATTTTTTATAGACACAATCTGCCTGAAACAGCTGAAACAAGTGTAACGAATGAAACGGGCTTAAAAAAATTGGACATATTCCACTGAAACAACTGAAACAATGAAAACGAATAGAAAACTTATGAAACAGACTGTAACAAGAAGTAACAAGCATCTTCAAGAGATTTTTTATAGACACAATCTGCCTGAAACTGCTGAAACAAGTGTAACGAATAAAACGGGCTTAAAAAAATTGGTCATCTTCCACTGAAACAACTGAAACAATGAAAATGAATAGAAAACTAATGAAACAGACTGTAACAAGAAGTAACAAGCATCTTCAAGAGATTTTTTATAGACACAATCTGCCTGAAACTGCTGAAACAAGTGTAACGAATGAAACGGGCTTAAAACATTTGAGCATCTTCCACTGAAACAACTGAAACAATGAAAACGAATAGAAAACTAATGAAACAGACTGTAACAAGAAGTAACAAGCATCTTCAATAGATTTTTTATAGACACAATCTGCCTGAAACTGCTGAAACAAGTGTAACGAATGAAACGGGCTTAAAAAAATTGGACATCTTCCACTGAAACAACTGAAACAATGAAAACGAATAGAAAACTAATGAAACAGACTGTATCAAGAAGTAACAATCATCTTCAAGAGATTTTTTAAAGACACAATCTGCCTGAAACAGCTGAAACAAGTGTAACGAATAAAACGGGCTTAAAAAAATTGGTCATCTTCCACTGAAACAACTGAAACAATGAAAATGAATAGAAAACTAATGAAACAGACTGTAACAAGAAGTAACAAGCATCTTCAAGAGATTTTTTATAGACACAATCTGCCTGAAACTGCTGAAACAAGTGTAACGAATGAAACGGGCTTAAAACATTTGAGCATCTTCCACTGAAACAACTGAAACAATGAAAACGAATAGAAAACTAATGAAACAGACTGTATTTAGAAGTAACAAGCATCTTCAAGAGATTTTTTATAGACACAATCTGCCTGAAACTGCTTAAACAAGTGTAACGAATGAAAGGGGCTTAAAAAAAATTGGACATCTTCCACTGAAACAACTGAAACAAAGAAAATGAATAGAAAACTAATGAAACAGACTGTAACAAGAAGTAACAAGCATCTTCTAGCGATTTTTTATAGACACAATCTGCCTGAAACAGCTGATACAAGTGTAACGAATGAAACAGGCTTAAAAAAATTGAACATCTTCCACTGAAACAACTGAAACAATGAAAACGAATAGAAAACTAATGAAACAGACTGTAACAAGAAGTAACAAGCATCTTCAATAGATTTTTTATAGACACAATCTGCCTGAAACAGCTGAAACAAGTGTAACGAATGAAACAGGCTTAAAAAAATTGGACTCCTTCCACTGAAACAAATGAAACAATGAAAATGATTAGAAAACTAATGTAACAGACTGTAACAATAAGTAACAAGCATCTTCAAGAGATTTTTATAGACACAATCTGCCTGAAACAGCTGAAACAAGTGTAACGAATGAAACGGGCTTAAAAAAAATTGGACATCTTCCACTGAAACAACTGAAACAATGAAAATGAATAGAAAACTAATGAAACAGACTGTATCAAGAAGTAACAATCATCTTCAAGAGATTTTTTAAAGACACAATCTGCCTGAAACAGCTGAAACAAGTGTAACGAATAAAACGGGCTTAAAAAAATTGGTCATCTTCCACTGAAACAACTGAAACAATGAAAATGAATAGAAAACTAATGAAACAGACTGTAACAAGAAGTAACAAGCATCTTCAAGAGATTTTTTATAGACACAATCTGCCTGAAACTGCTGAAACAAGTGTAACGAATGAAACGGGCTTAAAACATTTGAGCATCTTCCACTGAAACAACTGAAACAATGAAAACGAATAGAAAACTAATGAAACAGACTGTATTTAGAAGTAACAAGCATCTTCAAGAGATTTTTTATAGACACAATCTGCCTGAAACTGCTTAAACAAGTGTAACGAATGAAAGGGGCTTAAAAAAAATTGGACATCTTCCACTGAAACAACTGAAACAAAGAAAATGAACAGAAAACTAATGAAACAGACTGTAACAAGAAGTAACAAGCATCTTCTAGCGATTTTTTATAGACACAATCTGCCTGAAACAGCTGATACAAGTGTAACGAATGAAACAGGCTTAAAAAAATTGAACATCTTCCACTGAAACAACTGAAACAATGAAAACGAATAGAAAACTAATGAAACAGACTGTAACAAGAAGTAACAAGCATCTTCAATAGATTTTTTATAGACACAATCTGCCTGAAACTGCTGAAACAAGTGTAACGAATGAAACGGGCTTAAAAAAATTGGACATCTTCCACTGAAACAACTGAAACAATGAAAATGAATAGAAAACTAATGAAACAGACTGTAACAAGAAGTAACAAGCATCTTCAAGAGATTTTTTATAGACACAATCTGCCTGAAACTGCTGAAACAAGTGTAACGAATGAAACGGGCTTAAAACATTTGAGCATCTTCCACTGAAACAACTGAAACAATGAAAATGAATAGAAAACTAATGAAACAGACTGTAACAAAAAGTAACAAGCATCTTCAAGAGATTTTTTATAGACACAATCTGCCTGAAACTGCTGAAACAAGTGTAACGAATGAAACGGGCTTAAAAAAATTGGACATCTTCCACTGAAACAACTGAAACAATGAAAATGAATAGAAAACTAATGAAACAGACTGTAACAAGTGTAACAAGCATCTTCTAGCGATTTTTTATAGACACAATCTGCCTGAAACAGCTGAAACAAGTGTAACGAATGAAACAGGCTTTAAAAAATTGGACATCTTCCACTGAAACAAATGAAACAATGAAAATGATTAGAAAACTAATGTAACAGACTGTAACAATAAGTAACAAGCATCTTCAAGAGATTTTTATAGACACAATCTGCCTGAAACAGCTGAAACAAGTGTAACGAATGAAACGGGCTTAAAAAAAATTGGACATCTTCCACTGAAACAACTGAAACAATGAAAATGAATAGAAAACTAATGAAACAGACTGTAACAAGAAGTAACAAGCATCTTCAAGAGATTTTTTATAGACACAATCTGCCTGAAACTGCTGAAACAAGTGTAACGAATGAAACGGGCTTAAAACATTTGAGCATCTTCCACTGAAACAACTGAAACAATGAAAATGAATAGAAAACTAATGAAACAGACTGTAACAAAAAGTAACAAGCATCTTCAAGAGATTTTTTATAGACACAATCTGCCTGAAACTGCTGAAACAAGTGTAACGAATGAAACGGGCTTAAAAAAATTGGACATCTTCCACTGAAACAACTGAAACAATGAAAATGAATAGAAAACTAATGAAACAGACTGTAACAAGAAGTAACAAGCATCTTCTAGCGATTTTTTATAGACACAATCTGCCTGAAACAGCTGAAACAAGTGTAACGAATGAAACAGGCTTTAAAAAATTGGACATCTTCCACTGAAACAACTGAAACAATGAAAATGAATAGTAAACTAATGTAACAGACTGTAACAATAAGTAACAAGCATCTTCAAGAGATTTTTTATAGACACAATCTGCCTGAAACTGCTGAAACAAGTGTAACGAATGAAACGGGCTTAAAAGAATTGGACATCTTCCACTGAAACAACTGAAACAATGAAAACGAATAGAAAACTTATGAAACAGACTGTAACAAGAAGTAACAAGCATCTTCAAGAGATTTTTTATAGACACAATCTGCCTGAAACAGCTGAAACAAGTGTAACGAATGAAACAGGCTTAAAAAATTGAACATCTTCCACTGAAACAACTGAAACAATGAAAACGAATAGAAAACTAATGAAACAGACTGTAACAAGAAGTAACAAGCATCTTCAAGAGATTTTTTATAGACACAATCTGCCTGAAACAGCTGAAACAAGTGTAACGAATGAAACAGGCTTAAAAAAATTGGACTTCTTCCACTGAAAAAACTGAAACAATGAAAATGAATAGAAAACTAATGAAACAGACTGTAACAAGAAGTAACAAGCATCTTCAAGAGATTTTTTATAGACACAATCTGCCTGAAACTGCTGAAACAAGTGTAACGAATGAAACGGGCTTAAAACATTTGAGCATCTTCCACTGAAACAACTGAAACAATGAAAACGAATAGAAAACTAATGAAACAGACTGTAACAAGAAGTAACAAGCATCTTCAAGAGATTTTTTATAGACACAATCTGCCTGAAACTGCTGAAACAAGTGTAACGAATGAAAGGGGCTTAAAAAAAATTGGACATCTTCCACTGAAACAACTGAAACAAAGAAAATGAATAGAAAACTAATGAAACAGACTGTAACAAGAAGTAACAAGCATCTTCTAGCGATTTTTTATAGACACAATCTGCCTGAAACA
The DNA here is from genome assembly GCA_964019695.1 of Loripinus fragilis. Classification (NCBI taxonomy): domain Eukaryota; kingdom Metazoa; phylum Mollusca; class Bivalvia; order Lucinida; family Lucinidae; genus Loripinus; species Loripinus fragilis. The sequence goes on along the minus strand of OZ026521.1, from coordinate 41,179,305 downwards.
GCTGATACAAGTGTAACGAATGAAACAGGCTTAAAAAAATTGAACATCTTCCACTGAAACAACTGAAACAATGAAAACGAATAGAAAACTAATGAAACAGACTGTAACAAGAAGTAACAAGCATCTTCAATAGATTTTTTATAGACACAATCTGCCTGAAACAGCTGAAACAAGTGTAACGAATGAAACAGGCTTAAAAAAATTGGACTCCTTCCACTGAAACAAATGAAACAATGAAAATGATTAGAAAACTAATGTAACAGACTGTAACAATAAGTAACAAGCATCTTCAAGAGATTTTTATAGACACAATCTGCCTGAAACAGCTGAAACAAGTGTAACGAATGAAACGGGCTTAAAAAAAATTGGACATCTTCCACTGAAACAACTGAAACAATGAAAATGAATAGAAAACTAATGAAACAGACTGTAACAAGAAGTAACAAGCATCTTCAAGAGATTTTTTATAGACACAATCTGCCTGAAACTGCTGAAACAAGTGTAACGTATGAAACGGGCTTAAAACATTTGAGCATCTTCCACTGAAACAACTGAAACAATGAAAATGAATAGAAAACTAATGAAACAGACTGTAACAAAAAGTAACAAGCATCTTCAAGAGATTTTTTATAGACACAATCTGCCTGAAACTGCTGAAACAAGTGTAACGAATGAAACGGGCTTAAAAAAATTGGACATCTTCCACTGAAACAACTGAAACAATGAAAATGAATAGAAAACTAATGAAACAGACTGTAACAAGAAGTAACAAGCATCTTCTAGCGATTTTTTATAGACACAATCTGCCTGAAACAGCTGAAACAAGTGTAACGAATGAAACAGGCTTTAAAAAATTGGACATCTTCCACTGAAACAACTGAAACAATGAAAATGAATAGTAAACTAATGTAACAGACTGTAACAATAAGTAACAAGCATCTTCAAGAGATTTTTTATAGACACAATCTGCCTGAAACTGCTGAAACAAGTGTAACGAATGAAACGGGCTTAAAAGAATTGGACATCTTCCACTGAAACAACTGAAACAATGAAAACGAATAGAAAACTTATGAAACAGACTGTAACAAGAAGTAACAAGCATCTTCAAGAGATTTTTTATAGACACAATCTGCCTGAAACAGCTGAAACAAGTGTAACGAATGAAACAGGCTTAAAAAATTGAACATCTTCCACTGAAACAACTGAAACAATGAAAACGAATAGAAAACTAATGAAACAGACTGTAACAAGAAGTAACAAGCATCTTCAAGAGATTTTTTATAGACACAATCTGCCTGAAACAGCTGAAACAAGTGTAACGAATGAAACAGGCTTAAAAAAATTGGACTTCTTCCACTGAAACAAATGAAACAATGAAAATGATTAGAAAACTAATGTAACAGACTGTAACAATAAGTAACAAGCATCTTCAAGAGATTTTTATAGACACAATCTGCCTGAAACAGCTGAAACAAGTGTAACGAATGAAACGGGCTTAAAAAAATTGGACATCTTCCACTGAAACAACTGAAACAATGAAAATGAATAGAAAACTAATGAAACAGACTGTAACAAGAAGTAACAAGCATCTTCAAGAGATTTTTTATAGACACAATCTGCCTGAAACTGCTGAAACAAGTGTAACGAATGAAACGGGCTTAAAAAAATTGGACATCTTCCACTGAAACAATTGAAACAATGAAAATGAATAGAAAACTAATGAAACAGACTGTAACAAGAAGTAACAAGCATCTTCAAGAGATTTTTTATAGACACAATCTGCCTAAAAACTGCTGAAACAAGTGTAACGAATGAAACGGGCTTTAAAAAATTGGACATCTTCCACTGAAACAATGAAAACGAATAGAAAACTAATGAAACAGACTGTAACAAGAAGTAACAAGCATCCTCAAGAGATTTTTTATAGACACAATCTGCCTGAAACAGCTGAAACAAGTGTAACAAATGAAACGGGCTTAAAAAAATGGACATCTTCCACTGAAACAACTGAAACAATGAAAATGAATAGAAAACTAATGAAACAGACTGTAACAAGAAGTAACAAGCATCTTCAATAGATTTTTTATGGACACAATCTGCCTGAAACAGCTGAAACAAGTGTAACGAATGAAACAGGCTTAAAAAAATTGGACTTCTTCCACTGAAACAACTGAAACGATGAAAACGAATAGAAAACTAATGAAACAGACTGTAACAAAAAGTAACAAGCATCTTCAAGAGATTTTTTATAGACACAATCTGCCTGAAACAGCTGAAACAAGTGTAACAAATGAAACGGGCTTAAAAAAATGGACATCTTCCACTGAAACAACTGAAACAATGAAAATGAATAGAAAACTAATGAAACAGACTGTAACAAGAAGTAACAAGCATCTTCAAGAGATTTTTTATAGACACAATCTGCCTGAAACTGCTGAAACAAGTGTAACGAATGAAACGGGCTTAAAAAAATTGGACATCTTCCACTGAGACAACTGAAACGATGAAAACGAATAAAAATATATTGTGAAACAGACTGTAACAAGAAGTAACAAGCATCTTCAAGAGATTTTTTATAGACACAATCTGCCTGAAACAGCTGAAACAAGTGTAACGAATGAAACGGGCTTAAAAAAATTGGACATCTTCCACTGAAACAATGAAAACGAATAGAAAACTAATGAAACAGACTGTAACAAGAAGTAACAAGCATCTTCTAGAGATTTTTTATAGACACAATCTGCCTGAAACAGCTGAAACAAGTGTAACGAATGAAACGGGCTTAAAAAAATTGGACATCTTCCACTGAAACAACTGAAACAATGAAAATGAATAGAAAACTAATGAAACAGACTGTAACAAGAAGTAACAAGCATCCTCAAGAGATTTTTTATAGACACAATCTGCCTGAAACAGCTGAAACAAGTGTAACAAATGAAACGGGCTTAAAAAAATGGACATCTTCCACTGAAACAACTGAAACAATGAAAATGAATAGAAAACTAATGAAACAGACTGTAACAAGAAGTAACAAGCATCTTCAAGAGATTTTTTATAGACACAATCTGCCTGAAACTGCTGAAACAAGTGTAACGAATGAAACGGGCTTAAAAGAATTGGACATCTTCCACTGAAACAACTGAAACAATGAAAACGAATAGAAAACTTATGAAACAGACTGTAACAAGAAGTAACAAGCATCTTCAAGAGATTTTTTATAGACACAATCTGCCTGAAACAGCTGAAACAAGTGTAACGAATGAAACAGGCTTAAAAAATTGAACATCTTCCACTGAAACAACTGAAACAATGAAAACGAATAGAAAACTAATGAAACAGACTGTAACAAGAAGTAACAAGCATCTTCAAGAGATTTTTTATAGACACAATCTGCCTGAAACAGCTGAAACAAGTGTTACGAATGAAACAGGCTTAAAAAAATTGGACTTCTTCCACTGAAACAAATGAAACAATGAAAATGATTAGAAAACTAATGTAACAGACTGTAACAATAAGTAACAAGCATCTTCAAGAGATTTTTATAGACACAATCTGCCTGAAACAGCTGAAACAAGTGTAACGAATGAAACGGGCTTAAAAAAATTGGACATCTTCCACTGAAACAACTGAAACAATGAAAATGAATAGAAAACTAATGAAACAGACTGTAACAAGAAGTAACAAGCATCTTCAAGAGATTTTTTATAGACACAATCTGCCTGAAACTGCTGAAACAAGTGTAACGAATGAAACGGGCTTAAAAAAATTGGACATCTTCCACTGAAACAATTGAAACAATGAAAATGAATAGAAAACTAATGAAACAGACTGTAACAAGAAGTAACAAGCATCTTCAAGAGATTTTTTATAGACACAATCTGCCTAAAAACTGCTGAAACAAGTGTAACGAATGAAACGGGCTTTAAAAAATTGGACATCTTCCACTGAAACAATGAAAACGAATAGAAAACTAATGAAACAGACTGTAACAAGAAGTAACAAGCATCCTCAAGAGATTTTTTATAGACACAATCTGCCTGAAACAGCTGAAACAAGTGTAACAAATGAAACGGGCTTAAAAAAATGGACATCTTCCACTGAAACAACTGAAACAATGAAAATGAATAGAAAACTAATGAAACAGACTGTAACAAGAAGTAACAAGCATCTTCAATAGATTTTTTATGGACACAATCTGCCTGAAACAGCTGAAACAAGTGTAACGAATGAAACAGGCTTAAAAAAATTGGACTTCTTCCACTGAAACAACTGAAACGATGAAAACGAATAGAAAACTAATGAAACAGACTGTAACAAAAAGTAACAAGCATCTTCAAGAGATTTTTTATAGACACAATCTGCCTGAAACAGCTGAAACAAGTGTAACAAATGAAACGGGCTTAAAAAAATGGACATCTTCCACTGAAACAACTGAAACAATGAAAATGAATAGAAAACTAATGAAACAGACTGTAACAAGAAGTAACAAGCATCTTCAAGAGATTTTTTATAGACACAATCTGCCTGAAACTGCTGAAACAAGTGTAACGAATGAAACGGGCTTAAAAAAATTGGACATCTTCCACTGAGACAACTGAAACGATGAAAACGAATAGAAATATATTGTGAAACAGACTGTAACAAGAAGTAACAAGCATCTTCAAGAGATTTTTTATAGACACAATCTGCCTGAAACAGCTGAAACAAGTGTAACGAATGAAACGGGCTTAAAAAAATTGGACATCTTCCACTGAAACAATGAAAACGAATAGAAAACTAATGAAACAGACTGTAACAAGAAGTAACAAGCATCTTCTAGCGATTTTTTATAGACACAATCTGCCTGAAACAGCTGAAACAAGTGTAACGAATGAAACGGGCTTAAAAAAATTGGACATCTTCCACTGAAACAACTGAAACAATGAAAACGAATAGAAAACTAATGAAACAGACTGTAACAAGAAGTAACAAGCATCCTCAAGAGATTTTTTATAGACACAATCTGCCTGAAACAGCTGAAACAAGTGTAACGAATGAAACGGGCTTAAAAAAATTGGACATCTTCCACTGAAACAACTGAAACAATGAAAATGAATAGAAAACTAATGAAACAGACTGTAACAAGAAGTAACAAGCATCCTCAAGAGATTTTTTATAGACACAATCTGCCTGAAACAGCTGAAACAAGTGTAACAAATGAAACGGGCTTAAAAAAATGGACATCTTCCACTGAAACAACTGAAACAATGAAAATGAATAGAAAACTAATGAAACAGACTGTAACAAGAAGTAACAAGCATCTTCAAGAGATTTTTTATAGACACATTCTGCCTGAAACTGCTGAAACAAGTGTAACGAATGAAACGGGCTTAAAAAAATTGGACATCTTCCACTGAAAATAGGAAATTTACCATTTTGGAGCAAAAATAGTAAGAGAGTATGATCAGGAAATACCACAATCACAAACCGCAGACAACCCCATGACGTTTGACGTTTGACAGAGCAATCAACACAGAGCACAAGCAAATACCAAAAAGATATTTTAACAGATGGTGAGAATTATCATGGCACACAACATATTAAAAGGATTTTTGGTATTTAGCTGTGCTGATATTTATTTTTTGAAATTTGGTCTCTAAAAGCCTTAAATTTGTTCAAAAAATGGCAATTTCTCTATTTCATGCTGATTTTGTCGGCCATTTTTGTTACCATAGCAACGGTAAAATTTAAATAAATGCCAAAATTTTACACTTCAGCCATTCTTCTAATAAACAAATCCAAAGAAATTTGTGAAAAGCAAATTTCAGTTTTTTGCTCCAAAGGGGGCCATTTTAGCCCCTTAATGCACATACGCCTTTGTTCACTCCATGTGCACTCCATGTCCTACCTATGAGCTAGATTGTTTTAGTGTAACATAAATATGGGGTAGTAGAACTTAAGCATTTTTATGAATGAAGTGAATAAAAAAAAACATTATGAAAGTAAGTAAGGATGCAAAGATCAGGAATCGATACAATCAAGTACCACACCTGACCCAGGATACCAATGGGAAAGTGACAAACTCACAGCAGACACCAGGTTGAATCTGTAATCATCAAGAATCTGCAACCTTTCAAGTTTACAGAATGCATTATAAACATAGTTTTATAACTCGATTGGTAGAGTATTAGACTTGATGTCGAACAGTCGCTAGTTTGAGACTCACTGAAGGCACTGCGCCGTGTCCTAGCAAGACACCTTATCCTCTGTTTATTATTGTTTTAACACAAGAAGTCATAAAAAATCCCGACATTACTGAAAAAGAATTTGTTGACTGGGGTGTTATGCATGAATGCTAACAAACAGACAAACAATTTTTTGATTGTGTCATGTGAAAAATCCCAGCGCTCATACGCTCGCGCACAAGAGAGAGATCAGCTCATATAACAGAGAGAGAGAGACTAATCAAAAGATCTTATTTACCCTTCATGGTCGGTTCTAATGATGTCATCATGTTATGTGTGAGTAGCAAGGCTCTGGTGAGACTGCATGTATACGAAGGAATATTTACCAACAGACTGAGTCTAGTATGTTTTTGCACTAAAATACTTGTTCTAATCATTTTTTTGATTTGGTCAGTTCTAATAAAAAGGGTTTTAAGGCAAATATGATGGCTAAGCAGTATTTGAGTCCCTATTTTCCATGCAATGTAAAATACCGATTATGTTTGTGTCTGACACCCTAAGACCATGAAACGCCATTTATAACATTTTGTGTCGGTTATCACACATGGTTATATTTAGTTTCGATATTTAGACTTCTCAAGAAAAAAAATGGCGGAACACATTTTAGCATGATTTTACTTTGCCCAGTAGTTAATAACTTCGATAATTAATACCCATTATAATCGCCACTTATATTGCATACTCTAGAGACACAGCGTGAAACCAGGGTCTGATTTGAGTATAAACTATTTGCAAAATGGCAAATTGTACCAGCAGATGACAATGTATGCCACCTTATATGACTTTTTCTTTGTTACTAAATTCATGGATCTCTAATCAAGCCGGTATTGGATCCAAATCGCGCCTGATGTTCTGTTGGGCCTGATCTGGGTACAAACTATTTGCAAAGCATACTGTCTGATAGCTTTATCAGCAAAAGGATGGGATCATTTCCGTTTTACGATGTGGTCAGCTCTAAGTTTGTTCATGTGTGTGAAAAAGCTCATAAGGATCTATGACCGAAAGCGATTTGTTCTCATGTTCTTATCGAGGAATAAATTAGTGAAACTTCTGTCTTATTATTATATTTACTGAGCATGCTGAGACAAAATTAAAAAATTGAGCAAGAAATTGTGTTCTCTTCTATGGAACTAGACACTGCCCAAGCTATTAAGTTATTCACTGAAATGAATGATAATAATAATAACTGAATCCTGCAAACAGTACAGATCCTGATAAACAGCTGCCTTATGCAGCATTTCATCTGGGTCTTCACTGTTTGTGAAGGGATAAGTCTTATTAAAGATAACAGATAGGAGATTCAGCAATTAAAGATAATAGGATTATAATCACTAGACTGGTTATTTATCACACCTAGCTTCAATGGTGTGGTCACTTGACTTTAACCCTTTTCCTGCTGGTAATGTATTTCATTGTCTTTGCAAACAGTTTAGACCTAGATCAGGTCTGACAAAACATTGAACCTGATCTTGATTTTAACAGACACTCTAATAATATTCATGAAAAGAATTTTGAAAACTATCATTTTTAAACTAAAACAGCAGACAACAAAACCAAATGAAAATTACCCAGCTTGCAAAGCGTTAGCACAATACATTTTTTTTTCTGTGAATTATGTATTTAGCAAACAGGCAAGACCCAGATTAAAGGCCGCGTTTTATCAGGAATGAGTGAGTGTTTGTAATGAGTGAGTTCTTGTATTTTACGCCTCACCAACAGCTAAGGACATGCATTTCATAAGGGTCTGCATTTTTTGCTTAGACAAAAACAACTAGAAATTAAACAATGTTTTGAAATGTTATCTCACACTCATCTATATATACTTGTTTGATCTGGCTATACACTGTTCATAAAACTATTATTTCGGCTAATTAGTGGCAAATCGCGTGACATTCAATAACCAATTTTATAGTGAAGCTGAATATTATACTTCGTTTACTTTCTTAAGTATGTACACTGATCAACCGTCACATAACGCGTATCATTTGACTAATGTTCTTTTTGGGGACGGATGTTAGTCCGTTCCCCAATTTTAACAATAGCGTTTTGACCACACGTCGTAATTTGCTCTTGCACTGTTGAACACATCAATATGTTACCATTAATCCCAATTTTTCAGCATATTTGTTGCAAAGTATCAGGTTAAATGGTTGATTTAGAGGCAGAGTGGTAAACAGTTGATTCTGGATCAGTTACTTTCTGAGAAGCCGGCTGATATGGATCTACATTGTATTCAAAACAGGGCATTATCAAGCCGCATGATAAGGGATTAATACGATCCTAACAACGCCTATTAAGAAGCTTCCGCGTAAAAATAGTTCCAACTTGTTTCGTGTTTTTTATTGTCGTTGTTGTTTTTGTCTTTTTAAAAATAGGTCTAGATCTACAGTATTTGAGATTTATCTGCTCGATTTCAAAAAACCAATCATAAATATATGTAAATTATTATCGCGCAATAATAAAAATTTATATAATTAGCGACCACGTGAGCAGGGAACCAGTTGATACATATACAAGAATTGGCTTTTTAAAAAAGTTAGCGGTCGTTTAGCGATATGATTGTAAGTCGTCTTACGCACTCCATACTTGTGTTTGAACCTCTCAGACTTGTCCAATTGCATTAATATTTGTTCGAAGTTTTGATTATAAATATCCCAGCTGTGATTTTATATTTAATTTTTACAATTTAATACATTTTCCCATTTGATGCACCCTGGAAAATGCAAAAGCCAAAAGGTAAATTAAATCTAAACCTGTTGACTGTACAATGTGCAGACTTCTCGGAGCCTTCGTTTCTAGCATAAATGTGAACCATATCACCATTTGAGTCAACACGACCTTTTGGTACTTAAGGCATTGTCCAGTGACGAAGACTCGGGCGACTCCGCGCAAACATGTGCAGACTCGCCTTCGCAGTCGCATTGTTGAGTGTCTCAGGCAAATGTGCAGACTCGTCATGCATTCGCTGCTCGTATTAGCGACAACCCAATCACCATTTGATCAAACACGCGACATTTTAATACTGTTGCGAAGGCTCAGACGAAACTGTCAGCGCAAATATGCAGACTCGCCAAAGCCGTAGTCACTTCACAATGCGATAAGTGTCAAAATCTCGTGCTCTCTCAAATGGCGATTTCGGTGTCATTTTTGCAAGCAGAAAATGCTCTAAAGAACAGGCTCACCTAATGATTCATCACAGTTCCAAAATATCATGTGGTGGCTCAAATGGAAATCTGTGTTCCAGAAGCGAAGGTTCTGGTGAGTCTGCACATTTGCACAGGCTCGCTTGAGCCTTCGTAACAGTATCAGAATCCCATGTGCATGCTCGATCGACGGTGTGTGTGTCATTTATGCGAGCAGCGAGTTAAGGCTCTGGTGAATATTCACAAGGCTGCACAGGTTCACCTGAGCCTTTTGTCACTCGACAATCTAATAAGTACCAAACTCTCTTGCTGGCCCGAAATGCGCTTTCGCTGTCATATATGACTTCAGCGAATGCTCTGGTGAGTCTGCACATTTGCACAGGCTCAACTGAGCCTTCGTCACTGTACCAAAATTTTTTGCGTTGGCTCAAATGACGACTTGTGTCCTATTTATACGAGCAGCGAAGGCTCTGGCGAGTCTGCACCAGTAAATACAACAACGGGGTGCAACCATCGTTGCGTTATTTCAATGCTCACTTCAAGGTTATGAAAATCCTCAATTAAACTTTTATCAAGAAAATGTCATTTCATGGAGGTATAATGCTGCCTATGCTTTCATCAATATAGGCTGCTAACTGACTCAAGGGTCGTTGTCGACTTTTGAAAACTGGTACGATCTTGAAATGTAGTATGCGTCTTTCGAGTGTCAAAGGCACGTGTGTGTGTGTGTGTGTGTGTGTGTGTGTGTGTGTGTGTGTGTGTGTGTGTAGGGGTGGGAGGGGGGAGCACGAGAGAAACGACCCCTCTCGTTGGGGGATAGGGCCTCCCTAAAGAAATATTTCTAATTCAAAATGTCCGTAAAAGCGATTCTAATGCATTTTGAGGTCATATTTTTCTAGTGAAGCCAAGTTTATTTTTTACAAGCATTAGCTTTTTTTTTTTAAATGCATATAGCAGCTTTTTGAACCCTCACCATCAATGCATTAACACATATTTCGGCCCATCGGCGGTGGCGGTGGACAGTTTCTATTTCTCAACCAAAACATAGTTGCGGGTACTCAAAGAATTGTCTCAATAAGACGGTTCTTTAAAGCATCCAAACATATGTTTAAATCTCTACCAAGGCATATGTTGTGGATAATCAAAATGGAACTGTCTCATCTTTTGAGTACCCAAAGCAAATATTAAAACTGATGGACAAGAAAACATTCTCACTATTACGCTGGAATTGTTTGCTAATCTAGACCTATGATTCTATATCGAGAGAAGACTCAACAAATCAGGTTGCGCATCTACAACATTACTACGGGTTAACACGAAATCATGTTTGATTCGAAACAGCATAATTTTATATTATTTTTTCTGTTTCTTCTCAGCTCACAGGGGTCGGCAATGATGATTTAAGACCACCAAATTCTAAGTTCAACACCCGTCAAAAATTGAGAAAATATTTTTCAAATGAACACAAAATAAGAGATGCACATCTTCAATGTGTGAACAATCATTATGCAAAGTTTGAATATAAAGGAATGAAAAGTGTTTGAGTTACAGATTACAAAGACCAGACACCATCTTAGCATTCTGGACAGAAAATATGTCTAAGAGCAACGCCCCTCAAAAATAAGAAACTTGATATTCATGAATTATGCACAAAATAGGAGGTGCACATCTTCTATATGTGAACAATCACTATGCAAAGTTTTAATAAAAATGAAGGAAAACTTTTGGAGTTACAGATTACAAAAACTAGGCACCCTAAAAGTATTGCGGATGGATGGACAGACGGAAAGACGGACTCTCTAACAAATGGATTCTTGTTGGTTGCCAATAAAGCGTAAGTACCCAACAAATCCCAGAAAAGTTTAACGGAATAAACTTCATTTTGAGTTTATAATGCCTAGGTTACATTTGCTACGGTCGTCGTACGATTTATTTGTCTACGATTTTCTCTACGATTTTTTCGGCATCGTAGGCGGCTAAAAGCTACGACGTATGTGTTTACATTGCTTACGATCACCTTACGATTTCTTTCGGCGACAAACTAGATCAAAAGTTTACAGAGACCTTGCGGATATCGTACGACAACCACAAGGTTATCGTACAATCATCGTGTTATCTTCACGACCTCCCTATATAAATCGCACGATGCCCGTACGATGACCTTGCGGAAGTCGCAAGGAGTCGGTACGCTGACTGTGCAATTGTCGTGTAATTATGTGCATGGATTCAAACGGCTATCCATGTTCATTTTTGCATTCCATTTGAACTATGTTTCAAAGTCATGTGATCACAAATCGTGATGTGAAGAGGCTAGTGTTTTAGTTGAACATGGTCCCAAGGTATGAAACAGCGTGATACCTTTGTGTATATTTTAATGTCGATTTCTAAGTTCTGCAGTTTTCATAAAGTTTAAATCACAGAATATTGCAACCACTTTTTTATAGTACACTTTTATAATTCGAAAAGTAGCACTTTAATTGAAAATATAAAGATGCTTTTATTGTATCAGCGTAGACTAAAACGCTTATTATGGTTTTATTCAGTTTAATCATTCAAAGGCACTCTACGGCCAGCAACACATAAAATCTGCGTCATAAGCAAAAATGAAGTCGTTGCATGCGAACAGCAAAGGTACTGATCAGAATGCACTTTCTTCCACTCGGCCTGGTCAGCACATTTGCCATTCGTTTTCAGTAAAATACATTTTGTAGAACATTCATTCATTCAAATTTCAATGTTCGAACTAGTCACATCTTCTCACTTCGAGATTTTATTCCTTGAAGTAATACTCAAATTCAAATCCCAGAGTTATAAATCACAAAAATATCTGGACTTTTTTTTAATCTTATCTAATTAATTAAACCCCTTATCCAACCAGCATTTTATATACTGAAAATGCATATGCATTTCACGTTAGGTGCATATTTTGAATTGCTCTTCAGATAATTTTATCATGGAAACATACTCTATGGGCCCTGATTAGCATGCGCGGATCCAGAAAGTTATGTCAGAGGGGGTCCAACTCAACTTTTTTTACTTGATAAGGGCGAGAGGATCCAAATACCACTAAAAGCGGGGGTCATTATTGGCCCGCTAGCAAAACGTCATTTTAAATGGCGTTTCGCTGGCGGACCAATGCTGGCCCGTCATGTAATGCTGGCTTGGTACATGTTTAGCTTTGAGATTTTCTACGGGATCTGGACCAGTATTGATAAAAAAACTATATTTTTGTGATTTTCCGGGGGGGGGGGGGGGGGGGGGGGGGGGGGGGGGGGGGGTCCGGACTCCCTGCCCCCCCCCCCCTCTGGATCCACTCATGATTAGACTGCTTCCATCAGCAAACTGAACTGTGTCCATATTGAGTCACACTGAGTGGTGGTATAAGAAACATCACCTGAAGACAAATATTGAAATGAAACAAACAGCTACTGATAACTCTCCGGGAAATTGTTGACACGTCGCAAGGCAAACGCACGATCATCGTGCCATCGCCTTAGGGTTACCGCAGGACAACCGTCCGATGTCCATACGATTTTATGGGCCCTGCAAAGGCATCGTACGGCGACCTTGCGGGCTCCTAACGACTATCGCAAGAGTGTACGATGCCCGTAAATCCGTACGATGATCGCAAGGTCTCCCTGTGGAGGCGGTACGGAAACGGTGATTTGGACATCGTACGGGCATCGTATACTCGTCGCAAGGCAAATGTAACCGAGGCATTAGCTCCCTTTATATGCAAATGAGGTTTATTCCGTAATTGATATTGGAAATTTAAAGTACCAAGAAATTTCGGAAATTTAAAGTACCCAACCAGAGTCCATTCGTGAGTACGAACGGACAGAGTGGACCTACTACTAGACCTGCTTTCGCTGAGAATAATTATGAAACAAGTATTAGCCTAAAAAAGCTGGCGGTCGTTTAACCTGATTATAATATGTATTCATGCACACTGCATGCTTCAATTTTTAACTTCTCGAGCCTGTCCATTTACAATGGTTCAAAGCTCTGAGATATAAACGTCAGAGCTGTAATTGTTTACCATTTAAAACGTGCTTCCATCGCGTATAGGTCTACTCTTTTTATGTGGCTGGATTTTAAGTACCCGGCTTATGCATGGCCATTTATAGTCTATCGTGAACAAGATATGTTATGATAATGGATCTAGCATGCGACACAATTATGGAACGTTATTTGACAACATTGGACAGCCCATTTTTACGATATTTTTTTTCTAAAACTGAGGCCCGAAAGCAAGGTAACAGTGACACTGAATGATATTCGACACTCCCTGACCCCCAGGATGTGTCCACAAACCAAATTCGGGATTCCTATATCATATAATATAGGATTTATGCTCGTGACACGATTTTTCTAGATCTGAGGGCATATGTTAAGGTAGGGTACGCGACGCTCCGTGACCCCAGGATACATGAATTCACGAATTTTGGCATTCCTACTTCAAATAATACAAGAGATATGATCCCGACATTATGTCAACACTGAAACACTGTCTCAGAACTGACAGCAGCAGAAACCACTTGGTGCCTAAATTAATTTTACTGGACAGATCTTCACTCTAGATGGATTCTGCTGAAGTCAAAAGCTGAGAAAGAATAGTATCTTAATTTGACCATATGTACATACAAATGGACGATGATACTAAAGTATGAGAGTAAGTCCTGTTCCTTCAGCAATTAAGTACCTATAGTCTTATATTGTAGATACGTATGCATAACCATTAATAGTCTATAGTAAAACTGTTTACCGTGTCCGTTATATGGCAGTACATCAATTCATATCTAATTCCGTGTGATGTAGATACAAATAAGAAATGACAATTTATATAGGAACCAAGTGGTTTCAAATTTTGATGCTGCCAGTTCTAAGGAAGTGGTTTTGATGTTGATTAATTGTTTATTGTTTCTTCTATTTTTTTTCTTGTTCCTTGTTTGGCTTTTTTGTTGTAAGGTTTTAGTTAACCATTCTTGTTAGGTAAATCGCAGGTTGTACAAAAGGTATCAAACTAAAAATATCCCTATTTGAAGACTTGCACGCTTAAATACAGCCGTCCCCATCAGTACTCTCAGTGCTTTGATTACATAATATTGTTGTGGTTGCAATAAATTCTTGATCTTCAACTCTTTATCTCCTGCTGATAACTTTTAAAAACAGAAGTCTGCTGATTCGTGATATTGATACAGTATGTATAGGATGGTCAATTTTGAGTTTTAAGGGTAACAGGTCAACTTTTCGAAATTACCATAGTGATGAATTTATTTCCCTATTTTTTTACTTTAGCAAACAGTACAGATCCTGATAAACAGCTGCCTTATGCAGCATTTCATCTGGGTCTTCACTATTTGTGAAGGTATCTGTTTAAAGGGGTAAGTCTTATTTCTGTGTCATCTTCAATACCTATATGTAGGTGGCTATTATAGGGATTAAACTGATAAGAGACTGCCTCCAGTCATAATTGGCCAACCACAGGTACTGGTCATCAACAGATATAATTCTACTTATCTAATGGTCCAAGATAAACTAACATTTATAATCATTATTTAAAAATCAAGTTTTTCATATTAAAGTATAACCATATTCTAATAAATTGCAACAATTGTTTTTAATCTTATAACCATCATGTCAAACCCCACCCCAAAGTTAAAAAAAAAAGAGAAAGATTTACTCTTTATCTCCTAGTTTCGTCTGCTGATAACTTTTGCAACGATTGGGGCGCAGATCAGAACGACAAAAACGTCGGGCCTAATCTGGATCTCAACTATTCGACATTCTGATGGTATTCCTTAAATTTTTTTTCGAAAAAGTTGATTTTTAAAAAATCAGCAGATGCCAAAAATACAGTTAATAGACTACACAGAATGTGAGTACTCATTAGAACCTTGTATTGATTCTTGCAAGAACCTACAATCTTTATGCAACTAAAAATCGCTATTAATTACAAAGGGGTGTCTACGTAAAAGTATCTTCCAACGCATAAAAGCAAACAGTGTAAACAAACAGAAGCATCCTGATCTGGGTTGACACTAATCCAAGCATCATATGGGGGGAAATCAGCAGACGACAAAAAATGTCTTAGAAATGTCTTAGATGGCTTAGAGCCACCAGAGTCAGACTAGCTACATAACAAGTATATGATATCACACATTGGTGAAAAATTGTTTAAAGGACAGGAGCCAGTCTACTATTAACTTTAATTTACAAACAGTTTGTACCCAGATCAGTTAAGGACACCGGGTTCAATTTCATTGTGAGAAACCTGCCCAAGAGAATTTAATCATACTGCTACATCTTATCAAGTAAAGCCTTCCTGACCAATTACAGCGAAAAAACGGTACCTCACGGTGATTGGGAAAAAGTTAGGGTCGTTTCAAAAGTACACTAAGAAATGCTTGTTTTTGCATTGAGATTAATGGAAAAGACTAAAATTTTGACATAAATGAGGAAATTTAAGGTATACATGCCCAAGAGAAATTAATGAATTTTAGATATAAGATGAACCTAAACATAATCTGTTAAAATTTGAAATAAAAATCAAAGGTCACCATCGTATATGAAAAAGGGGTCATCCTAAAAGTAGTATTTTTACATTAAATTTAGTACTTTGGATGGATTTTGTGTAATTTTGAATAGAAATAGTTTGATTAACTTAAGCCTGGGTCAGGTGTGGTTCTTGATTGTATTGATTCCTGATCTTTGCACCCTTACTTACTTTACTTACTTAAGCCATAACCTTAATTATGCCTATGCTGTGTAGAAGAATAAGTAAGAGGTCAACAAGAAGTGTCACAGTCACGTGACAAATTCCCCCAAAGGAATTGGTCAAGCATAAGACACATTTGAGGAAAGTTAGCTGTAATATAGGAGATATGCTCCAGACACGATAAACCTAGAAATGAGGCCAGACGTCAATGTCAAGGTCAAAGTGACCCAAAATGGTACGCACCACTCCGCCATCCCAAGAGGAATCAACACACCAAATTTGGGATTCCTACAAAAATAATATAGGAGATATGCTCCAGACATGATTATTCTAGAAACTAGGCCATAAATCAAGATCACAGTGACCTAAAAATGGTACGCGACACATCAGCATCTAAAGATGTATCCATACAGCAAATTTGGGATTCCCATCTCAAATAATATAAGAGATATGTTCTGGACATGATTATTCTACAAACTAGGTCAGAGGTCAAGGTCAAAGTGACCCAAAAATGGTACGTGACTCTCCACCATCCAAAGTTGCACCCATCCACCAAATTTGGGATTCCTACCTTTATAATATAAGAGATATGCTCTGGACATGATTTTTCTAAAACTAGGCCAGAGGTCAAGGTCACAGTGACCTGTAAATTGTACAAGACACTCCACCATCCCAAGATGCATTCACACACCAAATTTGGGATTCCTATCTCAAATAATAAAAGAGATATGCTCCTGACACAATTATTATTAAAACTAGGTCAGAGGTCAAGGTCACAGTGACCAGTAAATGGTACAAGACACTCAACCTGAAGATGCAGCACGCGAATTTCAAAAAGGAGGATTTCAGGTAATCAAAATGTGGATGGGCCCCCCAGAGGTTTTGAGGATCTGGGGAGAATGGCTATTTATTTTCAGGGAGCTGGGGAGCACTGGTAATTATTTAAGGGGAGCTAGGGAGCAAGCTCATAATTTTGGGGATACAGGGAGCAAAAAACAATAAGGAAAAGCCTCCATTTTGTTTGATTTGTTTAAAATTTCTTCTGCTTCTGGGGGCTTTTAATGAAAGTAATTGTGAAGTGTGTTAATATAAAACTTTGGGATATACGGGGCTGTTTTCATTACATATTGAACGCCCCTCGTATCATTCAGATCATAACAAACGCCTGTCAAGTATGTTTAAGTGTTTAGTTCAATAGAAAATATACTTACATCTGCACAATTTCAATATCTGACCTTTAAACCCAACCTCAGAGGTCAAGATTGTGTGTAATTCAAAGTGTTACATTGCATGTAAGTCTACACTTCTTCCACTTTACTTTGATATGCAACATGACCACTTTTAGAAAAGAACAAAAATGACCCTTTGACCCCACCCCAGGGGTCGTTGGTGTGTGCAATGACAGCATGTTTGCTTTCATGGTGCTTTGTGCTCAATTCCCTTTAATTTGATATGCAACATGACTACTTTCAGTAAGATATAGTTTGACCTTTTGACCCCACCCCTTGGGTCAAGGGTGTGTCTGTGGGCAAAATATTTGCTACCATTTTGCTGCCAGCGTCATCAGCTTTAATTTGATATGCAACATGACTACTTTCAGAAAATATATAGTTTGACCTTTTGACCCACCCCCTGGGTTGAGGGTGTGTCTGTGGGCAAAATATTTGCTACCATGTTGCTGCCAGCGTCGTCAGCTTTAATTTTATATGCAACATGACCATATTCTGAAAAAGTTTAATTTTGGCCTCGGCCCCACCCCCTAAGTCCACCAAAGGGGCTGGGAATCAGGCCTTCAAACTGAAATCCCGTTTGATATGTTTCATATCTATTGCTGCTCTGCCTGCATGCAAAATTTCAACAAAAAATATTAATAATTGCCTTAGTTATTGCGAAATTTAAATATTTGACCTTTGACCTCTTAGGTGGGGTCAAAGGGGGTGGGGTAAAACTTTGACACTGCCATTCTTATCTACAGGCACTTGGCAATCATGGTCTATAGCGAGAAGTTGTTAAATATAATAGCTTTGATGAAATGTGAAGATCATCACACAAAAAAGCTAATATAGGTTTTGCCTTATAATTGTCTATACTTAAACAAGGGCAATAACTCATGTGTTAAGGGGTCGATTTTGACCAAACTTATAGGATATCAAGAGTTCATGGTACTAATCATTTGTACCAAGAATGAATTAAATCTGACCAATAGGTACTGAGATATGGTTCCGGACAGACAAAAAGTGCGGACGGACGGACGGAAGGACAGACGAAATGGACGGACAGACGGATGGACACAGCCAAAACTTTATCCCTCCGACTTCGTCTGGGGATAATGAAAGGGGGTGCAGTTTATTTACTCCCAACAAATAATAAAAATGTTATTAAGTACTTGTATATCTCGCCATTTCTACACTGGCAGAATAAATGGATGAACGAATAAATATTTCATTTATTAAAATTGAATGAAATATAATGAAAGAAAGGATGAATGAAAGAACAGATCAAAAATATATTAATATTATATTTTTATTATAAATTGGTATTCAAGTCTTATAAATCATCAATGTCTAGATTTCAAGAGATGCTTTGTTTATGCATATAAGACCATTGCTATGTCTAGTTCACATTGTGTCCCCTACCTAGTGCACAATAGTGCATAATGACGTTCACTAGTAGTGAACTTTGAAGTCTAGATAAAGTTAATCTGTAGTGAACACGGAGTGAACTTGGTGTTACCTTTCGTCTTAGCACAACTGTACATAATAAAATCAACAGTAAGCTTCATACGAACAATCAACAGACTAAAGGGAAGCAGAATAATGGTTCATTAGAAAAAAAGTTAAATTCTGCAAACTGCATAACAGTAATCTTAATTTTAACTGTGCATATGTGATATGTGTGGTTTGTAAAACGAATGCGTAAGCTTTAAACCAAATTAGTATAAACTAACACTTATTTTCACGCTATTTCAATCTAAGAAAAACATTTTCCTGTGATAAGTCCTTAACATTTCAACCTGTAATTAGGTGGCAAATGATCTGCCACCGTTTGGTATAAACTTACATACTAAAACCATTCCAGTGATAAATCCTTTACCTTTCTACCTGTTATTAGGTGGCAGCTGAACTGCTACCCCTTTTTGTTAAGGTATAAGCTTTCGTCCTAAAAAAATATGAGGTAAACATTTTTTAGTGATATTTCCTTAACATTTCTATCTGCTATAAAGTGGCAGCTGAACTGCCACCCCTTTTGGTTTATTTTTAAACCTCTTTCATACTAATATGAGGTCAAGCATTTAAGGGTGATAAATTCTTAACATTTCTACCTGTTATTAGGTGGCAGCTGAACTGCCATCTCTTTTGGTACAAACTTACACTTATTTAGTACTAAAACAATATGAGGTAAACATTTTCAGGGGATAAATCCTTAAAATTTCTACCTGTTATTAGGTGGCAGCTGATCTGCCACCATTTTTGCTTAAAATTTACACTTCTTTTCGTACCAAAACAATATGAGGTTAACACTTTCCAGTGATAAATCCTTAACATTTCTTCTTATTATTAGGTGGCAGCTGAACTGCCATCCCTTTTGGTACAAACTTACACTTATTTAGTACTTAAACAATATGAGGTAAACATTTTCAGGGGATAAATCCTTAACGTTTCTACCTGTTATTGGGTGGCAGCTGAACTGCCATCCCTTTTGGTATACACTTACACTTATTTTCATACTAAAACAATATGAGGTAATGGGAGCGCAGTGGCTCAGTGGTAGAGTGCTTGACTCGAGACCGAAGGGCCGCGGGTTCGAGCCTTACCGGCGTCACTGTGTTGTGTCCTTGAGCAAGAACATTAATCCTAGCTTAGTACAGGTTCAACCCAGGAAGACCCGTCCCTTTATAACTGAAAGATTGTTGATGGGACGGAAAGAATCAAAACAAACAAACAAAAACAATATGAGGTAAACATTTTCAGGGGATAAATGCTTCACATTTCTACCTGTTATTAGGTGGCAGCTGAACTGCCATTCCTTTTGGTATATTCGTACTAAAAAGCAGTATGAGATAAAAAAAAATTCTGGTGACTTTCTACGTCAATAGCGCAGTTCTGGTGACTTTCTACGTCAATAGCGCAGTTTTAGAAAGTAGAACTACTTTTATGCGCAGGGGAGTCAGTTCGGGCACCACTGTTTATTAATGTGATAAGTATTATAAATTTATAACTTCCAGTTTCCCAGGGAGCACACTGTATAAACAATTCATTTTGCAATAAACAGTTGTAATGGGGGGGTTAATTTAATGTTAAACTGACTTACTAGAAATTAATTGGAATGAAGCATAATAAGAACCCCATTCAAGCAAATGTTCTGCCCTTTTACAATCCTCATCCCTGAGGCTGTATGGGGTCAAACAGGCAAAACATTTTTTTTTCTGAAGAAGGTTATGTTGCATATCACATTATGCAATTAAAATGTTTGACCTTATGCAACCCCCCCCCATCTTTTGGGTTGGGTAAAACAGTCAGGCATTGAAATTGTGCAGATAAGTATTGGTTAGAAGAGTTTTGAGTTATTTTAAAATCTTATGTTTTTATAAACAGTATGGAGCCAGATGAGATGCCACATTTTGTGCCGTTTTATCAAGGTCAAAATTGATTTTAGTGTATAAATAACCTTTGGAAGAGTATTGCATTTTGGGGCGCTATATTTATCTTTGAGGTAATGTAACGTCTTGATGACGTTACGTTAACATCAGTTGCCAAGCTAAATAGAAATAATGGAAGTCGCATGTTTACCTTATGATCCCGTAAACGTGTAAATATCGTCGAATAAAGTTAAATCTAGAAAAGGATATTATTCTTTGGGTTTTTATTCCATAATCGGGAATATCGTCGGACCAAGTAAAATTTGATTGAACTTAAGTGACTTGATAGGCTTTACTTGCAGTGTTGGAGAATGGGATTTATATTTTGTGGTAAACATCCTTTCCTCACAAGGATCCAGGGCCCATGGGCCCTCTTGTTTGCTTATTACATTCGCTACACTCGTAACTGCAGTTTTAGGGATTGTGTCTATAAAAAAATCTCCTTCATTGTTACAATCCATTTCATTATTTTACCATTAAATTTCATTGTTTCAGTGGAAGATGTCCAAGCATTTTTTTTTGCTTGTTGCATTTGATACACTTGTTACAGCAGTTTTAGGTAGGTTGGATCTACAAAACAAATCTCCTATGTGCTTGTTACTTATCGTTACAGTCCGTTTCATTAGTTTTCCATTGAATTTCATTATTTAATTTGTTTCAGTGGAAGATGTCCAATTTTTTTAGCCCGTTTCATTCGTTACACTCGTTTCAGCAGTTTAAGGTAGGTTGGGTCTATAAAAAATATCTCCTGTATGCTTGTTACTAATAGTTACAGTCTGTTTAATTAATTTTCCATTGAATTTCATTGTTTAAATTGTTTCAGTTGAAGGTGTCCATTTTTTTTCTGCTCCTTTCATTCGTTACACTTGTTAAAGCAGTTTCAGGCAGATAATGTCTATAAAAAAACTCTCTTAAGATGCCTGTTACTTATTGTTACAGTCCATTACATTGGTTATCTATTGAGTTTCATTGTTTCAGTTGTTTCAGTGGAAGATGTCCAATCTTTTTAAGCCGTTTCATTCGCTACGCTTGTTTCAGCAGTTTCAGGCAGATTGAGTCTACAAAAATTCACAAGAAGATGCTTGTTATTTGTTGTTACAGTCAGTTACATTAGTTTTCTATTCATTTTCATTGTTTCAGTTGTTTCAAGGGAAGATGTCCAATTTTTTTTTCACTTGTTTCATTCGTTACACTTGTTTCAGCAGTTTCAGGCAGATTGTGTCTATAAAAAATCTCTTTAGATGTTTGTTACTTCTTGTTACAGTCTGTTTCATTAGTTTTCCATTGAGTTTCATTGTTTCAGTTGTTTCGGTAGAAGATGTCCACTTTTTTAAGCCTGTTACATTTGTTACACTTGTTACAGCAGTTTCAGGCAGATTGTGTCTATAAAAAATCTCTTGAAGATGCTTGTTACTTCTTGTTACAGTCCGTTTCATTAGTTTTCTATTCATTTTCATTGTTTCAGTTGTTTCAGTGGAAGATGTCCAATTTTTTAAGCCTGCTTCATTCGTTACACTTGTTTCAGCTGTTTCAGGCAGATTGTGTCTATAAAAAAATCTCTTTAGATGCTTGTTACTTATTGTTACAGTACGTTTCATTAGTTTTCTATTGTGTTTCATTGTTTCAGTTGTTTCGGTAGAAGATTTCCAATTTTTTTAAGCCCCTTTCATTCGTTACACTTGTTTCAGCAGTTTCAGGCAGATTGTGTCTATAAAAAATCTCTTGAAGATGCTTGTTACTTCCTGTTACAGTCCGTTTCATTAGTTTTCTATTCATTTTCATTGTTTCAGTGGAAGATGTCCAATTTTTTTAAGCCCCTTTCATTCGTTACACTTGTTTCAGCAGTTTCAAGCAGATTGTGTCTATAAAAAATCTCTTGAAGATTCTTGTTACTTCTTGTTACAGTCTGTTTCATTAGTTTTCTATTCATTTTCATTGTTTCAGTTGTTTCATTGGAAGATGTCCAATTTTTTAAGTCCGTTTCATTCGTTACACTTGTTTCAGCAGTTTCAGGCAGATTGTGTCAATAAAAATCTCTTGAAGATGCTTGTTACTTATTGTTACAGTCTGTTTCATTAGTTTTCTATTCATTTTCATTGTTTCAGTTGTTTCAGTGGCTGATGTCCAATATTTTTTTATGCCTGTTTCATTCGTTACACTTGTTTCAGCAGTTTCAGGCAGATTGAGTCTATAAAAAATCTCTTGAAGATGCTTGTTACTTATTGTTACGGTCTGTTTCATTAGTTTTCTATTCGTTTTCATTGTTTCAGTGGTTGATGCCTAATTTTTTTAAGCCCCTTTCATTCGTTACACTTGTTTCAGCTGTTTCAGGCAGATTGTGTCTATAAAAAATCTGTTGAAGATGCTTGTTACTTATTGTTACAGTCCGTTTCATTAGTTTTCTATTCATTTTCATTGTTTCAGTTGTTTCAAGGGAAGATGTCCAATTTTTTTAAGTCTGTTTCATTCGTTACACGTGTTTCAGCAGTTTCAGGCAGATTGAGTCTACAAAAAATCTCTTGAAGATGCTTGTAACTTATTGTTACAGTCTGTTACATTAGTTTTCTATTCATTTCCACTGTTTCAGTTGTTTCGAGGGAAGATGTCCATTTTTTTTCGCTCGTTTCATTTGTTACACTTGTTACAGCAGTTTCAGGCAGATTGTGTCTGTAATAAAATTCTCTTTAGATGCCTGTTTCTTATTGTTACAGTCTGTTTCATTAGTTTTCCATTGAATTTCATTGTTTCAGTTGTTTCAGTGGAAGCTGTCCATTTTTTTCCACTTTTTGCACTTATAATGCTGCAGTGTAGTGCTAAAATCTTGTTATTGACAGCTTGCACTGTTATATTGTTACACCGTTACAGTGTAACGAAATGTGTCCTTCCGGAAATCTGCTCTCTTTTTATGCCCTATATGCTGATCAGACTGATTCTTCAGAAGCAGTCTGATCTGGGTCTGCACTGTTTGTCATCGGCTGTTTTGGCAGGCAACTAGTGTTCGAAATTTTAGAACATTAACACATGAAGTGTGTCTGGTATAGATTGACCCTCAAGCACCAAAATCTCATACCATATTCAACCGAGTAAGCTAGCTGACCATGTGCTATTTAAACAAAACTTCTATACCCTTTTTGAAATAAGTGTATTTGTTGATGCTTTAAGTCCCTGGTCAACAATTTTCAGACATGTGTGTTCTTTTTCCTATCCTCCCGAGTTGAACCAGTACTATAAGCAGAGGATAAAGTGTCTTGCTCAAGGACACAATCTCGAGGACACAACACAGTAGCTCCAGTGAGTCTCTAACTCACACTCCTTCCATACCAAGTCTAACACTCTACCAAATGAGCCACTGCGCTCCTCAATGAATCAGAGTAGATCTATATCAGCTAGCTTCTGATAAAGACTTATTAACCCGCCAATACTGTTTGTCCTGAAAATGCCATCTGCTTTTTAAATCTGTTGCATACTTTAAGGTGCACTTCAGACTAGATTCTATTATGGAAGCCAACACTATGAACCTGATCAGACTGCTCCCTTGGAAGCAGCCTGATCTGGGTCCATATTGTTTGCAATATAGACTAAGAAAATAAGCAGATAGATGACAAAAGTCCTGACTGGCGGGTAAAGGGTTAATAAAGCAAAAATGCTCATGTTCTTTAAATAAACCAATACTTGTTTATTTATGGCATACAAAATAAACACAGACCTGTTTTGCATGCCTCTGTTGGGAAAACAGGATACCTTGTTAGAGGTGTGAATTTTACAGGTGTGAATCAACCAACTCCACATGCTTGTTCAAA
Source organism: Loripinus fragilis (assembly GCA_964019695.1). NCBI lineage: Eukaryota > Metazoa > Mollusca > Bivalvia > Lucinida > Lucinidae > Loripinus > Loripinus fragilis. The sequence continues at coordinate 41,154,781 of OZ026521.1, read as the reverse complement.
GATAAGCAATTTTAATTAAGATTTTGTATAGAGTTAGACAGCTAAACTATATTCAAATGAAACAGTAACCGATGAATACCCTGTTCAGACAATAAGGCAAAGTTGTTTTATATCCCCTGCTACAGCAAAAGTACTAGTGCCCAAGAGATATGACTCTAACTGAAGTGCGATTCTTTTGAGTCCCCCCCCCCCCCCCCCCCCCCCCCCTTTCTGCTGCTTGTTTCAGCATTTTCTCTAAAGTAGTTCAGCAAATGACATGCAAACAGAACATGGAAGCAAGTGAGATGGGCAACAGCCATAACTCAATCAATTATTTTGAATTACTTGTTTGTCCATTTTCAAACAAGCACAAAATTATTTTTAGTAAAAAAGGGGAGTTAAATTAAGAATTTCAACATAAGCTATATCCAGGCAAATTTACTAGACTTTTCAGTCAATATTAGATCAGACACTGTAATGCTTTAGTTTTATAATGGAATCCTCAGTTGTGTCATTACTGTAAAGCATGAAATCCCAGTGCAGACTATTTCATTGCAAATGATGCAAGAGATGATAAGAAACCAAAAGCCATTAACCCATGCCCTGCCAATAAAAACAAAGCTAGGAATAAAATGCAGCCCCTTTAAAACCTTTACTTATATATGAATGCAGTGAATATGAATGGCCTCAGAGCTTCAGTGAATATGAATATCTCAAGAGCATGAATATAATATAATGACCCGAGTTTCAATGAATATGAAGGACAAATTAATTTAGTCCTGAATATTGTCCTGCCAGTAAAAGTTAAACTAGGAGTACAATGCATCCCTTTTAAAACAAAACCTTTACTTCTACAATAAATATGAATGACCTCAGAGTTAAAGAAATTGAACATGAATGAGTGAATATGAATGACTTTGGAGCTTCAATAAATATGAATTACCTCAGAGCTTCAGTGAATATGAATGATCTCAGAGCATCAATGAATATAAATGACCTCAGAGCTTCAGTGAATATGAATGCTCTCAGAGCTTCAATGAATATGAATGATCTCAGAGCTACAGTGAATATGAATGACTCAGAGCTTCAGCTTATGGTGAATTTGTTTGTTTGTTTGTTTTGTTGCTCTACGTCCCAAATCAACAGCTATGGTCATTGAGGGACTGTCAGTTCACCTAACCACACTTTTTCCTGGGCAGGCTTGAACAAGCGGTTAACCAGTAATTCGTGCACATACTTTCGCTTGTAACTGACAACAACCCTTCTTGAATGAATCAGCGGAAGGGGGAGAATGACCGTAGAAATCATTTCATGATCAATCTCCACGAAAGTATGGGACCGGACCGGGATCGAACTTGCGACCCCTGGATCTGCAGTCAGACACGCATCTGTAGCCAGACACGTTACCGACTGCGCTACGCGGCCCGGCCTTATGGTGAATATAAGTGACCTCAGAGCTTCTGTGAGTATGAATGACCTTGGAGTTTCAATAAATATGAATGATCTAAGAGCTTCAATGAATATGAATGACCTAAAAGCTTCAGTGAATTTGAATTATCTCAGAGCTTCAGTAAATTTGAATGGCTCAGAGCTTCAGTGACCTCAACACTTCAGTGAATATGAATGACCTGGAAGCTTCAATGAATATGCATGCCCTTGGAGCTTTAGTGAATATGAATGATCTTAAGAGATTCAGTGAATATAAATGATGAGAGCTTCAATGAATATGAATGATCTGAGAGCTTCAATGAATATAAACGACCTTGCAGCTTCAGTGAATATGAATGATCTCAGAGCTTCAGCAAATATGAATGACCTTAATTGACTATAAATGACCTCAGAGCTTCAATGAATAGGACCTCAGCACTTCAGTGAATATAGATGAACTTGGAGCTTCAGTGAATATGAATGATCTCATCAGTGAATATGAATGACTGGAATGAATATATCCGAGCTTTAGTGAACGTGAATGGCCTTGTAGCATCAATGAATATGAATGATTTTGGAACTTCAATGAATATGAATGTCATCAGAGCAGTGAATATGAATGAAGTATGAGCTTCAATATCAGGGCTTCAAGGAATATGAATGACTTTGGAGCTTGATCAATAAATATGAATGTCATCAGAGCTTTCAGTGAATATGAATGGCCTTGGAGATTCAGTGAATATGAATGGCCTTGGAGCTTCAGTGAATATGAATGACCCGAGAGCTTCAGTAAATATGTATGACCTTGGAGCTTCAGTGAATATGTTATGAGCTTCAGTGAATATGAATGTCATTGGGCTTTAGTAAATATGAAAGACCTTAATAATTGGAGCTTCAGTGAATATGAATGGCCTTGAAGCTTCAGTAAATTATCTCATTTATCAATAGAACTGCCCTAAAATATCTAACAGTGTATTATAGCTCCTTTATAAACTTTAACTAAGGTCCTTTGTTTCTTTGTAAAATTCTAAATTTAGGGGCCATGACAAATAATAATATGTCAGATTATAAAGGGCTAACCACTATGTGAGGGCTTTGTCTTCGCAAAGGTTTATAATGCCATCAAGATATGTGAACCTGTACATCATAAATACAGGTACAGTAAAACCTGTGTAAAACGGCCGCTCTCAAAAGACCAAAAATTGGTTTTCAAGACCAATTATCGCTTAATGCAGGTCAAAAGTATTGCAGAATGCTGCAATACTTTCGACCATCATTAAGCTACCATTTGTTATTAAGATCTTTATTTTGTCTACTTTTGAGTGGCCGTTTTACACAGGTCGTGAGTATGTCCATACAATACCACAATCAAAGATCACAGCTGACCAACCCTTGGCAAAGTGATGAATAGACATAGACCACAGACAAATACAGACATACATGAAAACAAGAATATAATTAAAGTAAAGCTACCGGCTCTCTCTTCCTCAGCAAGACGATTTCCAAACTATAGAAAGGACCTACAGCGAAATCAAGTTCTTTTGTTTGTATGATTTGATTCTTTACATCCCAGTCAACAATTTTTCAGTTATGTTGGGACTGGTCTTCCTGGGTTGATTACCAGTACTAAGCAAGGATTAATGTGTCTTGCTCAAGGATCTGGCGAGGCTCAAACCTGCAACCCCTCGGTCTCAAGCAGAGCACTCAACCGCTGAGCCAAAAATCAAGTTCTAAGGTGATTGCGCTGAAAGATGTTGACACAAATGTCACAAAGCGTCAAAACAATGTCATATAGTTGTATGAATGTTGATGCACGAATTTGCAGCTAAAAATTGTAAATATCTTATTACCCATAATTCTTAGCATATGTTTTGGGTGCTCAAAAGAACCGTCTCATTGAGACGGTTGTTTTGAGTACCCACATTATATGTTTTGGTTTAGAAATAAGAAAATTATTTTTTGGGTACGCACTTAACTAAAGGCCTGTGAGATGCTTCGTTGTTTGCTGGGGATGGTCCAACTGGTGAATGCCCTAAATCCAAAAGCAAATGTTGTCTGCCGATTCTGAATGCAGCAATATAATACAACACTTGATGACAATGCACAAAACAAGATCAAACTTGGAAGATAGCTGATGAATATTATTTCAGCTTAAATAATAGTCTTTTATCTTATTGAATCTGAATTGGAACTGGTTTCAAATTTCAATATGCATGCTATTAACACACAATGCTTCAACATATGCATTAATTACAATATGACACATTAAATAACAAAGGCAGAGAAACAGAATGCAGATATCTTGCAGGGCACCAAACCCTCGAACATTTCCATATGCAGATTGAGAAGGTAGGAACAGAGCTCCCTCCCCTGCTGATTTCACTGGGCCACCTTTCCTGGCCACATGCATCAGTGAAAATTCAAAATACTTTTGAAACTACAATCTTAAAACTTGCAGTATGCCTACTAAATATTCACAATTTCAATTTTTATGGTCTATTGTTTTTAGACAGACTGTATATAAATAGGAAAACCTATTACATATATTCTCCCTAGTTCGGCATTTTGAGGCCGACTTTCTATGGAAAGTCAGCCTCAAAATCCTGAATTCAGGAATAATCCTGAAAACTTTCACCCATGCACACAATGACTGAAATTGCTAAAATCATTAAATTTCTGAAATCAAAGATGGCTGCCACAGTGGCAATATTCCAGTTCTTTATAAACAATATCTCCTCCCGAAACATTGGTCTTCAGGACTGAAACTTTATGTGTATGTGTGGTGGAGGGAGAGAGAGAGAGAGAGAGAGAGAGAGAGGGAGAGGGTTAGGGGACTTTTAAGGCATTCTGGTTTAATCTGGTCATCAGGGTCTCATCCATATGAGTAATTTTGGTCCACTTAAATCCTGATCAGCTCGCTTCAACAGAAGCTGTTTTCAAAGACAGGCCCCGTGGTTATAAAACTTTTTCCATGCTCAACTCAGCTGAGCACTAAATTTTATCCTGCACATAAATGTTAAAATGCCAAAAATTGTTGGCATTTTAACATTTAATAGCATGATAAATATAACATCTGAGAGTCTTAAAGCAAGAAACTTCTTTATATGTCAGTATTTTAGTTTTATATGAGCAGCTGAAATTTCGTGCTCAGTTGAGTTGAGCATGAAAAATGTTTTATGACCTCTAGCCTGGTATAGAATTTTGAAAAAGAAATGCACAGTGCACTTATCAAATATTGTATGACTGAAAATCTGTTCTATATAGTGCTATACTGATAAACCAGTTTTCTTTCTTTTCCTTTTTTTATCGATAATTTGATAATGAAATAGTCTAATACTTGGATAAAACCCAGGCTCCATATAACCAGCTATAATAATTTTATTGCCCATCATAAATTGATCTAAATTAAATTAGGTTATGTCTCTCTGATAAAAATGTAAAAACACTACAAACTCAGACAATTGAGCTTTCGATAATTGCTCCCTACAGCCAAAGCCAATCAGAAAAGGCTCTAAATTTCATTAAACAAACGGATTTCCTACACACAAAGTGACAGCGAGATCTAAGCAGTAGCCATCTATCTAACACAACCTGATAACCTACCATTAATTCTTACATCAAATTCATCAGATTAGTGGGGATGTTTACATACAGAACTGCCTAGGATGTTTGTTAGATAAGTCTCTAGTGATTACAGATTAGAGATCCCAACCTCAAACAATTTATATCTTGCAACTAGTCAGTAGAGCATCAATCTTACTCAACCAGACTTCCTATTCTATCTCTAGAATTTTGTATCACTTTCTTTGCCTATCAAGTTTCAACATTGTCCTTGTATATACCCAAGTGAAAAAATGGGTGGGAATCCCGGTGGGATCCCACTGGGATCCCAGTCGGGATCCCGGTGGGATCTACCGGGATAAAAACTCGGGATCCCGACTGGGATCCCGCCGGGATCCCGGTGGGATCCCGCCCAAATCCCGACTGGATTTTGGCGGGATTTAGTGGGATTCGACCGGGATATAGTCGGGATTCACTGGGATCCCGTCGGGATTCACCGGGATCCCATCGGGATTCACTGGGATCCCAGCGGGATAAAAACTCGGGATTTTGCGGGATCCCGACGGGATCCCGTTGGGATCCCACCCCAATCCCGACGGGATTTACCGTGATCCCAGCGGGATAAAAACTCGGGATTTTGCGGGATCTCAGTCAATCCCGACGGGATCCGATGGGATCCCATCGGATCCCGATGTGACTCAGCTAAAATCCCGACCGTGATCCCACCAAATCCGGCATAAGCCAAAGTCCACTGCCAAGCCGTCACGCACGAATATTTGTGTGTAGAAATAAATCGCCAGTCTTGCAGTTTAAATACGTGTGCAGTTGCTGTTAATATTAACACTGTAAATTAAACAACAATTAAAGATAATTAAGTTATCTTACCCAAATGAATCCATTATTTATCCACAAAACTATTTTATCCACAATTTAATTTGTTATTGGCACCTAATCATGTCTCACCAATCAGTGGGCACTTAAAATAATTGATTTTTTAGCCGAAATCATCACATGTACATTGTCTACATGACAAAATGCACAAGTTTATCATAAACAAAAAACTGCAGGTATATAGTCTTCGATGCGCTGACTCGTCTGAACCTTCCTTCCTCGCAAATGCGGTAAGAAATTATCGCATGTACATTGTCTACATGACAAATTTTAAAAGTTTATCATAAACAAAAAATGCAGGTAGTCTTCGATGCGCAGACTCGTCTAAACCTTCCTTCCTCGCAAATTCGGTAAGTACAAAAAATCGAAATGTTGGGAACTTTTTAAGATGAGGGGCATGTTATAACACGCGAAATCTGAACAGTCTCTGTTCGCGCGCACGTGCCCGCGTGCGTACCGACGCGTGCGTACCGACACGCTGTAGATTTTGTTTTTATAGCATATACGAGCGGCCAAGGCTCAGACGAGTCTACTCATTTGTACAGTTTCGCCAGATATGTACACGCGAAAGTGTGTTTTTTAGTACATTGGCGAGTAGCCAAAGCCAAGGCCCAGGCGAGTCTGCGCAGTTGCTGCATGAACACAAAACATAAGTTGGTTTTTAATTTCCCAAAATACGTGTATTTTCGTTCTTTCCGCATCCGTGAAAATGCACAGTCTTTTCGACTTCCAGGTTAATACTAAGTCGAGTCAAAATTGAAACAGCGAGACTTCTCATAAGATCACAGATTATAAGGTTCTATATGTTTTGCAAACAAGAGGAAAGCTTAAGGTTGCACCTCAAAGAGATTGATGGATTGACCAAAAACATTGTGTTCCGACAATCAAAGACAACAATCTGTGCCCATGCACTGACCCTGTTAACGCTGTACAGAGGGTCTATGACAAAACATCAAACCGACAAAACGTCAAAACGGCGAAATACAGATACGACAGAAGGTCTAAAATATTAAAATTTGTAAATAACGTCAAAAAAAGACTGAAAAAATATCGAAAACATCGAACTTTTCTAGTTTATAGTAATGAATTTTTTTAATATAAAAGTTCGTAATATTATACTCGATTCCATGCAAGTCTTGTGAGCTGGAGGAAACGGAGTGGTTTCGACGTTCCCGTTGTACAAATTCTTTTGATACTGAAGCCCCACTTTTGGGCTTGGACTGGTCCATAACAAATGGTATAGTTTCATCTAAAATTTACGATAAACGAGATGATTTTTATTTTGAAATCTGCAATCATTACGATTGTCCATCCTTTGCTGAGAGAAGTGATTATTGTGTTACATTGGACTCGTCCATTCTCATGTTTCATTGGGTTCGCCCATTCACGGTTGTTTTTTTTGTCGTCTCGATGTTTTGTCTTTCGATGCTTTGTCGGTCTCCCGTTCAGAGGTTATGTAATGAAGTAGCCTCACTCTTGACCTACTCGATAACGCACTTATTTGTCGTCGGCTGATTTTTGTTCAGGGTCAACTTTTTCGAACAAAAAAAATTATAATGTTTGTCGTCAGAGTGCCAAACAGTTTCGATTCCGATCAGGCCCGACAGTCCCGACCTGGTTCCAAACTGTTTGCAAAAAAATATCAGCGCCAAAGAGTTAACAGCTTCATTAGGCATCTCGCATGTGCTTTAGAAACATGATTTATTGCATATAGTGCAAGCATCCAAAGCTAAAACAAGTCAGGCCATTTGACTATCTCGCCTGAACCTTTGTTATTCGCATTCAAAACACAAGGACATTCCGCAGACGTAGACACGCAATCGACGTTGGTTTTTATTCATTGCATGCGCGAGTAATGAAAGCTCGCACGAGTCTGCGTAGTCTCGCAAGAGCCTTTACTACTGAGTAGCATACAAAATATAAGCACATTTAATAGCGTCAGCACACAATCGACGTTGTTTTTATTGCATGTGTGAGCAACGGAAGCTCAGACGATTCTGTGCCTTTGCGCAATCTCGCCAGAGCCTTTGCTACTTGCATACTGAATATAAGGACATTAAATTGACTCAGATACGCAATAAACTACTGTTCTTATTGCATGTGCGAGTCTGAGCAGTAGGGGGTGAATGCACCAACTGTTTGGGCCCAGAAAAGCTCCCCTCTAACCCCTACTTCAGTTCATTGTGGTAAAGTTCCCAGCCGTGATCGTCTTTACATAACATGGTGGCAGCTTATATGGCAAAAAAGCTCCCAGTCCTTGTTCGCCTTTACATAGTATGGGGCCAACTAATTTGGCCCAGAAAAGATCCGAGCCCATGTGGTTCTTTGAAACTTACATAACATGTGAGTGTGAGTGTGCGAGCAGGCAAAACGGCAATTGGAAATACAAACAGGGATTAAAGCCCAAGTTATACTACCCACACCTGGTCAAAAGACAAATAGAACAAACAAAAAGCTCCCTGGGACCCAAGGAAAAATCTGTGGTCCCAGAACCCCTATTTGAACATCACACTTTCGCAACCCCCGTAAGAGAAATACTACAACTCCCTAAGACACCAAGGAAGAATCTTCACCCTCCGATGAAACCCCGGGGAAAACAATGAAAACAGGGACCACTGAGGAATGGAAGAAAGTGGTCCCAAAAAGCAGAAGGAAGGCCTCTCCTATAAGCAAAAAAAAACGGGACCATATCCTATAATCCTAAACAAAACGGGTCAAAAACAGAAAATTACGGTAAAACAAGAAAATATATAAATTAAAAAGTCCCAGGGACCATTTGCTCCCAAGGGCAAAAATCTCCCAAACTCGACAAACGCTACAAGCGCTGCAGCCCGAATCCAAAAAACGTCAACAGAAACAGAATCCGCCAATACAAAGTATTCAAAAACACATGGATCATCGGGCCCAAAAGTCCCAAGGGTCCAACAATAGAAACACCTCAAAATCAAGTACTGCTCCCCAAAACCAACACCCAAATGTGACGACATGGAAGGAGTAACAAGCAGTAGGTCGAATAAGCATCACAAAGCACCGAAAGGGGTCCAATACCTCTTCATTACGATCTCATTACTTGAAAAGCTGAGCTTTCCGGTATATCTACAATTGGGGACACGACCAAAGGGTTCCGCGCCCACTTGGGAGAGCAACATTGCTACGAAAACTATGGTCCGCAGTTCCGAATGGGACCTACCATCAAAATAGCGAAGCACATGCACGCGATTTCACAATGCCAGGAGTTGAATTATTTTTCCAAGTAAACACTAAATCACCGAATTTCTTCACGAAAAACGCCAATAAACCAAGTAAACTAAAAATAAGTAAAGGGATAGCTAGTGGAATTGACCGAAATTTAGGAGAAAAAACTTTAAATCACATGTTTGTGCCAGAAAAACACGGAATTTCGCATATCGAACGTATACGCGACGTACCATATTGAGTGTGCGAATTGCCGATGCAGCCTACCGTGGCTGCCCAGTAGCGATGACGTTTGATAAGCAGACCAAGCAAAGGAATAGTCTGCTCAAAGAAAATTACGAAAAACAATTAAAGGAACACAACACAAACAGTAAACCCCTGCGAAGCACCAAAACAAAACAACGTCTCCTATAGGTAACACTCGCGAAAATAGGCTAAAACAGATATGTTACACGCGAAGTTCAGTTGATACAGCGGCCAATTTCATGCTAGAAAAATGGCCCTCAAAGATGAGGAAACACTTAACAGACGCGAAACTCAGCAAAAACGACGTACAAACTGAGCCTTCGCTCACAAACAATAATGGCGAAGGCGAGACTGCGCATACAGAAAACGATCTTTCGGAAATGGATTAGCATGCAATCAAGTGAGTTTCCCACATAGGGGAATAATCACAAAGAACACCTACACCTCATCCGCTCGCTGAATAAAACGAAATTAAAATAAAAAGAAAACACAATTAAAGAGGCAAAAATTTATTACCCGTACTGTTGTGCCAACCAGGAGTGACAGTGACGTAATACTTTGTTTACAATTGCTAAGTAGAACACTAACGTGTACACTTCACTTGAGCTAACGCGAATCGATAGATCACTTGTGTATTAATCCTATCCTAAGGATAAGATTAATACACAAGTGATCTATCGATTTTAAGTACATGATGACTTTGTGAACATAACATGAAGTCACTGTCACTCTTGGCTGGAAGGACAGTAGTTTCCTCTAGCGGGAATGTCCGCGTCTTATAGTAACACCCAGCACCTGCGAGCATATGTATATACAAGAACTCGACGGAGAAGCGGAGTGATACCCTTAACCCTTAAAGCGCCAAGAAAAAAATGCATCTGAAAATGTTGTCTGCTGAAGTCGTCTGCTGCAAATAATTGCCTTACATTACTGATGAATTCAACCCAGGAAGACCCGTCCCTGTTTAACTGAAATATTGTTGATGGGACGTAAAGAATCAAATTAAACAAACAAAACTTTAGAACATTATCAAAATTCAAACTAATAATGCCCCACACCTTTACATAATTAGAATAGGCGTAGGATAATGATAGGATATGCGCTGGGGCCGCGGCACACCGTCATTATAACTGTGAAGTCAGTCATGAGTGTGGTTTATCACCTGTATGAACTAGCACACGTATGGTTTATCTCCTGTACGAACTAGCATACCCCCAGTTAATTAGTTTTCATGAGTGCCCCTCGACAATTATGATTTTGGGCTTGGGTTATCTCATTGACGTATTCATTCATATTGAGAGGAACGTGTGAAATTGATGCAATTAGCGAACAGCGTTTTGTCCAATCAAAAATTTTGAGTTCAGCAGTGTAATTAAATTCCCACTCATAAGATAAAGTCGGTAACGATACGTGGATCGGTCATGAAAAAACCTCCTCTTTTCGCTGATTCAAGGATTTTTGTCAGTTACAAACGAAGGTATTTTCAGGAAGTACTGGTTTACCGCCTAGTCAAGCGGTTAGGTGAACTGACCGCCCCGTCATGACCATAGCTGTTGACTGGGACATAAAGCATTTTTACCGACTTTAAACGAAAACACTTAATTCCGTAATCACTCAGCGTGGATGTAAAGAGAGAAGAAGGCCCAACAACTTGCGCACTTCGATGAAGCCAGAGAAGACTGTCCTTAAAGCGCCAATCACAACGAATGTTTTCTATTTTGTTGACTGCCGAACATGATTCAGAAGCAATGTCTGTGGACTCGTATCATTCTGCTCCTGTAGGGACAGTCTGATCTGGGTTCACACGGTTTGCCTCTTCCTACTGACATTAGTCAACAATATAAGCAGATAAATGCAACAGAAGAATTGAAGCAGACGACATTTCAGATGAGGTTTTGACGGCGCTTTAAGTCATGGCTAGAAATATGCGTTAGGGCATCTGCTTTACCGGGATCCCGATCGGGATTTACCGGGATCCCGGTCGACCGGGAATCCCGCATATTTCTTCACTTGTGACATGATAACTAAAATGGCGGCGAATCAAATCTATGTGACTTCCCCAATCATTCCATTTACACATAATATGCCTATAGTATATAGAGCTGCTTCGTAGATAGACCCTAGTTGAGTTGTGTCTCATGTATAAATGTTACTGCTTATGGCTCATAGGAAATAAGGAAATAGATGTAGTCCAAAAACTGTGGCGTTCCGGCGTTCCCCAGCCATTCTCGTCAACAACATGATGATGCTCCAAAACCTGCAATGCACAAGTTATTTCGTTTTCAATTTGCATGAAATCGGATTGTCTCTCGAGCGTCTCTCATTGGCTTACCATCTGTACATCATCATTGTCTATTAGGGCAAATAACTCGGCCATGGTTAGCCATTTTAATGTTGTTTATTACGTCGAGCTGAGTGCAACTGCGCGAAAATTCAAAATGGGCGAAGGCGGTGTGCAGATAGATTGGTGCCAGATAAAAAATATTTCGCATGTTTTTTTTCTTACATCAGTATTATTCTGTTTTTTGATAACTCATTTCCAAAGAGGAAACATTTTAAAAACTATTTAAGCGACAAATTCCCTACTAACTATCCATCTCTTTTTAATTTAATAGAATTGACTTTTCGGTGTCTGAGTAAACAACAAGTATTAGCTTTCACAAAATGCTTGGTTAACGCTCCAAACATATATTTTGTCATTTTTAACAAGTCGTGGCATCGTAGCCTCATGATAGACACAGGCATGTAAACACTGATCAGGTGCTCTATCAACTGAGCCACATATATGGTATTTATTTCCTTTGCTGTGTTATTATTATTATTATTATTATTATTATTATTAAAGTCTTATTTGATTTATTATTACTTTTTATGCGCCTATTCTATAGCTTGAGTTGTGAAGACTGGCAATATTGGTACCCCTCTACCCCCACCCCCACCCCCCTGCTCCCGCTCATGTACGTACGAAGCTCATTTGAATTCTTATTGTTATAGACCTTATACGTGTTTACTATATAAACATGACGTGTTTCAATCGCTGACAGTTTGGTTTGTATATGCCTAATGCGAAGGGACCGCATAACCGATAATGTATAATCGCCGACAGTTTTACATTTTCATCTAAATTGCGACAAGGCTTCATTCCCATTAATACATGGCAGCAGAGGGCTTAAATGTCGGACTTCGTCTCTGCAAGTTAAGATATCGTCGCTAATGTTTTATGGAGAAATAACCAAACTATTTCAGTTAAAAAAAATGCGCTTTTTAGCATACCGGACAGGCGGCAATCGAATATGCTATGAACAATCAATGAACGCGGATCACAAATCGCTAGAAATATTGTTTTCGATTGCCAATTGTTGCCAGTCGGGCGACAATTGAAAACTCTGTTTCTAGCGATCTTAGATCTACGTTCATTGATAGTATTAACGTTTTCGATTGCCGCCTATCAGAAGTGTTCAATGAATATACTGAATATGTAGCCAAAACAATCCAAAACAAGGGCTACTAAGAACAATTTACATTTACTTGTTAAAAATAATTTTGTTTTCACACCGCATAGGCGGCAATCGAAAACGCTCTTACCAATGGACGAACGCGGATCAGAAATTGCTACAACCAGTGTTTTCGAATGCCATTTGTCGCCAGTCGGGCGACTAATGGTATCGAAAACTTTGTTTCTAACTTTTTTTATCTACGTTTGTAGATAGCATTGACATTTTCGATTGCCGCCTATCCGGCGTGGTTTCAATGTACGCTTCATGATGTTACGGTGGACATTTCTGCACACAACTGAATAAAATGACGATATAACATTCTTTTCCGTATATCCTATTGCAGCCCCATCACCGCTTCGCGGTTCGGACTGCAACACATTATCACACTCGGGCTTGGCAAACGTTAATATGCGGAAAAGAATGTTTTATCCTCTTATTAAAACCCCGCCGCGAAGCGAAAGGGGGGGGGTTATAGGAATGCCCTTCATCCGTCAGTAACACTTTCGTGTCCGCTCCATATCTCCTGAACCCTTTGATCGATTTTCATGAAACTTCACTCATATGTTTCTCTTAGTAAGACGGTGTGCAGAGCACATGACCCAGCTACATAGACTCAAGGTCACAGGTCAAGGTCAAATGATTTACCCTTGAATTTTGCGTCCGCTCTATATCTCCTGATCCCTTTGAGAGAGAGAGAGAGAGAGAGAGAGAGAGAGAGAGAGAGAGAGAGAGAGAGAGAGAGAGAGAGATGCAGAGTATAAAACATCACGTTCAGCATGACTCTGTGGATTTATGTTTCACATTTGTCTTTAGTATTATTCCTTGCAGCCCTTGTAATCACGGGACACCTGCGGGGAAAGGTCTAGCCTGGGTCCAGTCGTCAATATTTTGGCAATATTTTCTAACCTAATGCTAATATTCTAAAAAAGAAGAGAATAAAAACATACCACATCAAAGGTATCGGTTGTCCGTTATCAATTTCGATTAATATTGACCAAGGAACGGAAAAATAAAAAAGAAGAAAAAATGATCAGACTGGAACCCAGGCTAGGAAAGGTCTGACCTCTTGACTCTCTTGTGTGTGATGTTTCTTTGTGTTTTTGTCGCTTTCTCGATATTGGCCCACCTCTGTATTTTACCTGGACAAGATGACATGGGCCTCGATGCGACGAAACCTGTCTTCGGGGTTCCTGGCAAAAAGAGACTAAAATCAGTCTCCTCAGCTAGAGAGACTAACTAGAAAATTGAAATTTCGCTTGTTGCAAGTTAAGATATGATACTTTCGTAAGAGTGAATAACAAAGGCGCTGATCAGACTGTGCGAATGCGCAGGCTGTGCGAATGCGCAGGCTGGTCTGCGCCTTTGCTGTTCACATTTTCTCGCGTCGAGACCCAACTATTTACGTAGACCTAGCTGATGGTGATACAGTAGATCGAGACGGTCTTTTATATATTTTGCAGGTCTGTGCACATGCGTATGCTCGCCAATATTATAAGCCTTCATTGAATGGAAAATAAGCCAGCAGGGTCTGCGAGTTAAGCTAAAATAACCTACTATGCTGGCTCATATTTTCGCAGGCTCGCCTGAGCTTTTTTTGATCATTTGACAATATGCTGGCTCATATATTTTTCTAATCATACAAGCAGTGGGTGTTTTGGTGTGCCAACGCTTTTTCACAGGATTGCCTGAGCCTACATTGCAAAATTTATGAGCAGCGAGGATTCGGGCTTGTCTGCGAATACATAATGCGCAGACTTACTTTAGCATTCGTTGCTCGACAATGCTATAAGTTAAATGCATGTGCGAGGGCTCTTTCGGGTCTGCGCATTTGATTTTAGCCTTCGGGAGCTTTGTCTCTTCAAAATATTAACAGCGTTTCAAAGATCAGGCCTGTCGGGCTTGATCTGGGTCCAAACGAAAAAAGAAAAAAAAATACAAAAATGTATAAAGGACTGTCTCGATCTATAGTAAGAATCCCCCAGCGTTACCTTCTTGTTCAAGCTACTTTAAAGCTTCATCGTGATTTGGTAACCTCGAACCACTGAAAATCCGAAGTAGACGTTAGGCCAACAATGCATAACTCAATACTACCGTTTACGTCGAACCGATTTTATTTCTTTTCCACAATGCATAACTCGTAAATTTCGTCTGATTCGACATTACGGATAATTCAAGTTGACACGAACTTCTGGTACCAGTCATGAATTTCAGTTAATTTTTTTGACGCTTTTTAAAAACATCAACACACCGGGTAGGCGGCAATCGAAAACGCTCTTAACAATCGACGAACGCTGATCAAAAATCGCTTGAAACAGCGTTTCCGATTGCCATTTGTCGCCATTCAATCGAAATCTCTGTTTCTCACGTATTTTGATCTACGCTCGTCGATAGTATTGACGTTTTCGATTGCCGCCTACCCGGTGTGATCAATTTTCCATCAAAAATGTAGGGAAAGTGATCGGTACATATCTTACCTGATTGAGTGATTAAAATCCGTTGTTGATTAATTATCACAATTATCAAGTTTAAGAAACTACACAGACGTGACGTAATTATTGGATCGCTCTTCATCAATCATTTGTTGACACACTGTCTCCTTTGATCTTTTCAATCAAAGAGTTTATCTTCTCATAATAAGTGTCAAAATGAGCAAATGCATTAATCTGCATGTATAAACATGATTGAGGTAACTCTGCACACTGTTTTTTTTTTTTTTTTTTTTTTTTTTTTTTTTTTTTTTTAATATCATCAGCGTATCGAAGATCAGGGCCGGCACTATGTCGGGCTTGATCATAAGACAAAGACAGCAAATAACTTCCCATTTATTTTAATCTTTTTCTTATTTTACATGTACATTTTAATAGCTCCCTACGACATGTACGAATTCTTCTTGAATCCGGACCAAAGATGTTTCTCACGGACCAAGTAATAGTTATACCATGGGTTGTCCGCCTGTACGTGGAGATAACCCACGAGCTTTAGCGAGTGGATTATCTTACGTACAGGTGGACAAACATGGTATAACTATTTTATACCACCTACATTAGTGTAGACCTTGCACATCACGAGATATTTTGTGCTAAAGCTGGTAGGGGTGGTATAAGATGTTTCTCACGGATCTGCTTTGCATTATCCCAGCTGGGATTTAATATCCCGCCGGGATTCAATATCCCACTCGGAATCAATATCCCGGTGGGATCCCAGGTTAACAGAAAAATCCCGGTTGAGATCCCACTGGGATTCAATATCCTGGTGGGATCCCACCGGGATTTGGTATCCCAGTGGGATCCCGGTGGGATCCCGTCGGGATCCCGGTTCTATTTTCACTTGGGTAAGCATTAAAAACAGGCCACCATCAGCCCACCAGCGAAACGCCATTTGAATGGCGTTTCGCTGGTGGGCCGATAGTGGCCCAAGACTGTATTACTGGTTGAATAAGAAAAAACAGTTATATAATATGTATGCTCTCAGATCATGCCTGATGGTCATAGTCCAAACTTTTGCAAAGGTTATACAGACAACACTAGCAGGCAGAGATGCATTTTAAGATGGCCACCAATGACCATGATCAGAATCGTATTGATTTAAGCGATAATAAATCTCCATCATCGCCATGTCTTACACCAAATTTAGGTTCAATTGGGAGATAAAGCATCTGACACATTTCAAAATGGCTGCTATTGTGGCCATATTGGACATCAGAATGGAAGGATTTTAACAATTCTGAATCTCCATGTTGCCATGCATGATACCTCCCTCCAATTTTCAGTTTAATTCGATTCAGCTGTGGGGGAGATTTGTTTATTTGATATGATTCTTTACGTCCCATCAACAATCTTTCAGTTAAACAGGGACAGGTTTTCCTGGGTTTGACCAGTACTAAGCTAGGATAAATGTATCTTGCTCAAGGAGTCAAGCACTCTACCACTGAGGCACTGCGCTCCCTTGCGGGGGAGATATCTTTTGAAGAATTTCAATATGGTTGCCATGGTGGTCAATGAAATGATAAAGTGTATTGCTCAAAGGCCTCTGGTGAGTCTTGAACTAGCGACCCTTCCATCCCAATTGTAACATTCTACCTCTGAGCCACTGCGCTCCTCTACTTATCAAGTTGAATACATATCTTCTAATCTGATACTCTCTAAATATTCACAGCAGGACTTTGTAAGCCAACAGCAGGAAGCTGTAGAATCATCCAGCTAAATCAGTAGAGAATGTTGATACCTATCAAGAAACATTAATAAATACTAGAGATGACAGAGTTCTGAATAATATGGAGGATCAATCATATTGGCAAACCAGGTATGGCAACTTCCAATCCAACATCAAGTTCTTTCTCAATTTTAGGTCAAAGTTCCCAATCCACTCATCCACACAAATTCTGACCATTCACAAAGTTTACAGCAGTGAATTCATATTCAGTTTTTGTTTGTTTGTTTGATTTGATTCTTTACGTCCCATCAACAATCTTTCAGTTATAAAGGGACGGGTCTTCCTGGGTTGAACCAGTACTAAGCTAGGATTAATGTTCTTGCTCAAGGACACAACGTCATATTCAGTTATGGTATTTCAAAATAGTTTAACTTGCCCGAGAGGTTCACTGTGATTGATACACAAAGTAAGTAAGCATGCAAAGATGTTCATGTGCAAAGATGTTCAAGTCATGTTCTTACAAGCAAACACTCATAACTTTTTAATGCTATTTGAATAATATTCCTTTCTGGCTACTTTTGGCCATTCTGAATGCCAAAGCATTGAAAGAACATGATTTATCAAGATAGACTGTTCTTGCACACCGGATAAGGATATCTGAGATTTTACCCTGGGATAGAAAATCTTATCCTACCCATGCTATCTTGCCCAGGACTTCAAGTAACGTCATCATGTGAAATTGTATCTTAGCGTATCCAGGGACTTCTGGAAGCTTATTTTAAGATAAATAAATTAATTAATAAATAAAACAGTGGTGAGCAAGAAAAAGAATCCATTATTCGTGTGAGGGTAGGATAAAAAATCCGTCCCTCGGGATCACCTTTTGTCATCACTCGGCAAGCCTCTTCATGCCAAATCGTGATCCTCGGGACGGATTTTTCTATCCTACCCTCACACTCATCATAGATTCTTATATTCTACACTGTTTGCACTAGGAAAGGAGAACTAGATAGCAAATCTCAGTTGTTCTTTAGACAATGAAGGAAAGACATATCATTAAACTTCAATAACTAATCTAATTGGTTGAGAAATAATTTACCTGGGAAATGACTGGCAGTTCTTATCAGCTACACTACTTGTTCTCTTGTGAATGGCTAATTGGACCATGTGGTTAATTCTTATCAGCTATATAAACTCCGCCCCCTTTCATATCGAAACAAGTAGATAATCCCCTGTCTGTGGAAAAGGATATCGATGTATGATCAAATGCACATAAATTAAGGTTTTCAAGCACAACAACACTTATCAAGATGTTTATTGTTCAGGAATTCATATGTACAAATGTAAACCATTAATATCAAGCCAGTCTCATGTGCAGCAGTCTTTAACAAATCTGATTGGTAATCAGATTTATCAGTTACCTCGCATATTAATTGCACTGTTGCAGGTTGCCTGATAAACGTTGCCTGATAAACGTTGTCTATCTCATGGCATGTGCCTTAACAGGTCATGATGACATTGCACTTTTTGAATGACGTCGCTAATGACGCTGAATCAACACAAAAATCAAAAATTACGTCATAATCGCTAGTATGAGGAGTGAACCAATGGGTAAAGTGATAAATAGAATACCAGGTTCGTGTCTTTTGATATAAAGTTTACCAGGCTCGGCTTTGAGAACACATGTTGAAATGCTCGGCAAGCCTCGCAATGTCAACAAGCATTCTCAAAGCCTTGCCTGGTAACAGTGGTAAACTTGATATCAAAAGACACTGACCTGGTATTCTCTATTTTTATGAACAGTAATAGTATTAACTCTGGTCCAGCCACACATCTCATAAGGATTATAATCTCCCTACTATGCCTGATTCAGCTACTGATTGACAAAAGCATACACTGTTCCATCGCTTGAGAGCAGCCTGCCCAGGAACAATGCAATTTGATAACTGACCATCATCATGATGACTGTAAAATTGTCGAAAGCGACTTTAAGTACCATTGATACTCAAGATTATGGCTTGCTTGTGCAGACTGATCTCAGTATTATTCATTGTTTAAATTATGCCATTATGATGAGCTACTATACAAAACCCCATCTGGAACTTTTTACCAGGCAAGCTCAATTTAGCATCTTTAACATTATTAACTTATTTGTCTCAGCATCCATTCTGTTTGGTTTCTGTATGACAAATTAAACAGTGGCGGATAATAAATGAAGAAATTAGCTGACTGGCGATTCATTTCCATATAAAATCATTTTGGTTTCAAATTGCTAACACAAAACTGGACTTGGCTGTAATAATGTGGGGTTGTCCAGTTACAATTTTTTAGCCATTAAGAGTCAATTATGTGAAAGAGGAATCCCAACCATGTGCAACGTGATCTTTTTGCGGGGACAGAAAAACAGATTAATTCTTCGATAAAAGGACATGCATATGAGTCAAAATACAAGTGAAACTAGCCAGAAGCAAGTGATGTTGGGTACACGTGTTTGGTTTGATGTAGCTTTTAAAACATTTCAGCTTATGATATCAACCATGATAAGCTTATGCTCAGAAATTTCACTGGAACCACAATGGTCAGTTGCCTTGAAAACTCATTTTAACCCTTACCATGCTAAACCCAGATTTTTGTTTGTTTTGTTGCTTTACGTCCCAAGTCAACAGCTATAGTCATGTCAGGAAGATCAGCTCACCTAACCACATTTATTTCCTGGGCAAGCTTGACTAAGTGGTTAACCAGTACTTGGTGCACATATTTTCAATTCTAACTGACAACAACCCTTCTTGAATGATTCAGCAGAAGGGAGGAGAATGACCGTAGAAATTATTTCATGATCGAACTCGCGACCCCTGGATCTGCAATCAGACTCACATCTGTTGCCAGACACGTTACAGACTGCGCTGCGTGGCCCAGTAGAAGCTGTGAGTAGATTACAGTGAATTCTAAGGACAGGGATCAGTCAGAAATGGGGTGGGGAACTGGTGTGAGTAAAGGGGAGTGAGTCATAGTGAGGCAAATTAAGCATAAGAAACTCTTTATCAAATATATTATGTGGATGGACATTTCTGTTATTACTGGTAAATGTTCCCATTTATCCTAAGTTGCATGGCCGAGCAATTAAGCTAAGAAAATCTTTTCTAGAAATAAATGGATACAACAGTTATTACTTGGAGAAATGTACATTAGCTTTATTAAAACTCTTCTTAGATCTCTATATATGTCCAGAAGATTTAGTACATTACAATTTCCATTATTAATTTTATCAAACCATAAATGGACCTTCACACAAAAAAGGTATTTATCGCATATGTATTCTTTAAAAGCAATGCATATCTATCCAATTTGGTTAGAGGTCCAGATTTTGGTCTTCTGCTGGATCCATACTTTTCTGTGCTAGAAAGACTCTGGCAAACTTCATGGATGCAAGGGCATAACTGAAATATTGTTGACTGGACGTAAATAATCAAATCAAACAAAATCTGGGTCTACACTGTAATCAGCCCTTTTTTGGGGGACGCAAGGCAAAAACTGGATTAAGATACAAAAAAACACCCATCATAAATGAAATACACCCATTGACCTGACTTGATCCCGAGTTTATTTTTCTACTGCTGCGGGTGTCCCAGGTTATGGGGTAGGCAGCAGGTGGCTAGAGTGTCTAACACCCAAACTCCACACCTCTCTGGTCAGTGGATCGATGCTGCCAAGGCTGCACATTTTCATGTCAGCCTTAACACACTCAGACCAGGTCTTTTTAGGTCTCTCTCTTTCTCTAGCGCTAGGAATCATAATACTTGTCATAAATGAAACAATTCCCCAACATAATTTAATGTAAATTCCATCTTTTATCGGAAAATTTGTTTGGCAAAACTGTTTCAATTCTGGCTAAATGTGCAGACCCCATATGAGACAGTGTTCAATACAGTGTCCCATCAGTTTGGACACTATTAGCAATTATTCTCCCTCATGGACCCATAAATGCTTCAAAAATTACACTCACTGCAAATAAAATATTCTACTTTTCATCAGAAACATGGTCTCCTAAAATGTTATTTTTGCAAACAGTGTAGACTCAAATAAGATGCTGCAAATTGCAGCATCACATCTGGGTCTACAGTGTTTGCAATCATCATTTTTGGTGACACCATGCACACACAACCAAATGCTAAACAAGAAATCAACCCACCGTGGCGAAATTTTTACTCCAATAAACATCTTGTATACTCCAATCCATGTCCAACAACACTCGCTAGCTTAATGTCTCGCTTGTGCCTTACCGTTCGGACTTGCTAATGCGCTAACAGACTATCAATAGGATCTTCATTAATTAACATAGTAAATGGAGCTGCTTCAACAATATCATTTTAGATACCTGTGAACTCATTTCCATATTAAAATCATCTTTCTATTGAATTTCTCCGACAAGATTGGACTGGGACGATTAGAATTGTTTGGTTATCTAAAATTTAAACCCACCCCATAGTCATAGATAAGATCCAAAAGCTATAGATTTTTTTTTGAGAGGGGGGGGGGGATTTTTTGATGAACACATTTCTTTCAGTGCACATTTGAAGCTCTTCTAGAGAAGACTAGAATGGTTATCTAAATTTTAACCCTATAAAGGACCCCCCCCCCTTACCCCCCCCCTCCCTTACCCCCCCCCCCCCCCCCCACCCCCCTTTTTATGTTCAACCAAAATTGGTGATATTTATCTGATTTCACCATGAAATGAATTCTGCTGATAATCTTTGCAAACAGTTTGGATCTAGATCAGTCCCAACGAAATGTCGGGCCTGATCTAGATCCAAACTGTTTGAAGCTCTGTGGATATTCCTGAAAGATTTCTTTTTAAGTTACTTTTAAAAGAAAAAAAATCTGCAGATGACAAAATAGCATGCACAATTACCCAGCATGCAGAGTTAAAAATAAATTTAATCAAATTTTAGTGGGCAGGTAATATTACACAATGATGCGAATCGCTTTTCAATAAATTAATGCTGCATTTAATGTATGGTCTGATCATTAAATATTAACATTATTATCTAGTCAAATTTCATGGACACAAATTAAAAGTAGAATGGTAACAGGCCCATGCAAATGAGCAAAACCTTCGAAATGTTTAGGAGTACAGTAAAACCTGTCTTAAGTGGCCACTCAAAAATAGACAAACAAAGATCTTAAAGACAAAAGGTAGCTTAATGAAGGTCGAAAGTATTGCAGGATGCTCCCCTTGGAGCATTCAGCAATACTTTTGACCTGAATTAAGCTATAATTGGTCTTGAAAACTAATTTTTGGTCTTTTTGAGAGTGGCTGTTTTACACAGGTTTTACTGTATGTAAAAGGACAGAAACTTGTCAAGATGAAAAACCTGTCTTCGGGATATCTGACACAGTAAGGCTCGAACCAGTCTCTGTCTGCTCAGCTACAGAGGCTTGCTAGAACATTGAAATGTGCATGGAGCAAGGTTGACTAGTAATGACTACTATACTTTCCAGATCCAGGATCCCCACTGTTTACCATGCAGCTTATGTTATGATGCATCCAGGTTTGATTGATATGATAGTTACTTGCTGGCGATTTCAAACTTAGCATTTAGCAATTGCTAAATTCGATCCCTGTATTTCAGTCTCTTTTTGGACAGCCAAGTCCAATTTCAATGGCGTAACCAGTATGTTGAAAAAGTTACGCACATCAAAGGGAGACTACTGTATCAAGCAATGATTTTCTACAATTACGTCCCTTTGCAAAATGGGTACTACTATTAAAGAAAAGAATTTGCTCCCAGAGGGAGCGAATGCTCTCATTTAAGAGCAGTTCCTTAATGTATGGAAAATCACTTTTACCACATTAGGTGAGCTTCCTTGAGTGTTACTATTTTTATTACGCATGTGCGTGTACTGTGTAATGGGAGCTACGCCTATGAATTTAGCCTTAACCGTAATCAAACCAAATACTTGGATGGACAAATCTGTAAGCAATATGCCCCCTCAACTTTTTCAAAGTAAGGCCATGGTTCTGTTATTGTCGATTCATTGTTTAGTGTTGCTCCCATTGTTTGTGAACTTTTTTTTGTGTGTTATGCAGTAATAAGTGTCCTTTTTAGTTTTGCAATCATCTCACTGAGGAAGAGAGAGCTGGTTGCTTTACTTAAATTGCCTTTTTGGGGTCGTGTGGCTGTTAGTGTTCAGCGTCTCTTTCTCCCAGTGCCGTGGGTTAGTCTGTGATTGTGGCATTTCCTGTTCATACTCACTTGCTTTTTGGGGGCATTATAAAAGAGTAAAGTAAAAAGAGCGAAAATTGTCGAAATTGACAGAAAAGCTCTTACCTCTCACAGAGAATCAATCCAATCCATTACACTTTCTGTATGAAACTGAAATCAGGATAACAACGATCCATTAAAATACTTCTTCACATCTCTTATGGGAGGAAATTGAGACAATCAGGATCATAAGTAGAATCTTAAAACAAATCTCCAGATAAGAGTGGGTGACTTCAATAATTTTCTTATTTCTCAACGAAAACATATGTTGTGGGTACTCAAAAGAATCGTCTCAATGAGACGGTTCTTTTGAGCACCCAAAACATATGTTTAAACATCTAGATAAAAATAATTACAATTTTACGCTTAATTTTTTTTTTTTATCTGGATTTAATATTAAAAGCTGGATCTAAGGAGCCAGCAAATGCCATAACAGTAAAACAAATTATCAACACCAGAAAAATTTTATATAAAATTTTAGCCTAACTACCTCTCTTATCTACCTGAGATGCCAGGCTGCCCCCAGACACAAAATTAAAACTCTATTTCCTAGCATTAAAACACAATTATATCTATTATATGTCACTTTTCAACATCCTCTGCTTTCAATCTGTGTCAGGTGAAAGCTTTAATAGAGATGAATCCTCTATCAGCGGAGGCCAGGCGGGCTGAATTTGATACCTACTTGTCATTAGTCTACCGTAAAATCGTATACCCATAAAATGACATGTACCCCTGTTATACTGAAACCGACCGCTGGATTCCATCAGAATTATGATACCTTAGGTGAGAGAAAGTTGCATGTATATCGGACATAAATACGTCTTAGAGCATTTGAGCAGGAGAGGGATGACATTGGTGAAATAAGTTAGGGATTTAAAACACTAAGTCATGACTATTAAAATAGCCAAATCTTGAGATAATGGTTCATGTACCTTTTTTATCCCCTGTACACACAGAGTTAACCAATGGGTCCATCTGTTTCGATCAGTCTGGTATTGGCCTGAAACTGCCATACAGTATAAAACCTGTGTAAAATGATCACTCTCAAAAAGACAGAAAATTGGTTTTCATGACCAGTTATTGCTTAATGCAGGTCAAAAGTATTGCAGAATGCTCCCCTTGGAGCATTCTGCAATACTGTCGACCTTCATTAAGCTACCATTTGTCATTAAGAATATGTTTTGTCTATTTTTGAGTGGCCGTTTTACACACGTTTTACTGTATGGCCTAAAATCAAGCTGATTTGTATGTTTGTGTTGCTGCTTTATTTACATCCCATTCTGTAATGGATAAAGTGTCTTAATTGCTCAAGGACACAATGCAGTGCCTCAAGTGAGTCTTGAACCAGGGACCGGTCGTTCTCAAGTCTAACACTCTACCACTGAACCATCTCGCTCCCTCGAGCTCGCTCCTCAGACGAAAAGCGGCCATAACTCCTATAATTATTGTTGGGCTGTAACCAAATTATACAGAGGCCAAACTTAGTGAAATGGACAGTAGTGATATTAAAATGCCTCCTTCCCCATTTTCATCGGTGGCAGTAAAAACCAGGTTCAGTCATGACATGGCTCAGAGCACATGCGTTAAGTACTATCCGATAGAATCTATGGCATGGGTATATAATTTCATGCCCTTGGTTAATCATTGCTGGTCTGAATGCAATGAAAGGACAAAGTGTATTAGAACGCATGTCATTTTAAATTCTTAGAACATAATTATGCAGCGATCAAAGAGAGTACACAGTACCAGACAGGCAATGGTGGATCCAGCCAGGGCTTGGATTATTCAATCCCTCTTGGGGAGCTTGAATTTGTGAAGGACCCATAAAAAGGATACACTTTTAATTTCTACTATTATTTTAATGTGACAAGCGGACGAGGAAAACCTCTAAGGCCTAAAGCATCAATCAAAACATACAAGAGATGAATAACTTTGCCATATCTTCTATGATTTTCAAGAAAATTCAGTACAAATCATATTATTACAGGCTTGATATTCAGGACGATTCACATGGAAAATCAAGGCTTTTTTTATTTAACGTTTTGTTGTTGAAAAAATCAACAAAGTCCCACTGAAATTGTAGGCGGCGCTTTAAGGAATAAAACTGAATGAAACATGTTTTTATGTAAGATGCAATTCCATACCCTCATCCCCAGACAATAAAGATAGTAAAAGAGAACATTAAAATGTCACTGTCACACCGACTATCCAAAAGCTCAGAAAAAAAGTTGCATTATTACTCTTTGTCATGCTATTTGAATAGAAAATGGTCTTCAAGTGATGTATGATGTCAAAAAAGAAATCTGTAAAAAAGATTATTACGGTTTTATAACTCTCAGTTTTAGTTCACTTGCGTGTGTTTTGAGCCATATGCTGACAAAAAGACGGAAGTTTGAAAGTAAATTTACATCAAACGTGATGGTGAAACGAAACTGCAAATTTTTGGGTAAAAATATTTAAGAGACCAAGTTGGTCCTTTGAATGATAACTATTTAGCTTATATGAAATTATCATTTTATTTTAGAATATCGCAAAACTGCGACTTTTTTTTACTGATTTATCAAAAATGAGTACATACTCATGAGAATCATCTCTGATGCTTAATCATTTCACCTGAATATGTTTTCTGGCATTTTTGTAGAAATTTACAGATGAGAGAATCGATCAAGATAGTCAAGTCCCGACGTTAACGTAACGGAAAGAATGAATATGTTTATCATAATATCATAGAATCATAATTATGTTAATTATATGAAAAGGTTCAATAGAAACTATTATTATAGCAAATTTCATTAAATCAGGGTATCCGAACGAAAATCAAGTTGCGGTGCTTGTTTGATCTTGAGTCATCACTTTCCATTTTTAAAACCACCCCTCGTTCCTCTTAAACATAGCCTTAATTTGCATAGATACCCTGTTTCAAAATTAGAGGGTAGGTACAAGTCGAAATTATACAGGTTGAACCTAATTAAACCTTTACCTGCAGAATTTAAACATTAAACCAAGAAAATCTTATCTATAATTACTCAGTAAGCATCAGCTATTCCTAAACCCTATAACACTCAGAAGAGCCAAAACTCTTTAGAGTTTTGACCCTTCTGAGTGTTATGGGGTTGAAAGGGAGTCTCATGGGAACTTCATGATTTTTTCTAGAAAAAGAACAACAAAAGCAGCAAAATTTCACTGTCATACATCAGCTTGCCAAAGGTAAAAGAGTTCTAAAGTTTCTTTTGCACTCAAAAGTTAACCATTTAAATCTTTAGTACGATTTATCAAGAAATTCATGAAAAAATTAACTGAAGTACCGGTACATGGGATTATTGTACTGTTTTTTACTATACCACTCTCATCCTCAACTGTCACACTCTTAGCCCTTATGGGTACTTAAGCAAGCAGTGAACACCCAGATGAAATACCGCATTGTTTGGTTTGATTCTTTATGTCCCAGTCAACAATTTTTCAGTTATGTCGGGATGGGTTGAGCCAGTACTAAGCAACGATTAATGTGTCTTGCTTAAGGACACAACGCAGTGATGCCGGTGAGGCTCCAACCCACAACCCCATGGTATTGTGTCAAGCACTCTACCCCTGAGCCACTGCCCTCCCAATGAAATACCAGATAATTTCATTAAAGACTACACCATTGAAATGTATCCCCCACCCATCATCACATAAGATTTTGATTAACATTAAGGTGCAGGGACACACCGGGCCGCGTAGCGCAGTCGGTAACGTGTCTGGCTACAGATGCGTGTCTGACTGCAGATCCAGGGGTCGCGAGTTCGATCCCGGCCCGGTACCATACTTTCATGGAGATTGATCATGAAATAATTTCTACGGTCATTCTCCTCCCTTCCGCTGATTTATTCAAGAAGGGTTGTTGTCAGTTACAAGCGAAAGTATGTGCACAAATCACTGGTTAACCGCTAGCACAAGCCTGCCCAGGAAAAAGTGTGGTTAAGTGAACTGACCGTCCCGCAATGACCATAGCTGTTGACATGGGACGTAAAGCAACAAAAACAAACAAGGTGCAGGGACATGGGCTCCTTCCAGATAGCTGGCTACATGTAGCTGCACGCATAGATTATCTCACACCTGATCTCCAAGGTGTTCCTTTCTTGGGGACGACTGTCATGAGCTTCGATCATCTCACTGTAGTCGTAATCTTGATTTCCTTCAGGTGATCTTGTGCCTCCCTGGCTTAACCTCTATATTAACTGCCGTTCTGACTGCACCACTTAAGAGCACCCCACATGTCCATACACACCCCTTACAAACTAAACCAAACATAGCAGATACCTTTTTACTCTATAGAGGAGTGATCTTCCAAAATCAGAAACCTGGGCGATCCAGCAATAACTTGCGAAAGAAAGCCAACAAACCTGTTCCAGATCAGAAAGGAGCAGTCCGATCTGGGACTATTTTGTTTGCACATGCTTTTCCTGTATCTTGAGTACTTCAAAGAGTTAATGCTCCATCATCTTAAGCACACACCAATTACACAAGTCCATTCATCCAATAATGCTATATTGTAGCTTTTTTGAATTGTCTCTCCCTCTCCCATTAACCACTGTGCAAATACTCCAACCATATTCAAATACTTGATTCTTATAAGAGCAAACATGGCTATTCACTGGCAGTATTATTTTCCCACTCTTTGAGAACTTAACAAGATTTCTTCTTTTAATTCCTAAAATGACCCGGCCCATGGGAAAATGACACTGATTATGTCCATCTGTGATTTCTCATGGATTTATGGATTTTTGCTGTTCGCTGGGTTTTTTATTCAAATTTCACTTTTGCCGAGCGCAGTGGTTCAGTTAGTAGTGCATTAGACTAGGGATCGATTGGGGTACGTTGCTAGTTCGAGACTCGCCGTCGGCAAAGTCACTGAGTTGTGTCCTAAGTGTGCAAGACACACTTATCCCTTCAACCCAGGAAAGACATGAAACCGTCCCGACATGACTGTCAAAATTGTTGAATGGGATGTAAAGCCTCAGCACAAACAAAATTCACTTTATAAAAAAATTCTCTCAGGAATACCATCTGAGGGGCAAACAGTTTGGGTCCAGATCAGGCCCGACATTTTGTCAGGTCTGATCTGGATCCAAACTGTTTGAAAAAATTTATCAGAAGACAAGACATGTGGGCAAGAGTTACATAAACCTGCAAGCACAGCTATTCAGATTTTTAGTGCCATATGCAAGTGGTGGATCTTTGCAGGAACCTAGAGCTGCTCGCCCTGACAGAACCATTTTCTTATGGGTTGATTCAAAAGACAAACATAAAAGCTCTAATAAACATGCAAATTCCTAGAGTCCAGCTAGTTAGCCATGGATTCCACTTTTCCTGAGTTTAAGTTGCAATGTTAACAATGCAGATCCTGATCAGCTGGCTTCATCAGATCTGGATCTTCAAAAGAAAATACATCCGGGTTCGGCAGGACAACGGTTAATATCATTCTGAAGCCCCCTTTGAGAGGGTATTAATTATTAAGTGGTGACATCTCCCTTTAAAGCTGAGGGATAAAAATCCACTTCACTTTAAGGTGTTATTTAGACAAGAAAATTAGCCATGATTTGTCACTTTACTGTGTCAATAATCTTTACAAAAATTGTTCTTTTTTCTTCCATTTTTTCTTTCATAAATAAAATGACACTTTATTTTCTGTGATCGAACAGTAATGAAGTCTCTTTTAAGCTTAAAAAAGTGTCAATCAAAATTTAAATATATTACAATTCTTCATTTTTTTGGCAAATATGTGTTTTTTTCATGCGTTAACATCTGCCAGGTCCCGAGGAAGCTGTTTTAACACGAAGCTGAAGGGTGTTCAAACAATTTCAGAGGAAGCACTTATTCAAATTTTAGGATATGTATAGATTAGAAAGGCCCTATCTCGTTCCTTGCCAGCGGCAACTTTGTTGTCTGCCTATAACCTTTG
This sequence comes from Loripinus fragilis, assembly GCA_964019695.1. Classification (NCBI taxonomy): domain Eukaryota; kingdom Metazoa; phylum Mollusca; class Bivalvia; order Lucinida; family Lucinidae; genus Loripinus; species Loripinus fragilis. The sequence goes on along the minus strand of OZ026521.1, from coordinate 41,125,625 downwards.
CAAACAGTTTGGACCCAGGTCAGGACCGACAAAATGTCGGTCCTGACCCTTTGACACTGTGAAAGTGAAACTGTAAGATTTTTTTTGAAAAAGTTAATTTTGAAAAAAAAAGTCAGCAGCATGAAAAATTACCAAGCATGCAAAGAGAAGTGTCAGAATACAGGGCTGGACACTGGCCATGGCGAGCACCTCATGCTGCATGTGGATTGTTTTCAATGTAAATTATTGAATTTATCAATACATATGGTGATGTAGGACAAGTAAAATTTAAAAGAATTTTCCACCCCTGGAATATTTAGGGTAAACAATGCAAGTGAAATATAGGAATACTCGTCGTTATATTTGATATATTAAAAGAAATCTTGCTCATGAAGGCTTTGCATAATTTACAAGCAGACAAATGAAGAAAAAATGTTTAATCAAAAGAACAGTTTCTCGGAATCAATAGCCATGTCTTTGATATTCTATCTTCATGCAGACTCATTTACTTTAATTAATATAAAGTTTAATTGAAATGTGCACTCAGCAGGTTTCTAGATTATAGAGGGTTATTGAAAATTAATTTTCTTATTTCTCAATCAAAACATATGTTGTGGGTACTCAAAAGAACCGTCTAAATGAGACGGTTCCTTTGAGCACCCAAAACATATATTTAAACTTACAGCTAAGAAATTCTTCACAATTTTGTGTTCAGAAAATTTGCTTGTCTAGTGCCATGAACTGCAGCATGTCTGCATTTGCTTGTACGCAACCATCATTTTTCTTGCGTCATTACATTCTCAGGTAACACAAGCCTCTTAATTAAATATAGAGTACAAATGGGGTATTTAACAGACATGCTTATGCATCATGCATGCAGAACAGGTGTTTTATACTTAACACTTAAAGCCCCAATCACAACAAAGGTCATCTTCTTTGTCATCTGCTGAAATGATTTAAAGCCTTTTAGACAAATAGGAGCAGTCTGCTCTGGGTCTACCTGGATTGCCTCTGTATTTACTTTAGTTGAGATAATGTTACAAGGGCTGGTTGATGAATTGTGAGCCTTGTATTGGAGGAGTTAAGCAGGGATATGTCTTTTTTCAGCCCGACTATTCCCGGACTATAAGGCTGTGCACCCGAAGACGTCAGTTTTTGTCGAAGAGATAGCACTCTGAGTCGAGTGACGTTTGAACAAGTCATCTGACTTTTGTAAAATGGACAAACAGTGATTCAATATATGTATAAGTAAGGATATCCATATAGAAATGGTAGCAAACTAGGGACAAATGCCCGTAAGAAAGCAGGTTTTGTGTGGCTGGCAGATTTTTGAGGAAGATGTACATCCTAGAAAGCCTGTAACTGTTGCAACTCCAGAATATCGTTATGGCTGACAGTCGAGTTACAGGGAGGTTTTTAAAAGAAAACAAACGAGTTTACGGATGCCACACATTGTAGACGGATAGCTGAGAATGGGTTTGCTCCCCCCCTAGGGAATTTTGCAGACATATCCTATCTTGTAGAGAATTGAAAGCCGAGTCTTTTAAGAGATGTTTGCACTCTGTGCTCCGGGGCGTTAGTCTGTAAGAGCCTGTAACATACGTTACTTAATCAAACTAAGAAAAAGTAAATTAAAAGTTTGGGCTACAAATTAAAGGCATTAAAATATTTATTTTTAAAAATCATTCATATAGTCTGCATACTGGATATCTAAACTATGTATGACAGCCATTTGAACAAAATTGCGGCTTCCCAAGGTGTCATATGCGTTACATAAATCCTATAACCCATTAAAATTTGCAAGTGTGGCTAACATCATTTACATTCACAATCTCTCTGTGTGTTTTGCAAAATGTTTTTAACCATGTCTGGCTAGCTTATGCAATTGGCTAACAGAAAAATTAAAGTTTGTTTCTCTAGCTTAAATAGTTTTTCTGGAATAAGCAATTAAACAACCCTACCCCTACCCAATTTTAAGGTGAAATGTTTGGTATTAAAACTAAAGTAAAAATAGTTAAAAAATATTTGCAGTTGATGAATGTGTTTCATTGTTTGGGATTTATGTGCTTATATGAAAAGACTCATAAATCTGCAAGTTTGTTGCAAAATTTTTAATATCAGAGGCTGTAACATATGTTACCTGATGTAATAAATGGGCAAGCTCATTGTCTTTACTTAAGATATGCCTAAAAATGTTTTAATCTCCTCGAGGGAATTTTGCAGACATATTCCTTCTTATAGTACAACTCAAGCTGCATCGAATAAGGGATGTTTGCACTCTCTAGATTGGGGCGTTAGTCTGAAACAGCCTGTTACATGCGTTACTATATCAAATAAAGGAAATGTAGTTTGAACGTTTGAGCTAAAATTGTGAAAAAACTCGTAGCTGTTGGATATCTTACATTGTTTAGGGATTTTAAACTGGCTCCTATGATAAAGACTTATAGATCTGCTAGTTGTCATCAAGTTTTAAAGATCAGAGAGCGTTACATATGTTAGCGTGACAAGTAAAATCATCAAACAGTATTTTGACATCAAGCTGAGTAAGGGCCTGCTGCATCCTAATCCCCTTTGAAATTCTGCAGACAAATTACATCTTATGTAACCATTCAAGGTGCATTTAATAAGAAATGTTTGCACTCTGTAAGTCGGGGCGTTAGCCTGTAACAGCTTGTTACATATGTTACTATATCAATTTGAGAATAAGAAATTTGAATGTTTGAGCTACCAAAAGAAGACATTAAAATTATCTAATAAATTGACAATCTTATAGTCTTTATACTGGATGTCTTTACTACATATGGAAGCTGTTTAACATTAATACGGCTAACTGCGGTGTTATGTGCGTTACATGAACCTAATTATAATTTAAAAGCTATAATTGTGGCTATCGTCATTTAGTTAAACAACTACTATGACTTGGTTTCAAACTGTTTTATTAGATTTTACAAAAATATACTCAATTGATGAATAGGAAAAAACAAGTTTGCTTTTCTATCTTTAATATATTGTATTATAGGAGCTAATACACAGCCCTACTCCCAGTTTTACAGAGAAGCGAATTTTGTTAATACCGTTAAAATAAAACACATGAAAGCAATTACAGCGTGTGGATATTTTTCATTTTCTTAGTCTGTCTTGCTCATATATCCTCAAGATGTCATTAAGTTAAAGATCGGGACACTTAATGTGTACTTAAAAGTCTTTGGTGCCAAAACACTAGAAATTATATTCATTTCTGATTATCAAGCCCATGGACTGGTGTTACACAGACATGTTAAGATTAACGGATCTCCCGTGTCACTAACGGAAAACTCTGCCGTTTTCCGCAAAACGGATTTTTAAAAAAAATCACGGATTTTCAAAAATCCGCTCATAGTCTTACCGTTTTTTTGTTAAAAGCCATTTCTTGTGATAATTTGGCGGAAGTCGCCGAGAAAAATCAACATTGCATTCTCGCGAGACCTGACGATACTTCATCTAGCGAGCTTCCTGTTTGCGACAATGATCATTATTGATATCGTAAGGAAGCTTGGTAGTTTCGAATAGCTGTCAGGTAAAGCGTCTCAAAGTCACTAAAAAATCAATATCAATTCAGGGCTTGAATGTAAACCGAATAATACAGGTACAAATAATCCAAGCGGCTGTATAACTTGATAAACCCAACAAAGATGGCGAAACGCGAATCATCGCCAGGGATTAGCCCATCAAAAAAAACAAATACGGAATAGAAGCGGGTCAAATTTTAATGCAGAATATACAAGAACGTTTGACTGGGTTATGGCCAGTGACCGGGGCAAGCAGCAGGCGTACTGCAAGGTTTGCAGTAAGCATTTCAGCGTCTCTCACGGCGGGATTGCCGACGCCCTTAGACATGGGGAAGGCAAAAAGCATTTAGAACTGTTCAACGAATTTTTCAAAAAAATCACGGATTTTCCGCGCGTTGTCCCGCATTTTTTTTTCAGAAACGTAACATGTCTGGTGTTACAGATGTTATCAATGACCTTTTGGACACATTTCCTAATACTGTGCATATAATGCTAAATATAGAGCCACAAATAGAAAAGATAGTTTTACATTTTTACAAGAAAATACAATAAATGAAATGGTCCAAACTATTTCTCATTGATTTAACACTCATGTTAAACGTTTGTCGTTGTCTGTTTCTGTGGTAATCATTATTATCACACGCCTCCTTGCAACTAGTAGAATCATCACACAATATTTCAATCATTTACTGTTATGCAATTTTACCAACCAGTCCACTCAAAATTGATGAGCCATTATCAACTTTCCAATTTTGCCATTTATGGCTTGGAACATTCGGAAACTGATATGAATTCCTAATAGTTGGCTCTTTGAGTATGTGTTTCAAGTGATACTCTACAAGTAGGGGAAAGACTAAAGCTTTACAAAGAGGAAAACTATGCCATTAAGAGCAATGAGTACCTGGACTGATGTACCTTGATATTTCAGTGATAAAGAATCATATCTTAGCTGGTTAACTTTCAACATGCAACCCACATATTTTCATCTAATAATGTCTCTGCACTTATCATCTTTCCCCAAGCATTCAAAAACTTACTTGAAGTCTTAGTACTTCTGAAGTGCTGAAACCGAGGTAACTTTTTCCCTTCAGATAAACGAACTAGATGTATCACAGCAGGTAAAGCAATGAAATGCAGGATGGACAGAGCGCAAATTAGACCCTTTCAATTCAATGATTCACTAAGTTTCTAAGATAAGAGCGCTTATTAAAGGATGTAACATATATAACTCATCATAATAAATGAGCAAGGGCATTGTCGTGACATCCTTTTTGATTACACAGTCAGAGGCAAGTGTTTTCAATTTCAGTGTTTTCAATGGATAATGAAATGAGGCACCTTATCAACTTGTTTACTCTGTATAAATCTTCCATAGAGCATAATATAGAACTACTGGTTATCCCATTCTACATATAGTCCACTTTCCTTATTTTGAATGCAACAGCTAATGATATGGCTGCAAAAACTGAGAAATCATAGGTTTTACATTATTTTAAGACATGCTTCAATGTACTGACATCAAAAAACAACCAACTGCAAACATAATTGATGGCAATGTCCAACTTCATATTCTTTCTCTTATACCAGATAACTTTCAAGGTGTAACAGAAATTGTTTCAGACGGTCTGCCAAAACCATCAAGAGTCAACATTGTAACTAAAGAAAACTTATAAAGTTCTGGCGCAGCAAAATACTATTGATCTAAGACCCGAGGACTTAAGCACCAAAAGACTGGATAGGTTCCATGGCAAATGATGCAAAAAAGCAGCCTATCAAATTTCTGTTTGACCAATGTCAGAAATCTTAAAGTATTCTTAGAGGTACACGGTAGAGACATAGATTTTGCAAAATCAGAGCAAAGTTATCATTTGACTAGCATGGATGCAGAGGCAGCTGCAGTTAGATTGCTCTTGCCACTTCACAGGAAGAGATATATACCAGAGTCATACTCCATTGTATGCATATATGTGAAATGGCATTAAAACCATATTTAATCAGGTGTCTGATCCCATGACACTGACATGCTGTTTCTGCTTTTGAAGAATGCTAAGGATTCAAGTTTGGCTAAGTCAAGTTGTTTGACGCTGGCACTGGCCAACATACAAAGAAAATTAAGTCTTTTGATGGCTAAAGAGGAGGATCACACGACATGCTTATAAGTGATGTTTGTCACAATTACCAATTTTAAAAAGTAATCTTAATTAATGTAACACATATAGCACCATAGGAAGCTGTATATTTGTTAAAAAATCTTTTCTTATGTATCAAAGGTATTCAGCATGCAAAGTACATGAATAATTCAAATAAATAGATAGTTTTATGTCTTCTTTCTGTTTCTCAGACTTTCAATTCATTTATTCTTAAATTGATATGGTAACATACGTATCATACCATTACAGGCTAACCCCCTAGTTAATAGAGTGCAAACATCTCTTATTTGATGCAGCTTGAATTGTTCTTTAAAGTAGGATATGTCTGCACAATTCTCAAAGGGGTGGAGAGGAACAGGATTGTACTCAGTTTGCAGTCCTAATACAATGCCATGATTCTACTGGTTGTGATGAAATGGGTGATTATTTTGCAATAGAAGCAGACACAATGATAGACATTGTGAGGGTGACTTGAATAAAGATTGTTTTTGAATAATTTTATTTAATAGGAATGTTTATTAAATTGTGTCATTTAAATGAGAACTATTATTTTCTATCTATATGTCTATATATTTTAATATTATAGGAATTAGGAAATAAGTGATTAAAAAGGTTATATATAACATAGGTAACACAATTCCATGGGCTTGTTATCAGCAATGACTGTAATTACTAAGACTAAGGCACCAGAGGCTAGAGATTAATCGGAAAACATGTGAAAAACGGTATTTTTCTGAAATATCATCTCTTAATTACTTCCAAGAAAATTTCCTAGCTCATTCATTATGCCATGTAACATACATTACATACTTTAATAAGTGCTCTGATCCTGATGTCAAACTTGCAAATGTATGATTCTTTATTGCATTAGCAAGACAGTGCCTAGAATGTAAGATATCCACGAGCGTCAAATATTTTCATATATTTTTCTTCAATAATAGATACCAAAATTGGATACTTAAAATTGGGGGTAGGGCTGTTTAATAGCTCATACAAAACAACGTATTTGAGATAGAAAAGCAAACTTTGTTTTTTCTATTAGTCAAATGAGTATTTTAGTAAACTAAGATTAAAAACACTTGTAAAAATGCACAAATCGTCTGTAAAATGAGTGATGTTAGTCACGATTTCAACTTTCAAAGGGAAATTTGATCTATGTAACGCATATAACACCATTTAAGGCTGTAATTTTGTTTAAAATGCTGCTTTTATGTAGCTTAGGCATCCAGCTTGCAAACTACATAAGAAATTTGAATAATCAGATGGTTTAATGTCTTATATCTGTAGCTCAAACTTTCATTTTGATTTTTTCCTTAGTTTGTTACAGTAACATATGTAACAGGCTGTCAGAGACTAACGCCCCGGAGCACAGAGTGCAAACATCTCTTAAAAGATGCGGCTTGAAATTTTCTTTAAGATAGGATATGTCTGCAAAATTCCCTAGGGGGGGGGGGGGAGCAGGATCTTTTTTAGCTCGAAGTCTATTGGGAAAAGTCACCAATCGCAACAACTAACCTTTAGGCATTTTATGCATGTTCCTCCAACGAGAGTGAAATACATGTACAGTAAAACCTGTGTAAAACGGCCACTCAAATACATGTACAGTAAAACCTGTGTAAAACGGCCGCTCAAAAATAGACAAAACAAAGATCTTAATGACAAATGGTATCTTAATGAGAGTCAAAAGTATTTCAGAATGCTCCAAGGGGAGCATTCTGCAATACTTTTGACCTGCATTAAGCTATAATTGGTCTTGAAAAACAATTTTCGGTCTTTTTGAGACTGGCCGTTTTACACACGTTTTACTGTAGGTGATATGTCAAGCAATTTTTCCACAAATCAACATTGGACTTGGAAAAGAACTAGAAAAACAGTAAAGAGATGATCAGTCAGCATTTTTACATTCTTTGGCCCAATATTACATGTATGTACTTTTCCCAAGACTAACCCTTGCAAAGAATTCAGATGTCATACAGTATTTCCGATGTGAAATGACACCATTATATCATATGAAACAATTTTGTTAATTCAAATCCTATACCTATTTTTGGCAAATATTTTTGGTAACCTAAACCAAAGGATCTCACTGTGAAACTGTCATAATTTGATCTATCATCATTTGATACTTAATTAATTTTTAAAATGTATTATCACTCCAGATAGGCGACAATCGAAAACGTTAATACTATCGACAAACATAGATCAAAAATTGTTAGAAACTGTTTTCAATTGACATTTGTCGCCGGACTGGCGACAAACGGCAAATCGAAAACACTGTTTCTAGCGATTTTTGATCCATCTTCCTTGGTTGTTAAGAGTGTTTTCAATTGCCGCCTACCCAGCTGCAAAATTGGCTGTCAGATGCAGCTTTAGGCAGGGCTCGAAAAATCCATTTTTTAAAGTGCCCTAAATGAAAATTCTACTGGTTTACAATCAATGTAAATATCAGCTTATAATACATGTGATGCAGAGTAGGTGTCTATTTTAAGACATTTCAAGGTCTGTAACTCTTACCTACCAGCGCTTTTGATACCATTTGATGCTACACAATCAAACAAGTTTAGTTTTCTGCTTTGAATGCAATCATTCTGAAAAAGATAATTTATAAATGATAATTTATAAATGAACATAAGCAATCCGAAGGTTACCAACCAGTCATCATAATTTGCAACCTCGGACCCAGTATAAACGGACCAATCACTGACGGAAATACAAAGTTATGTTGTCGAGGCTTTATTCTAGCGCTATTTCAAAGTACTTCAGCCAATAAAATTGATTCTGGACATACACAAGCTTATAAGAGGTTGCCCCAGGTATGCGAAGCTGAAATATTGCGAGTTACAGTAAAAAAAATTGATGTTTTTTCATCTTTTTATGTTGATTTCTGACGATTTTCGGCTAAAAGTGACGAAAATAGCTAAAAAAAGGGGACCTATGTTTCTTGCTGATGTACTTAAAGACGGATAAACTTTCAATGACTATAACAATACAGTCTCAAAGATAGTATATTGAACCATTGCTTTTTGAAGAAAATTTAAAGATATATAGAGATGTAACGGAGATATGATTATTTAATCTTCAACATACGTCAGTTTTGAAAGCTCAGCCACCGTTGAGCCACGACAACGTATTTCCAATATATACATTTACCTGTATGTAAGTGACCAGTCCGTGTTTAATTGGTCCAAGTTGTAACTAAATGTAAAGTATTACTCCAAAAATCAAGTCTACCATAACCATTATTATTACTAAGTGCACAGAACTAAGGTACTGTAAAGCTGTTGATAAGACTAAGCCCCACTGGTCAAGGCAACAATACTGAGATGTCAGTCACTTTTCAGGTAAACCTTTAGGGTGCCACCTAAAATTTGCAGCATAGGTAAAACAAACAATATGCTTCAAAGACTTTGAAATCCTGTGACCGTAAGTTTCACACTACCCATGTGAATGTTGTATATGAAATAGGGAGTCTTCTCCCAAGTACTCGGTATTTTAATAACTTATTATGTAAAAGTATCTGTATACAAAATTGGGTCTCTCGTAACTCCCCAGTATTGGTATATAACAAATTATTATGTAAAATTTCCCTACATTTCATGCTGCATATAAAATTGGGAGGAAACTCCCCAATACTGTTGAGTATTTAACTATTTTATATGTAGAACCTATATTTCATGCTGTAATATAAAATGGGAAGTGGTATCGATCTTCTCCCGAAAACCGGTATTTTACAACTTTAATGCAGAATTAACCTACATTTCTTGCTGTATATAAAGTGGGGAGCATACTCCCCAGTACTGATATTTAACAGCTTAATATGTAAAAGTACCTTACTTTTCAATGGAACGCTGACTGAGCATGCTGACTTCTGAATATCTCAGCAATTTCAAGTTATTGAAGGAAATAAGTGTTCTAGAGATATGAGTCATATCTGGACATCTTTCAATATTCAGTGTATGATTTAGTATCTCTCTTGATAGGAATAATCCTGCTGGAGTGTTGACATTAATATCAGCCAAAGCACTTCAGATCTCGCAGCAAGAAAATGGTTAAACATCTTTACTATAACTTCTTTAATTATGTGGGCCTCGTCCTGACAAAACCTGTCTTTGGGGTTTCGGACAAAGCGAGATTCAAACCAGTCTCCTCAGCTACAGAACTAGCTAGAAAACTGAAATTTTGCTTGTAGCAAGCTTAGATAATTATGGTACTTTCCAGTACGTGAATACCAAAGGCGCTGATCAGACTGTGCGGATGTGCAGGCTGGTCTGCGCCTTTGTTGTTCGCAAACCCCCGACGACAGGTTTTGTCACGACAAGGCCTATGTTATTAATCAAGTGATTTCGTATTGGCCCAGTTATGGGTCCTCTGTCACTGTGCACATATGAATGTAACATCTTTACTATAACTATTATCCCCACGCTTTTTTAAAAAATCGTCGGGGATATTGCAATCCCCTCCGTCCGTCTGTCCGTCCGTGACGCTATCTCCTCCTAAACCATTGGACGAAATTCAACCAAATTTGGTGTGTTAGTTGCTCACATGAATAGGGTGTGCAACGGCATATTTTTTTGGCCCCTTCCCCTGGGGCCCTGGGGAGGGGCCAAAAGGTCAAATATAATTAAATATCATTTAAATTCAATTACTAAGTCATTTTCAAAGATTTTTAAACCAAACTTTGTGTGTCTTCTCACAAATGAAAGATATAAAACATGTCAAATGGGATTTTCATTCGGTCGCCTGGGTCATGCCCCAGGGGTCGGACTTAGGGGTACCGTTGGGGGTTGAGTGGTCAAAAAAATTTTTTTTAGAAATTCAACCAGATTTGATGTGTGAGTTACTTACATCAATGGCAAATGCAACGACACAAATTTTTTGGTTCCCACCCCCTGGGGCCCTGGGGAGGGGCCAAAAGGTCAAATATCATTAAATCTCAATCACAAAGTCAATTTCAAAGATTTTTAAACCAAAACCTGTGTGTCTTCTCACAAAGGAAAGAAATAAACCATAACAGACGGTATTTTCATTCCGTCGCCTGGGTCATGCCCCAGGGGTGGGACTCGGGGGTACCGTGGGGGGTTGGGGGTCCAAAATTATTTTTTTTCCCAAATTCAACCAGATTTGGTGTGTGAGTTACTTACATGAATGGCACATGCAACGGCACAATTTTTTTGGTCTCCCCCTCCTGGGGCCTTGGGGAGGGGCCAAAAGGTCAAATATCATTAAATCTCAATTACAAAGTCAATTTCAAAGATTTTTAAACTAAACTTTGTGTGTCTTCTCACAAATGAAAGATATAAAACATGTAAGACGGGATTCTCATTCGGTCCCCTGGGTCATGCATGCCCCAGGGTTTGGGACTTGGGGGTGCTGTGGGTCAAAAATTTAAATTTCTGAACATGGTCATGTGGCATATCAAATTAAATGGGATGAGCAGTAGACCAAGATACACTGAAAATTTTTACCCTAGAACCAAACTGGTGACCTTGGGATGGGGTCAAAGGATCAAATACCATTAGATATCTTTGAGGGCGTGGGGATTTGCGATGGCGCGCCATCGAATGTGTTCTAGTTATGTTATTAATCAAGTGATTTCGTATTGGCCCAGTTATGGGTCCTCTGCCACTGTGCACATACGAATGTAACATCTTTACTATAACTATTATGTTATTAATCAAGTGATTTTGTATTGGCCAAGTTATGGGTCCTCAGTCACTGTGCACATATGAATGTTAAAAAATTCTATATCCCTTATTTGTGTTGATCAACACTTTTTTCATCCACACAATAAATCCAGGTTTATCTATGTTTTGTTGTACCTTACTTTTAGTCCCTTCTAGTTTTGCAATCATCTTGATGGGGATAAGAGAGCTGGTCGCTTTGCTTAGTTTGTCTTCCTGGTGTCTCATGATTGTTGTGTGGCTCTTTTTCGCGGTGCCATGGCTTTGTCTGCAGTTTGTGATTGTGGTATTTCCTGATCATACTCACTATTTTTAATATTGAAATTATCCCCATTTGATTGTCTGGATATTTAAAGGTAAACATCCCATGAAGAAATGCACTATACAGCATAGATATGTCAAGGTCACTGTAGCATGTAATGTAGGTCAAAGACAACCAGTCACATTGTATGCTCCAATTACTCTGCAAGGTTTGACACTCCCATCTAGATCAAAGACTACATTTGTTAAATGATGCCAAGTGGCTTTTAAGAAGCAATGATTCTACAAAACATTGCCCATATGCTCGCATATACTATAAGAACAATCTCAGAAGCTTACAACATTACAGCATTATAGACTGGGAGGTCAATTAGATATACTGTCAATCTTCAATATAAAGAGAGAAATTTATGCTTTTTACCACAATTTTATCTTTCTTGTTAATGTAAGTTTATCTATAAAACTAGTCCTGACTGTCTCATATGCCAGCAGAAGAGCACATCAAAGCCATACCCAATGAAAAAGTCAGTAGAATGCAATTCCATTACATACAATCAAAAATGGGTCAATCGAAAAGTCTATGAAAATGGTTTCATCATCACATTTCCAGAGAATGATCTATAGAGGCAGTACTTATTGTCCCTCCTAAAATTTCTAATCCCTCTCATTATGTAATACAGAGCTTTAAGTCCATCCTATCAGAGTAAAGCTTAGACAAGCTATATAGTTCCACCCATGAAATTTGAACTTACAGTCCTACCCCATGTCCCGCGAATGCCAAATTCACAATCCTTTCCATGAATAATAAATTTGAATTGCCACACCTGTGTGTCCCTTTGTGGACACCAATCAATGCAGAACTCATATTCTTTCCCATTAATGGATTGGTGACTGCATGGGCGTGTACAGATGAATTGCTGGAAGTTTGAATCTATTGCTGGATGTTTGGATGTATTGCTGGAAGGTTGGCTGGATTGCTGGATGTTTGGATTGATAGTTGGCTGTTGGATGGCTGGCTGATGGATTGCTGGAAGTTTGGATGGATTGCTGGATGTTTGGATGGATTGTTGGATGGGTGGCTGGCTGGCTGATGAATTGCTGGAAGTTTGGATGAATTGCTGGATGTTTGGATAGATTGCTGACTGTTGGTTTAGTGGCTGGATTGATGGCCGGTGGATTGCTGGCTGGCTGGCTGATGAATTACTGGCTAGCTGATGGATAGCAGAATTGCTGTATTGTTGAATTGATGGATGAAAGGATTTTCGGATGAAAGGATTGTTGGATGGATTGATTGCTGGATAAATGGATGGAGCAATGGACTGCTGGATAGATTGCTGGTTGGATTCATTGCTGGATGGATGGATGGATGGATGGATGAAGGAGAGATTGCCAAATGGGTTGCTGGTTAGAGAGCCTGCTGGATGAATGCATGGATATCAGATACAGGGAGCCTCAACAACATTGTCGCACAGGAAGTCCGCTAGCACGAACTAACCTGTCGCCTTTCGCTCGGTGCGCACTGGGATTGGGCCGCCATTTTTATTATAAACATATTATGCGATCACTGCTTGCATGACTCGAGGCTTTACATCCAGAAAATATTAGCTAAAAGAGAAATGATAAACTGTGAAAAAAAATTGTTTTTGCTATTTTTAACAATAAATTCTGTCACTACAGCAGTGCGAGAGTTGAACAGGACTAGCCAAATATCGCTAGTTACCCATGATGCAAAGGGCGAAATGCGAGAGATCTAGATGAGGTATCGTCAGGTCTCGCGAGAATGGCCTCAACAATACAGGTGCATTCCAAAGGGGTGCATAAAGTGCAGTCAGTGCAAAGTAATTGAAATTAACCTGCACGTATTCCAAAAATTCACTTACATGCCTACATGAGCTTAAAGGCTCCATGTCAGAGATTGAATCTGATCCATCAAGAGTCATTAAATCTATTACTTTAATTACAAAGCTTAAGTTGCAAGGTAATAATGTCCAACTGAGTTAATTAAAAACTTCTTGAAGAATGTTAAATTCTGAAAGCCATTTTAATTCTGTAATCCTCTTTCTGGCACGCACTTCACCATACTTGCTATAAATTCCATGAACTAAAATATATTCTACAAGGTTTTGGCCATTTTTAAAGCACTAAAATTCGTAGTAAAACAATATTGGCCAAAAAATCAGACCATAAGCCCCAAATCAGTAACAAGCAGTGAGACCCAATTAATCCTGCAAGAATTTTTCGAAAAAGTTAATTTTGAATAAAAACAACAGAAAACAAAAAAGAGTATGCAAAGAGCTTACCATTTTTCAGCATTGTGTATTCTATGGAGTGGAGTCTTGGAGCGGAGTATTGGAGTGGAGTGGGGTCAGATTTTGGAGTGTTTGTTGTTTTGTTTTATTGTTTTTATTAGTGTGTTTTACCATTCCAAAATTTTACTCCACTCTAATACTCCACTCCAAAAGTACTTGCTCTTTGCTCATAAAATCATGTATTCTATGGGGTGGAGTCTTGGAGTGGAGTCAGATTTTGGAGTGGCAAAAGTAGAATGGAGTGCAGTTGTGATGTGTGTGTGTGTGGCCAAGTTTTATGTAATATTGTAATAGTGATGGATCAGTAACACGCATCACAACACTGCACTCATTTAACCCATTCTACTTTTGCCACTCCAAAATCTGACCACTCCACTCCAATACTTCACTCCAAAACTCGGCTACAACACTCCACACCATAGGATACACGGTGCCGCATTTTTCTTGGTGTGTCTTGAAATTAGAATGGGACTGATTCTTGATGTCATGAATCAGGATGTAGGGACATATAGCTGGGATTTGGACACAAACAAGTCCCCACAGTGCAGGGCTTAAAATTACCAGTGCTTTGCAATATCCCCAATATTCCCTGGTGGCTGCAAATGACTTGTTTTTGTTTGTGTCGATGCCTCACATTCCAGTCAACAATTTTTCAGTCATTATCACTTCTGTACAAAGTAAAGTGTCTCACTCAAGGACACAACAGAGTGCCTCCGGTGAGTCTCGAACTAGCGACCCTTTGATCGTAAGTCTAAAAATCTACTGAGCCACTGCTCCCTTCTCCATGATAACTTGTGCATAATTGCACTTAACATAGGTCCAGTTTAGCAAAAATTTTCAGCGTAAAATTGCCATTATTTTCTTACCCATCAGTTTTGGCATGTGTTTTGGGTGCTCATAAGAACCGTCTCATTGAGACGGTTCTTTTGAGTACCCACAACATATGTTTTGGTCGACAACTAAGAAAAATAATTTTCTGTTACGCACTCTTATCTGGGGGTCTGACTTGTGTTTACTTATGTTTACTCAGGGTCTTTCTATATCCCTGTTTTTCTCTAGTTTGGGCTGATTTATGAAAATGGTGTAAAATTTGTAGACAGATGATGATGAGACATGTTGACAGAATATGTGCATTTCAGTATTAACTAACTTCCAGGAGCCAGAAACTGTCTAGGTGCCATCAGTCAATAAACACTGACTATCAGCAGATTTTCGTAATATCATAAAACTATTATTATGAAATTCTGCTGACAGCGTAGACTCTGAAAAGCCAGATTATAATATAAAGTAAAACCCGTCTCAAGCGGCCACTCAACAATATAAATAGACAAAACAAAGATCTTAAGTGCTAGCTTAATGAAGGTCGAAAGTATTACAGAAAGCTCCTGCAATACTTTTGACCTGCATTAAGCCATAGTCAGTCTTAAAAAGCAATTTTTGGTTTTCTTTTTGATTGGCCGCTTAATTAAGACAGGTTTTACTGTATGATTGAATTTATAGACAATCAAATCAGTTATTATATGTTTTTTACAGGGATCATATTACAATTTTTTCATGGCAAACAATGTAATGTTGAGCCTGATCTGGATACAAGCTGTTCCACACTGATGGCAATCCTAAAAGAATTTTTTGAAAAAGTTAATTTTTAATATAACAAATTTCAAAATCTATTGAGTTTTCCTGCAGCATCCATGCAGTCTCGAATTAGTAACTGTTACTTTGTCATTTAGTAAGACAAAGCGGATACAGTAAAACCTGAGTAAAATGGCCACTCAAAAATAGACAATAAAACAAAGATCTTAATGACAAATGGTAGCTTAATGAGAATCGAAGCAATACTTTTGACCTGCATTAAGCGATAATTGGTCTTGAAAACCAATTTTCAGTCTTTTTGAGAGTGGCCGTTTCACACAGGTTTTACTTTTTTTGTTTGATTTGATTCTTTACGTCCGTGTCAACAATCTTTCGGTTACGTCGGGACGGGTCTTCCGGGGTTGAACCAGTACTAATTTAGGATTAAGGTTTTACTGTATTAGTTTCAAAAGAAACTAATGAGACAGTTATCAGAAGTGTTGCTTTGAATGGTAGATTGACCGAAGTGTGGCTTTGACACAGATTTACCATTGCAAACAGGAGAAAACTATGAGCCAGCAAAGGTTAAAAACTCAATAGATTTCAAAATTTGTTGTAAAATCTGACAAAAATCATGAAACTATTACCCAGCATGCAGTTAGAGGAAACAATCTCTATTATTTAGCAGCAGTTCAGTTGCCTGAAGATGAGCTTTATCAATTACAGCAGTAACAAGCTTATCTAGTTTAGTGATTAGTCTTATCATAATGTCTACAATTAGCTTACTGTTTTCTTTCTTGCTCATACATTCCTATTTCTGTTTTTTCAAGTGCTCCATGATATAGCAACTGAAATCATTATGCAATGAAGCTTGTATTCAGATAGGAAGAGAACTCCTTTGTGGAAATACAGTGCCTGCTGACGTGACCCAGTAAACATCTGAAAGTGGGCCACCCTCAGCCTACCAGCGAAATTCTTGGCAGGCTGATGGTGGCCCGCCACTGCATGCTGGTTTAAGCATTTATGCATTATGAAATAGACATAATTAAGCTTTATGCACTGTGATATAGACCTGTTAAGCTGATATTTATGCACTGTTAAGCTGATTTTATGAAATACAAGATAATTCTTACCGTACTATAAAGATCCCAATTCTAACTGACAAAGTGTGATGCTCTGACAAGGTCTGAAAAATTCCAAGGTATTGTTTTCAACATAATGATCTCGTCATAACTATTTTGTTTCAATTTAAATAAGGTACGCAAAAACTTTCTAACTTGTTATGAGTCACATGCGGGTAGCTTTCTAAACTGAAAATTCAACACCATCCATTCTTGTCATTAGAATTTGTTCGTAATCTAATACCCATACCAGATAGGCAGAAATCACAAACTGCTGTGAGGCTCAATACAATAAACAAAATTAAACTCTTTGCATGCTGGGTAATTTGCATGTTTTTTTTGCGTCTGCTTTTTTGTCTTCAAAATTAACATTTTCACAAATTTCTTTCAGGAATACATATCATAAGAGTGTCAAATTCGAATTAGCGGGTAATGCATTAACTATCAGTTTGAATAACAGAATTTCTACCGTATATGGCAGTAAGTGTAGAAACAAGGTCAAGGGAGATAATCAACTTGTAAATTATTACTATTTACAGCACAGTCCCTTTACAATACACCTCATTAAAACACATGTTTGGATATAACACGATCATGATGTGACTTCCAATTTTTAAAAAGAATTTTACAAAGGAATTATAGGAAATGACAATTTTACAAAGGAATCATAGGAAAATGACAATTTTACATAGGGATTGTAGGAAAATGACCATATGGTCATTTTCCTAGAATTCCTTTGTGAAATGGTAATTTTTCTATGGATTCAACAAAGGAGTTATAGGAAAATGACCATAGGAAAATGACCATATGGTCATTTTCTTATATGGTCATTTTCCTATAATTCCTTTGTAAAACGGTCATTTTCTTATAATTCCATTGTAAAATGGTCATTTTCCTATAATTCCTTTGTAAAATATGATCATTTTCCTATAATTCCTTGTAAAATATGGTCATTTTCCTATAATTCCTTTGTAAAATATGGTCATTTTCCTATAATTCCTTTGTAAAAATATGATCATTTAAAATTTCCTATGATTAATTTCTTTGTAAAATATGGTCATTTTTCAATAACTACTTTGAAAAATATGGTCATTTTCCTACAATTCCTTTGTAAAATATGGTAATTTTTCCCATAATTCCTTTGTAAAATATGGTCATTTTCCTATAATTCCTTTGTAAAATATGGTCATTTTTCCCATAATTCCTTTGTAAAATATGGTCATTTTCCTATAATTCCTTTGTAAAATATGGTCATTTTCCTATAATTTCTTTGTAAAATGGTCATTTTCCTATAATTCCTTTGTAAAATTGTACAAGCAGACAGTAGAGCAGACGACAATAGCCGTAAATGGCGGGAAAATGGTTAGGCTTGTTTCCTTGCCTGGGTTCACCATAATACATAGACAGTGGCCAATAAATCACATCACTTTAAGCAGTGGGCCTGTAATCACTGTCACTTAACTGTCACAACAAGATAATCTATACTATCATTGTTATGGGTTGGAGGGAAAATTACATCAGAACCGATAGAGCACCGCCAATAACACAGCTTGTGAAATAACCAGTTTTGTGACTGGCTGTAGGAGGCATTGTTCCCAACCTCATGTATTAGTGGGATTTATTTTTTTTTAATTCGTAGAAAGTACATCACATTTATTCTAACGTTTTTAGTCACCTGAACTCTGCAGAATACTTATATATAAAGAATGTAAAAGGTAGTGATTGAATGGTAAATGGTGTATACCCTGATCAGACCACTCTTGAAATGTATCTCAGTGGTCATAATTGAAGGCGGCTGCCCACTACTTTCTTGTATTTTTTTTAAACTTTGCCTACTTCTGAACTAGTAGGGGTGTGTATGGGGATGGGGGAGATATACTAATTATGGAAGCTCTGCCTACTTCTGAACCAGAAGGTGTGTGTGGGGGGGATATTCACATCTCCATGTCATGGGTAATCATCATGTATTGGCAAAATGAATTTGGTCTATCATTGTAGGAAGCTCTGACAGACTGATGGATGGACAGACAGACATAAGCAAATTTACAGTCCCCAAACCAGTCTTTGACCGGTGGGGGGGAGGTGGGGGGGGGGCTAAAAAATGCTGACCTAAAATATGAGGATGGAGTTGGAAACAAGACTTTTTTTAAGACCTATATATCGAATTAAGATCAAAACAGAATGTCATGTCTCCAAGGCAGTAAGAAATGTTTCGTACATACAGGAGGTTCTAGACTGGCTCCAGTCCTTATTTTTCATCAATGTGTCATATCATATACTTGAAGCCAGTCTAACTCTGATGTCTCTGTTAAAACAGAGCCATTAGAGTTAGACTGGCTACAAGTATACGAGATGACACGTTGATGAAAAAATGTTTTAAGGACTGGAGCCAGTCTAAGGAGTTTCTGATTCCACCAATATATTTACTCAAATTTTGATCATTATCCTGGTAAGATGGAGAAGATTTTGATGTATCATGCAAGCAGATGAAAGTGTCAAGACGCCTCATAAATCAACAGTAATTAGGAGTATAGATATAACTTTATGATAGATAAAACACATACTGTGGACTCTAGTCTCACAGGGGGTAAAATGATGTTTCTTCTTTGGTTTGATTCTTTACATCCCAGTCAACAATTTTTCAGTCATGTGGGGTGGGTCTTCCTGGGTTATGCAGCCTTTCCCCCTACTGGTGATGCTGAACATAAAATTTGATCACAATTGGCCAACTGACTTCAAAGATATACTTCTTTAAAAATGAGAACAGATGACAACAATGGACACTAGACCATTGACATACTTTAGCTAAGGTGAGCTAATAATCTTGTGTTTCTGATAAAATTACCTTTTAATTTCAGCCATATTATCAGGAAAAAACACTGGGCTTCAAGAAACTGGGCTCCCTTCAAAACACAACCACAAAGTTTTTGATTGCCATTTGTGGCCAGTTGGGCGACAAATGGTAATTGAAAACTCTGTTTCTAACTATTTTGATCTACGTTCCTCGATAGTATTAATGTTTTTGATTGCCGCCTACCCAGTATGCTTACAGTGTCATCTGTTGATAATCCTTTACTAATAGTTTGGACTAAGAGCGGGCTCTGACAAAATGTCTAGCCATAGCGAGATCCAATCTGTTTGACACTCTGACAGTATTCCTGAAATAATTTTTATTTTGAAAAAAATCAGCAATTGACAAAAACATACAGCTTCATGCCAAGGCTGCATTTTTGTGCCATTTGACGCATACGATTGCCAAATGTCCCACTTTGTTTGGGCTCAGTGGGACATAATGTCCCATGAAATTTGCATCAATCTGTTTCTTAATTTCTTCATCATTTTTGTCCCTATGTGTTGTATCAGCACTGTCCCAAAACATTTTGAGGACATGGGACATTTGTTCCCTCCTATAAAATTTCTTGGCAGAGCACTGCATACAAAATTACCCATCATGCAATGAGAAAATCATATTTTTTGTTTAGACCGTTTAATAAATAGAGGATATTTACTTTTTTGAGGTGAATACCAAATATATTTCATCGAGTGCGGTGAAAAAAATCAGTATTTTTCACGAGTGCGTAGCACGAGTGAAAATGCTGATATTTTCACCGCACGAGATGAAATATTTTTGGTATTTGCCGAAAAAAAGTAAATTTTCTTTTTATTTTATACTCAACGGAAATACAGAAATCACAACCTTACTTTTTACTTGGTCGTTTCGCGTTCGATTTGACTTTTGCAGTGTGTTTATTGGGTATAACAGTGGGTGTAAACATAGTTTGCACCTTGAAAATGGCTTAGAATCATATTTTAACGAACGAAACGCAAGAAATCAGCATTTAAAGAAAGTCTATTGAGTGTGCCTTAGGGTAGGCGTCACGTGCAAACTGGCGCTACGCCAGGTCAAACAGTGACGTCATTATGTTTAATGTTGACGTCACAACATGCGTAGCGTTATTTTTGACAAATATACTTCACAATTATAACCTTATGTTAAAAAATCCCAGTCACAAAATTGCCAAGAAAGCCTTGTTTTGCTACAGTTCTATTCTATTCTACAGTGAAAATATAAATCGTATCAGTCACTAGAGAAAAAATACGATATTTTTTCACTGTAGGAAAATACCAATTTTACTCACATTTGATATGCATTGAATTCACTGCTTGTGATAAAATAAAAAATATTCACAATTTTGAGAGCTTTTGTTTTGTTTGTTTGATTTGGTTCTTTACGTCCACTCAACAATCTTTCAGTTATGCGGGACGGTCTTCCTGGGTTGAACCAGTACTAAGCTAGGATAAATGTGTCTTGCTCAAGGACCACAACGCAGTGACGCCGGTGAGGCTCGAACCCGCGGCCCTTCGGTCTCGAGTCAAGCACTCTACCACTGAGCCACTGCGCTCCCTAAATTTTGAGAGCAAAATTAAATTATGAATAATTGGGCAAAATATATATGTATAATACAGTAAAACCTGTCTTAAGCAGCCACTCAAAATTAGATAAAACAAAAATATTAATGACAAATGGTAGCTTAATGAAGGTCGAAAGTATTGCAGAATGCTCCCATTGGAGCATACTGCAATACTTTTGACCTGCATTAAAAGATAATCCGTCTTGAAAAACAATTTGGTCTTCTTTTTGAATGGCCATTTAAGACAGGTTTTACTGTATTAGAATAAGAAAAAAATGTCCATGGTATTCAACTTTCACTTTTCATTATAACAGCAGATATTTCTCAATCGGTCGATGCACATTGTCAGACATGAAAAACTCATGCAGGGTCACATGGTTGAACCAACTGAAAGCTTCACATGGGAAATGAGTTTCTATATTGTTTTTAAACAGGCTGTCTTCATAAATTAATTGGCATTGCAATGTCATACATTTTCTTGATTATTGTTATTTCAGTGTTCCGCAGAGTTTTTATTTTCCTAAGTTGAGTAATTAAGAAAATATGCAAATGGGCAAGTCTAATTTGTGCATTTTCTTTTTATGCACTTCGGGAAGATTAAATGTCAAAACAGCCATTATGATGATTGAAAATTTGGTTGCAGCTGTGAACCAATTAAGGATGTGCTAAGACTCCAATTGTCATATAAGGCAAAAGCAGATGTGATACTGAAAGTACTAAACTTGGCCAAGTCAGAAACAACAGATGACAGACACAGTTTACACTTGTGGGGAAACCAACCCAGTGTGAACTTTAATCTGTTCATATTGTCCTAATCTATGGGATTTGAATTTTTATCTGAATTCAACTCATTTTCCCACAGTACTTGCAGGATTCACAGTTTGGAAGACTTGGTTGCTTGTAATTCCCCTTTTTTGTCAACAAGCTATATGTATGATCAACCTGTATCAGTTTGGGGTCTTAAGGCTGGACCCACAGTCCACCACCCTGACTTGCAGGCATTTCTCTGACTTAATGATGTGCTAAATGCTTGGGCAGATCCAGCCTGGTGACCTTGATAACAGTACTGTATCAGTCAGCAGCCTCTTCAGACTCGTGGCTTGCAGGTCCTCTTGCAGGGTCAAGGTCAGCTGGAATCCTGTTTAGTGGCTTTGCAACTTTCTATTCTCTGCACAGCACCTAGCTGGCTTGAGGGTTCTAATTAGACTAGCTGAGCCAACACTGGCCCTTGTATTTGGTTGCTTGTAAACTGAATCTGTACCATTGTAATACTAGTTTGGTCATTCAAATCTGCGTTGGTATAGAGTATTTGCAAAATATAATAGCTGCAAATGACTTAAATTGCAATGCAACAGTATGTAATATCAGGGATTATTAAAAGCCCTAGTATAAAGCCTGGCCAAGTAAAGACAATAATTATCTGTTCAAACCCCTGTTTATATGTTGTTGTTTTTTAATGCTTTACCCCCAGCCAACAATTTTTCAGTTATGTCAGGACGATATTCTTCTGTCTTCCTACATTGAACCAGTAAAGTGTCTTGCTCAAGGTACACAGTTACTCTTGAACCAGTTTTGGCTTGGAATCAAAGGCGCCACTGCTTCACCTAGCTCACTGCAAGGATAACACTGAAATCAAAATAACCCATTAAAGCCCTGCTTTGTCCTTGCTATCCCAAGACCCATAGAACAGTGACTACAAATGACAAGTCAGAGTGAGCAATTGATTTCCAACAATGTGGCATTTTGACAAGTGTAGACGCGGACGAGCCTCTGCAGCCTGTTTTAATTTAGCTTAGAAACTCCAAAAAAATGTTCAGTCAGTAGCTTAACAAACATAGAATACTCAAGCGACTAGCAAAGGCTCTGATCAGACTGTGCATATGCGCAGGCTGATCCGAGGCTTTGCTGGTCGCACATACCACATTGTTGGAAATCTCATGCACTGGCTCATTTTATCTTTTATTTCTCAACCAGAACCCTCTCATTGTACCTTCTTTAAATATTATATAAATAAAAAAAAATCTGAGTGCCCTAAACTTATGTTAAAACTGATGGATAAGAAAATATTCACAATTTTACGCTCAAAAATGGTGTTGACCTCGACCGGTGACCAGTGCATTAATAGCTGACAGAAGGGGAAGGTGCCTTTATCTCAGGTAAGGGCTCAGATATATTTTACAGGAGAAAGGTTTAATATAGCTAGATTTGTCTATAGGCAATGCAATAAAGATGTGCAATTATTGGAAACCATTGATTTCACATAAAATGTCTTGCATTAGAACATTAAAAAATAAAATTGAATATTGTAATGTGTCTGGTGTATTTTAACCAATTGCGTGCTGGGTAATTTAAGTTTTGTTGACGTCCGCTGACTTTTCAAAATTAAATTTTTCAAAAAATTCTTTCAGGAACATCAGCCGAGTGTCAAACAGTTTGAATCAAGATCAGGACCACCATTCTGTCGGTCCTGATCTGGGTCAAACATGCACAGATCCAGACTTTTGTCAGAGGGGGTCGAACTTTGAGGGTTTTTTTTTTTGTTTTTTTTTTTAGTTGATGAGGAGATGATTCAAATACCACTAAAAGCAGGCCATCATCGGCCCGCCAGCGCAACGCCATTTAAATGGCGTTTCTCTGGCGTGTCGATGATAGCCCAACATTGAATTCTGGCTTGGTAGCTTTGTGATTTTTCAGGGGATCCGGACCAGTATTGCTAAGAAACACTAAATTTTTGTGATTTTTCAGGGGGGACAGGGCCCGGGCCCCTGTCCCCCCTTCTGGATCCGCCCATGTGCAAACTGTTCGCAAAGGTTATCGGCAGACGACAAAATTGCCGCCAGCAAGTAAAGAGTTAACGTTTAAAGAAATCCATAAATGCTGTATCATCTTTTTAACTCTTTTCCCTACTCTTGCCCTGAAACAGTGAAGATCCAGATCAGATGGCTTCTACTGAAGCCAGCTGATCAGGATCCACACTATTTGCATGCACCTTACAGGAATCCTAATCGACCTTACAGGAATCCTAATCGGAACTGGTCAGAAAATAGACATGCATGGGTTATATTAATTTCTACAGCTGTATTAGGGTTATACTTTACTGATAATTAGAATAAAAATATTAATTATCATCAACATTAATATTTACAAATATAGATATTACATTTTTTTTTCTTGTTGAGGTACATTTTGAATTTCATAATATTATGTTCACCATAAAAGTCAAGAAATATGAAAAGGGCTTTTTATAAGTAAGTAAGTAAGAAAGTAGGTAAGTAAGTAAGTAAAGCCTTTATTTTTTGAGGGTAACTACATTTAGCACATACAAAATAAGTACATGTAATAGCTAATCTTCCATGAGGCCCTCAGTATATACATATGTACATATAGACAGTCAACAGTCACCTTCATATTGTACATTCAATTCTGTGTCTATCCGTAGTAAAAATGCAAGATGTCAAACATTTCCATACAAACAAACACATAATTACTTGCACAATCTAATACATACATACAACAGATAAGAAAAAGGTCAAAATATTCAACTTGTAAATGTTCCAAAAACTTTGTGGTCTTAATTAGTCAAGTTACAATGAAGTTATGCACCCAGGTGAACCGCATGTCTAGATCTCGGAGGGTGTTGGCTATCAGAGGTAAACATTGAGATCATGGATGGATAGGGTCTGTATTTATCCATTTTTATTTCATATGGAAAGTTTCTTGGGGACGAGAGCAGCAAACATGTTGCTTCTATGTAATAGATAAAGGATACTTTTTCGAGGCTTTCTTGTTTAAACCGCAAGGTGGGCGTAGCCCACCGAGCGGTTTAAACAGAAAGCCGAGGAAGAATCCTTTATCTAGCTTGTAGTATGGCGCAGGCGCAAATAAAAACGTGTTACTGACACCTGACGAAATTTACATTCGCTCCTCCCTGCATCCGGCCTAAGCTGCCAATTATATTACATTTACCTACGGGATAATGAGTCGCTTTTTAGTAAGTTACCGCCTACATCGCTGTTTAACTAAACTTGGAAGTTAGAGTATGGTTTTAAGCGCCTCCTTCGTTGTTATTCTAGGGTGTCTGATTTAAACATCAGCAAAGATCAAAGAAAAAAGCATCGGCCATACTACAAATTGAGTGATAAGGACTCGGAATCTATTAAATACCTTTGATCCATGTCCGTAGGATTCAGGGCGACTTTTCAAACGGCGAATGTGAGTTTTTCAATGAAAAAAGGCTAGTGGTTTGATCATAGCTGGACTAATATCAACCTTTGACACTAATTGCTTGTGCCGCTACCATTCTATATCATTCTCCTGCATGGCTTGTAAGTGTCATGTCCAAAACTACTACTAAAACTTCAAATTTTGAAAATCGCTTACGTTGCTATCATGTTGATGGTTAGCAAAATGTTCAGAGGACTTACCTCCGAATGGAACGCTATCCATAAACATGACACCATCGTCATAAAATTGCAAATAAATAAGTGTTGTACACGTCTGTTGAATTATATTGGACTGATGAATTCCAAAGAGAGGTTAAACATTGCAGCGGTAGTTATGAATCAAGAAAAAATAAAATATTACATATAAATATTAACTGATGAATTCAAAATATTTGTTCAAATCATCGCATTTCCGAAATCAAATGCGATTTAAACTCAAACAGACTCAGTTCAAAAACATGCATTGCTTTCATAATTCTTGTCATTCTATATACTAACGTCTTATATGTCGATTTTATTCCTTTATGTGGTTCATTATGATGTAAATCCACCTCAAAGCAGACCATGTGCAGCCCAAAACTCCTTTGTTTACCTCCGATAGCCAACACCCTCCGAGATTTGGACATGCGGTTTACCTGGGTGTTATGGGGGTTTGCATTATATTTAACATAGTAAAAGTGCAATAGAAAGCATTACTTTTTCACTGACAAAAAGTCATGCAGTTACCTGTCAGTGACCAAAGAGTCAGCATATATACAGCATATAAACTTGTATTATAAACATCAACATGTACATTAAATAATAGTAAAATCACGGAATAATTAAGAAAATGCACACCTCTCAGAAATATACTCCAATTCAAAGTTAAGAATCCATTGCAGTTGTCCATTAAAGAACTGCATTAATAGATATGAGCATTTTCACTAAAAGACCTCTACTGGTTGTTTAAGTCATGTGTTAACGGACGGAGGACGGAAAAAATCAAGAAAAATAAAAAGGGCTTTTAATGGGGGTTTGCATTATAACATAGTAAAAGTTACTTTTTCACTAACAAAAAGTCACGCAGATACGTGCCAGTGACCAAGAGTCAGCACATATACTGTCGCACAAACTTTTAAATTTTAAATTATAAACATCAACACGTACATTAAATAATAGTAAATTCACCAAATAATTAAGAAAATGCACACCTCTCAGAAATATATACTCCAATTCACAGTTAAGAATCCATTGCAGTCGTCTATATTAAAGAACTGCATTAATAGATATATAATAAAATTAAGTGCATCTTGGTACAAATGCCCAGTCTTTAACCCTTCTCCTGCCAAATGAATTAAATAATTATCCACGCCCTGTTCAGATTCAAACTAAATTATATGTAAGCATTTTAATACCTCAATTTCACAAATCACATGAGACATACTGTGTAGATCCAGATCAGCAGGCTTCTGAAGAAGCCTGCTGATCTGGATCTACACAGTTTGTAAGGCAGGATATTTCTTATCCCAACAGGTGAGGAGTTAAATGCACCTTTAAATTACCTCATAGATAATCAAGGGTTGGTAGGTAGCCCCCAATTTTGACACTTTTATGACTAGCATACAATAGAGCTGGAATGACCATGAGAAAAATAATGACTTGGCCATAATTAAGTTAGACCATAAAGTACTGAGTACCTGTATTGAACTGCTTATGTGTGTCCTATTAAATTAGGTGACTCTATAGCCCAGGTGCTGAGAGCTAGAAGAATGCTACCAGGTGAAAGCAGCAGCATTTTGGAGGGTATTAAGTGTCAGCCAGATCTGGATCCGACACTCTGTTGGTATTCCGGAAAATGTTTGATTTTGGAAAAAAAATCAGCAGATGACAAAATAATGTGAGCTAAAAATGTGTCAATGTGACACAGATGCCCCAACCTGGGGCCACTGTATGAGAGAAAAAGTCTCATTAAACAAGCTGATGGCCTCTCCATTGAAAATGGCGGGGGCAGGGATTTTTTTTTGGTGTTCTCAGGTGCCCAAATTCGGCCCCATTCCCAATGGAATTTAGGTGACTTTTTTCCCAATTTTGAAAAAAAATCCCAATCTTCAAAAAAAAATAAGGCTTTTGTTTTTTTAAAGATTGTGATTTTCATTCAGTCAACACACAAGTTTCTCCTTCAATTTAATGGCAATTAAGTATGTGTAATAGCTAATTTGTTTTTTATTGACCAAAAATGACATAATTGAATGCATCCACTATAACAAATTTCCAAATTAAGAGGTTTACTGTGCTACTTTTCCCAATCTGAAAGGCCCTTAGGGGCCCCTTCCCAAGACCCCCAAGACTGCAAAAAAAAATCCTGGGGGGGGGGGGGAGGGCATAAAAGTTACCAAGTATGATTCAGTACATTGTTAAGGGGATTAAATGCTCCAGACAGAAACATTAATGCCTATGGTCTTGAAACATTCTATGGGCTTAAAAACTTAATTATTGAAAAATTCCATAGAATTCCAATGATCTGATATTATTTCAGGTTTCAAAGGTCCACACTATAACTGTCCTACCAAAGCTTAAAAGACAATTTGACCACCTGACATCCGGTTTAGCCATCACCTGGGCTACTAGGGCCTTTTTGTCCTCTAATGCATTGTCCCAATATTGTCCAATCAAACCACTTATGCAACACAACTACCTGGGCACTTGAAGAGGCTCAAAACCACTTAAGTGCAATTCCGATCAAAATTCAATTTTTCAATGAGATCAATTTGCCCTTTGAAGGAATTTTTATACTGGATATCATGTGAGCTACATTGCAAAAAATAAAACAACAAGAGGGCCCTAGGGCCCTGGATCGCTCACCTGAGTCCTGGCACATATGATGTATTGGCCTGTGGCTAAAGAGATATCATTAAAAATATTTCTGTTTTTAGCTCTGGTGGCCATGTTGTTCAGGTGAGCATTCTGATCAATTTTGGTAGAAGGCATCATACGGAACATTTCTGTGAAACAATATTGAATTTAGAGCAGTCGTTCAAGAGGAAATGCTGTTTAAAGACATTTCATATCTAGAGCTCTGGTGGCCCCTTTCTTCAGTAGAGCGGAACTATTTGTGCGATTTTGGTATGGTACATCATAAGGAACAATTCAGTGAAATCATTTTGAATTTGGACCAGTGGATTAGGAGATGCTGTTTAAAGACATTTCATATCTAGAGCTCTGGCAACATCTTTGTTCGGAGAAGTGGAACCAATTGTGCAATTTTGATAGAATGCATCATGAGGAATAATTCTGTGAAATTATTTTGAACTTGGACCAGTCGTTCAGATAAAAATGCTGTTTAAAGATTTTTCTTATTTAGAGCTCTGGCAGCCCTTATGATCAGTGTAGCAGGACCATTTGTATAATTTTGGTAGAGGGTATTATGAGGTACCATTCTGTGAAATTATTTTGAATTTAGACCAGTGGTTAAGGAGGAAATGCCATTTAAAGACATTCTTATCTATAGCTCTGGCAGCCCTTTTGCTCAGCAGAGTGAAACCATTTGTGCAAATTTGGTAAGTGGTGCTATGAGGAACAATTCTGTGAAATTGTTTTGAATTTGTGCCAATGGTTCAGTAGGAAATGCTTTTTAAAGATGTTTGTTATCTAGAGCTCTGGCAGCCCTTTTGTTCAGTGGAGCGGAACCATTTGTGTAATTTTGGTAGAGGGTATTATGAGGAATAATGCTTTAAAATTATTTTGAATTTAGACCAGAGTGGTTAAGGAGGAAATGTTGTTTAAAGGTATTTCTTATCTAGAGCTCTGGCAGCCCTTTTGTTCAGTAAGGCGGAACATTTGTGCAATTTCGGTAAAGGGTGTTATGAGGTACAATTCTGTGAAATCAATTTTAATTTATGCCAGTGGGTAAAGAAGAAATGCCGTTTAAAGATATTTCTTATCTAGAGCTATGGCAGCCCTAAATTTCAGCAGAGCAGAACCATTTGTGTAATTTTGGTAGAGGGAGTTATGAGGAACAATTCTGTGAAATTATTTTGAATTGGGGCCAGTGGTTCAGAAAATGTCGTTTAAAAGATTTCTTATCTGGAGCTCTGGCTGCCCTCCTGTTCAGTGGAGCGGAACCATTTATGCAATTTTGAAAGAGGGCATCATGGGGAACATTCATGTGAAGTTACATGAAATTTGGACCAGTGGTTCAGGAGGAGATGTTGTTTAAGGAAAAAGTTTACGGATGACAGACGGACGGACGACGGACAAAGACCGATCACAATAGCTCACCTTGAGCCTCCGGCTCAGGTGAGCTAAAAACAGCACATTACAAACAACATACGAGTGGACAAAAAATGAGAGAGTATGACCAGGAAATGCCAGAATCACTGACCAACCCATGGCACCATGAAGAAGAGACACCAGAATATAGGTAGGTCATATATTTTGGTAAATAAACTAAGCTAGGTCTAAGCTAGGTCTAGTTGCTCAAAGGTTTTGGCCAACATTTAAATTTGTTACACACACACACACACACTCAACGGCACGCACCCACACATGCACATATAGATATGCCACACCCAACCTCGATCTTCAATACAGTGAGCATAAAATATCTTGTGATTTGAAATAAGTTATACATCCTCAGTCATACTTTTTCTATCACTGATTATTTTTTTGAGAAAGCAATATTTAACTGCCAAATTAATTTTTATTTCACTTCCTAATGTCACTCCAAGTATAAATTGTGTGTTAACTTTGCTCCAAATTACAGATTGTATCTTTTAATTGTTGTGTTTAAGAGTGACTTTTTTCAGATCTACAGATCCGAAAAAAAGATGGAAGATCAACCAGTGTTTGGATCAATTTTCAGATGAGGGGTAATTTCTTATCTTCAAATCATTCAATAACCTCAACAACCTAGGGAAACTCATCAAGCTTCTGTGTGACTCCTTGTCAAATCAAGCATCCATTAATCACAGAGCATCAATGAAAGCTGTCAGATGACCCTGGCTACATGAAATGGTTCTTGTTTTTGCTTGCTGGCCACAGAAATTGCGAACAAAAGCTAGTGATCCAGTCTTCAAATTTTCTATTATTTCCTAAAACGAAAATTGTGAATGGCGACATGTATCATGACATGTAGACAATGAATAATAACAAAATGACAAATGGGAGCAACAGCAAATTTGAGAAAAATTATGAAACGTGGAGCAGACACTAATGAAACAAATAATTAGTTTGTCACCGAGCAAATTGTGTTCCTTTACAAATACAGGTCATTTTTCTTTGCGATTATGTGCACTTGCTGAAGCAAGTGCACATAATCTAGAAGAAAAATGACCAAAAGTTCAAAGATTCAAAGAATTATTGTTGTTGTAGCAGAATCCAATTTTTCTTTCTACATCCTTAATCAGCATACCAAACAAGAGTCACTTGTTAATCTTCTGCATGCTAAATTAATTCTTATTTTTCAGAAAGTGACATATTCATGCTTAATCAAAATAATGCAACCCCTAGTGTTGAACAAAAGAGCAAAAAAATAGATGAGGAAATAACATCTTTGGCTATCAAAGTAGACTGGAAATAGTCTGATTTGTTTGTTTGCTTTGATTTTTTACATCCCAGTCAACAATTTTTCAGTTATGTCAGGACGGGTCTTCCTGGGTTGAACCAGTTTACTAAGCAAGCATAAATGTGTCTTGCTCAAAGAAACAACACAGTGACCCCGGTGAGGCTCAAACCCGCAGCCCCTCGGTCTCGAGTCAAGCACTCTACCACTGAGTCACTGTGCTCCTTATAGGAAACAGTCTGAAACAATCAAATGTCCGAACAAAAATTAATATCTGAAAAAAAAATATCAAGACTTTACTTTTTTCTTTCTTCAGTAAATCCTTTAAAATCCTTAATCTTATTATATAGGAAAAAGCTGGAACTAAGTTTAGTTAATTAGACTAAAATTAATCGGGGAAAAGAATGAACGGAAATCTGACCAAAATTTACCTGTTATTTTGTCTTTTCATAGATATACAAGCTTTAAAAATGAAGTAGTTTTAAGGACTGAAGCCAGTCTACCATCATCATTTGAGCCGCGACATGAGATTTCCACCAATGTGGTATGTGTGACCACCAAAGGCATACGAACAGTCTGATCAGAGCCTTTGCTAGTCGCTTGAATATTCTATGACTGTCAGACTACTGACAAACATAATTTGGAGGCTCTAAGCTTAAAAGGGGGCTGCGTATGCTCGTCTAAGTCTACACTTGTCAACATGCCACATTGTTGGAAATCATGTGTCACGGCTCATTTCATACAGCAGTTAGCATAACATACCATGAAATTCTGATGCTGTCAGTGGCATGTGGCTTACTAATTAAACACTTATTTACTATACATGTTAGCTAATTGCAATCATTTACTTACAATGAATATGCCATTATGCAAATGAGGTATGAAAAAACAGCTTTACAGCTATGATAAAATTAGCAACATCACAGAGAAACACTGATTTTGTTACACTTGTTTGTAAAGTCAAACAACAAAGACTCAGATCAGTCTGTGCAGCCACACTGTCTGATCATTCTCTTGTATAATGCTGCATATAGTTACATGTAACATCCAATTACAAAATTGAGTATTACCTATCTCTAACCCAAATAGAACCAAAGGTGCATCATTCTTATGCATGGTCTTTGCTGTTGCTGTTCTTAAAAATAATTTAACTATGCAATTATAGATTTGTTTTGTTTGATTTTATTCTTTACCTCACATCAACAATCTTTCAGTTAAACAGGGACGGGTCTTCCTGGGTTGAACCAGTACTAAGTTTGGATAAATGTGTCTTGCTCAAGGACCACAACGCAGTGACGCCGGTGAGGCTCGAACCCACAGTCCCTCAGTCTCGAGTCCAGCACTCTACCGCTGAGCCACTGCGCTATTATAGCAGGTTCAGTTGAAACTTCCCTGAAAATACAACAATATTGCTACTTTTACCATCAGTTCTCCACTGTTTGAAAAATATTTAGACAAAATCTTGCCTGAAAAGGATCATTTTCACTGAAAGGAACAATAAGGTCATCCTTTAATGAACAAAACACAATATGTGAAGCCTTCCAATTTAATGGAAGACCTATATAAGTTGGAGAAAATAAGACAACTCCATTAAGAAATGAAAAATGTTTCTCTTACACAGGTCAATAACTGTCTGCCGATATAATAATATAATTGATAAAATAATTCAATTTTTTTTGTTATTCATGCACCAAATCAGATCTTGAGTGTACTCATTGAAATCAACTTTAAGGTGATTTTAATGGGTACCCTCAAGATACGATTTATTTCTCATTTTTGTTATTCCTGTACCTAAAACCCCTGTCATACCAAGCCCTGTTTTCACTGCGTTGGCACAAAGTTGTTTAAAACGGCCTGTCACAGCGTCCTTACAGTGACCATGTCGTTGCTACCGAGCTAGCATTGCTTTCTATCATGTTCCTACGGAGTTCTTGTTGGTGATTCCCTCCGCTCTCACGGCACTCACAATGCACTACGCTTTCGAGGCATTTGCACAGCCATGACGGCTTGTTGAAGATGCAGTTACATCTCAAATGCAGTACCATCTCTGTGCAAATGCCAAGGACAACCACGGCACTTGCACAGCTACCATAGTGCGCGCCCGCAGAGCTCCTATTGCATTGTAGGAGACCTTACTGCACGGCTATGACAACCCCACTGCGCTCTTACTAGAACGCGAAACACGGCGTTTGTCTTGAGCATGCTCAAAGAGCACGCAGTTGTTCGGTGTTCTACATGTATGCGATACCACAGCGTCTACTGGCAATGCCACTGCATTGGTGCAGAAATGCTTGCAATCATACTGAGTGCACCAGTCCTCTGGGTTCTGCATTTTTCTTGGATGCCATGGGATCCCCTGAGAATGCTGCTTTGGTGTGACAGGGGTATAAGCCAATCTTGAGTGTACTCATTGCACCTTACAGATGATTTCAACGAGTACACTCAAGATATGATTTATAACAAAATTAATGAATATTATCATTATTTTCACTCCAATGGTTTATATGCTACATTAAAGCGGTGTTTAGACGGCATGATTTAGTCGTCCTGACTTAGTCGTACATTACAAATCAGCTCGTGTAAACACTGCTATTACAGAGTCATATATGATTTTAGAGTCAGGACGACATGTCATGGGGGATAGAACTGGTTCTATTTGCCATTACAAAATCATGGCGAATTAACCAATCAGCTTTGAGGTCACTGGGGTTAATTGCTTTCGGAGCAAGATAAAAGAGATAACCCTTAACATGCCAGTATTTGTCCTGAAAATGGTGTCTGCTGCATATATTCAAGTGCACTTCAGAGGAGATCTTATCATGGAAGTAAACACTATAAACCCTGACCAGACTGCTTCCAGGGAACAGTCTGATCTGGGTCGATATTCTTCGCCATAAAGACTACCTAAGAACATAAGCAGATGAAACAGCAGATGACAGAAGTCGTGACTTGTGGGAATGAGTTTTAACACATGCACTTAGCTATAGCAATGCAACAAATGTAGAGCATGATGAGATAGCTTAAGGTGCCCAGCCAGTTTTTTTCACTGTTGAAAGAAATCACACATGACATTGTAATGCCGTCTAAACAGAAAAATCATACATGACAAAATCAAGTATGATTTTGTCAGGCTGACAAAATCATGCCGTCTAAACAGGCCTTAAGAGTTTAACACCCCAATCTCTGACACCATGCCATGCAGAGAAAGCCATAACTCACACTGTAATGACAGAATCAATGTAATTCCATACTTTATGAAAATAAATATTCATCACCTGATGAAGTCTTGACATGAAACTGATCTTCCATTCTGAGCAATAGCAATTTCTAAAATTAATTTTAGCAAGAAGTGTTTATAGTTCCCAAGGCTCACATAAATGGCCGAAATAAGGCAAAAACACAATGGGTATAAACAGAATAAGATATTCAAGATTCCAAAGATGTTTCAATATTTTGGTCAGCACAATTCCGTCACTTTCCCTGTGAAACAATCATGCATAGTTTGAGAATTGTTCCAGAAGAGGTTGAGGAAATTCTAGAACTCTTAACTTCTCGAACAGTTCATGAGCTTTGTTCATTAAGGCTCAGGTTCTAGAACACTGCAATATCAAGAATAAGGCTAGTTCAAGAAACTCCTGGTTCTAGAACTTCATTTGTTCAAGAGCAAAAGTCCAAGATCTACTAATGCTCATGAAACTGGTTCTTGAAGCTGCAGAACAGTTCAAGAACAAATCACAAGTTCTTGATTATTTTCACAAGGGTGGTGTTTGTGTGTATGTGATTAGCACGCAATGGGTATGAACAGAATAGGATTCTAGATATTTTGATTGTTTGCATCCATGCAATCAACTATGTTCAGGTCATGTCACTGCCCCTGTCATATAATCAAAGATAGTTCAAGAACTGTTCTAGGACAACTTCTGAAACAGTTCGGGAGCTATAAATGGCTGGTTCTAGAACTCAAAATGTCTTGAACAGCTCCTGGACTTTGAATAATTTCAGAACACTGTTCATATTATTTTCAGGAACTTAAGAGTTCTAGAGCAGCAGAGGCCCTTTAAAGATCATGAACTGTTCCAGGATTTGAAAACCATTTAATGAACTTCTATTCGCAAACTATACATGTTTATTAAGGCTTATTCCGGTTCTATACCACTGATATATCAAGAATGGGTTAAGTTTCAAGAACAAGAGCTTCATTTGTTTAAGAACAATAGTTCAAGACCTACAAATGTTCATGAAAATGGCTCTTGAAGTTGCAGTACAGTTAAAGAACAAATCTCAACAGTTTTTACGAGTTACAGAGTGGACACAAAAATTTCAAGTTCAGGCAGATATATTGACACAGTTAAGCTCTCCCTAGAATTCATACAGGCGAGTTAAAAACATCTTTTTTTCTTCTTTTTTTCAATTTTTTAAAATTTAATTCTCTCTAACTGCAGACAAAAAAGCCCTTGCAAGTTTCAGTGTATGAATTAAATGATGTTCCATTAAAGATTACTCAAGTTAGAGGCAGGATACCCTTTGACTTCATGGTCTACGGCACAAACAACACCTTCCATCAACTTCTTTCATTGTTGGCTGTATCAAAACACTTTGTAAGCTTCAAACAATTTGCTCTGAGAATTTCCAATTCCAAGTGAGGCAGAAAAGTACAAGAAGCTTCAGCCATGACTTCAGAACTTCTAGATATGGATTAATGGATTCACATTTGTTTGCCATATCAAGTATTTGGTATGCAATGTGCAGATTGGTGTAAAATGTCTTCAAGCTTGTCAAGAAAGTATAGAATATTGGGATACTTGAAATGTCAAATATGTAGCAACTACAGCTAAAGTTAGGTTTGGTCTGTTGAATCTTTCCGCTACATTAACCGTTGGAAGTCTAGCTAGTGATATACAGATACTCTGGCAAACACAGTAGACCCAGATGAGATGCCACATCTTGTGGCATCTCATCAGTGTCTACTGCTGTTTGGAGGGTAAAAAATGTTCAGGATGCATAAATACTTGTACATGTAATTTGATGAAGTGTTTTGCAGTCATCTCCCTGAGGAAGAGAGAGATGGTTGCTTTTCTTATTGAGCCGTGACTTGAGATTTCCAACAATGTGGTATGTGCGACCAGCTAAGCCTCAGATCAGCCTGCGCATACGCGCAGTCTGGTCAGAGCCTTTGCTAGTCGCTTGAATATTCTAGGAGTGTTTAGCTACTGACCAAACATTATTTGGAGTTCCTAAGCTCAAAAGGAGGCTGCAAAGCGTTGTCTGAGTCTACACTTGTCAAAATGCCACATTGTTGGAAATCACCTGTCAGGTCTTTATTGTGTTCTTCCTCACCTGTGTTTTATTAGTTTACCTCTCTCTTGTGTCATTGGCAGGTGGGTGATCTGTTATCGTGGCAATTCCTTGTCATATTCACTTTCTGGTGAGGGCTAAAAATATACATGTGACCTTATGGGTGCTGGTGCCAAAGTGTACCTGAATGGCCACTTAGAGAGCTAATCCATAAAATTTTCAACAGAATTCTTACTAGGAGACAAAATCTTTAAATATTGTTAAGAATTTTTGGATCCTAAGATGTTGCTTACACCAGCTGTAACTTTTTCCTAAAAGGCGAGACAAAATTATTCAGATGAGTACCTTCTACAATGTACCAACAACACACAGAGTAGGCGGCAATCGGAAATGCTCTTCACAATCGACAAAGGCAGATCAAAAAGCGATAGAAACAGTGTTTCGATTGTCTTTTGTCGCCAGTCCGAATTTTTATTTCACTCTGTTTCTAACGATTTTTTATCTACGTTCCCCGATAGAATTGACGTTTTCCATTACCGCCTACCCAGTGTGAACAAGACATTTTGTAACACTTCCTTACCAGCAACAACTTGACGTCTGCCGATAGTAGACTATAACTTTTGCAAATAATTAAGACCCAGATCAGATCCTACACAAATCTACAGATGACACAAAAGAATGTAGTAGTATCCAGCGTGCAAAGAGACAAAAGCCACAGAATGAATATGATGAAGAATTTACTGAAACAAATGAGGCCATAAAGAAGCCTTGAGCAATAACCTTTAATTTAGAGAACAGTTCTTAATTGGTGGGTGGGTAAACTGAATGAGTTATGGCTCTACTGATATTATTTCTGGACAACCACATGCTGGCTAAAAACTAGCAAGCTTTTATATGCTTTTGGTAGCACAAATGGGGAACATAAAATATGACAAACAAAAACTGAGTTAAGAGTTGAACCAAGAGCAGGGGAAAAAGTTTAATTGTTTCCAAGAAAAGCTTACAGGGACAGCCAAGTCATCAACCAACTCAATGTCAGTCATATAGGCTATTAATGGGACAGTAACATAACAATAAACTGACCAGTGTTTGTTTTGATGCTTTAGTCCCAGATGACAATAATTATTTTTTAGTCATGTGATATTTCCTGGGTAGAATCAGCACTAAGCAGATGATAACTTATCTCAGCTCCAGGACAAAACACAGTGCCTCCAGTGAAGCTTGAACCAGCAACCCCTCGATCTCAAGTCAAGCAATCTAATGTTGAGCCACTGTGCTCCTCTACTAAGGGCACTGGTCATCCTGATTGGGCTGAAAGATTTGTCACAGTGTGACAATTCTGCCCATTTTGTATATAAAAATAATAAAATAAAATGAATAAATAATAAAAAAATATATATGTTGAAAATATAAATAATCATGAAAAAATAGAAAAAAAAAAGGTATATTTGAAATATTTTAAGATTTCATAACTGAATTTTAATTGAAACACTGTTTGCAAAATGTTATTGATACAGTACATTAATTTTGATGATAGTTCTGATCACGTTCTGCTCATAACAATATGTCAGTTTTGATTGTTTATTGTTCACTCAGGAAATTGGTTAATTGGAACTTAATTGGTGGCATGATCTCAACTCTGTGTCACAGATGTTTAGCAGGAATGCTCAGGTGTGAAATGATTGATACTAATCACTTAGATCTGAGTAGCTTGGATGTTTGACAGGAAACTTGGTAATTAACTGATTGATCTAAGACAGCTAAATGATGTTTGTCACTTTGAGCACAGGAAATGTTTCACTAATCTTTGAAGATAATCACTCTCTTTGGTCAAACTTAGATTTTGGCAGGATGGCTTCCTCAATTGAGTAATGTCACTTCTTTGGGTCGAAACATATGAATACTTTGGGAAAATAATGGTACTTCAGTCTTGCTTTGGATTTAGTCCTGTATAGTCTAGTCTGTGATATGATTTAAGTCTTGCATAAGATCTAGTCTTGCTAAGGAATTTTATCCTAATACAGGTTTTGGACTCAGCTATTCTCCAACTTTGAGATAGCTTAATATTGTGAACTTGGATTATGTTGGAATATTCAAACTGAGGAAAAGAGGAATTGAAGGGAAGTAAATCTTAATTTATAACTATAGTGTAGATTTTATTTTCTTGTCCTTTGGGATCATGGGTTTCATTGTGGAACTTTGAAACTATAAGAGGGTCACTGATGAAGCCTAAATGGCAGAAACTAGCTTGTCTGGCCCAGGACATATGCACACTCTAGTTTCAGTTCTTTGGTGCAGTCTTTGCTTCCAAAGGATACCCTTTTAAGAACATATTTGAACTTTATCTACGGGAATAGAACTTAGAAACTATAAGGCTAAATTGACTTAGAAATATTTAACGCATACTTTGCTATAGCAACTTTGTATTAATGGAGCTTTTGATTAAAGATGCTTTGAGTTAGAAGATACTTTGAATTAAGGAGTGTTTGAATAAACAAGACTTTGAATAAATAGCACTTTGAATGAATAAAGCTTTGAATTAAAGATACTTTTAATTAGATAGACTTTCAATTAAAGATACTTCGAGTTAAACACACTTTGAGTTAATGAGACTTTGAATTAAGAGTATTAATATCTGATTTAGAACAGGAATTTAATGAGCAGAACTGACAGGAGAATCATAGATAGGAAAAGTACTTTATTGTTTAGAAGATGTTAGAACTGTATTGCTTATATGAAAATTTATACATGTATTTATGAACTGAAAATATAATAGACTTATAAAAGATCAAATACAAAGAAAATATACTTTTGAAAACTCTTTCGGCAAACCTTTATTATATAAACTTTGGGAACTTTTACAACTGTGTTTGGACTTGTGATTTATAGAAGATAAGTCTTTACGTGTCTAGTTAGAGTATTCTAGAAATAGTTTAACTAGACCGGACCCTGTGACAGGAGACACCCCAGGATACCAGTTCGAGCTAATTCCCCCAATCTGCAACATTTGGTATCCCCGGTCTCGTGGGTGTGCTTGTGGCTTGTGGGACCCTTTGGGAACCAGACTATCAGCAGTGGTATTAGGGTCCGAATTTGATACTGGCTCTAGAACAGGGCTAGGTACTTAGCGGCACTTAACACTCTATAAATAGCTTCTGTCCCTGAAGCGTAGCAGACATCGCTTGGACTGCCGTGGCCATTCGGCAACAGCAGCACTAGCGGTAACCCTGCACCCCGCAATCTCCGTGTACACCCAGCCTCGCGGTTCAAAGCCCAATTGGACGCGAACGAGAACTGTCGCAGATTCTTGATGGCAGCAATGAGGCCCCAATAACAACAGCATTCAAATGAATTTGATCACTCCACAAGTTCTGATGGGACTGCCAATACCAAATCAAATTTCTCCCTTGTAATTTGAAAATAAGTAGGACTACCATCAGTCTATTTCACTTTTCTGTCATCAGTTTGCCAAAAATTAATGATCTAGCTGAGTCTACAGAACCAGTACTTGTATTTATCAATTTCTCCAATTGGAAATATCTAAACTCTCCAAGCGGCCAGCCATGGTCAGATACAGAAACTAGTTAGTGTGAGCATGCTTAGTACTTCATGTCCTGTTGTCTGACTTCTGATTTCTAGTTCAAATAATCTGGAAAAACGGATCCTTCAGAAATAGAGAGAACCTACAATATTAGAAAACAGCAGACTCGGTTTTATTGAGTCTGTTCATGAGAACTAATGGAAGGTGCAACAATTCTCACGCCCCCCCTAGCACCGGCTTAAGCAGTATTCTGCTTTCCGCCAGAACCCAATATTCCTGAAGGACCAGAATATGAAAAAATATCAACACTGTATCGATGCACAGAAACAACAACAACTGTTGCCATCTCTAAATAAGTACGAGATAATGTAATTGTACTGTAAATTCAGAAATTTTCGCAGGGGGTTTATTTTCGGATATGAGAAGTTTCTTGATAATAAAACCCTCTCGAAATGGCAATATCACTCTGTAATTTAATTATGTAGGTAACTCATGTTCCAGTTGCGTATTTTTAACATCGTAAATATGTCTTTTAACGCTACTCGTGAAAATTAAATTCTCGCAAAAATTTCTGAATTTACAGTTTGTTTGATGCTTACGTCCAAGTAAACAACTTTTCAGTCATGTTGGGACATTTCTTTGGTTGAATTAGTACTAAGCAGAGAATAACAAGTCATGTTCAAGGACACAAAACAGTGCTTCCGGCAAGGCTGAATTTCCAGTGACCTCTAGGCCTCAATTCATGCACTCTGCGCTCCTCTATATTTGTTTGTTTGGTTTGGTTCTTTACGTCCCAGTCAACAGCTATGGTCATGTAGCCTAACCACTTGGGCAAGCTTGACTAAGCGGTTAACCAGTACCTTGTGCACATACTTTCGCTTGTTACTGACAACAACCCTTCTTAAATCAGTGGAAGGGAGAAGAATAGCCGTAAAAATTATTTCATGATCAAACTCCCCGAAAGTATGGGACTGGGCCCAGATCAAACTCAGACCCCTGGATCTGCAGTCAGACACGTATCTGCAGTCAGACCCGTTATCAAGTGTGTGCACTCCTCTATATGGGCTGTTACATAAGTATGCACAAAACAAACTCAACATCCATGCTGACCATTTAAATCCATTGAGATAGGATATCTAAACTCAGATTTGAGCGTTCCTCTTTTCCCTATTTTGTGTGTGCAACCAGCAAAGGCTTTTGACATACGGTGGGCATGTGTAGGTGCCTGTCTGAGCCTTTCAGGTGTTCACATATGCGATTATACCAAATTTTCATGTACATAGGCATGCTTGCCATAACTTGCAGAAAAATTGGCAAAAGTATCTTAAATCAGAAAGCCCTTTATTGAAATGGAAGTTTTCATTATAGGCATAAATGGACAATGTTGGTTAATCAAAATTTATAAGAGTCCATACCCTTATATCAGTGAAAATAACAAAAAGGAAATTTCTTGGTCATTAATAGTAGATTATGACTTGATTAAAAGGTTTCTTAAAGAAAATAATTCCTTCTTAATGTCTGTGCGAGAGTAATACCCATTGTATCAGACAAAGTGAAATTTGCATAAATGCAAATATTGCGATTCAATTCTCGATAATAAAACCGAGAATTGTTGTGTATTTTGACTAATGTCTTTTTCTGATGCAAGTATTTGATGCTGGCCAGATACCAATGATTTAAATCTTTTCCGTCTGCTGATAACCTTTGCAAACAGTTTGGACCCAGATCAGGCCCGACAAAACGTCGGGCTTGATCTGGTTCCAAACTGTTTGACACTCTGATGGTATTCCTGAAAGAATTTTTCGAAAAAGTTGATTTTGAAAATGTCAGCAGACGTCAAAAGGGCATGAAAATTACCAAAAGCAAAGAACAATGAAGGGCAACCTACAATTGGCAGCAGATTGTGTTGCTTCCTTTGCAATCCATATTAAACCTGATATTTGGTGACGACTCTCATGAAATGACAATCCTTTATTTTCTGGAAAACCAAGAGAAAATTGTCGTCTGCTGCAGTCTCGATTGGTCCTCTAGGTTAACGGTAATCCATGACTCTTAAAATGAGCAGTGGATCAAAATTTAATTAAGAAATAACAGATGCATTCAATTGCTTTTCCTAAATGGATGACTTTTACCCACCATGCTTTAACTGCTTTTTTGGCTTTTAAAAATACCCACAATTAATCTAATATTAATTCTTAAAGAGGGACAAAAGATTTTGTTCAGTTTCACAGCAGGCCAATAACACACAGGTTGGATTAGGGCGAGTGAAATTTCTATTTGCTTGTACGACAGGACGAGTAGTTTTTGGGGGAATGTTAGTAATTGTTTTTGATTAAAAACAAATAGCTAGTGTATTTTACCTCCTTCAAAAGTACGCAAAAAACGTGAACACAGATGTCATACGGGATATTTACAGCAAATATGATTGGTAGAACCCGGTTTATCTTTGAACTAAATACCGGTGCACATTGGTAAATCGGTAAAATTTGCTTTGATGGTTTTGGTTAGATATTCAAGTGTAAAGCCCATGTTCCGATTTTTAT
This sequence comes from Loripinus fragilis, assembly GCA_964019695.1. Taxonomy (NCBI): domain Eukaryota; kingdom Metazoa; phylum Mollusca; class Bivalvia; order Lucinida; family Lucinidae; genus Loripinus; species Loripinus fragilis. The sequence goes on along the minus strand of OZ026521.1, from coordinate 41,083,451 downwards.
CTCATTGTACGAAAATGGCTTACAGCAAAAGTTTAATGATCAAGGAGGCCCGTTTTAATATCAATTGTAGATGACAAAAACATGTCAAAGATATTAATTAGGACGCGCTGACACCACAGCTGCTATATTGTTTCTATAACTTGAATGCAAACTGTATAAACCTGGATCAGACTGCTCCCTATGGAACAGTCTGTTATGGGTCCCTACTGTTAGCTTCATAGACTTCCAAAACACAACAGCAAACCATTTAATTGAAGTACCCTTTTAAAGACATTTAGGGGAATGCCAATATGCAGGACCTTAACAAAGTAACCTTAGTGTATCTAGAAAACCTTTAAATTGCCCATTATCCTTTAGTCTCCTGCTCAACAGTGTAGATCTAGTTCCTATCACAATACAATCAGAGAAGATCTGTCAGAAAGAAAAGACATCTTCCTGCCCAGGGACATAGAATGATGATCTTAAATCAACAGAAGATTGACTGTTGGCAGAGTCAATTAAGGATGAAGGTGTTAACATGATGTATAATGATATCAGTCTGTTGTTAACAATGACAGGCGGTCTTCACAGGGCAAGTGTCAACCCTTCTCATTATGTTCACATCATTGGCCATGTAAAGAGTAGCCCCTCATTCCCTGTTGTACTGTCATGTAAAGAGCAGGGATCAAAATTAGTAGAAGAAACTACTGCATATATATATGGTTAACTCTTTGTATACCTGAATCACCTAAACAGGTACTTTGGCAAACATGAAGACCCAGATGAAATGCAGCATAAAGCTGCATTTCATCTGGCTCTACACTGTTTGCTAAGCTTAAAACAACCAGTAGAGACAGAAATACACCATAATTTAGAAAATTCTACCCGTGACCCCTGAAAGTACACAATGGGAAGCCCCATACTTATTGTATCAATATGTATGGGAAAATCCATCAGAATACAAAGGGTTAACCAAATCATGCAAAAAAAAAAGCATAATTTAGCTGCATGATAAACAGTCATATTAAACAGAGTTGATCCTGATCACTGTTTGCAAGGTAACTAAAATACAGGTTGTAACATTGTAATGCACCAGTCATTTGTAAGCACTGGCTATTTTAGCAAGTGGTTAAAAACTTGAATTTGATCTCTAAAGAGTTTAAAAGCCCCATACTTCACTTTTGGACCCCTGAGGGTTATAGAAACAAAGGTAACATGCAAATCAAAGCATGCAAATCTTTCAAGTGGGGCTAGAGGTTGATATTTTGGTCTAAACCAAATCTTTCAAGTGGGGCTAGAGGTTGATATTTTGGTCTAAACCAAATCTTTCAAGTGGGGCTAGAGGTTGATATTTTTCGTCTAAGCTTTCATCTACTGCCAAATTTGTATATGCTTGAAGTGCAGGCTCTGAAGAGAATGTGTATTTGTGTAGTTTTTTCTTGCCTCTGTGGTAAGTACCAATTTGCAGTAAAACCTGTCTTAAGAAGCCAATCAAGAATAGACAAAACAAAGGTCTTACAGACAAATGGTCGCAAGTATGGCAGAATGCTCTTTCAATGGAGCATTCTGCAATACTTTTGATCTGCATTAAACGATAATTGGTCTTGAAAATCTATTTTAGGTCTTCTTTTTGAGTGACCGCTTAAGACATGTTTTACTGTTAAAACCTTATGAGCTGCTGGCTGCATCTGTTTGATTCATTGAAATGCAAACATTCCTTGCTAGCGGTGACTTTTGTCATCTGCTGATAACCTTTGCAAACAGTCTGGACCCAGATCAGGACCAACAAAACATCGGTCCTGATCTGGATCCAAACTGTTTGACACTCTATTAGTGTTCCTGAAAGAAACTTTGAAAAAAGTCAGCAGCATGCAGAGTTAATCAATTCATACATAAACTTGCAGTGATCTGATACAAAAAATTGAATTCAAAATAAAAATTGAAAAACATACCCCAACTCTTACTTTTATCCTACTACCGTATTATCCCAATTCTTTAAAACCTCCAGAAAATCACGAATCCATTACAACCTCGAAAAGAATTTTCCAACAACTTGCGAAACACGAAATAACACAGATGTCAAATAAAACTAAAGCAACAATTTCTACTAGCTGACAATTTTTTAATCAATCTACCCCTTCAACTACTGAAAACATGCAATATTACATGAAAAATGACCATCTGACGTAGCATAACCGTCAAAATTTTAACTAGACAAAACTATCCTCAAGCCAAATATTATAAGTTTCCCATGCAACTTCATGCAACAGACTTCCTGTCTTACTAAAGCAAACATCAAGGATCATGATCAGACTGTGCGCATGCACAGTCTGATCATGATCCGTGATGTTAGCAATGGCGTACGCACGTTTTTATGCCAACCGAAACATCGAAAATCTCTTCAATAGCATTAACCAGCTTGTTTGCATTGTCAATCAATACCCTCGGACCACATCTTGACTTTTATTTTCATTTCTATTTAGACCCTTTATGAAAACTTTTCACCTGATTTCCTGTGAAACTTGTAAAAAGCTGTTACCTCAAGCCTGTATTGGTCAACATCTTTTCAATGTCCAGTCATGTTTGCTTAGCCAATATTAAATTCAATTGACTCAATGAATCTCGCTAACAACACTTGACCAAATTTGTTTATGGTGCTTAAATAAACTAAAAAAAGAGATTTTTAGCCCACAAGTTTTAGTTTTTGTTGTTCCACTGCCAAAATAGTGTGAACAAGCTATATAGAAGCTTAAAGGTGATTTCAGAGCAAAACATATAAAATAAAGCGACCGTCCCATTCTTACACTATTCAGTAACAAAACCTTTTGGTCAAGGGAGCACAGTGGCTCAGTGGTAGAGTGCTTGACTCCAACTGAGGGGCCACTAGTTCAAGCCTCACCGGCGTCACTGCATTGTGTCCTTGAGTAAGACACATTAATCCTAGCTTTGTACTGGTTCAACCCAGGAAGACCCATCCCTACATAACTGAAATATTGTTGATGGGGCATAAAGAATCAAACAAACAAAAATCTTTAGGTTTAGGTCACAAAACCACTCTTTCTGATATCACACAGGTTTAGATAAACAAAACTTTTTAGCGTAAAATTGTAAATATATTTTCTTACTTATCAGTTTTATCGAATGTTTGGTTGCACAAAAGAACCGTCTCATTGAGACTGTTCTTTTGAGTACCCACAACATGGGTTTTGGTTGAGAAATAAGAAAATTATTTTTTCACTACTCACTCTTAACTAAAAGCCTGTATCATATGCAAATTTGGTAAGAAACTAACAGGGAGCAGTCATATCTTGGTCTATTTTGTTTGCACATGCTTTGCTTTTCCCAGTAATTTAGTTCTGATACCCAAAGTGGGCAATTAAATAACTTTAAATTCTTATTAATCATAACAAAGTTATAAATGCATCAACAGGATACATAAATGTCCGATATATATTTGTCAATTTATTCCGCCTCCTTAAAATGTACATTCAAATAAGGAAGCATAATTTTAAGAAGTAAAGAATTTATTAACCCAACAGCGAAATGTACTTGTCATTTTAAACGTAAACATGCATGTATAATTTCATATTTTTTTTTCACAACACTTGACATTGCTACTAAGGCCTCTGTTGAGACTCTTTGCTTAGGTTTACAACCCATTTAAGCCTAGCGTCCTTTTTATCAGTTACCTCACATATTAACTGCATTGTTAAACGCTGCCTGATGAACGTTGTCTATCTCATGGCATGTGCCTTAATTAGGTCATGATGATGTTGCACTTTTTGAATGACGTCCCAAATGACGCTGAATCGACACCAAAATCGAAAATAACATCATTATCGCTAGTATGAAGAGTGAAACAATGGGTAAACTGATAAATAGAATACCAGGTTCGTGTATTTTGATATCAAGTTACAGGCTCTGCTTCGAGAACGCATGTTGAATCGCTCGGCAAGCCTTGAGATGTCAACAAGCATTCTCGAAGCCTTGCCTGGTAAACTTGACATCAAAAGCAACTCACCTAGTATTCTCTATTTATCATGGGACCTTGGCAAACAATGCAGAACCAGATCAGGCAGCATCTGATCTGGTTCTTCCCTGTATGCTTACAGAATATATATTTTTTTAAATTTGAATTAAATTGAAACTTTCTACCCATCAACCCTTGATTTCTAAAATTGATAAGGGTGGAAAATATCACTAGGCATAAATGGCTTGATTGGTGCCTTAAACACCTGTCACACCAGGCGGCGTTGCCACGGAGTTGTTTAATTTTCCAAAGCACAGTGAGAACGCAAGAAAATCATGATATTTTTTGTGAAAAATTGTCTGTCACGGTGTCCTTACAGCGACCAAGGCGTTGCCACGGAGCTCTCATGGCCTTCTATCTCGTTCCTACAGTGTTCATGGTGGAGATTCTCTGCGCTCTCATGGTGCTTTCACTGCGCGTCCAGGGCGCTCACAGCGCATGCCCTGCCCTTTCATGGCGTTGCCACTGCGTTGAGGACGCAGTGACATCTCCAAGAACGCTGTGCAGTCTTTGCACGACCCTTGTGTGCATCCACGGAGCTCCTATTGCGTTGTAAGTGACCTTACTGTGCGGCTATGGTGACCTAACGACGCCCCCTCCGCCCAGCAAACGCCATGTGATGGTGTTTGTTTTGAGTATGCTCAAAGTGCGCACCGTCGCTCGGCGTTCTATGCAACCCCACCGTGTCCAATGGTGATGCCACTGTGTTGCTGCGGTGATGCTTGCATTCGTACTGCGTGCATCTCGGCTTTCTGCAATGTTTTCAGGAAGAGAGGTAACCAATGGTTCAGGTGAACTGGCCGAGTCTCATAAAATTGACCATAAAAGTGAAGACTTAGTTGTTAAGGTAAATCTACTGAAACGAACAAGAGCATGCATTCGTAAGAGGCATTTTAAGGATTAATCCTTAAAGCGCCAAGAAAAAAATGCATCTGAAAATGTCGTATGCTGAAGTCGTCTGCTGCAAATAATTGCCTAACATTACTGACAAATTAAGTATAGAAGCAAACAGTGTGGACCCAGAACAGACTGCTAACAGAGTGCTCCTACAGAAGCAGTCTATTCTGAGTCCACACTGTTTGCCATAGAGGCTTCTTAAACTTTTCAGCAGACGAGAAAAGCAGACCCCTTTTGTTACGATTGGCGCAGTAAGGATTAAAACATGTAAATTTTTTAATGATCAGCCCCAGAAGCTAATTAAATGTGACTGATAATTGACAGAAGCAAGGGAGTAATTATGAAATACCACTGCATAAATCAGCCACTGAACTCTATCATTACATAGAATTACAAGAACAAAGCCTATGTTTTCATAATGTACTGCAGGCCAACACCTCATTTGATGTCACAATTGCATACCCATGCATGTTTGATTTTATTCTTTACGTCCCATCAACAATCTTTCAGTTAAACAGAGACGGGTCTTCCTTGGTTGAACCAGTACTAATGCTAGGATAAATGTGTCTTGCTGAAGGACCACAAACCAGTGACGCCATTGAGGCTCGAACCCGCGGCCTCTCGGTCTCTAGTCAAGCACTCTATCACTGATCCACTGCGCTCCCTTATACCCATACATGTTTTAGGACACTTCAAGTATGCTTTGAGTTCACCCCATTCTAGTCTAGGCCAGTCAAATTCAAGGACCATCTTTCCACGTCCAGCTCAGACTTGCTATGAGGATTCCAGCCACAGCGCATTGCTAAAAAGTACAGATCCAGAAGATTTTGGAATATGATTATTAACGTCCCAGTCAACAATTTTTCAATTATGTCGGGATGGGTCTTCCTGGGTTAAACCAGTACTAAGCAGAGGATAAGATTGTTTATTCAAAGCAGATAATTTAAACAGGAAGCAAGGAAGAGCAACCATGCTTGCACATGAGACACCGTCTTGACCCGCTATGCATGCCTACAAAATCTAATCAAAATATCTCTCATTGAGTGTTCAAGCTTTCCCCTCAAAAATTTATTCAAGGGAGATAACTCAAACAGGAAGCATAGGGAAGTCTTGGAACTGATATATATACTAGGCCAAAAAAAGAAACGCCGCATATAAAAATTAAAAATATTGCGTGTTAAATGAGAGTTACAAAATTTCATCTGCTATCTATGTTTTACTACTATTCCTGCCACACATTATTCCCATTGTTATTTTGAGCTCAGTCAACCCAAACCAGTGTACTGGCTGTCTTTTTATTTTCAACTGTTTCACGTGCACATTCATTTTATTTAGATTTACACATGTAATAACTACTGAAATCAATAGTCTAATATCCAATCTGCTTGAAAACATTTTAAAAAATTAAAATGAAAAGTTACACATTGCTAATTTACGATGCCAAAACGGACACATGTTGAACGCGAAAAGGCGATAAGAATGTTACAAGCTAACGTGACGCCAATGGTGATAGCCCAGCAATTTCGATGACATGCAAGGATGATTGAACGTCTTAGGAAACTTTTCTGACAAATTGGAACAATGTCAAACAGTGCGCATTCATGACGTCATTGCCTAATGATGCGACGTCAATATTGATAAAAACATAGGTTTGAACTGGTGAATCAATTTCGCCTGTAGGACAACCCCAGGAACTCATAATCCAAGAATCAGCGCTAAAACTGTGACAAATCTTTTGTGAGAGATTGATGAAAGACCCCCATACACAATGTATGTTCAATATGCGGCGTTTCTTTTTTGGCCTAGTATATGCCTACCAATTATCATTAAAATATCTCACTGGGTATATAAGTTATTGAGCGGACAAACTTTCGTCTGCAGACAGCTGGACAAACAGACAGATAGACTGACACTGGGCTGATTGCCTATAATCCCCGAACCTTGTGGGTCCCAGGGGAAATTGACCAAAATCTAAGCGGCCCTGTGTGTTTGATGTTCCACCAACAGCTGAGGTCATATGGTGACGGGGCCAGAGCTTAAAGTCTTGTCTGACAGACTGGTGGATTGGGGATTGAATCCCCGGCCCCTGGTTTATCAACAACACCACAGTTAGGTATTATACAGCTTATCAGTCACTGTATCGCCACATGGTATGCAATGTCTCGGTCTCTCTTAAAGCTAAGGGAGATAGGAACCAGTTGGAGATGTGGCGTTACAGTGACCCAAAAGCCGATTCATAAATGGGGCTGCCGTGGCAACTGTAACATAATGTTTCTGTAGTAAGAATGTACCCAGCCTGATCTTACACTCGTTTCGCCTGGCTCATGGAAGAGACAGTGCTATAAAACTGTCTCTCATGAATAATGAATAAAGATATCACTTTCCTTAGATCTCTCTTATTAAAATGACTCAAATGAAGAGATGCAACAAGATGCATTATGCCATCAATTATAAAGCATCAAAGAGAATACAACATACAACCGAACAATACATTATTAATTTTTTTCCCTACTGACAAGGTGAATTTCCTCTGAGTGTAAAACCATTAAAATCATTGAAAAGCTTCTTCTAAAAACAAATTTGCTACCATGCAAGCTGATATACTAATGCCATGACATGCTATGCTAAAGATGCACAAAACTTACGCAAAACATAATTGAATTCCTCTGTAACCCCTAGGTCTTCTACCTTATGGGTGGGTCTGAGAAGGTAAAGGGGTCGGGCAATATCATCATGTAAGTATGAAACACAAAGACCTACATTTTATTTGACTGCACTATCCCTGAGAACTGTGGCTCTGAGGAATGAAAATATGCATAACATTTCTTGCACACCGAGTTTCCGCTGTTTTTTCCCATGAAGGATAATAATTCTAATTATGCCCCCAAAGGAACTTTGGGAGGCATATAGTAATCGCACTGTCCGTCCGTCTGTCCGTCCGTCCGTCCCGCTTCGTGTCCAGTGCATATCTCCTATATTCTTTGTGGTAGGAATTCCAAATTTGGTGTGTGGATGCATCTTGGGATGACGGAGTGTCGCATACCATTTTCGGGTCCCTGTGACCTTGACCTTGACCTCTGACCTAGTTTTTAGAATAATCGTGTCCAGAGCATATCTCTTATATTATTTGAGGTAGGAATCTCAAATTTGGTGTGTGGATGCATCTTGGGATGACAAAGTGTCGCGTACCATAATTAGGTCACTGTGACCTTGAACTTGACCTCTGACCTAGTTTCTAGAAACTGCATTGAGTCAAGTGCGTATCTCCTATATTCTTTGAGGTAGGAATTCCAAATTTGGTGTTTATATGCATCTTTGAATGGCGGAGTGTCACATACTATTTTCAGGTCATTGTGACTTTGACCTCTGACCTAGTTTTTAGAATAATCGTGTCCAGAGCATATCTCTGATATTATTTGAGCTAGGAATCTCAAATATGGTGTGATGATGCATCTTGGGATGACGGAGTGTCACATACGATAATTGGGTCACTGTGACCTTGAACTTGACCTATGACCTAGTTTTTAGAATAATTGTGTCAGGAGCATATCTCTTATATTATTTGAGGTAGGAATCTCAAATTTGATGTGTGAATGCAACTTTGGATGACGTACCATATTTGGGTCACTATGACCTTGAACTTGACCTCTGACCTAGTTTCTAGAAACTGCATCTACTATATTCTTTTAAATAGGAATTCCAAATTTGGTGTTTAAATGCATCTTGGGATGGCAGAGTTTCACATACCATTTGCGGGTCACTGTGACCTTGACTTCTGACCTAGTTTTAAGAATTATTATGTTCAGAGCATATCTCTTATATTCTTTTAGGTAGGAATTCCAAATTTGGTGTGTATATGCATCTGTGGATGGCGGAGTGTCACATTCCATTTTCAGGCCACAGTGACCTTGACCTCTGACCTAGTTTTAATAATAATTGTGTCAGAAGCATATCTCTTATATTATTTGAGATAGGAATACCAAATTTGGTTTGAATGCATCTTGGGATGGTGGAGTGTCTTGTACCATTTATGGGTCACTGTGACCTTGACCTCTGAGCTAGTTTTAGAAAAATCGTGTCAGGAGCATATCTCTTATATTATTAAAGGTAGGAATCCCAAATTTGGTGTGTGGATGCAACTTTGGTTGGTGGAGTGTCACATACCATTTGTGTAGAATAATTGTGTCCAGAATATATCTCTTATATTATTTGAGATGGGAATCCCAAACTTGCTGTATGGATACATCTTTAGATGCTGATGTGTCGCATAGCATTTTTAGGTCACTGTAATCTTGACCTATGACCTAGTTTCTAGAATAATTGTGTCTGGAGCATATCTCCTATACTATTTGAAGTAGGAACCCCAAATTTGCTGTGTTGATTCCTCTTGGGATGGCGGAGTGGTGCATACCAATTTGGGTCACTTTGACCTTGACATTGACTTCTGGCCTCATTTCTAGGTTTTTTGTGTCTGGAGCATATCTCCTATATTATAGATAATTTTTTCAATCGTGTCTTATGCTAGACCAATTCCTTTGGGGGCATTCGTCACGTGACTGTGACATTTCTTGTTCTATCTAACATGCCCCATACCAGCCCATGAGAAAGATACCTACTCAAGTCATGTCCTAGGGATGGGTCTGTTGCAGTAAAGAGTTTTTTTCTGGGTTGAACCAGTACTAAGCAGGTGATAAAGTGTCTTTCTCAAGGACACAACACTGTGACTCTACCTGCATTGAGGCTCCAACCAGTAACCCTTTGATCTCCAGTCTAATGCTCTACCAAGTGAGCCAATGAGCTTCGTTTAGATCCAACTGGGCCCAAACTGTTTGCAAAGGTAAATGGCATAAAAAATTATGCACATCAAAGGGAGACTACAGGATCAAGCAGTGAATCTCTTCAATTGCGTCCCTTTTCATAATGGGAACTTCTCTTAAAGGAAAGAATTTGCTCCCTCTAGGAGCGAATTCTTTCCTTTAAGAGCAGTTCCTTACGGCATGGAAATCACTTTTGCCACATTAGGTGACCTCCCTTGAATGTTACTATTTTTATTACGCATGTGCGAAACTGCGTAATAGGAGCTACACCAATGAAGGTTATCAGCAGACAATAAGTCGCCACTGGCAAGGAAAAAGTTAACTCTTCAAGTACCCATTGCAACTGCAGCAGATGATAAATTCTGCCACATCTTTCCTTAATGATTTTTATTTGATTTGATTCTTTATGTCCCATCAACATGATCAACAATCATTCATTTATAAAGGGACGGGTCTTCCTGGGTTGAACCAGTACTAAGCTAGAATTAATGTTCTTGCTCAAGGACACAACACAGTGACGCTGGTGAGGCTCGAACCCGCGGCCCTTGGGTCTTGAGTCAAGCACTCTACCACTGAGCCACTGCGCTCCCAAATTATGGTATACTTCATTAGAATCATCTGCCAGCAGACGATTCTCATGAAATATCATGCCTTATTGGTTATTTTTGAAAAAGAAGCAAATTTGAAATTATTAAAGGTGGTGCTTTATGGGTTTTAATAGAAGGCCCATGACTGGAAAGCCCTTTTAAAGATTTATGGTAGTCTATTCCAATATATATTTTGTTGAGAAAGTTTGTGAAGCCTTAAAACTTCAAAGACATGATATCTACATCTTATTGGTGTCAAATACTTTGTTAAATATTTATATTAATTTAAAGCAATTTACTTTAATAATCTGCATGACTCTATTGTAAATTTGCTATAAAGCTAATAAGCTATGGTAAACCCAGAGTTAAATACATTAATTCAGAATTTTTTAACACTTTTTCTCTCAGATAAGTTTTGATTATCTGGTTTTGTTTGTTTGTTGTGTTGCTTTACGTCCCAGTCAACAGCCATGCTCATGGCAGGACGGTCAGTTCACCTAACCACACTTTTTTCCTGGGCAATCTTGAACAAGCAGTTAACCAGTACTTTATGTACATACTCACTGGTGCCCAACTCTGTCACAACGATTTTCGGATTTTCGCTGATAGGTCGTCGCGAAACAATTCGGATAACGGAAAGACGTTAGTAATTTATTTAACTGTTTTATGATTTATAAAGGTCAAACATGTGCTTTTATTATTTGAAAACTGCCAGATGTATTTGCCACTTCGAGTTTCTAAGTTGTTTATCGTTTCTAACTGAAAATAGCAACACAATCATAATCAATGCATTTGCACAGAATTGTGACAGTTTGGACAGCGATCAGAGTTTTGGTGTCACGGTCTATTTAAGACAATGTCACAGCTTGGTTGAGACGGGTAAAATGCCAAGTAAATGCATTTTTTCACTACATAAGTTTTCTATTGCTCTTTAACTCATAGTTTTGAGTTCAATAACTCAATATTATGAGTAAATAATTAGTTTTGCATAAAAAGCTGTTTCGCATGAAATAACAAAAGTAACGTCCTAATTAGCATAAACTAATGCATCAAACAAGGCAGGTCACATGCCGTGATGATCTTTTTGTTATTTTTGGAATTTTAATTATCATGTGGTTTCTGGGCCATCCTAAAAATGACGTCATCAAAAGAAACGTGCATAGAGGTGAACATAATTAAGTTTTAGTCTGAAACTTCATCTACTTCAATGCAACACGTTTGCTACACCTAAAGCAGTGGCTGTTCAGCATGTGATACTCATGATTTGAAAATTTGAAAACCCTTTTCTAAGAATGCATTTGTCATTAATTCATATAATTCATCTTGAATTGTATGATTGGTCAGTATTCAAGCACAATAACAACTTCAACTCAAACCTTTCATGGGTGGGTTGGTACCTGAAGGATGTCTTTAGCTGGGCCCATTCTGGCTTAGATTAGCTATTGGTTCTCAAATTGTCAGTGAATTGTGTGTCCTTTTATTTTATTTTTCATATCAGTATGATAATTTGATTTTTATTAAATGATGCATTGCAAAAGTTAGGAAGCCTCCTTACTAGATGAACGATTTGTTTGTAAAGATTTGAATAGTACAATAGCCGCCCTCTCCCAATGACCTTAGCTACTGTTAGTTTTAAGGTGGTTATTCTGTTATTGTTTATCCATTGTATGATGTTGCTCCCATTTGACGGGTTTGTGTTTGTAACTTGTTTTGTAGTGTAGTTCTTGGTGTGGGTCTTTTTTAGCAATTATATAGCAAGTGATAGCTGGTTGCTTTAGTTTTATTGTATTGTGGCTGTGTGTGTTCTACGTCTCTTTCTCATGATCCACTGAGCTGGTCTGCCTTCAGTTATTGTGACGTTTCCTAGATATACTCAGTTGTTTCTGTTTTCCTTCTACAAAGTACTAGTCAAGCTGTCAGTTTAAAGGTGGACCAAACAGTGTTCATTTTAATGTTGTTTTGATAAGATTTCAAGGAAAACCAATATCAGGCATTTTTGTAAAACGTCTTAAATAAACCGTGACAGTTCCATTTGAATCGTTTTCAAATCCGTGACATTGTATCACCCAAATGTGACATTACATTTTTTTTGTTTTGTTGTTTTATGCGATTATACAACAGATATGCACAAGATATTAAATATAACTATTTTTTGAATCTATAAAATCATGCTTCCAGGTTAAATTGTTCTTACTTTACTAATCCTACTTATGAAAATGCCTAGGAAACCTTATTGCCAATAAACACAATGCTATTGTAATTGCTGAGTAAATAGCTATGAATATTATTGGTGTGCTGTCCGTTATCACTTTTAAAACGATATCCCGATAAGGGATAAAGAGAAATGACTTACCATAATTATTTTGACCTTATGCGTGTCCTGGCATTTTTTCACTTAAATTCCGTGACGTTGTCTTAAAAGTTTCGTCACAGTTGTAAGTGAAAATTCATGACGGATCAGTGAAAATCCGAATTTCGTTGTGACGGAGTTGGGCACCAGTGATACTTTCGCTTGTAACTTCTTGAATGAATCAGGGGAAAGGAGATAACTCAGAATGACCCTAGAAATAATTGATTATCTGGTCTTTCAGTCACAAAATTGAAAGCATTTCAAACAGCAAAGGCCCTGATCAGAATTCAGGAGCAGTTTGATCTGGGTCTGCAGTGTTAAGCTCATCCTCGGTAACCCAGGCGTGACCCATTCCGTACCCACTGCATTCATGAATGCAGTGGGTACGGACTGGGTCACGCCTGGGTTACTGGGGATGTGTTAAGCTAGGCATTTGTTACGGGAGTTTCACAATAAAGTTCCCCCTGATAAAATGCCTCTGTTATGCAGGAAATTCTGTGTTATTAACAAGCCATTTACAGAGAATATAGTTTACTTTTGCTTGTAAGACATATGTTCACCCGAAAAAATGATATATGGCATGCATATACACATGAAATTTTTTTGCTAAGCAAATATTGAACCAAAAAGTAGCCAAAAATTCGCGTTATGGTGTAACATTTAAAAAATACCCTTTTTTATTGATAGGCAGCTGCAAAAATACAGATAAGATTTTAATTTCAAAATCTGCCTTTGAAGCATATTTTCCTAATCTTTTGAATACTTTTTAACGCATGTGATTTGATCGATAAATAACAATTTTACGCCATTTTAATCAAACATCATGCTTCGTTATGCGTTATAAAATCTTTAGCATATCCCATATAAAAAGATTAGTATATATACATTGGTATCATTAAAATGCACTCAAATTTCTGTAAAAAACACCCAAAATATACATCATGGTAAATAAACAACAGTTAAGACAAATTGACATGCTATTATCATTTTTCAACCTTTTCAATTTCGGGTTGACTTTTCTACGAAAATTGGCGTAGAGTCCGCAACGCTCGCATAAGTCTGCCTGATTCTGGCATCCATGTATTGAAGAAGCCTATGGTTTTGTTGTGGAAACAGACCCCTATCACAAAACTTCAGCCAAAATATTGGACATGTATGTCTACAAATTAGACAATAGGGACAGAAAGTGTCCCAATGTAGGGTCCGCAACGGACTGTAGTGTCCGCAACGATAGTCTAAAGGAATTGAAAAGCAGCTATAAAATTCATTTTAAGCATATCTTAATATGTTTCAGCATTTGTTAAGTGCAATTGCTTTTTGCCAGCTAATTTCAAAAAGTAAGAAAAATAGAGGGAGAACAGGAATACCTTTAAAGAGATACATAACCGATTGTTAGGATTATGTACCTGGTGTGATGTGGTCAACTGCAAAATGACACTTTATATGCATTTTTAGTATAGTTTAAAACATTTATCATAAAACTATAAAACATACATCTTTTTCTTGTCTTTTGTTACTCATTTTATTATAGTATCAATGATTTCAAAAAACGTTGCGGACACTAAATTTTTTTTAGAAAGTAAAGTATCACTTCTTTAGCTGTATTTTTTTGACACCAATACCCAGGTACTACTTGCATATCTTTGCAAAGAGAGTCAAAGTAATGGATCAAAAAAGTTTTTGACAAAACAATCGCTGCTCAAGTTCATGGCTCAAATTTTGTAAGTTTTAATTTTGTTGAAAATGGCAATTTTTTCTGTAACTCTGTAGAATCTTCGGAAATTTTTAATAGCCTAACCTAATGATTGCTACAACATTAAAAGGCTATTGAGCGCACAAAAATGATTGTGCTGTGGTGTTTGATTGAAAAAAAATGTCTTTTAATATGTTTTTGAAAAGTTTTTATATATTGATAACAAAATGTAAATATAAGCAATAAATTCAATTTTTGGTTTTAACATATTTATTCATATTTCCATTTACAGTAAATATACAAATATACATTTTACAATATAATCATGATGGAATTCAGAAAAAAGTCATGCATCTTATACGAATCTATTTCCCTTTGAACATAATGGTGCACAGTTTGAAATTATATCCGGTGAAAATCAATAAAAACATGAGTTGTATTCAAACCATATAACTTTTCTACTCTAAATGTATTGCGCGCGCGTGCGTGCGTGTGTGAGAGAGATTCAATCCTCAACGCTCAAACTGTTTACTATCCATAGGTATTTTTGAACTGTAACAGTAATTCTATAGTTAGTATGAAATCAGATTCAGGTATACCAAATAACACAACCCAGTGAACCATACGTTTTGGTGACGAAGATGTCTTTTGTAAGTTTTAGTGACCAAGATGTCTGAGACACGTATTTCAGACGTTTATCAGCAAAACTGACATCTGCAGGATATCTCAAAAACGTTTTGAAAACTAAATGCAAACGTGTTTGACCTCTTCAATTTGTAACGCTTTTGGAGTGACGCATACCTCTTGTGTAAAGAACGTCTCGGTCACTTTCAGGAATCACTAGCACACGTTTTTAAAACAAGTTCACTGCAGATTTATATTTTTTATATATTTGTAAACACAGTTTGAACACCAAACAAAGACGTCATTGTTTTGGGATTACCATCACGTCTTAAACTCAAATTAAAACGTTACGAAAACATCACTATGCAAGGGTTTCGTTAGGTCTTCATCACGATTTGTTCTAAAAATTTTGTTCCACGAATTTTGAATATTGATTGTTTTAATTGAGCCACGTCTTGTAAATCCGATGTGATATTCTTTTACCAGATACAACACAAACAGCCCAGGCTGTTGATTGCTAGACGCTTGAAATTGTATCTTAAGAATAAGAGTGATTATACTCTTAATATATAGGGCAAAACATTTTAGACACTGATCAGCTACGGGGTTACTCCGTAGCTCACCTATGCCTATGTTTTCCATGACACGGCTCATATCTTTGTTATGTTATAAAAGTTCAATAAATTCATTCATTCAGTTAACCAGTATTGCTTACTTTATTAACTTTGTTAGAATTTTTCCATGCTTCTGACATTTAGCAAGTCAGGGTATATAAAAAAATGATCTGGTAGTGTCCGCAACTTTTAGACTAAATAAAGCAAATGATATTTAAATGAGTAATACTATAGACAGATGTAGTGAATTGAATACAAACAATGTTTTTCATTAATAGCTCATCATTTCTGCTCAAAGGGTAAAGTATGACGGAGTATATTCTAAATAACACGAGAAGTTAGCACTGTGGCATATTTTTTCTGTTATCATCGTTATAGTTATATAAAACAGTTTAAATAGTCAAGACCTCCTTTCAGTCTATTTTATGACAAAGATGTAATCACATCTTTTATATTCAGCTTAATATTTTGCAGAGAGATCTTGCTTTCATTCAGGATCATTTCAATAAACATGTAGAATTTATGTAGTGTCCGCAACGATTTTTAACTGTGGTGTAATTCAATTTTGAAAAATACAACACAGCAAGTAACATTGATATCGATATTATTCCTAGATACTGTCTGGTCACTAACTATGGCTGGTCCAAATACTCATACACCACTTAATATTTATGTTGGATATTTCCATATTCAGAGTCTATATGTTATTACCACATATATGACATATTTTTACTCGGACTCATTCAAGAAATATTTCAAATTGAAATTACATATAAATGTCTGTCTGTATGAAAGAAAGAGATGTAAAATATACCCAACTCTGGTAAAAGCAAACAAAATAATATAAGTGATAAACTTTAATTTCTGTAGTGTCCGCGACGAAATAAATAGAAAATTAAAAGCTGTATTACAGGGTTAAGAACATAAATATCAGCAAACAAGAAATGTTTGGTCGTTTCCCCTTTGCACATTGTCATTTTAAAATAGAAAACAATCTACTGCTTGATGAATCACATTTTCAGAGAAAACCAAAGTAAGTAGGATGTTAAATAAACAACCAAAATGTGAAGGATTTTTTTTTTTTTTTTTTTTTTTGCAAAATACAGGAAAATTTCTTACTGGAGAATGTTTGCCATCATAATAGCTAGTATTTGGGCTCATATTTTCATGACAGAAGGATAATGTGCTATGACACTGGCCAAATAACATATTTTTTATACAATTCTAAAGTTTGAACACATGGCTATACATTCTGGTCTATAATTTTGAAAAGACAAAATGATACTGGGAGATTTTTTAGGATTAGGTGCATCAAACACCATTCTTTAAGGAAATCATAATGATTAACCATTAAAACTAGTTTGAAAATTTGCCTATTTTGTTACACTTGGGGGAACTTTATTGTGAAACTCCCGTTAGGTTAATTACATTCATGCATATAGTTCTTGAAGTACTTGTGAAAATTAATCAAGAACCTACATATTCAAGACAACCTTTAGGCTTCGGTACCATACATTTCTTGGAAACATTTGTACCTCCATGTTACATATCAGTCTTTGGTACACATTAAAATGAAACAATTCCCTTTTTCAATTTGCTCCCAAAACTCTTACATCAATTTTATGCCATTTTAATCCTCAAGTAGCAAAGAATATTTTTGATCTATTTCTAGATGGATTGCAAAGTCATAAAAATCTGGAATAAAACAGTAGGTTACCATGTATTTAATTTGTAAAAATTTTCGGCCTCCATGTAAGAGGGGAAGGCGAAAAATAATTTTCTTATTTCTCGAAAAAATATATGTTGTTAGTGCTCAAAAGAACCGTCTCATTGAGACGGTTCTTTTGAGTACTCACAACATAGGTTTAGATTGAAGGATAAGAAGATAACAGCAGTTTTATGCTCAAAATATTTGCTCATCTAGTCGACATATCTTGGTATCAAAGTGCCAACAAATATATGCCATGGTAAATCTTAATCAGCAATGGTGCACAACCCAATCATAACCATCTTTAGGGTTAAACTGTCTTACAATAATAATTTTAATTATCTTGATACAGTGGTAGTGATTTTTGTCCAGCTCCCCCTACCCTCCACAACTCCAAATCAAAATCCATATTCCTAAACTGTGAACTCACTTGGCTTTGCCCATATCCATCCAAAATCCATTTAATAATTATATGTATTCATCATCTATTTGAAAAAAATCTAAATCCCATTTACCCTCGTCATGCTGAATATATTCATGTACACAACTCCTCCCCAATTTTTACATTGCCAACCTGCAGCATTCCAGTTGAAAGCATGTTTTTTCAATCAGAGTGCATGAAAAACAGTGTGCATCCTGATCAGATGGCTTCTTCAGAAGCCATCTGATCAGGATTTACACTGTTTTCAAAAACGGATTAATCCGAGTCAACGGGACAAGGGTTAACCTATGATACCTATGATCCCTCCTACCTGTCAATTTCACTTTCCCCTTTAGGCTCAAGAGTTGATACAACAGTAAGAATATTATCACCTTCATGGAGACATCATAAGGAAACTGTAAAGAAAAACAAAATTTGAAAAGAAAAACAAAATTTGAAAACTAAGTCGATCGGAAAGAGAAACGGTCGTTCTACATTTCTTGACAATGTTGGCACAGATCTGCCTGTGCAAAACAAGTTTGCACAGGCAGATCTGTGTCAACACTGTCAACTGACGGAACAATTTGATGTGGCACGCGATGTATCCAAACAGTAAATTTTGAATGAGTCTTAGGCCTTCCTGCACATTTATGATTAGGACTTTTTCTAGTGATTTTTATGCACCAATTTAGAGTTAAATTGCAAGTCACCCTGGTCAACTTCTCTAGTATGAGTAATTTGACAAGCAAGTGCTTTTTAGCACCAACTTAAATGTTTTAAAGTATGTAGTGAAGATGGCCCAAAATTCAATTTCTTTAAAATGTTATGTAATATCATTCTAGGTCAAGACTATCTTAAAGCAGATTCAGTGTTTAAATTTTTAAGCTATCCTTGGGTAAAATTAAACAAATTTTTGTTTGCTTGTTTGTTTGATTTGATTCTTTACGTCCCATCAACAATCTTTCAGTTAAACCGGGACGGGTCTCCCTTGGTTGAACCAGTATTAAGCTAGGATAAATGTGTCTTGCTCAAGGACCACAACGCAGTGACGCCAGTGAGGCTCAAACCCGCGGCCCCTTGGTCTTGAGTCAAGCACTCTACTACTGAACCACTGCGCTCCCACTTGACCAGGAAATGCCACAACCATGCCCCCAAACATGTTTGCTTGTCTTGGTTTATGAACCTGTCAACACTACTACTAAGATAATATCTGGACAGGCTTAGTTTACTAAAGAACAAGAAATGTCACAGTCACGTGACAAATGCCCCCAAAGGAATTGGTCTAGCATAAGAAACATTGAGGAAAGTTAGCTGTAATATAGGAGATATGCTCCAGACACAAAAACCTAAAAATGAGGCCAGAAGTCAATGTCAAGGTAAAACTGACCTGAAATGGTATGCACCACTCCACCATCCCCAGAGGAATCAACACACCAAATTTGGGATTCCTACATCAAATAATATAGGAGATATGCTCAAGACATAGTTATTCAAGAAACTAGGTCATAGGTCAAGATCACAGTGACCTAAAAATGGTATGCAACACATCAGGATCCAAAGATGTATCCATACAGCAAATTTGGGATTCCCATCTCAAATAATATAAGAGATATGTTCTGGACACGATTATTCTACAAGCAAGGTCAAAGGTCAAGGTCAAAGTGACCCAAAACTGGTATGTGACACTCCGCCATCAAAAGTTGCATCCAGACACCAAATTTGGGACTCCTACCTTTAATAATATAAGAGATATGCTCCGGACACGATTTTTCAAAAAACTAGGTCATAGGTCATTGTCACAGTGACCCATAAATGGTACAAGACACTCCATCATCCCAAGATGCATTTACACACCAAAATTGGGATTCCTATCTCAAATAATATAAGAGATATGCTCCTGACACGATTATTATTAAAACTAGGTCAGAGGTCAAGGTCACAGTGACCCGAAAATGGTGACACTCCCCCATCCCAAGATGCATATACACACCAAATTTGGAATTCCTACCTCAAAGAAGATAAAGATATGCTCCGAACACAATAAATCTTAAAACTAGGTCAAAGGTCAAGGTCAAAGTGACCCGAAATGGTGTGTGACACTCTGTCACCTCAAGATACATTTAAACACCAAATTTGAGATTCCTACCTCAAATAATATAAGAGATGTGCTCGAGTCACGATTTTTCTAAAAACTAGGTCATAGGTCAAGTTCAAGGTCACAGTGACCCAATTATGACTTGCTACACTTCCTCATCCCAAGATGCATCATCACACTAAATTTGAGACTCCTAGCTCAAATAAATTTAGAGATATGCTCCAGACAATATCATTCTAAAAACTAGGTCAGAGGTCAAGGTCACAGTGACCCAAAAATGGTGTGTGAAACTCCGCCATTCCAAGATGCATTTACACACGAAATTTGGAATTCCTATCTCCAAGAATATAGGAGATATGCACCAGACTCAAAGCAATTTCTAGGAACTAGATCATAGGGTCAAGTTCAAGGTCACAGTGACCCAATTATTGTACGCGACACTTCCTCATCCCAAGATGCATCCACACACCAAATATGAGATTCCTACCTCAAATAATATAAGAGATATGCTCCGGACATGATTATTCTTAAAACTAGGTCAGAGGTCAAGGTCATAGTGACCTGAAAATGGTGTGTGACACTCAGCCATCCCATGATGCATTCACACACTAAATTTGGTAATCCTACCTTAAAGAATATAAGAGATATGCTCTG
Organism: Loripinus fragilis; assembly: GCA_964019695.1. Classification (NCBI taxonomy): domain Eukaryota; kingdom Metazoa; phylum Mollusca; class Bivalvia; order Lucinida; family Lucinidae; genus Loripinus; species Loripinus fragilis. Next base: position 41,062,982 of record OZ026521.1, on the reverse strand, counting down.
TACACAATATTTCTTAAAACTAGGTCAGACGTCAAGGTCAAGAGTGACCCGAAAATGATATATGACACTCTGTCATCCCAATATGAATATACAAACCAAATTTGGAATTCCTATCTCAAAGAATATAGGAATATGCACCAGACTCAATGCAGTTTCTAGAAACTAGGTCAGAGGTCAAGTTCAAGGTCACACTGACCCAATTATGGTACGCCACACTTCCTCATCTCAAGATGCATCCACACAACAAATTTGAAATTCCTACCTCAAATAATATAAGAGATATGCTCCGTACACGATTATTCTAAAAACTAGGTCAGAGGTCAAGGTCACAGTGACCCGAAAACGCGACACTCCGCCATCCCAAGATGCATCCACACACCAAATTTGGAATTCCTACCTCAAAGAGTATAGGAGATATGCACCGGAACGAAGCGGGACGGACGGACAGTGCAATTACTATATGCCTCCCAAAGTTCCTTTAGAGGCATAAAAATTAACAAGTCTTATAGAGAGACAGACAGAAATAAATTCATGCCCAATCAATCTACATGTATATGAAAGCATGTGACTGGACTTAGGTTCAAACTCATGACCAATTCTAACCAAGTGCTTCTATGCAAGTGGGATTGAACATCTAACATACAAATCACCTGTCACCAATTGTAGTGAAGCGCTTGGAAGTATCTTTGTTATTTGCAATTGGAACAAAATCAGTTTTTTTCAGGCCCAAATACAAATGTAAATGGTACATCGTGTTGCATATGGTAAATTTATGTTCTAAAATTTGAAACACTTTCCTCTTCATATTTCTGTTCTCTAATAAAATGTTGCTTATCAAGGCTGAAATTCACAAAATGCTAATCAACAAAGCAAACATGGAAGATCCTGATCAGACTGCTTCTTCAGAGTCTGATCTGGGTCTGCCCTGTTTGTCTAGGCCTTTTTTGGATGGCAACTAGTGTTGGAAATTTAAGAACATCTACCGTAGTCACTCATGTAACATGCATGTAGGGTATAGTAATGGTTTAGCTATGTCCATACTTTGAATGTCAGGGCAGTGGAAACTCTACAGGCTAGCTTGCTTGAGCGATAAGTACCAAATGGCTGTTTTCACTGTAACAAAATTAAGGATTGATTAAACGTCAAGTTCTGTTGGTTAGGAGGAAGTGAACAAACATCGAAGTTACAGAATTATTTACTTGGAATTCATTTGTCTGGTTCGGTTCAGTAGATAAATCACTTGCATACATATATAGTCATGAATCACTGCCTGATCACTGGTTCTTCTCCTGTGGTCTGGTCACATACTCTTTCAGAATTTAAAGATACCTGTGTCACTTTATCACTTTATGTGGCACTTCTTTTCCAGTAAACCTGCAACCTGGCCTTTAGTTCAGAGCGTGTAACAAAAATTACTTTTCTCATTTCTCAACCAATACATATGTTGTGGGTACTCAAAAGAACCGTCTCGATGAGACAATTCTTTTGAGCACCCAAAACATATGCTTAAAGTTATGGGTAAGAAAATATTTACATTTTTGGTTTATCAAAACCTGTGATAGGTGTGTCACTTAATTACTCTGTGTGGCACTTCTTTTTCAGTCAGGCCTTTAGTTAAGAGTGCGTAACAAAAAATACTTTTCTTATTTCTCAACCAAACATATGTTGAGACGGTTCTTTTGAACACCCAAAACATATGCTAAAAGTTAGATAGTGCATAAAAAGAGAGCAGATTTCCGGAAGGACATATTTTGTTACACTGTAACGGTGTAACAAGATACAAGGTCAAAGAAAGAATAACAATAACAATATGGTGGGACTACACTACTCTGTTACTATTGCAAGATAAAGACAAAAGTGGAAAAAATTGGACATCCTCCACTGAAACAACTGAAACAATGTAAATCAGTAGAAAACCAATGAAACGGACTGTAACAATAAGTAACCAGCATCTACCTTCTAAAAAAATTGGACATCTTCCACTGAAACAACTGAAACAATGAAAATGAATAGAAAACTAATGAAACAGACTGTAACAATAAGTAACAAGCATCTTCAAGAGATTTTTTATAGACACAATCTGCCTGAAACTGCTGAAACAAGTGTAACGAATGAAACGGGCTTAAAAAAATTGGACATCTTCCACTGAAACAACTAAAACAATGATAATGAATGGAAAACTAATGAAACAGACTGTAACAAGAAGAAACAAGCATCTTCAAGAGATTTTTTATAGACACAATCTGCCTGAAACAGCTGAAACAAGTGTAACGAATGAAACGGGCTTAAAAAAATGGATATCTTCCACTGAAACAACTGAAACAATGAAAATGAATAGATAACTAATGTAACAGACTGTAACAATAAGTGACAAGCATCTTCAAGAGATTTTTTATAGACACAATCTGCCTGAAACTGCTGAAACAAGTGTAACGAATGAAACGGGCTTAAAAAAATTGGACATCTTCCACTGAAACAACTAAAACAATGATAATGAATAGAAAACTAATGAAACAGACTGTAACAAGAAGAAACAAGCATCTTCATGAGATTTTTTATAGACACAATCTGCCTGAAACTGCTGAAACAAGTGTAACGAATGAAACGGGCTTAAAAAATTGGAGATTTTTTATATGCCTGAAACAGCTGAAACAAGTGTAACGAATGAAACGGGCTTAAAAAAATTGGATATCTTCCACTGAAACAACTGAAACAATGAAAACAAATAGAAAACTAATGTAACAGACTGTAACAATAAGTGACAAGCATCTTCAAGAGATTTTTTATAGACACAATCTGCCTGAAACTGCTGAAACAAGTGTAACGAATGAAACCGGCTTAAAAAAATTGGACATCTTCCACTGAAACAACTGAAACAATGAAAATGAATAGAAAACTAATGTAACAGACTGTAACAATAAGTAACAAGCATCTTCAAGAGATTTTTTATAGACACAATCTGCCTGAAACAGCTGAAACAAGTGTAACGAATGAAACGGGCTTAAAAAAATTGGACATCTTCCACTGAAACAACTGAAACAATAAAATGAATAGAAAACTAATGAAACTGACTGTAACAAGAAGTAACAAGCATCTTCCAAGAGATTTTTTATAGACACAATCTGCCTGAAACTGCTGAAACAAGTGTAACGAATGAAACGGGCTTAAAAAAATTGGACATCTTCCACTGAAACAACTGAAACAATGAAAACAAATAGAAAACTAATGAAACAGACTGTAACAAGAAGTAAAAAGCATCTTCAAGAGATTTTTTATTGACACAATCTGCCTGAAACTGCTGAAACAAGTGTAACGAATGAAACGGGCTTAAAAAAATTGGACATCTTCCACTGAAACAACTGAAACAATGAAAATGAATAGAAAACTAATGAAACAGACTGTAACAAGAAGTAACAAGCATCTTCATGAGATTTTTTATAGACACAATCTGCCTGAAACTGCTGAAACAAGTGTAACGAATGAAACGGGCTTAAAAAATTGGACATCTTCCACTGAAACAACTGAAACAATGAAAACAAATAGAAAACTAATGAAACAGACTGTAACAATAAGTAACAAGCATCTTCCAAGAGATTTTTTATAGACACAATCTGCCTGAAACTGCTGAAACAAGTGTAACGAATGAAACGGGCTTAAAAAAATTGGACATCTTCCACTGAAACAACTGAAACAATGAAAACAAATAGAAAACTAATGAAACTGACTGTAACAAGAAGTAACAAGCATCTTCCAAGAGATTTTTTATAGACACAATCTGCCTGAAACTGCTGAAACAAGTGTAACGAATAAAACGGACTTCAAAAAATTGGACATCTTCCACTGAAACAACTGAAACAATGAAAATGAATAGAAAACTAATGAAACAGACTGTAACAAGAAGTAAAAAGCATCTTCACAGATTTTTTATTGACACAATCTGCCTGAAACTGCTGAAACAAGTGTAACGAATGAAACGGGCTTAAAAAAATTGGACATCTTCCACTGAAACAACTGAAACAATGAAAATGAATAGAAAACTAATGAAACAGACTGTAACAAGAAGAAACAAGCATCTTCAAGAGATTTTTTATAGACACAATCTGCCTGAAACAGCTGAAACAAGTGTAACGAATGAAACAGGCTTAAAAAAATTGGATATCTTCCACTGAAACAACTGAAACAATGAAAATGAATAGAAAACTAATGTAACAGACTGTAACAATAAGTGACAAGCATCTTCAAGAGATTTTTTATAGACACAATCTGCCTGAAACTGCTGAAACAAGTGTAACAAATGAAACGGGCTTAAAAAAATTGGACATCTTCCACTGAAACAACTGAAACAATGAAAACAAATAGAAAACTAATGAAACAGACTGTAACAAGAAGAAACAAGCATCTTCAAGAGATTTTTTATAGACACAATCTGCCTGAAACTGATGAAACAAGTGTAACGAATGAAACGGGCTTAAAAAAATTGGACATCTTCCACTGAAACAGCCGAAACAATGAAAATGAATAGAAAACTAATGAAACAGACTGTAACAAGAAGTAACAAGCATCTTCAAGAGATTTTTTATAGACACAATCTGCCTGAAACTGCTGAAACAAGTGTAACTAATGAAACGGGCTTTAAAAAATTGGACATCTTCCACTGAAAAAACTGAAACAATGAAAACAAATAGAAAACTAATGAAACAGACTGTAACAAGAAGAAACAAGCATCTTCAAGAGATTTTTTATAGACACAATCTGCCTGAAACTGCTGAAACAAGTGTAACGAATGATACAGACTTAAAAAAATTGGACATCTTCCACTGAAACAACTGAAACAATTAAAATGAATAGAAAACTAATGAAACAGACTGTAACAAGAAGTAACAAGCATCTTCAAGAGATTTTTTATAGACACAATCTGCCTGAAACTGCTGAAACAAGTGTAACGAATGAAACGGGCTTAAAAAAATTGGACATCTTCCACTGAAACAACTGAAACAATGAAAACAAATAGAAAACTAATGAAACAGACTGTAACAAGAAGTAACAAGCATCTTCAAGAGATTTTTTATAGACACAATCTGCCTGAAACTGCTGAAACAAGTGTAACGAATGAAACGGGCTTTAAAAAATTGGACATCTTTCACTGAAACAACTGAAACAATGAAAACAAATAGAAAACTAATGAAACAGACTGTAACAAGAAGAAACAAGCATCTTCAAGAGATTTTTTATAGACACAATCTGCCTGAAACTGCTGAAACAAGTGTAACGAATGAAACGGACTTAAAAAAATCTGACATCTTCCACTGAAACAACTGAAACAATGAAAATGAATAGAAAACTAATGAAACAGACTGTAACAAGAAGTAACAAGCATCTTCAAGAGATTTTTTATAGACACAATCTGCCTGAAACTGCTGAAACAAGTGTAACGAATGAAACGGGCTTAAAAAAATTGGACATCTTCCACTGAAACAACTGAAACAATGAAAACAAATAGAAAACTAATGAAACAGACTGTAACAAGAAGTAACAAGCATCTTCAAGAGATTTTTTATAGACACAATCTGCCTGAAACTGCTGAAACAAGTGTAACGAATGAAACGGGCTTTAAAAAATTGGACATCTTCCACTGAAACAACTGAAACAATGAAAACAAATAGAAAACTAATGAAACAGACTGTAACAAGAAGAAACAAGCATCTTCAAGAGATTTTTTATAGACACAATCTGCCTGAAACTGCTGAAACAAGTGTAACGAATGAAACAGACTTAAAAAAATCGGACATCTTCCACTGAAACAACTGAAACAATGAAAATGAATAGAAAACTAATGAAACAGACTGTAACAAGAAGTAACAAGCATCTTCAAGAGATTTTTTATAGACACAATCTGCCTGAAACTGCTGAAACAAGTGTAACGAATGAAACGGGCTTAAAAAAATTGGACATCTTCCACTGAAACAACTGAAACAATGAAAACAAATAGAAAACTAATGAAACAGACTGTAACAAGAAGTAACAAGCATCTTCAAGAGATTTTTTATAGACACAATCTGCCTGAAACTGCTGAAACAAGTGTAACGAATGAAACGGGCTTTAAAAAATTGGACATCTTCCACTGAAACAACTGAAACAATGAAAACAAATAGAAAACTAATGAAACAGACTGTAACAATAAGTAACAAGCATTTCAAGAGATTTTTTATAGACACAATCTGCCTGAAATTGATGAAACAAGTGTAACAAATGAAACGGACTTAAAAAAAAATGGACATCGTCCACTGAAACAACTGAAACAATGAAAATGAATAGAAAACTAATGAAACAGACTGTAACAATAAGTAACAAGCATCTTCATGAGATTTTTTATAGATGCTATCTACCTGAAACTGCTGAAACAAGTGTAACGAATGAAACGGACTTTGGGTATCTACAATGCTTATTAAAATATAGGTCACATCGTTGGGATGTTTGATGATTGGCCAGATTGTTTTCAATTCGGGAGGACTCGGAGCTTATCGGAAGGTGCATGAAATTGGTTATAAGCTACAGTTGTGCTAAGACGAAAGGTTACACCCTTAAACACAAGGAGTGCACAAGGTTTAAGCTTGGTGTCCACTACTAGTCCACTAGATTGTTCACTAGAGTGAACTAGGTAGTTTAAAGAGCTACGTGCATTAAGAGGCTATTTTGGCCTATGAGGCCAAAAAATGAAATTCGCTTTTCACCAAATTCTTCTTATTGGTTTATTAGGACAATGACCCAAGTGTATAAGACTGGTATTAGTTTGACTTTTACTTTTGCTATGGTAACAAAAACGGCCGCCAAAACAGGCTGAAAATAGGAAGTTGACCATTTTGGAGCAAAAATAGTAAGAGAGTATGATCAGGAAATACCACAATCACAAACCGCAGACAACCCCATGACGTTTGACGTTTGACAGAGCAATCAACATAGAGCACAAGCAAATACCAAAAAGATATTTTAACAGATGGTGAGAATTATCATGGCACACAACATATTGAAAGGATTTTTTGGTATTTAGCTGTGCTGATATTTAATTTTTGAAATTTGGTCTCTAAAAGCCTTGAATTTGTTCAAAAATGGCAATTTCTCTATTTCATGCCGATTTTGTCGGCCATTTTTGTTACCATAGCAACAGTAAAATTTAAATAAATGCCGAAATTTTACACTTCAGCCATTCTTCTAATAAACGAATCCAAAGAAATTTGTGAAAAGCAAATTTCAGTTTTTTGCTCCAAAGGGGGCCATTTTAGCCCCTTAATGCACGTACCCCTTTGTTCACTCCATGTGCACTCCATGTCCTACCTATGAGCTAGATTGTTTTAGAGTAACATAAATATGGGGTAGAAGAACTTAAGCATTTTTATGAATGAAGTGAATAAAAAAAAACATTATGAAAGTAAGTAAGGGTGCAAAGATCAGGAATCGATACAATCAAGTACCACACCTGACCCAGGATACCAATGGGAAAGTGACAAACTCACAGCAGACACCAGGTTGAATCTGTAATCATTAAGAATCTGCAACCTTTCAAGTTAACAGAATGCATTATAAACATATTTTTATAACTTGATTGGTAAAGTATTAGACTTGATGTCGAACAGTTGCTAGTTTGAGACTCACTGAAGGCACTGCGCCGTGTCCAATCAAGACACCTTATACTCTGCTTATTACTGGTTTAAGAAAAGAAGTCATAAAAAATCCCGACATTATTGAAAAAGAATTTGTTGACTGGGGTGTTATGCATGAATACTAACAAACAGACAAACAATTTTATGATTGTGTCAGGTGAAAAATCCCAGCGCTCATACGCTCGCGCACAAGCGAGAGATCAGCTCATATAACAGAGAGAGAGAGAGAGAGAGAGAGAGAGAGAGAGAGAGAGAGAGAGAGACTAATCAAAAGATCTTATTTACCCTTCATGGTCGGTTCTAATGATGTCATAATGTTATGTGCGAGTAGCAAGGCTCTGGTGAGACTGCATGTATACAAAGGAATAACTACCAACAGACTGAATCTAGTATGTTTTTGCACTAAAATACTTGTTCTAATCATTTTTTGATTTGGTCAGTTCTAATAACAAGGGCAAATATGATGGCTAAGCATTATTTGAGTCACTATTTTCCATGCAATGTAAAATACCGATTATGTTTGTGTCTGACACCCTAAGACCATGAAACGCCATTTATAAAATTTTGTGTCGGTTATCACACATGGTTATATTTAGTTTCGATATTTAGACTTCTCAAGAAAAAAAAAATGGCGGAACACATTTTAGCATGATTTTACTTTGCCCAGTAGTTAATAACTTTGATAATCAATACCAATTATAATCGCCACTAGGGAAGTGATTTTATTGCATACTCTACTGAAACCAGGGTCTGATCTGAGTATAAACTATTTGCAAAATGGCAAATTGTGCCAGCAGATGACAATGTATGCCACCTTATATGACTTTTTCTTCGTTACTAAATTCATGGATCTCTAATCGAGCCAGTATTGGATCCAAATCGCGCCCGACTATTTGCAAAGCATACTGTCTGATAGCTTGGGATCATTTCCGTTTTACGATGTGGTCAGCTCTAAGTTTGTTCATGTGTACGAAAAAACTCATAAGGATCTATGGCCGAAAGCAATTTGTTCTCATGTTCTTATCGAGGAATAAATTAGTGAAACTTCTGTCTTATTATTATATTTACTGAGCATGCTGAGACAAAATTAAAAAATTGAGCAAGAAATTGTGTTCTCTTCTATGGAACTAGACACTGCCCAAGCTAAGTTATTCACTGAAATGAATAATAATAATAACTGAATCCTGCAAACATTGCAGACTCCTGTCAGATGCCGCACCTCAAGAGTACGCCGATATGCAAGCTGGTCTGAGCATTTGTTCTGCTCATGCGAAAAAATCGGGTTATCTCGCGACTGGGCCCATGCGTTTTCTAATTTATCTACATCACAATAAGAGTACTGAACAGTTACAGACTGATTGAACAGTTTGTATCTAGATTTGTATTTTGTCCAGCCTGATCAGGGTCTAAATTATTTGAAAAGGTTATCACTGTACAACCCCGCAAGTAGCAAGTTAGCAAAATGACTTCTGTGATTGGTTCATAAAACGGTGTCACTGTCAAGAAACAAAGACGCTCCGACCAACTATTTTTGTCACAAACGGTAAGTTTCTCAGTGTGCGGTCAGAAAACAAAGACAGTTAGATTTCGTGTCGAACTGCCTATCAGGTGCTCTTGCGCTGGTTTCAGAGATGATTGACAGTTGTGTCTTACGCATAGGCGGGTCAATGTCCCTTTTTCTCTCATGTGATAGGACAAAACCTGTTATGTGACGATTCCCATCCTGGTCTTTCTACAACAAAAGAAGATAGTTTCTCTTAGCATTTTGAGAATGTCAGCACTCAAATGCGACTTTTCGGTACTTTTATCCATGTTGGAATATCCAGCTTTAATATATAAACGTTATTTCACCAACAGAAAATTAGTATTCGGCGCCAAAAATTGCTCCCAAAGAATCTAGATATTGAAATTAAGCCACACCAAATGAAACTATTATATGTGCGCTAACGGAAGCCTCTGATCAGCCTGTGCCCAAGGGTCTTGTTACACTACGCTGTCTGCATACAGAAAGCTTAAGATCCTTTAAATAGCTATCAAGTGCCCATATAATGATCCCGATCAGCCTGTACCTCTCAACCTCGTGCCCACAAATGGATCGTTTATTTTGCCACAGTGCGGCACATTAATGTTTACAACTGCTTCGCTCTGCCTCCTGACCAAATGATCATGTTTTTTGACAATCGTTTACTCGCTACAAACAGGAATGTTCAAATAAATCGGTGTTGCTAAATATGGATTGCGGTTTCTTTTACTTTGACTAGCTTGTCACTTATTACACCGTATGTTGTTCGGCGAGCCTTTGAAATCTGACGCAGTGGCCTTGCGATGACGCGACTCCAGATGAGCTTTTGCTAACTTTCTACTTGCGCGGTTGTAAGACAATCGCATGCAACAAAATCAGACCCGACCCACACGTAAATCTTGTGCTCTTATGAGGACATTACACAGGTACTTACATATTAACCTGTCTAACTAATTCCTTGCTCACTGCGACTTTTGTTGTCTGCTTATAACCTTGGCAAACAGTTTGAACCCCAATCAGGATCTATATTCTGTCTTTTCTGATCTGGATACTGATGTGAATGAAAAAAGTCAATAAGCAATGCTTATTAGATACCCCCCGCACAGTAAGATTCAGTGAAAAACCCTGCACAGTAAGATTCAGAAGGCACCATCTATGCATATTCAAAAGCCTTATTAGGGAAAAATTGTCTAAGTTCTCATAGCTGTAATTTTGTCAAAAATTATTTTTTCTCAACCCAACTCCTTCATGCATATGTTCAATGTGTCTACATTGTATAGGCAAAGTATCAAATTGTTCCATCCAAAGCTGTAGTAGGAGTTGATCGCCCATGAAGGCACCATCTATGCATATACAAAAGCCCTACTAGGGAAAAATTGTCATAGTTCTCAAAGCTGTAATTTCGTCAAAAATTATTTTTCTGAACCAAACTCCTTCATGCATATGTTCAATGTGTCTACATTGTATAGGCAAAGTATCAAATTGTTCCATCAAAAGCTGTGGTAGGAGTTGATCAGCCCGTGTATGGCCTATAATAGCATAAGCATAAAACCCTATATTAAAAGCCATTTAGAACTACAAAGGGAAATAACTCTAATAGAATTGGCCCCTAGCTGTATAGGCAAAATATCAAATTGTTCCATCAAAAGCTGTGGTAGGAGTTGATCAGCCCGTGTATGGCCTATAATAGCATAAGCATAAAACCCTATATTAAAAGCCATTTAGAACTACAAAGGGAAATAACTCTAATAGAATTGGCCCCTAGCCCTTACTTTTTTGTCTAAAGTATTTGTCTTGCATATATGAGCATGTTTGCAAGGTTTGATGAAATCCAGCAATGACTCTTCAAGTTATTAAAAAAAAATAACGTTACGGACGGACGGACGCACGGACAACGTGAAAACAGTATACCCCACCACAAACAAAGTTTGCGGGGGTATAATAACAAAGGCGTTGATCAGACTGTAGCTTGTGGCGACTTTTGTCGTCTGCTTATAACCTTGGCAAACAGTTTAATTTTTGTAAAAATGGCATGGTCTTAATCTATATATATGCTTTAAGCAAGCAGCGGTGGCAGTTTTCACTAAGAGAATCGAAGGCCTCATGAAGCTAGCTGCTGCAATGGATACTTTTTACATTTATCAAAGAATATGTGCAAGCTGTTTTGAACCTTCAAGTTCCAATATGGTAATGCTAGCTTCTGCTTATCTCATATTTGCAGAAGTGTGTCATAAATTAATGACACTGTTTATACAAGCAATTAAAGATAACAGATAGGATTATAATCACTTGACTGGTTATTTATCACACCTAGCTTCAATGGTGTGGTCACTTGACTTTAACCCTTTTCCTGCTGGTAATGTATTTCATTGTCTTTGCAAACAGTTTAGACCTAGATCAGGTCTGACAAAACATTGAACCTGATCTTGATTTAAACAGACACACTAATAATATTCATGAAAAGAATTTTGAAAACTATCATTTTTAAACTAAAACAGCAGACAACAAAACCAAATGAAAATTACCCAGCTTGCAATTTGAAAGCGTTAGCACAATACATTTTTTTCTGTGATTTATGTATTTAGCAAACAGGCAAGACCCAGATTAAAGGCCGCGTTTCATCAGGAATGAGTGAGTGTTTGTATTTTACGCCTCACCAACAGCTAAGGACATGCATTTCATAAGGGTCTGCACTTTTTGCTTAGACAAAAACAACCTTCAGGACCAGAAATATTAGAAATTAAACAAATGTTTTGAAATGTTATCTCACACTCATCTATATATACTTGTTTGATCTGGCTATACACTGTTTAGAAATATTAGAAATTAAACAAATGTTTTGAAATGTTATCTCACTCTCATCTATATATACTGATATGGCTATACATTGGCTATACTGATTAGTGTGACATTCAATAACCAATTTTATAGTGAAGCTGAATATTATACTTCGTTTATTTTCTTAAGTATGTACACTGATCAACCGTCACATAACGCATATCATTTGAATTATGTTCTTTTTACATAATATTGTTGTGGTTGCAATAAATTCTTGATCTTCAACTCTTTATCTCCTGCTGGTAACTTTTAAAAACATAAGTCTGCTGATTCGTGATATTGATACAGTATGTATAGGATGGTCAATTTTGAGTTTTAAGGTAACAGGTCAACTTTTCGAAATTACCATAGTGATGAATTTATTTCCCTATTTTTTACTTTAGCATACAGTACAGATCCAGATAAACAGCTGCCTTACGCAGCATTTCATCTGGGTCTTCACTGTTTGTGAAGGTATCTGTTTAAAGGGGTAAGTCTTATTTCTGTGTAATCTTCAATACCTATATGTAGGTGGCTATTATAGGGATTAAACTGATTAGAGACTGCCTCCAGTCATAATTGGCCAATCAACATATGCTCACCACAGGTACTGGTCATCAACAGATACAATTCTACTTATCTAATGGTCCAAGATAAACTAACATTTATAATCATTATGTAAAAAATCAAGTTTTTCATATTAAAGTATAACCATATTCTAATAAATTGCAACAATTGTTTTTATACTTATAACCATCATGTCAAACCCCATCCCAAAGTTAAAAAATAAATGATTTACTCTTTATCTGTTAGTTTCGTCTGCTGATAACTTTTGCAACGATTTGGGGCGCAGATCAGAACGACAAAACGTCGGGCCTAATCTGGATCTCAACTATTCGACACTCTGATGGTATTCCTTATTTTTTTTTCGAAAAAGTTGATTTTTAAAAAATCAGCAGATGCCAAAAATACAGTTAATAAGGCTACGCAGAATGTGGGTACTCATTAGATTCTTGCAAGAACCTACAATCTTTGTGCAACTAAAAATCGCTATTAATTACAAAGGGGTGTCTATGTAAAAGTATATTCCAACGCATAAAAGCAAACAGTGTAAGCAAACAGAAGCATCCTGATCTGGGTTGACACTAATCCAAGCATCATATGGGGGGAAATCAGCAGACGACAAAAAATGTCTTAGAAATGTCTTAGATGGCTTAGAGCCATCAGAGTCAGACTAGCTACAAGTATATGATATCACACATTGGTGAAAAATTGTTTTAAGGACAGGAGCCAGTCTACTATTAACTTTAATTTACAAACAGTTTGTACCCAGATCAGTTAAAGAGGCTAAGTCTGCAACTATGAACATTTTCCGAAAAAAAAATAATTTCTTTTCAAATCATTTGTAAAAGTAGAATTAAGTTATGTTTTCGCAATAAATCTGTTCAGTATAGCTGAAACTGAACGGAAAAGTGAATTATCATATAAAATAGGTGGTGTTTTCTATTATTGGTAATTATTTGCGTCCCTCCAATAATTAAAGACAGTTAGTTTTTAACATAACTGCTGTTGTTTTATAGCTTTCCGTATTACATCCGTAATCATACGTATATAGTGCATCAGTATCGGACTACGGAAGTTGGCATTTCCGAGGTCATCCGTGATATTTAATCCGTAGTAGAACCGGCGAGGTGATCCGTGAATGTGTGACCTTGGCATCACCGTGATTGGGAAAAAGTTAAGGTCGTTTCAAAAGTACACTAAGAAATGCTTGTTTTTGCATTGAGATTAATGGAAAAGACTAAAATTTTGACATAAATGAGGAAATTTAAGGTATACATGCCCAAGAGAAATTAATGAATTTTAGATATAAGATGAATCTAAACATAATCTGTTAAAATTTGAAATAAAAATCAAAGGTCACCGTACATACATCACTATGATGTTTCATCAAAATATGTAGGGATACCACCTACATAAATTCACAATGACAATCGTTTTTCAAATCACTCTTTTCATCAGGGCAGGGGCAGAGAACGGACAGAAGTAGTTGTTATTGTTTTTTAGAGCCCTCAACTTATTTCACAGTTTACGAAGGGGGTCCAATGGTTTTATAACAGAGAAAACTGTCCTTTTCCAAGGATCCAGAGGGGGTCCAACATTTTCCAGGGGGTCCAAATGCTATTTTCTTCAGAAACCCATATAACTTGTGATTTTCAAGGGGACCCCCACCCCCCCTCCCTCTGGATCCGCACATGAGAATATCAGGTGGAATGTTTGTTTGATTTGATTCTTTACGTCCCTTCAACAATCCTTCAGTTATAAAGGGACAGGTCTTCCTGGGTTGAACCAGTACTAAGCTAGGATTAATGTTCTTGCTCAAGGACAACGTAGTGACGCCGGTGAGGCTCTAACCCGCTGCCCCTCGGTCTCGAGTAAAGCACTCCACCACTGAGCCATTAGGTGGAATGATGCTACGCTTGATTTGCTCAACCAAGAGCTTTTTGCCTGATTTATTTTGACATTGTCGGTTAAAGAACTCACTTTTTATGACCTTCCACATTTTGTTTTTGCACACAGAGTAAAATAATCAAAGGGGCACAATTGCCGACTATCCGATTTTTTTTATAATCACAACAGCAATTTAAAATCACTGTCAACTTCTGTGTGAATATGCAGCCTGATTTCACGAAAATTCCTGCTTTCAATCACTTAAACCTAGTCGATATTTGTTCTCAGATTGTTAATATATGACCTGGCTGATTTATTGACTCATATTTTCCAAAAATGCGTTATTTACCATTTACCACTCATTAATTTGAAGTATTTAGTGTTTTTTTTCTCGCAGAAACTGACGTGTATTAGAAGTACAACGTCAAATTGTTTACGGAAGATGCGCACGTCACATGCGCAGTCGTATTGAGGTCGGTGTCCTTAAATCAACAAGTGGTCAGTGTTTGTTTAATGGCCAGGCAAATGTCATCAATAAAGTGAAAAATAGAAACTTTAAATCTAAAAAATCAATATTAGTTTACAATAAAAATTATCAAATTTCATCTAAATAATTTTCACAAATTTTACTGAATAGAATTATTAAAAGAAAAGAAAATGAAAAGAAAAGTAGATGACAAGAAAGTAATATATTTTCATTTTCTAACTTAAAGCACCTGCGAAAATGCAACTGAAAATGTTGTCTACTTCAGTCGTCTGTTGCATACATTTGTTACACTTTCCAGTGATAAATCCTTAACATTTTTTCTTATTATTAGGTGGCAGCTGAACTGCCATCCCTTTTGGTACAAACTTACACTTATTTAGTACTTAAACAATATGAGGTAAACATTTTCAGGGGATAAATCCTTAACGTTTCTACCTGTTATTAGGTGGCAGCTGAACTGCCATCCCTTTTAGTATACACTTACAATTATTTTCATACTAAAACAATATGAGGTAATGGGAGCTCAGTGGTAGAGTGCTTGACTTGAGACCGAAGGGCCGCGGGTTCGAGCCTTACCGGCGTCACTGCGTTGTGTCCTTGAGCAAGAACATTAATCCTAGCTTAGTACTGGTTCAACCCAGGAAGACCCGTCCCTTTATAACTGAAAGATTGTTGATGGGACGTAAAGAATCAAATCAAACAAACAAAAACAATATGAGGTAAACATTTTCAGGGGATAAATCCTTCACATTTCTACCTGTTATTAGGTGGCAGCTGAACTGCCATTCCTTTTGTATATTCATACTAAAAAGCAATATGAGATAAAAAAAAATTCTTGTGACTTCCTACGTCAATAGCGCAGTTTAGAAAGTAGAACTACTTTTATGCGCAGGGGAGTCAGTTCGGGCACCACTGTTTATTAATGTGATATTACTTACACTTATTTAGTACTTAAACAATATGAGGTAAACATTTTCAGGGGATAAATCCTTAACGTTTCTACCTGTTATTAGGTGGCAGCTGAACTGCCATCCCTTTTGGTATACACTTACAATTATTTTCATACTAAAACAATATGAGGTAATGGGAGCTCAGTGGTAGAGTGCTTGACTTGAGACCGAAGGGCCGCGGGTTCGAGCCTTACCGGCGTCACTGCGTTGTGTCCTTGAGCAAGAACATTAATCCTAGCTTAGTACTGGTTCAACCCAGGAAGACCCGTCCCTTTATAACTGAAAGATTGTTGATGGGACGTAAAGAATCAAATCAAACAAACAAAAACAATATGAGGTAAACATTTTCAGGGGATAAATCCTTCACATTTCTACCTGTTATTAGGTGGCAGCTGAACTGCCATTCCTTTTGTATATTCATACTAAAAAGCAATATGAGATAAAAAAAAATTCTTGTGACTTCCTACGTCAATAGCGCAGTTTTAGAAAGTAGAACTACTTTTATGCGCAGGGGAGTCAGTTCGGGCACCACTGTTTATTAATGTGATAAGTATTATAAAGGATCATTGACGGTTTGGGCCTTATACGCCTGATCCCCAGAACGCTGCTTTTGAGCTTCTAGTGTGGTGCATGTAGTATCAGTGCAATAGGTGAATCTAATGGCAAGAGCCAGCTAGCAAAATATTTTCAAAATTCCTACGCACTCGAGAGTTATGGCGGGTAGAAAGGGTAGGGGGTCTGAAATGTCATGAAAATAAAAAGTGCTTTAAAAAGTGATTTCTGCACATTTTCTTGATTTATTTGGTAGGCATGGTGATATCTATTGAACATACCATATGCAGAGTATTAACGAATCACGATAATTGATGAAATTGTTTTAAAAACAAAATATGTTTTGTAATAAAATGATTTTGGGGAGATAATTTAGAAGTTACCTGTACATTTTTGACTACATGTACCGTAAATAATACAAAACTGAAAGCTCAACAAAAGAAATAAATATTTTTGAAGGAATGAAAGTGCTCCATTTAGCATTGGAAAGTAAAACTAATTCTAACTAGATCCTTTGAATAATAATTTTGCTTTGTTTAAAGGGCATAGCATGTTAAATGTATTAAAAGTGTCCTAATATTTATGGTATACATGATGCATGTATATCCCTATATAACACATTATATTGAACGCTAAAGTATTTACCTGTTAAAAGTCTTTGCATGCCAGTGGATAATTTTGTCGTCTGCCAATAGCCTTTTGCAAACAGTTTGAACCCAGATGAAGACAAAAAGAATGTCGGTCTTGATCTGGATCCAAACTGTTTGACACTCTGATGGTGGTCCTGGGTGGTTTATTTTTAAAAACTTAATTTTGAAGAAAGTCAGCAGACGAAAATAAAAACATGAACAATTCCCTAGCATGCAAATAGATAAGTACAGGACGTTTGCAAAATAATTTGTCATTTGATAACAGTGAGATTTTTTCCTATGAAAAAATGCATAAAACCTTGCTAATTCTACTTTTAATCTTTTAGTACTTTATATAAAACTAGCACAGAATACAAAGCAATTTAGGAGGTTGTTTCTAGAAAACTTCATTACTGTCATTATTTTCTTATTTGGTAGAAAAGGCATTTTATGGGCTTAGGCCCTGGGTTTTTGGGCTGCTGAACATCTTTCCCCCCCAGTGTGCCAGCAAGCCACTTCCATACAAAGTGTAAAATATGGTTACACATATTCAAGCAAAAGCTTTTGCTGGCACACGGGGGGGGAATGATGTTTTCGGATTCCTATATATCTTAATGTAAAACTGATTGTTCTACCCAAAATTTTACATCATTGAAGCATTTAATATCGAAAACGGATTTCACAGCCATAAAGTACTCAGGTCAGGGTAGCTTCAAGGCGAAGAAAGGGACGAATGACAAACTTTTATTTTTACTGAAAACCATAGGCATTTACCCATAGCAAGTGTCAATGATCCTTTATAACTTCCAGTTTCCCAGGGAGCACACTGTATAAACAATTCATTTTGCAATTAACAGTTGCTATGGGGGGGGGGGATTAATTTAATGTTAAACTGACTTACTAGAAATTAATTTGAATGAAGCATAATAAGAACCCCATTCAAGCAAATGTTCTGCCCTTTTACAATCCTCATCCCTGAGGCTGTATGGGCCGGGTCAAACAGGCAAAACATTTTTTTTCTGAAGAAGGTTATGTTGCATATCACATTATGCAATTAAAATGTTTGACCTTATGCACCCCCCCCCCCCCCCATCTTTTGGGTTGGGTAAAACAGTCAGACATTGAAATTGTGCAGATAAGTATTGGTTAGAAGAGTTTTGAGTTATTTTAAAATCTTATGTTTTTATAAACAGTATGGAGCCAGATGAGATGCCACATTTTGTGCCGTTTTATCAAGGTCTATATTGATTTTAGTGTATAATTAAGCTTTGGAAGAGTATTGCATTTTGGGGCGCTATATTTATCTTTGAGGTAATGTAACGTCCTGATGACGTTATGTTAACGTCGGTTGCCAAGCTAAATAGAAATAATGGAAGTCGCATGTTTACCTTATGATCCCGTAAACGTGTAAATATCGTCGAATAAAGTTAAATCTAGAAAAGGATATTATTCTTGGGGTTTTTTATTCCATAATCGGGAATATCGTCGTACCAAGTATAATTTGATTGAACTTAAGTGACTTGATAGGCTTTACTTGCAGTGTTGGAGAATGGGATTTATATTTTGTGGTAAACATCCTTTCCTGACAAGGATTCAGGTGAGCGATTCAGGGCCCATGGGCCCTCTTGTTTGCTTATTACATTCGCTACACTCGTAACTGCAGTTTTAGGGATTGTGTCTATAAAAAAATCTCCTTCATTGTTACAATCCATTCCATTATTTTACCATTGAATTTCATTGTTCCAAGCATTTTTTTTTTGCTTGTTGCATTTGTTACACTTGTTACAGCAGTTTTAGGTAGGTTGGATCTACAAAACAAATCTCCTATGTGCTTGTTATTTATCGTTACAGTCCGTTTCATTAGTTTTCCATTGAATTTCATTATTTAATTTGTTTCAGTGGAAGATGTCCAATTTTTTAGCCTGTTTCATTGGTTACACTCGTTTCAGCAGTTTAAGGTAGGTTGGGTCTATAAAAAATATCTCCTGTATGCTTGTTACTAATAGTTACAGTCTGTTTTATTAATTTTCCATTGAATTTCATTTTTTAAATTGTTTCAGTTGAAGGTGTCCATTTTTTTCTGCTCGTTTCATTCGTTACACTTGTTACAGCAGTTTCAGGCAGATTGTGTCTATAAAAAATCTCTTGAAGATGCTTGTTACTTCTTGTTACAGTCTGTTTCATTTGTTTTCTATTCATTTTCATTGTTTCAGTTGTTTCAGTGGTTGATGGCCATTTTTTTAAGCCCGTTTCATTCGTTACACTTGTTTCAGCAGTTTCAGGCAGATTGAGTCCACAAAAAATCTCTAGAAGATGCTTGTAACTTATTGTTACAGTCTGTTTCATTAGTTTTCTATTCATTTTCATTGTTTCAGTTGTTTCAGTGGAAGATGTCCAATTTTTTTAAGCCCGTTTCATTCGTTACACTTGTTACAGCAGTTTCAGGCAGATTGTGTCTATAAAAAATTCTCTTAAGATGCTTGTTACTTCTTGTTACAGTCTGTTTCATTAGTTTTCCATTGAGTTTCATTGTTTCAGTTGTTTCGGTAGAAGATTTCCAATTTTTTAAAGCCCATTTCATTCGTTACACTTGTTTCAGCAGTTTCAGGCAGATTGTGTCTATAAAAAATCTCTTGAAGATGCTTGTTACTTATTGTTACAGTCTGTTTCATTAGTTTTCTATTCATTTTCATTGTTTCAGTTGTTTCAGTGGAAGATGTCCAATTTTTTTAAGTCCGTTTCATTCGTTACACTTGTTTCAGCAGTTTCAGGCAGATTGTGTCTATAAAAAATCTCTTGAAGATGCTTGTTACTTATTGTTACAGTCCGTTTCATTTGTTTTCCATTCATTTTCATTGTTTCAGTTGTTTTAGTGGTTGATGTCCAATTTTTTAAGCCCGTTTCATTCGTTACACTTGTTTCAGCAGTTTCAGGCAGATTGAGTCCACAAAAAATCTCTTGAAGATGCTTGTAACTTATTGTTACAGTCTGTTTCATTAGTTTTCAATTCATTTTCATTGTTTCAGCTGTTTCAGTGGAAGATGTCCAATTTTTTTAAGCCCATTTCATTCGTTACACTTGTTTCAGCTGTTTCAGGCAGATTGTGTCTATAAAAAATCTCTTGAAGATGCTTGTTACTTATTGTTACAGTCTGTTACATTAGTTTTCTATTCATTTTCATTGTTTCAGTTGTTTCAGTGGAAGATATCCAATTTTTTAAGCCTGTTTCATTCGTTACACTTGTTTCATCAGTTTCAGGCAGATTGTGTCTATAACAAATCTCTTGAAGATGCTTGTTACTTCTTGTTACAGTCTGTTTCATTAGTTTTCTATTCATTTTCATTGTTTCAGTTGTTTCAGTGGAAGATATCCAATTTTTTTAAGCCCGTTTCATTGGTTACACTTGTTTCAGCAGTTTCAGGCAGATTGTGTCTATAAAAAATCTCTTGAAGATGCTTGTTACTTATTGTTACAGTCTGTTTCATTAGTTTTCTATTCATTTTCATTGTTTCAGTTGTTTCAGTGGAAGATGTCCAATTTTTTTAAGTCCGTTTCATTCGTTACACTTGTTTCAGCAGTTTCTGGCAGATCGTGTCTATAAAAATCTTTTGAAGATGCTTGTTACTTATTGTTACAGTCCGTTTCATTTGTTATCTATTCATTTTCATTGTTTCAGATGTTTCAGCGGTTGATGCCCAGTTTTTTAAAGCCTGTTTCATTCGTTACACTAGTTTCAGCTGTTTCAGTCAGATTGTGTCTATAAAAAATCTCTTGAAGATGCTTGTTACTTATTGTTACAGTCCGTTTCATTAGTTTTATATTCATTTTCATTGTTTCAGTTGTTTCAAGGGAAGATGTCCAGTTTTTTTAAGTCCGTTTCATTCGTTACACTTGTTTCAGCAGTTTCAGGCAGATTGTGTCTATAAAAAATCTCTTGAAGATGCTTGTTACTTATTGTTACAGTCTGTTTCATTAGTTTTCTATTCATTTTCATTGTTTCAGTTGTTTCAAGGGAAGATGTCCAATTTTTTTAAGTCCTTTTCATTCGTTACACTTGTTTCAGCAGTTTCAGGCAGATTGAGTCCACAAAAATTCTCTTGAAGATGCTTGTAACTTATTGTTACAGTCTGTTACATTAGTTTTCTATTCATTTCCACTGTTTCAGTTGTTTCGAGGGAAGATGTCCTTTTTTTCGCTCGTTTCATTTGTTACACTTGTTACAGCAGTTTCAGGCAGATTGTGTCTATAAAAAATTCTCTTTAGATGCTTGTTTCTTATTGTTACAGTCTGTTTCATTAGTTTTCCATTGAATTTCATTGTTTCAGTTGTTTCAGTGGAAGATGTCCAGTTTTTTTCACTTTTTGCACTTATAATGCTGCAGTGTAGTGCTAAAATCTTGTTATTGGCAGCTTGCACTGTTATATTGTTACACCGTTACAGTGTAACGAAATGTGTCCTTCCGGAAATCTGCTCTCTTTTTATGCCCTATATGCTAAAAGTTATGGGTAAGAAATTATATACATTTTTTGTATATCAAAACCTGTGCTGCAATGATATTCTAATGATTTTTTTTGTTAACTTAACCCTTTAATTCCTTGCTAGTGGCAACTCTTGTCATCTGCTGATAGTTTAAACATATTTTATTTCCAACAGATAACAAGTTATACAGTACAATATATACAATTCATAAGGAAATTAGGATTAGAACAAAAGCGTAAGCTTATAGAGTTCTTCTCCTATTATAGAGTACACTGTGATATGGAAGGCGGACTGTATCATATCAATTCGTAGTCAATATGATCACACATTGACCTGACAAGCAATTTTGATTTTTATGTTCGTACATACGGAATGGAAAATGACTTAATATACTATGTGAACTTGTAAATTGATGAAAATACTAAGACAAAAAAAACTAATGAGGGAAGACGGGATCATTTGGATGTGAGTTTGGCATTTGGAGATCAAACATATAAGTATCGCATCAGAAATCGCCTTGACTTTAATATATAGTTGTGTACATGGTCAAATATACTCCTGTTACTTTCTTCAGGCAAAGCTGGGTCACCATAAAGTAAAAGATGTAAGAAAGGGTTTTGAATTAAAGATATACTGTTTAATAGTTCATGTCTGATTGCTTGATAGTTTCTGCAGTGGAAGAAGTAATGTTGAGAGTTTTCAATACTACCACAGCTACATAATGGTGAATCGGTTATGTTTTTAGTAAATAAGTCTAAATTAAGTGCACTGCAGCCTGTTCGTAAACGTGAGTGAAGTATTTGAGGTTTTCTATTTCCATGATAGTAATATCTAGGAATGGGAAGGATGCCTTTTTTTAGAAAGAGCTTGAAAGAGTTTAGAGTATTGGATTGTCTTGCTTCAAGTGGTAAATTGTTCCAGAGATGTAGAGTTGATGGTAAGAAGGAATCCCTGTATTGATTTGTTCTTGCTCGTATTGTTTGATAGTTTTGTGCATTTCGTAAATTGTATCTAGAAGCAGAACTAACTTGTGCTGGTATAAGGGAAGACAGATAGATAGGAGTGAGATGGTTAATCATTTTATAAAGAAGAGTTAATTTATGGTTGCTTCGTCTTTTTGAGAGTGATTCCCAGCCTATTTCTTTGTATAGATTGGTCAGGGAAACAAGTTTTGTAGCTCCTGTAGCTATCCTAGCTGCTTCATTTTGAATTTTATCAAGTTCATATTTTTCATATTAAGTGCAATTATCCCAGATAGTGTCGCCATACTCTAATAGAGGTCTTATAAAAGATATGTATATGGATTCAAGTAATTTGCGGTCAAGTTTATACTTTAATCTCCTCATTATGTTGATTCTAGCCCAAGCCTTATCTTTGATATAATTAATGTGTTGATGCCAACTGCAGTCATTAGAGAGAAATAAGCCAAGATGCTTGTGAGCTTCAACTTTGTTAATGGGTGTATTTTCCATAAAAAGTGGTGGGTGAAGTGGGTGGCTGACTTTGCGAGAAAGTAACAGGGCTACACTTTTATTGGGATTAAAGGTCACCAACCATGTAGCTGCCCAACGTGATATCTTTTCCAAATCAGCATTCAGAGTTTCAGCAGCCACCAATGGGTTATCGACAACTATATAAAGGCTAGTGTCATCTGCAAAAAGCCGTATGTTGGAGCCAATATCAGTTACTATGTCATTTATGTAAACTAGAAAAAGCAAAGGGCCCAAAATTGAGCCTTGAGGAACACCTGCCTTAATAAAGTTCCAAGCAGAAGAAATACCTGGCAGTACAACTCTTTGTTTCCGATCAGAAAGATAATTTTTGAACCATTGAAGAACATTACCTGTGACACCAGCAGCACGAAGTTTATATAAAAGGCCAGTATGCCAGACACGTTCAAAAGCTTTGCTGATGTCACAAAAGACAGCCCGCACCTCTTTACCAGCATCAAGAGCCTCGCAAAATGTATGATACATGAAAGTTAATTGATTTTCAGTTGAATCTCCTGGAATGAAACCAGATTGAAAAGAAGACAGAAAATTGTTATCAAGAAGATGATTATAAAGATTTTTAAAGATAAGTCTTTCCAAAACTTTATTTTCGGAGTTTAATAGAGATATAGGTCTGTAATTGCAGACATTAGAGCGATCCCCTTTTTTGTGTATAGGACAAACATTAGCTTCTTTGTAGGATGCTGGCACTATGCCTGACTGAAGAGATTTATTGAAAAGACAACAAAGAGGATGAGATAATTCACTAGATAGTTCACTGCAAGATGCGATTAGAAAGGCCATTTGGCCCTGATGCCTTACCAGTTTTTAGTGTTTGAAGAGCAGATTTTACTTCAAGGTCAGTAATAACAATTCTGTTGAGTGTTGTATTGTATGTTGGAGGTGGTAGATCAGGAAGTCTTACATTACTATCAAGTATTGTTTGGCTTTGGAAATAGTCATTGAGGATGTTAGCTTTTTCATAGTCATCAGTGTAAGTTTGGCCATTAATCTCAATAGGTGGAATATCAGAGTTTGAATCTGTTGTTATAAATGATTTGAGGGTAGCCCACCAATCTTTAGGAGATAGATTTTCAGATTTGAGTTTTGCAGCTAATGTGTCATAAAATTGTTGCTTAGAGCTACGAATAAGGGTTGTGGTATCATTTCGGATCTTTTTGAATGTAGCCCAATGTGCATCCAAATTTGTATGTCTGGCTTTTTTATATGCGCGTTTCCTTTTACGAATATTACACTTAATTGTAGCAGTGAGCCAAGGTGGATCTAATGGTTTGATGCGTACATGTTTGTTCGGTATACATTCTGCTGCCAGTGATAAAATGCAAGAATTGATATTATTAGCATATATGTCTAAATCATCGTTTTCAAGGGATTGCCAGTCAAAAGCCGATGCTTTTTCTCGAAGTAACTCATAATTGCCATTTTCATAACTCCATATATGTCTGACAAATGCCTTGGATTTGGGTTTCGAGAATTTAAGAACGCCATAAACAGGACAATGAAACCTAACGTCTTGGTTAAGAAACGGATCTGTAACACCAGAGAGAATGAGATTTTCCTTATTGCTTACGAGGATAATGTCTATCAGACTAGAAGAATGTTCAGTAAAGTGAGTTGGCTGAGAGATAGATTGGTGAAGTGAAAATTGCATGCAAAGCGAATCAATTTTCCGTCTAGAAGTGTTATTAAGATAATTAAGATTAAAGTCACCAGTAATAACAATATCTTTTATTCCAGTATCAACAGCTAAAGAAACCGAATCTTCGATATTATTATAATAGTTAGCATCAGAGTTAGGTGCTCTATAGAAAAGTCCAAAGAGAATTCGTCTACGTGGGTTAATTACTTCTATCCAAAGACATTCCAAACCCCTAATTTCTAAATCCTCCCTACGCTTATAAAATATTCATTTTTGACATATACAATGACTCCTCCATGAGGATCGCCAGTTCGATCCTTTCTTTCTGGAATTTGGTATGACTGTAACATTAAGTCGTTGGTTGATACAGCTGGGCTTAACCAAGTTTCCGTAAATGCTAAGATGTCAAAATCTAACAACTCAGCATGCAAAATATCGAGCTTGTTGACAATACTCTGTACATTATAATGAACAAATGAAAGATTCTGATTGAGACTTATAGAACTGAAAGAAGGTCCTGGGGTATTTGAAGAGTCAAAACTATCATTAGATGAGGAAAAGGGGCCAGGATTTGGATGGATGTCGCCACAATAGAGTAAGAGAATTGAAAGCCACAGTGAAAAGTCTGCCACTAGAATGATCAATATGAGGATCTTAGAAAAAAGTGAATTAGATATGGACTTTGTGCTTGCCAAAACACGCTTCTTGTAACAAGCAGGTATTTGGATGGGACAAGTGGTTGTGGCATGAAGTAAAAGCGAGAAAGTATCTGTACACTGGTTATAGATTGAGCAAAGAACAAGCATATGTAGACACATGTTAACGGCTACGAGGCGACGATAATTTGCCATGACAACTATTTTATTCTCCTTTCTGGGTTGTCTCATGTTATTGTGTTTAGAAATAGAAGTAATATTTGGAGGGTTGTCATGAATATCAAACTGTATGAAAACATATTCATGTCAGCCTCTCCAAACGCCAATCTCACAATCCGTCGATCCCATGAAATAGAATAGAAATACATACACATGAAAAGAAAAAAAATACATGCTGAAAAAAGGGGGATACATATGGGGGCTTGGAATATTAAATGTTTAAACGACGAAGAATAGCTAGGACAAGGGAGGAGAATAATCAACACTTCAAAAATATGATATAATAATAAAATTGACGTCGGTCGTAATGCTGACTATTAAATGGATGCAAGGGGTGATACAGTCATGTGCGTAACTCCGCTACGCAGGTACGCATGTGCGATATCCTTCAAGTGAAATCCAGTTTTTTTCGACCTCATAGGGGAAACAATTCGCTCTCTTCAGGAGCGAGTTATTTCCCCTAAGAGTAATCTCCCTTGTATGTGTTCGAAAGCTAAGCCAATTCAGGCACTCGCAAAAGCTCGAAGTCCGCGATTTTATCATCTGCTGATAACCTTTGCAAATAGTTTAAATCCAGATCAGGACCGACATTATGTCGGTCCAGAACTAGATCATTTACAGTTTGACACTCTGATAGCATTCCTGAAAGAATTTTTCGAAAAAGTTAATTTTGAAAAGTCAGCAGACGACAACAGAAGCACGAAAAATTACCCAGCATGCAAAGAGTAAAATTCATTCAGCATCTTATGAAAGTAGAGACAGACGGTGTAGGTTCAAGGCTTTATGAATTTTTTATGAATAAGCCACAAAAATTGTCAAAATTATCCTTGAAGATGAGAGTTATGGTCAATATACAGTCAACGTAATTCCATTAATGTCACTATTTCTTCTTCAGACAATATGATTTCCATAGGCTTAACTCTTTGCCTACCAGTGTCGTCCGCCGATAACTTTTGCAAACAGTTTGGATCCAGATCAGGCCCGACTAAATGTCGGGCCTGATCTGGATCCAATCTGTTTGCCACATACTCTGATGGTGGTCTTGAATATTTTGAAAAGGTTAACATTGAAAAAATCAGCAAAAGAAAAAATCAGCAATTGACAAAAAAGCATGCAAAATTACCCCAAGTATACGGACAATGTTTATGTACCACGCAATCTTCCCCAATTTTATTCAGGGATTCCAGTTGCATCCGCCGAACAACAGTCACATGCTTCTAGCAGGGTGTGAGTCGTGACATAGGAGTTCAAATTTTCATACATCCATCTGTCAGTTTGTTTGTTCATCTGTCTGTTCATCTGTAAACAATTTACATGAGCCCTTTACCTCATAGAAACACCTTTTAACCCTTAAACGCCACCTATAATTTGCAGCAGAGGACAATTAAAAATTTTACCGCATTTTCAAAAATAACAAATAAGGCATGATATTTCATGAGAATTGTCTGGCAGACGATTCTCATGTAATATCATACCTTATTTTTGTCGAAAATTGAAAAAGATGTCTCAAAATTTGTCGTCTGCTGCAGTTGTGATTGGCGCTTTAAGGGTTACCACTTTTGCAAACAGAGCAGATCCAGATCAAGAGCTGCCTGATCAGGATCTACTCTTGTTTCTTATCCTACACTATTGATGATTTCGGATCTCTCGGTATTTACCTGTATACAAATCTTCACTACTTCAATGTGAGGACAACAAGGTAGACTGTGTTTGTTCTAACTGTAAGCATCCACCCAAGGAAGGAGAGGAACTTAAACGTTGTAACCCGCTACTGCAGCTTCCAGGGCCAAAAGAAAGATTGGGACTTTCATAGATTTGCCTGTTCACTTGTGGCCACAATGGTGCACTCTAAAGCATAAAGACCTGTAAATAAGTTGTGAATATGTTTTGGTGTTATGACCTTGGTGCCTGCGTTGTACAGTGTGCTGGTTACAATTTTGTGAATAGACTTTGGATATATTGTACAGCACTGGTGTTGGGAGCTTGGAAACACACTAAATTAATGTAAATTGTTGACAGACAGAAAGACAACGGAAGTACAATATGAACTCCTGTTAGAAGCATGCATCTAACTATCACACGCTGGTGATTTGCACATTTATTCTGTGCATCTACTATTAATAGTGAGTAAAATCAGCCAAATTCGATCAGTATGGTAGTTGCTGAGAATTTGCGAAGATTGTAGTGACTTGGAAACATTTAATAAAAGGGCTAGCACATCGATGTCACATAGGTCCAGAGGTAAGGTGTCCGGAAATAACAAGTGGCTATAGGTTTCCTTCAAAATACTGGTACCGATCTCCTCAACAAACAATTGGACCTGTGAAATATGTTGATGACTAAAAGAATCAGGACCCCCCCCCCACCCCCCAGTCGGAATTTTCTGGATCCGCGTAGGTTTGAGTGTAAATTGAGAATATTTCCTTATATCTATCAATTTTGTATTGAAATGAGATGGTTCTTTTGAGTACTCACAACACATGCTTTGGTTGATAAACAAGAAAATTATTTTTCAATTATGCAATCTTGCATTGTATCTAGAGGCCTGACATGATAATCACACTGGTCAATGTAAACGCACCGGTGGTTGCTACAACGAGCTGGTGGTTGCATTTTTCAGCGGTGGTGGCGTAAAGGGTAAAAAAATCTATACCTGTTGACTTTATTATTTATTTATAAACTTGTATTTATTTTATTTGTGATTACACCTGGCGCACAGACCACCGGTAACATTGCAGTTTATGGCTCTGCCAAGCAATTGGTGATATAATTCATGGTTTGGGCTGCAAATCCAACAAAGTTCTGGAGTTTTGCCGTGACAGGTGTTTTTTTCTAGTGTAACTGCCTAAATTTAGTGAAATCTGCATGTCTAGGCGCAGCTGTTGTCATATTCCCATGAAATAACATCCAAAAAACGATTACTACTTTGGGGTTTTTTTCTTGGTAAACTAGCAAATGTTTTATTGAGGAATTTTTATTACAACGCACTGGGAGCATTTTTTGACGCATTGATACAACGCACTGATGGTTGCACAGAATTCCTGTGGTTGCTGGTGCAGACTCACCACATCATTCGCTGTTCACATAAACGTTGAAAAAATCGCCATTTCAACCAGCACATGATATTTCGATACTGTTCAGAAGGCTCAGGCGAGCCTGTGCACAAGTGCATACTCCCAAGAGCCTTTGCTGCCAGCACAAGTGATCTTGATATTTATAACATTGTCAAGTGACTGCCCGCGCAAATGTGTAGACTCACCAGAGTATTCGCTGCTGGCGTGAATAGCACACAAATCGCCATTTAGGGCAGCACAAGAGGTTTTGTACAGTGACG
Organism: Loripinus fragilis; assembly: GCA_964019695.1. Taxonomy (NCBI): domain Eukaryota; kingdom Metazoa; phylum Mollusca; class Bivalvia; order Lucinida; family Lucinidae; genus Loripinus; species Loripinus fragilis. Next base: position 41,034,078 of record OZ026521.1, on the reverse strand, counting down.
AAGGCTAAGGTAAGCCTGTGCAAATGTGCAGACTCGCCAGATCCTTTGCTGCTCGCACAAAATGGCATTCAAACGCCATTTGAGTCACCACATGAGAATTTTAAACTGTGTCAAAGGCTCAGACTAGACCAAGCAAATGTGCAGACTCGCCAAAGCCATCGCAGTTCGCATGAATGACACCCAAAAATAGTGAGTATCACAATCACAAACTGCAGACGAACCCATGGCACTGAGAGGAATAGCCACACAACAATCACGAGACACAAGGAAGACAAACTAAGGAAAGCAGCCAGCTCTCTCTCTTCCCCATCAAGATGATTGCAAAACAAGAATGGACATAAAGTAACAAAATTTAGAACAATTACAGAATCCTGTAATGGGAGTAACAATCAACCACGAATCAACAACAGAATCACCGCCTTAGAACAGACAGCAGCCTATATCTATGGGGTGCTAAAATTGCATTTTACTGGTACCAAATCTTCGCCCTAGAATCTGCTGTTGTTGAAGCACAAAAATTTTAAGCTCACATGGAGGCTTCTTAACTATTATAATGTATCATAACGGACAAACAATCTCATTAAATTAAAAGTTTTGGGGCCAATCTGAAAAATAGGCGGAAACACTCTCAAAGTGCCAACAGGGCTAGCTCTGGAGCATCTCTGGTGAGGCTACACATTTGCAGTCACGCTTGAGCCTTCATCAGTGTACAAAAACTACAAAATCTATGCCTATTGACTGTATGATTTCTTTATAAGCTTGTATTTATTTTACTTTTGATGACCCAATGCGCACAAAACGTCAGAAACATTGCTGTTTATGGCTCTTGCCATGCAATTGGCTTTTTAATTCATGGTTTGACCGACAAATCCGACACAGTTGTGGAGTTTGACAGTGACAGGTGCTTTTTTCTATTGTGACTGCCTAACTTCAGGAAATTCTGCATGTCTAAGCACAGCTGCAGCTATGTTATCATAGTCCCATGAAATAACATCCAAAAACGGTTACTACTCTCTATTTTTTCTATGCAGAGAAGGCTCTTGCGAGTATGTACATTTGCACAGGCTCACCTGAGTCTTCTTCCTGGTACTGAAATATCATGTGCTGGCTCAAATAACGATTTATGTACCGTTTATAAGAACAGTGAATGCTGTGGTGAGGCTGCATCAGCAAACACAGGAATTCTGTGCAACCATCAGTGCGTTGTATCGATGCGTCAAAAAATGCTCCCAGTGCGTTGTAATAAAAATTCCTCAATAAAACATTTGCTAGTTTACAAAGAAAAAAAACCAAAGTAGTAATCGTTTTTTGGATGTTATTTCATGGGAATATGACAACAGCTGCGCCTAGACATGCAGATTTCACTCAATTTAGACAGCTACACTAGAAAAAAGCACCTGTCAAGGCAAAACTCCAGAACTTTGTTGGATTTGCAGTCCAAACCATGAATTAAATCACCAATTGCTTGGCAGAGCCATAAACTGCAATGTTACTGGTGGTCTGTGCGCCAGGTGTCATCACAAATAAAATAAATGCAAGTTTATAAATAAATGATAAAGTCAACAGGTATAGATTTTTTTTTACCTTTTACGCCACCACCGGTGCTGAAAAATGCAACCACCAGCTCGTTGTAGCAACCACCAGTGCGTTTACATTGACCAGTGTGATAATTTGGATTGGTGAGCAGCCAAGGCTCAGACGAGCCTAGCCACAACATTCACTGCTTGTATCATTATGTCCTTGTGCACCAAAAATTGCATTTATTTCCTTACCTGTCAATTTAAACACGTGTTTTGAGTGCTCAATAGAACTGTCTCATTGAGACGGTTCTGTTAAGTACCCACAACATAATTGAGCCGGGACATGTGATTTCCAACAATGTGGTATTTTGACAAGTGTAGACTCAGATGAGCCTGTGTAGCCTCCTTTTAGGCTTAGAAACTCCAAATGATGTTCAATCAGTAGCTTAACACTCATAGAATATTCAAGCGACAAGCAAATGCTCTGATCAGACTGGGCTAATGCGCAGGCTGATCTGAGGCTTTGCTGGTGGCACATACCACATTGTTGGAAATCACATGCCAGGGCTCATATGTTTTGGTCGAGAAATAAGTTGATAATTTTCCACTACACACTTTTATCTGGAGGACTGTTGTATGTATAAACCAAGTATGGAAGTAGAGAAAGGCTTCAACCAAATATCAGACCTATAGCCCCACTAGGTAGCTACACATGCATGTTAAAAGAGCGGTTTAACACATATGTGATAGGAACCCAAATCTCATGTACTTACCCAAATTAACCTTTAGCTCTTTTACAGTAAAACCTGTGTAAAATGACCACTCTGAAAAAGACCAAAAACTGGTTTTCAAGACCAATTATCGCTTTATGCAGGTCAAAAGTATTGGGGAATGCTCCAAGGGGAGTATTCCGCAATACTTTCGACCTTCATTAAGCTTCCATTTTCCATTAAGACCTTTGTTTTATCTATTTTTGAGAGGTTTGTTTGTTTGTTTGATTTGATTCTTTACGTCCACTCAACAATCTTTCAGTTATGCGGGACGGGTCTTCCTGGGTTGAACCAGTACTAAGCTAGGATAAATGTGTCTTGCTCAGGGACCACAACGCAGTGACGCCGGTGAGGCTCGAACCCGCCGCCCTTCGGTCTCGAGTCAAGCACTCTACCACTGAGCCACTGCGCTCCCTCTATTTTTGAGAGGCTATTTTACACAGGTTTTACTGTATCATTTGCTCTCCCTTCTGCTTTTGTTCTTAGGTAGCCTATTTTGCAAATTTAAATGATAATGGACTTAGATCAGACTGCTCCCAAGCAATTATAGTATTGCAATCATCTTGATCGCTGAGTGAGTTGGTTGTTTTAATTCTTCTTTGTGTGAATGTATTCTTGTATTTTGTTTATCTGTGTTCTGGACTTGTGTAATAACAATTAATTGAATCGGCCAGTAAAACATTAAGACCCCCACTTCCCTGGTGGCTTCAGCTGATATCCCTTCTACGGTGGTGATTCTGTTGGTGTTGTTGATTCATTGTTAATTTTATGGGAGGTTTTGTGTTTTGTCCTTGTTCTGCTGTGCAGTAATTATATACCGTAGTGTCCTTTCTAGTTTTGCAATCACCTGAGAGCTGGTTGCTTTACTTTGGTTGCTTTTTGAAATTGATCTCACATGACTGTTATAATGTTCTGTGTCTCTTCCTCATGGTGCATGGGTTGGTCTGTAGTGTGTGATTCTGGCATTTCTTAATTTTGCATAGTGTTTGCTTCTATTATACACAAATGTAAAATCTAGCTAGTCTAAAGTGCACTTGAATATATGCAGCAGATGTGACAAGCAGGTGACATTTTCAGGGAGATAAGTGTTATATCAATGATTGAAAAATATTATATTTTCCCCTTAATACTATATACCTTTGCATTTTCTCTCTGCAACCATCTTGTACCGGTATCCAAATGAAGCAGACTTGTCATCCAATCAACAAATCGCACCTGAAGAGCACCTGTCAATCAATAACAAATCAATTATATCCAATTAATATCCTTTTATCCAATGAATATTTACTCCTGTCCATTTCACCAACTAAAAACATCTCTAAATTATGACTTCTTCATTAATTATAATAAGATTGACAGTAACATCATGAGAAAACCACTTCAGCCATGACTCAAACCAGCCTGCTCAGCTACAGAAGCTTAAAAGAATGTTGAAAACTTAAACGCTACAGTAATTTATCAATGTCTTGTTATTCATACTATCAAAACCTGAAAAACAATGGGCCTAATCAGACTGCACAAATGCACAGTCTGATCTGCAACATTTTTGGTTGCCTATGGTTTCTCATGACATGGCTCACCCACATGAGAAAAGGGCTCTTTTAGCCTATAAATTATCCAGATCTAGCTGTCATGATTTCAGGCACTACTTTCAAACTTGTGTTGGGTTACTACTTTATGATGACAAAAATGCAGTCCTGATCTGCCCTGCGCTGATGCGCAGGGTGGATCAGGACTACATTTTTTGCAGATATCGGATCTTTTGTATTTTCATCCTTGCGACTCACTAATTAGAAGAATATTATTATGAATATAAATAATAAGTGTAGGACATAAAATTTAGGCCCTACCTGTCTTGTTAGGTCTATAGGTGAAAGTCTTATTGAAAAAGGCAGACTTAATCCATCATCAGCCAATCAAAGATGACATTTTTATGAAAGATTTATATAGGAAGAATTGTGTGGGACTTTGTAACCACTTTAAAGAATAAATTAGGATAACTTAAATAATTGTTTTTTTGCTTTCAGTGGCTATGCAAACTTTTTGAGCATAAAGAGGAAACCTTGCGCACTCCACAATTTTTATGTATACCCTTTGAAATAGTCCTTTCATGCGTGGATCCAGAGGGGGACAGGGGGTCCGCACCCCATCCGTAACCCCCTGGAAAATCACAAGTTGTATGGGTTTCTGAAGGGAAATAAGCAATTTGACCCCCGCCCCTCTGAATAAGTTGGACTCTCTCAATCAAAGTATAGTTGTCTTTGAAATACACTCAAGTGCTGATCCAGGGGGGAGGGGGACAGTGGGGCCGGACCCCCCCCCCCCTTTGTTTGTTTGATTTGATTCTTTACGTCCCATCAACAATCTTTCAGTAAAACAGACGGATCTTCCTGGGTCACAGCGAATCAGTACTAAGCTAAGATAAATGTGTCTTGCTCAAGGACCACAACGCAGTGACGCCGGTGAGGCTTGAACCCGCTGCCTCTCGGTCTCGAGTCAAGCACTCTACCATTGAGCCACTGCGCTCCCTTCTGGACCCCCCTAGAAATTCACAAGTTCTATGGGATTCATAGTGAATAAGGAATCCCCCCTCCCCCTGCAGATGGACCTGTCAATATGGCAAACAGTTTAGATCCAGACCAGGCCCGATAAAATGTAGGGCCTGATCTGGGTCAAAACTGTTTGCAAAAGTATATATCAGCCGACAAAATGTCCCGCATGATCTGGGTCCCAACAGTTTCAAAAGTTATCAGCAGACGACAGTTCTTTTAGCCTTCCATTTTCTCTTTGGGAGGACATTAACTCCCCACCCACATCCCACCAGTTATGAATATTTTTAGAATTCGCAGACGACAAAAAGCATGCAGAATGACCCACGACGCATGATGCAGTCCAATGTCCCTCTGAAAATACCTGCCCTTGTTCCCACAGACACTTGGGGTCAGTAGAGAAAAACAAGGCCCCCCCCCCCCCCAACCTTCATCCCCCATTAACTTTTGCATTCTTGCATTTTTTCATTTAAAATATGATATTTTGTATGCTTGAAGTTATACAGGTGTTAGAAAAAATGACCTAGAACATATGGAAAACATTTGAAAAAAATGCATATTGCTCACAATGATAGTGTTTTTTCTATCATTGTGAGCAATATGCATTTTTTTCAAATGTTTTCCATATGTTCTAGGTCATTTTTTCTAACACCTGTATAACTTCAAGCATACAAAATATCATATTTTAAATGAAAAAATGCAAGAATGCAAAAGTTAATGGGGGATGAAGGTTGGGGGGGGGGGGGGCTTGTTTTTCTCTACTGACCCCAAGTGTCTGTGCTTGTTCCTTAATTCGTTACCTTTCATCTTTGGCAAGTGATTTTTTCTCTAACCATCAGGAGTTCAGCGTGTTAACTTATCATGGTTTACGCATTAACATCATTGACAACACGGCGGGAAAATAGCTCGTGCGTGTTGAAGGAATTTTTTAATTTAAGGGAAGCAACTCAAAAATAACTATATGAGACAATACATTTGAGTAGCTGCCCTTACTTGTCAGTAAAAATGATATGTTTCATGCTCAATTCACATTGCTCATGGAAAAACAAGTTGGCTGCTTTTAAAAAGCCGCCAATAGTTTAGGTTTGGCAAATAGGTTGTTTTTATGACAGAATTCCTTTACTTTTATTATTATTATATTAGGTCTTGGTTAACAAATCTTAGAGTCAGCAGTTTCTCGGACCCAATTATACTGGGTCCGAGGCAGAATATAGGGATCACACATGTTTTTTCATGCATTAACATTTGCCGGGTCCCGAGGAAGCTGTTTGAACACGAGGCCGTTAGGCTGAGTGTTCAAACATCGTCCGAGGGACCCGGCAAGTGTTAATGCAATGAAACAAACATGAGTGATCGTTATTCTTGCATATTTCACCTGATTTCAGCGTAAACCGAGCTGAAAACATCGCTTAGACATTAAATATCCCTTCTCTTATGCTTGATTTCTCTAAACAAAATGGCGTCAGGGTCAAACTTTCGAACGTCATTACGTCGCCAGAACGTCAATATACGCGCGCAACGTTTTCGCGAACGAAAGCATCGGCGAAATGGTCAGTCACGACCACAACGCTTTCCCGTGTAATGTCACCCATACAAATCAGTGCCCAGTTTAGGCTTTTTCAAGTAAAAGCCATGTTCAAACAGCACGTGAATCTCATGATTTGAACATGGATTTTGCGGCTTCAAACAGCTTCGCGTAACGAATGCCCATGCAAGAATAGGTGTTTGAAAAGATTATTTGTACAGATTGTATTATCGAGCATGAGCTCTTGCGAATGAACCTTCGCTACTACATGTTGTAGAAAACACACCGTACAACCGGCTGCTTTGATGACAGGTTACTAACAAGGATGACAGATACGGGATTTTTGGTCGCATGAAGGGTAGGTTATAATTTTCGATTGGAAAAATTCGAAGAGAAGCCCTCTGGTACTCTATGGTGGATAAGTACACTTGCTGGTGTTGAGAGATCCTACAGAAACAAGCTGACGTTATTTCTCTCACAAATAAAGCCATACTTGATCATCATTTCAGAGCTTTCCTGAAAAAAGTCGCAAAAAACGGTTATCTGTTCAGGTTGTGCGTCTCTCCGTCAAAGTCTGCTGTCTGCACTAGTATACAATAAAACTACTATCATTCAGCTACATTTCTGCCAAATTTGAAGCGGCAGTTTGATTTTATAAAGTTACTGGACCCCATCAAAGACGACAGGTAGAGGAAAAATGGCTGCCTTTGTCCACAGGTCGATTTTTAAGAGGCTGTCTTGGATGACAGGTCATAAATTTTAGTGGCTAACATTGATGACAGGTCATTATTTTAGAAAGATACTTTAAATCAACATATTTCTTCAGCCTTTGCTCTCAACTGAGAGCATAAATCATAGCTCATGTTTCTTTAGACTCATATATAAGCGATTTGTTTGTACTTATAAAGGACATACCCTGGTATTCTCGTTTGAATGAGCACAATTCTGTCAAGTTTCTTCACCTGAACTGATATTTGGTATGCAGCATCACCTAGTAGACCTTTACCAAATTGTTCAAATTATAGCCCTTGGGCCAAAATTGTCCCCGTCCTGGGAGTCACATGTTTGACATTGGCTTATATAGGGAAAATGTGAAAAAAATATTCTTGCCCGAAACCAGAAGGCCTAGACTATTGATAGTTGGTATTTCGCATCACCTAGTGGACCTCTACCAAGTTTGTTCAAATTATATCCATGAGGCCACATGTTTTACATAGGCTTATATAGGGAAAATGTGAAATAATCTTCTATAGCCTTGATATTTCGTTTGTAGCATCACCTAGTAAACCTCTACCAAGTTTATTCGAATTATGACCCTGGGGCACAAAATGGGCCCACCTTCAGGTCACATGTTTTGCAGAGGCCCATCTAGGGAAAATATGAAAAAAAAAACCTTCTTGTTTGAAACCACAAGGGCTAGAGCCTTTATATTTGGTATGTAAACAAGTTTTTTGTGTGGTGGGAGGGTGTAGGGTCTTATTAAGCGCTCAAAGACTATACTACATGTACGGAAGAGACCAACTTGATTGCTCTCCAACAAATGGTTTAAATCATTACCTTCAACTAATCAAAACTGGTGCACATAGTACAGGTGAGCGATTCAGGGCCACAACAATATCTCCATCAGCTGGGATGATGTTTGAATGGGCCTTAGTTCTGTATGATGCTGAGCCAGTTACCTCATTCAACTCTAATTCACGATATTTTAAACACTCTTGCTTGTGAAGTGAAGTCATATGCTCAATAATGCACTGGAAAGTATCAGACTTTACATCACAGTAATAACACAAGTATTGTTTCATTGTGTTAATTTACATAAGAAGCAAGGAGATCAATAGATCATCTGTATGTCTTTACATGGCTTGTGATATCTGAAAGTAAATGGTTAACACTGTGTCAGCTTAATTCATATACTGAAGCGTCACATACAATGTCCCTATGATTTTAGCTCCAGACAAATATCTTAAAACACTGTTATGTATTTTTATTGCTTGACAGACAGCAGACAGCCATACGCTCAGTGGATTTCATGTTCCATCATTAATAGCAGATTGATCAAACAGCAACTGAAAATGCATCAAGCAGTTTAAAATGTGCAATGCGCATTTGTAGGCACATCAATTTGATTTCATTTATAGGCTTAAGTCAGCAATCAAATCTGTATATACAATATATCCTGCATTACTCGGTTTTAAGAAATTTAAAGTCTGGACAATATTGTCACAATTGTCTCTTTTGCAACTAAGTATATAGCATTGTATTACCTCAGAATTGTCTGCACATTTCTACCACATTTTCAACTTTAAACAATGGATATTATTCATCCCAGTGAACTGTGTCATATCAAAATTTCAAAGAATGTTCTCTCTCTACCAATCGGTTTATCAAATTGATCCATTGTCTACAGGGCATTTTTATTTCTTTTTTTAATGAAATCCATATTGCATGATGACAAAGAATGTCTGTAATGGACTTAAGTGCGCTATTCCAAACTAAGGCCTATAGAGGCCTTTGCATTTGAAGCGGTCTTTTAAATGCCTTAATCACAATCAATGTCTTATGAGTGTGAAGTGCAACGTTAAGGCCAAGAAATTTTATCTAAAAATAGCTTTGATTTCAAATGTGGACTCCGCCTAAGTTCACTCTCCGTTTGAAACATTTCTTGTGATATTCATTTTCGATGTTTTCAATACATGTCTTTGTTGAGTCATAAAAGCAAAATTGTGAAAATTTATATCAGTACAGAGAAAAACAAGCATTAAACCAAAATGTGATGTTTCTTTTTCTGTGCAGTATACATTGAAGGCTCAAAAAGAATTATGTTGCTATATGATCTGATCTGCAATCAAATTTATATCTTGAATTGAAACAAATGAAGTCGGAGGCAGTTCAGGTGAAGAAACTTGACAGAATTGTGCTCATTCAAACGAGAATACCAGGGTATGTCCTTTATAAGTACAAACAAATCGCTTATATATGAATCTAAAGAAACATGAGCTATGATTTATGCTCTCAGTTGAGAGCAAAGGCTGAAGAAATATGTTGATTTAAAGTATCTTTCTAAAATAATGACCTGTCATCAATGTTAGCCACTAAAATTCATGACCTGTCATCCAAGACAGCCTCTTAAAAATCGACCTGTGGACAAAGGCAGCCATTTTTCCTCTACCTGTCGTCTTTGATGGGGTCCAGTAACTTTATAAAATCAAACTGCTGCTTCAAATTTGGCAGAAATGTAGCTGAATGATAGTAGTTTTATTATATACTAGTGCAGACAGCAGACTTTGACGGAGAGACGCACAACCTGAACAGATAACCGTTTTTTGCGACTTTTTTCAGGAAAGATCTGAAATGATGATCAAGTATGGCTTTATTTGTGAGAGAAATAAAGTCAGCTTGTTTCTGTAGGATCTCTCAACACCAGCAAGTGTACTTATCCACCATAGAGCACCAGAGGGCTTCTCTTCGAATTTTACCAATCAAAAATTATAACCTACCCTTCATGCGACCAAAAATCCCGTATCTGTCATCCTTGTTAGTAACCTGTCATCAAAGCAGCCGGTTGTACGGTGTGGAAAATGTCTGACCAAAATCTAGACCTTTAAGCCGCTGGGTAGGTTTTATAGGGTTTAACCAAACAATAAAGTACCAAAATTTTGTGTGCTCCCTAAAAATATTGATGTTTTTGTTTTCAATAAACCACACATCAATTTTCCATGTTTTGATTTTACCCATTGAATTTTCTCGGACGGTACAGAGGTCCAGATAAGCTTTCAGTTCAATTGGGTATTTACCCTGCACAATTTTTATGAATTGCTTTTTTCCAAAAACAATTGCTTAAAATATTTTTTTACCCCACATAGATTTTTGAAATTGCTTATTTATAAGTTATAATTAAAGTACCTAATAATCTTAGTTAATAATTTAAATAATAATCTTAGTTTTCGTAATGGAAGAAAAATAGAGATTGAGTGACTTTAAGTACTCTGTGCAAATACTTTAGCTAGTAACTGACAAATGACTTGCTTAATGTATCAAACTTCAAAGGAGACTTAGTAACATCACAACAAAAGAAAGGCTTGAACTGGCTACCACACTAAGTGTGCTAACATGGGATATATTCATATTTAGATCAGTTTGTTTTTTTCTTTTGCTTTTCCAAAATTTAATTGCTTTTCGCTACCCCTTCATTTATAAAACCATTGCTTTTTCCAAAATTTAATTCCTTTTTGTTACCCCTTCATTTGAAAACAATTGCTTTTTTCACAAATTTAATTGCTTAAATACCCCCAAAAAGCGGCTTATCTGTTCCTCTGTGGTACATTTTGAGGTACAACATTAACATGCATTTAAAAGTAAAAAATAATCCAAATTTACATTTATTACCTAATGTATAAACATTGATGTGACATATGGCTTTGAATTTTACCTATAGCTTTTCTTTTGTCAGTCAGTATATATTGATGACACTGATGATGAACAGACGCATAAAGGAAGTCCTAACCTAGGTTAGCTAAAAGAGGATTATCTTTTGTTTTAAAATAACTTCAGAGAAATATATAAGGATCCTCAAAATGCCTGTTACCAAAATTATACAAACTGTTCCATTCCACTGAACAAATTAGTCATTATAATTGTATCTGTTAGCACACTCATTTAGTAAGAGTGCTTGAATGGAAAATTGGGATTTTTCTGTCTTGACTGGGGCCAGTCTAATACCTCCAACTAAAAATAAAAGATAATCTTATTTTTTCTGGTGTATCAATTTGTTTTCAGGACTGATGCCAGTCTAGACTTAAAGTACCATCCAATACCATAAGTATGTCGAACAGTTTGGATTTGGATGACAACCAACATTTTGCTAGTCTGATTAGGGTCTGAAAGGTTAATAGTAGGACTAGCATGCAAAGGGTCCATACATTTCATCTGGTACATGACCTTAGAGATGTCAGACTTTATGCATTTATGCATTCGCAAATCATCTCTGTAAAGAATCTGCTTGACTATTTGCCTCTTCAAAATCCATGCATCGTGTAACTTGTATAATTTCAGGTTATCTGTGCTTTAATAAGCCCCCTTTTTACTTTGGATTTCTGACTGACCAACTGTCTTATTATTCTCTTCAGCAGAATAGTAGCTAAATGTCATACCAGGTCGGCCTAGGTCAATCTTTGAAGAACATGATGCAATCAGAATTTCAAGATAGACTGGGAAACCAGAAAATGACTATTCTATTTTTACAAATGACATCAGTTTAATCTTAGACAGAGGTCCCATGATTGGTTACATTTGGTCACATGCTCCTCCATGGTACAGCTCTAATTCTCACCTTATATATTGTGTTTAGGCGCTCATGCACCTAAACAATAAAGAATTGTGTCGCTTTAAAACTGTCAGAGATGTATTTATCCTGTTAACAGTTCTAACCACAAGCACAGAAATCATCCTTGGAACTAGGAAATGTGGCCCCTGTCAAGAATGAGTATTTATTTATTTTAAATTACAGGAAGCTATTGAGGCTGCAATACAATTAGACCTTTGGAAAAAGGATCACAGCAGAATAATCACTGAGTAAAAAAAATATTATCTGCATTTTGCAGAATCTGAAAATAACCCAGTTGTTTAACATCTTTTCTGGAACTTGTCAAAGCTAAAGTTGGAGCTTGTGGTATAAAGTATTAACTGATAATTTCTTTTGTATTCAAGTTTACATAAATTTATGAGCTGAATTAATCTCGTGCTCAGTTAAGTTGAGCATGAAAACAAAAAGCTGTTTGACCTCGAGGCCCGGTCACGGACCCCCAGGGGGGTGGTACTCTGATATTTTCACACATACGTAGGCTCGGCCCATTTTTGGGGGGTTCAATCTTCTGAATTTCAATATTTTTGGGGGGTTTCAGAAAAATGAATATTTTTTGGGGGTATGAAGATTTTGTGGATATTTTTTGGGGGTCATCACAAAATTGGGCTAGTTTGAGGGTCATTTGTATGCAATTTAGGGTCTTTTTTTTAAGGTCAAGGTACACAATTGGGATATGTTTTTGGGTTGATAAAATTTCAAATATTTTTTTGGGGTGAACGGTAGATGCTGGGTCCGAGCCTACGTATGCGGAAAAAATAAAAGTAGCCCCCCCCCCCCCCCCCCTGGGCACGGACCCCGGAGATAGGGGTTTCTCGCAATAGAATGAAAATTATGAAAAAGTTACCATATTCAGCCAAAATATCTTCCATTTTCTTAGTTTCTCGATTTCACCTTATGACAGCAAACAGCGCTCTGGCCCCAAGGTTATAAAACTTTTTCCATGCTCAACTCAGCTGAGTGCGAAATTTATCCTGCTCATAAATGTTAGAAATGCCAACAATTGTTGGCATTTTAACATTTATTAGCATGATGAATACAACACCTTAGAGACTTAAAGCAAGAAACTTTTTCATTTGTTGGTATTTTAGTTTTTATGAGCAGTTGAAATTTCTTGCTCAGTTGAGTTGAGCATGAAACAAGTTTATAACCTCGGGGCCAGGACTAACTATTTGCTATAGTAGAAGCTAGTTTTTGTCACAATTGTTTTTTTTTTTTGCTGTTTTTTAATGTGTAACATTTTAGAAAATGTAGTGTGAGCTGGCTTCACATGTCCAATTCAAGCATCTTCATATTTTTTTAGCATTTACTGTATTTACTTAACTAACTTTATTTCCACTTTTCATGCATTCAGTGGCGGATCCAGATAGGGTTCATGGGGTGAATACCCGCTCCCCGGTTATTAAATATACTATGAAAAAGAAATAATTTGGTCTAAGTGAGACCAAATCAGGGTACTTAGGAAAAATTAGATAAAATCAGCAAAGCGACCCCCTCCTTTACAAATCTGAACCACCTTTCCAAAAATCCCGATTTCGCCCCAGCATTTACTGTATTTACTTACACATTTATTATTAACTTTATTTCCACTTTTCAATTAATGTAGTGTACTATGGATGCCATGTTTCAGATTTCCACTTTTCTACATTTTATAAGATTTCCACTGTCCAAGCATTTCACTTTGCAATGATTTCAATTGTTATGTTTAAGAAATTCCATGATTAAGCTCCGATTGCCAATGCTCAAATCTTACTCGAGACCGAGGGGCCGCGGGTTCGAGCCTCACCGGCGTCACTGCGTTGTGGTCCTTGAGCAAGACACATTTATCCTAGCTTAGTACTGGTTCAACCCAGGAAGACCCGTCCCTGTTTAACTGAAAGATTGTTGATGGGACGTAAAGAATCAAATCAAACAAACAAACAAAACAAACCAATGTTCCAATATTTTGTTGTAATCACAATTTGAGACACGACGTGAGATTTCCAACAATGTGGTATGTGCGAGAACAGCCTGCGCATACGCACAGTCTGGTCAGAGCCTTTGCTCGTCGCTTGAATATTCTATGACTCTGAGGCTACTGACCGAACATCATTTGGAGTTGATTAACTGAAAAGGAGGCTGCACAGGCTCGTCTGAGTCTACACTTGTCAAAATGCCACATTGTTGGAAATCACATGTCACGGCTCAATTTTGTGGTTGTTCCTTGTGTATGATTTCCATTATTTCAGAATATTATCATACTATAATCACATGCGCGGATCTAGAGGGGGGAGGCAGGGGGTCCAGATGCCCCCACCCCCCCCCCCCCCCACTGAAAAATCACATAATTATAGGTGATTTCCATTGTTCCATTGCTCCAATGTACAATGATTTCCATTGCTTCAAAATTTCGTTGTAAACTATTTCCATTGTTCCTAAATTCCAATGCATTATGGGTTCCATAAATACAGCATAAGGCCTACATTGTAATATGATTTGCATCGTTCCAGACCCCGGGCTCAAGACTTCCATTGTTTCAAAATTTCACTGCACAGTGATTTCCATTGTTCAAGCGTTCTATTATAAAAAAATAACGATTTCCATCTTTTTCAGAAGTACGCAGTTAAATGATTTCCAACATTTGTTATACGATTTCCATTGTCAGATTGTTCTAATATTTCATTGTATCAGTTACCTCTCATATTAAATGCATTGTTGCACGTTGACCTGATAAACATTGCCTATCTCACGACATGTGCCTTTATCTAGACATGATGGCGTTGCACTTTTGAATGACGTCGCTAATGATCAAAAATACATCATAATCGCTAGTTTGAAGAGTGAAATAATAGGTAAACTGATGAATAGAATACCAGGTTCGCGTCTTTTGATATCAAGTTTACCAGACTCGGCTTTGAGAATGCGTGTTGAATCGCTCGGCAAGCCTCGCGATATCAACAAGCGTTATCAAAGCCGAGCCTGGTAAACTTGATATCAAAAGACACTCACCTAGTATTCTCTATTTATCAGTTACCGCTCATATAAACTGCATAGTTGTGCGTTGCCTGATAAACGTTGTCTATCTCACGGCATGTGAGTTTATCAGGTTATGATGACGTTGCCGTTTTTAATGACGTCGCTAATGATGCTTTATCAACACAAAAATAAAAAAAAACACGCCATAATCGCTAGTTTGAAGAGTGAAACAATGAGGTAAACTGATAAATAGAATACCAGGTTTGCGTCTTTTGATATCAAATTTACCAGGCTCTGCTTTGAGAATGCATGTTGAATCCCTCGGC
This sequence comes from Loripinus fragilis, assembly GCA_964019695.1. Taxonomy (NCBI): domain Eukaryota; kingdom Metazoa; phylum Mollusca; class Bivalvia; order Lucinida; family Lucinidae; genus Loripinus; species Loripinus fragilis. The sequence continues at coordinate 41,019,074 of OZ026521.1, read as the reverse complement.
AAGCCTCGCAATGTCAACAAGATTTCTTAAAGCATTGACTGGTAAACTTGAAATCAAAAGAAACTTACCTAGAATTCTTTATATACAATGATTTCCATTGTTCCAGTCTGTCATAATACAATGATTTCCATCACAATTTTGTAGTAAAATGATTTCCATTGTTCCAGCATTTGTTATACGATTTCCATTGTTCTGATATTTCATCATACAATGTTTTCCATTGTTCCAGTCTGTCATAATGCAATGATTTCTATCTTTTCAGAATTTCGTAGTAAATTGATTCCCATTGTTCCAACATTTACTATGATTGCCATAGTTCTAATATTTCTCTATACAATGTTTTCCATTGTTCCAGTCTGTCATAATGCAATAATATCAATCTTTTCAGAATTTCGTAATAAAATGATATCCATTGTTCCAACATATTATTTCATCATACAATGCCTTCCATTGTTCCAGCATGTCATTATACAGTGATTTCCATCTTTACAGAATTCCGTAGTAAAATGATTTCCATTTTTCCAGCATTTGTTATATGATTTCCATTATTCTCATATTTCTCCATACAATGCCTTCCATTGTTCCAGTATGTCATAATGCAATGATTTCATCTTTTCAGAATTTCATAGTAAAATGATTTCCATTGTTCCAGCATTTCTGATGATTGACATTGTTCTAATATTTTATCATACAATATTTCCAATTGTTCCAGTCTGTCATAATGCAATGATTTTCATCTTTTCAGAATTTCGTAGTAAAATGATTTCCATCGTTCAAACATTTGTTAAACGATTTCCATTGTTCTAATTTTTTTATCATACAATGTCTTCCATTATTCCAGCGTGTCATAATACAATGATTTCCATCTTTTTAGAATTTCGTAGTAAATTGTTTCCATTGTCCAATATTTGTTGTAGGATTTCCATTGTTCTAATATTACACCTACCTAGTGCTGCAGCAGACCCACCATATTGTGACACATACCGGTCCCCACAAGGTAACAAGCAGCAACATATATCAAATTAAAGCTAAGAGTCTCCCAAATCAAAAAATGCATGATGCCACCGCGGTATGTCAGGGCGTAAACTTTTACGAGTCATTAAAAAAGGGCACCAATACAAATAAATAACTTTACTAATAAAACTTAATTTAAACCTGAGATCAAAACCTTTGCTAAAGTTGATATAATATGAACACAAAATGATACAGAAGGATGCTAGAAATACTTTGCATCATACATGGGATGCAAACAAGTCCAAATACACTGACGGTGAAAGGTCATTAGGTACATTAGTCACGAAAACCCATGATTTTCTAGAATTCTTTTTGACAAAAGGTCCTCCTTATGTAAAAATGTATTGAAAACAAGTTTAAATGTTATCAATGACATCTGTGAAGCAACCAGTGCATAGTTTCACCACCATTTATTGGAGCGAAAAATTGTATGACCCACCAAAAAGGTACAAGATACAAGATACAAGAAACTTTATTTAAAGTCGCCATTCAATTTTAACATATCAAACATTAGCCATTAAGGCTATTTTACCGACAAACAAAGTGAAAGACTGTACAAGTATAAACATATAACAAATCACAGGAAATTTGGGTTAGTATCACAGAAATTTACATTGATATAGCACAGATATTTATAAGTTAAGATCATATGTAAGATAAAACCTTATAAAGATAAAATTTTATAAAACTAATAATTTTTCCTTTTGTTAAAGGTATATATTATGAGCATACAAATAAAATGATCCTTCTTTGCGATCTATCTAGGGGAAGGAATTTACGAAACTCGAAAAGGTGGGATAAAAGGGGCTCAAGAGACCCTGACCGCCATGTTGGGTATCCATACAAGTAATAAATTTACTGATAAAAATTATTTTAAACCAATGATCAAAGGCAGTGCTTAAGTTGGCATAATGTGAACACCAAATGATACATGAGGATGCTGAAAATATTATCATTCATGTGTAAGGTTCATATAGGTCCAAATACACCGATGACGAAAGGTTATTAAGTACATTAGTCGCGAAAACCCATGATTTTGTAGAATATTTTCTGGCAAATGATCTCTTTTGGTATAAATATATTGAATACAATGTAAAATGTTGACAACTGACATCTGGTAAGCAAAATGTGCATGATGCCTCTTCCATATGTAGGGTCCAAAATGTTTACGGCCTTTCAAGGAAGGGTACCCATAAAATTTTATAACTTAACTGATAAAAACCCATTTAAACCAGTGATCAAAACTATGGTTCAAGTTTGTATAATATGAACGCTAAATGACAAAATAGGGTGTTAAAATATTTTCTGTATTATGTGAGGTGTAAATAAATCCAAATACATTGATTGCAAAAGGTTATTAAGTACATTTCTGCACGAAAACTCATGATTTTGTAGACTTCTTTCAAGTCAAATGATTTCTGTAAGTACATATGTATTAAAAACAAGTAACATGTTATCAAATTCCAGTTGGGAAGCTCCTACTCAAAATAGAATTATCCAAAATGAATCGATGGTACATTTACCGTTCATTCATTTAGTAAAATCTGTATCAGATATGGGGCACCCAGGGGTTTTGGGGATCTGGGGAGAATGGCTATTTAATTTCAGGGAGCTGGGGAGCACTGGTAATTATTTTCAGGCATTTGGGGAGCAAGTTCATAGTTTTGGGGATTTAGGGCTCCCTGCAAAAAAGTAAGAAAAAATCTCACCTTAAAGGAAAAGCCTTCATTTTGTTTGATTTTTTTCAAAAATTTCTTTGGCAGACCCCCCCCCCCCCCCGACCCCCTTGAATATCTAAATGTATTTACATTCCTGCTAACATGCTAATCTGGATTGTATTGATGACTGATATGGAAAATTATTTTTACTATCGTGGAAAATTCGACTTAAAATTGTTGATCTTTAGGCTGATAATAACGTATTTTGGAACACTCAGAATGCGCCGTATTGCACCGGTTTAATAAAAAAATTCTGCACCCCCTCGCATGAATCTGAATACACATCATTACAGGATATATCTTTGCGTCTGGTATGTAATATTTGTTGTAAAATACGTAAAGCCTCCATTTTTTTACATATCTTTGGCTTCTGAGGGCTATTAACCCCCCTCGATCCCCTTGTAAAATGTGAATGTATTTATTTTTGTGCCAAAGTGCCCATCTGGATTAATCTTAGAGAAAAATATGGCACAAAATTCGGGTTGTTGATTTATTATAAAAAAAAATGTTGATTTTTAGGTTGATAATAACTAACTTTGGAACACTCAGAATGCACCAGACCGCACCATTTTTATCAAATTTTCTCCGGAACCCCCTAACACAAGTGATAATCAACAACATACCAGGGCTACCTACACATCTGGTATGCAATTCTCTGTCTAGGTAATTAGATGTTTTTTTATAAAAACTTTGATGAATGTTGATCAGATACATTCTTGCTTGTTAAAACTGAAGGTAAACTTTCGCATAGGGCCTAATACCAATTATTAAAAAAAACCATTGTCTATAGTTACAAAATTAATGCTTTCACTTTATTTTAGAAAATATAGTTTCAGCTATTGGGAAAAAAAAGCTGACCCTCCCCCACCAAGAAAACCAAATGGTCTAGCTGTCACTAATAAAAAAAATCAAGTCTAGAGAGCATTCCTCCATACCTACTATACTAGGTACAGCAACAGAATTTTAAGGATGGCCCCATACTTTGAACTATATATCATGCATTCCATTGAAATAATTATATATCGTTTATTCTTGGCCAAGGACTCTCTATTTATAAAGAGTTCCCGTCCGTGGCTAAGCCCTATCTTTACATGTATAACGTAAAATATTAAGTGAATATTAAGTCATCTGCTCATGTATAGCTTCATAGTTTTTAAGTATGTGAACTTAATCCTATGGAAAGAACTTTATATTTTAGGAAGAATTGGCTTATATTTTGGGGGATTTGGGGAGAAGCTTAATTGATTTTAAGGATTTGGGGAGCAAAGGAAAAATATTTTCAGGGAGCTGAGGTACTTTCTTTCAGGGATTTGGGGAGATAAATGCATTATTTTCAGGGATCAAGGGAGCACAGACCCCCCCCCCCCCCTGGGCGTCCTCAGATCTTATTAATGTAATATGTGGGAAGAAGTTTTGTCAAGGACATTGGCAGAATAGTTCCAACTTTTGCATAAAGTATATAAACGTGTGTCAGGAAAGTATTAAACTATCTCTTTAATTTTGTTAAGAGATATCATATTTCATTGACCATGAAAGTTCATCAAGTCCATCATCCACAAAACCACATGGCATTCATGTAAATTATACTTTATGAATGAGGAAGCACATGGCAGAATGGCATTGTGGCCGCTAATAATAAGCCAGTCTGCTACACCACACAAGGTGCTGAATGATTTATAATTTAAATAGGAAACTTGTCTGAATATTTCCTCTATTTTGTCTTGTGGAGATGTTGCCAAATCAGATGCTGAAATTGATAAATCAGTGAGTGTGTTACGCCATGACGCATAAACTTCGGCTTGTTTAATTGGAACTAGTCATTCAAATGGCATATATAATAACTGAGTATGTCACTGTGAATTGTTGACAAACGCCTGACATTCTTAAAGTATAAAATACATGTATGCCATGTGTTTTTGTAGATGATGGAATTAATGAATTTTCATGGTCAGTGAAATATGATATCTCTTAACAAAAAGAAATAGTTTAATACTTGCCTGACACACGATTATATACTTTATGCAAAAGTTGGAACATTTCCGCCAATGTCCTTGGCAAAATTTATTCCCACATATTACATTGATAAGATCTGATAAGGATTTTGCTAAATGAATGAACTGTAAATGTATCATCTATTCATTTGGGATGATTCTATTTTGAGTAGGAGCTTCCCAAATGGCATTTGATAAATTTTATCTTGTGTACTTAAAGAAATCATTTAACTTAAAAGAAGTCTACAAAATCATGAGTTTTCGTGACAAAATGTACTTAACCTTTCGCCATCAGTGTATTTGGATTTATTTGCACCTCATAATACAGAAAATATTTTAACACCCTATTTTGTCATTTAGCGTTTATATTATACAAACTTGAACCATAGTTTTGATCACTGGTTTAAATGGGTTTTTTATCAGTTAAGTTATTAAATTTTATGGGTACCCTTCCTTGAAAGGCCGTAAACATTTTGGACCCTACATATGGAAGAGGCATCATGCACATTTTGCTTACCAGATGTCAGTTGTCAACACTTTACATTGTATTCAATATAATTATTTGCCAGAAAATATTCTACAAAATCATGGGTTTTCGCGACTAATGTACTTAATGACCTTTCGTCAACGGTGTATTTGGACCTATATGAACCTTAAACATAATAAATAATATTTTCAGCATCCTCATGTATCATTTAGTGTTCACATTATGCCAACTTCAGCACTGCTTTTGATCATTGGTTTAATTTAATTTTTATCAGTAAATTTATTACTTGTATGGATACCCTTTTTTGTGGGCCATACAATTTTTCGCCACAACAAATGGTAGTGAAATTGTGCACTGGTTGCTTCTCAGATGTCATTGATAATATTTAAACTTGTTTTCAATGCATTTATACATAAGGAGGACCTTTTGTCAAAAAGAATTCAAGAAAATCATGGGTTTTCGTGACTAATGTACCTAATGACCTTTCACCGTCAGTGTATTTGTACTTGTTTGCATCCCATGTATGATGCAAAGTATTTCTAGCATCCTTCTGTATCATTTTGTGTTCATATTATACCAACTTTAGCAATGTTTCTGATCTCAGGTTTAAATTAAGTTTTATTAGTAAAGTTATTTATTTGTATGGGTGCCCTTTTTTAATGACTTGTAAAAGTTTACGCCCCGACATACCGAGGTGGCATCATGCATATTTTAATTCGGGAGACTCTTAGCTTTAATTTGATGTATGTTACTGCTTGTTACCCTGTGGGGACCACCATCTCGAAAACTAGCTCACTTTTTACTGCTTTGCTGCAGCACTAACCACACCATGTCTTCCATTTGTCCAGCCTGTCAAAATAAAATGATTTCCATCTTTTCACAATTTCGTAGTAAAATGATTTTCATTGTTCAAGTTCTTATTATACGATTTTCATTGCTCTAATATTTCATCATACAATGATTCCTATTGTTCCAGTCTGTCATAATGATATGATTTTCATCTTTTCAGAATTTCGTAGTAAAATGATTTCCATTGTTCCAACATTTAATTTACGATTTCCATAGTTCTAATTTACCATCATACAATGTCTTTCATTATTTCAGCGTGTCATAATACAATGATTCCAATCTTTACAGAATTTTGTAGTAAAATGATTTCCATTGTTCCAACATTTGTAAAACTATTTCCTTTGTTCTAACATTTCACCATGCAATGTTTACATTGTTCTAGTTTGCCATAATATAACCATTTCCATTATTAGAATTTCGTAGTAAAATTATTTCAATTGTTCCAACATTTGTTGTATGATTTCCATTTTTCTAATATTTCATCACACAATGCCTTCCATTGTTCCAGCCTGTCATACTACAATGAGTTCCTACTTTTCAGAATTTCGTAGTAAAATGATTTCCATTGTTTTTACACTTATCTTACGATTTCCATTGCTCCAATATTTCATCATACAATGATTCTCATTGTTCCAGCCTGTCATAATGCAATGGATTCCATCTTTTCAGAATTTCGTAGTAAAATTATTTCAATTGTTCCAGCATTTGTTATATGATTTCCATTGTTCCAATATTTCATCATTCAATGATTTCCATTGTTCTGGCCTGTCATAATATACAATGATTTCCATCGTTTCAGAATTCCATAATAAAAATGATTTCCATTGTTCCAGCATTTGATATATGATTTCCATTGTTTCTAATATTTCACCATACAATGTTTTCCATTGTTCCAGCAGGTCATAATAAAATGGTTTTCATCTTTTCAGAATTTCGTAGTAAAATTATTTCCATTGTTCTAGAACATGTTATTCGATTTCCATTCCTCTAATATTTCATCATACAATATTTCCCATCGTTCCAGCCTGTCATAATACAATGATTCCCATCTTTTCAGAATTTCGTAGTAAAATGATTTCCATTGTTCTAGAACTTGTTATTTGTTTTCCATTTCTCTAATATTTCATCATACTATGATTCGCATCGTTCCAGCTTGTCATAATACAATGATTGCCATCTTTACAGAATTTCGTAGTAAAATGATTTCCATTGTTCTAGAACTTGTTAATCGATTTCCATTGCTCTCATATTTCATCACAAAATGATTCCTGTCGTTCCAGCCTGTCATAATACAATGATTGCCATCTTTACAGAATTTCGTAGTAAAATGATTTCCATTATTCTAGAACTTGTTTTTCGATTTCCATTGCTCTTATATTTTATCATACAATGATTCCCATCGTTCCAGCCTGTCATAATACAGTGATTGCCATCTTTACAGAATTCCGTAGTTAAATGATTTCCATTGTTCTAGAACTTGTTATTCGATTTCCATTGCTCTAATATTTTATCATACAATGATTCCCATCGTTCCAGCAGGTCATAATACAATGGTTGCCATCTTTACAGAATTCCGTAGTTAAATGATTTCCATTGTTCTAGAACTTGTTATTCGATTTCCATTGCTCTAATATTTTATCATACAATGATTCCCATCGTTCCAGCAGGTCACAATACAATGATTGCCATCTTTACAGAATTCCGTAGTTAAATGATTTCCATTGTTCTAGAACTTGTTATTCGATTTCCATTGCTCTAATATTTCATCATACTATGATTCGCATCGTTCCAGCTCGCCATAATACAATGATTGCCTTTTTTCAGAATTTCTTAGTAAAATGATTTCCATTGTTCTACAACTTGTTATTCGATTTCCATTGCTCTAATATTTCATCATACAATGATTCCAATCGTTCCAGCCTGTCATAATACAATAGTTTCCATCTTTTCAGAATTTCGTAGTAAAATGATTTCCATTGTTCCAACATTTGCTTAATGATTTCCATTGTTCTAATGTTTCATCATATAATGATATCCATTGTTTGAGAATGTCATTTCACAATGATATAAATTGTTCAAGAATTTCATTATTTCGTTGTTCAATGGTTAGCATTATTCCAGCATTTTATTGCACAGTGATTTCCATTGTTCCAGTAGTTCATTGAACTATTTTGATGAAGTGAGAGAGGATCCAAATACCAAGTGCCATCATCGGCCCGCCTTAAATGGCGTTTCACTGGCGTGCTATTGATGGCCCAACATTGAATGCTGGCTTGGAAGCTTTGTGATTTTCCAGGGGATCCAGACCAGTATTGCTTAGAGACCCTATATTTTTGTGATTTGTTTTCAGGAGGAAGGTCCGGACCCCCTGCCCCCCTCTGGATCCGCCCATGAAGTCCATGCTATGCTATAATGTACCGATATTGCCATCGTTTTAGAATTGCATTATAAAATTATTTCCATTGTTCCCGCTTTCCACTATATTTTTTTCCAGCTTTCCATGGTAATTTTTCCATTGTTCCAGAATATCAATATAAGATCTACAACGATTTCCATTCTTCCTCATTGTTCCAGACTTTCAATGGTAAGACGACTTTCATTCTTCCCATCGTTCCAGAATTTCAATGGTACACCTATTTCCATTTTTCCCATTGTTCCAGAATTTCAATGGTACGCCAATTTCCATTCTTCCCATTGTTCCAGAATTTCAATGGTACAATGATTTCCATTCTTCCCCAATTGTTCCAACTGTTCAATGGTACGACGATTTCCATTCATCCCCATTGTTCCAGAATTTTAATGGCACATCGATTTCCATCCTTACCCATAATTCCAGAATTGCAATGGTACGACGATTTCCATTCTTCCCATTAATCCAGAATTTAGATGGTACAACGGTTTCCATTCTTCCCATTGTTCCACGTTTTTTCAATGGCACAGCAATTTCTATCCTTCCCTTTGTTCCAGAATTTCAATTGTACAACGATTTTCATTCTTCCCATTGTTCAAGAATTTCAAAGGTACGACGATTTCCATTCGTCACATTGTTCCAGAATTTCAATGGTACACCGATTTCCATTCTTCCCATTGTTCCAGCATTTCAATGGTACGACGATTTCCATTCTTCCCATTGTTCCAGAATTTCAATGGTGCGACGATTTCCATTCTTCCCATTATTCCAGAATTTCAATGGTACGACGATTTCCATTCTTCCCATTGTTCTTGAATTTCAATGGTACGACGATTTCCATTCTTCCCATTGTTCCAGTATTTCAAATGGTACAACGATTTCCATTCTTCCCATTGTTCCAGAATTTCAATAAAACACTGATTTCCATACTTCCCCATTGTTCCAGAATTGCAATGGTTCACCGATTTCCATTCTTCCCCATTGTTCCAGAATTTCAATGGTACGACGATTTCCATCCTTCCCATTGTTCCAGAATTTCAATGGTACGACGATTTCCATTCTTCCCATTGTTCCAGAATTTAGATGGTATGACGATTTCCATTCTTCCCAATGGTTCAGAACTTAGATGGTTTGACGATTTCCATTCTTCCCACCGTTCCAGAATTTAGATGGTATGACGATCTCCATTCTTCCCATTGTCTAGAATTTCAATGGCACAACGATTTACATTCTTCCAGAAAATTGTTACTTGATCACCATTGTTCCGGAATTCTAATATTGTTCCCGTATTTCCCTGTACTAAGATTTCCACTGTTACAGCATTCTACTAACATTGCATTTACAGTAAAGCCTGTCTAAAACGGTCACTCTCAAAAAGACCGAAAATTGGTTTTCAATACCAATTATTGCTTAATGCAGGTCAAAAGTATTGCAGAATGCTCCAAGGGGAGCATTCTGCAATACTTTCGACCTTCACCAAGCTATCATCTTTGTTTTGTCTATTTTTGAGTAGCCGTTTAAGACAGGTTTTACTCTTGTATGGGACCCTTGCTCCATGGCATATATTGTTGGAGCCTAGATAGACGCTGGGTACCAGACATTAATATTTGAGCCGGTCTCCAGCAATGGATACAAGTTGGCATGTGCGACCACGCACAGTCTGATCAGAGTCTTTGATGGACGCTCTATGGGTACTCAAGGGTTAAACTTTTCTTCAGGCGTTAAACTAAGACTCTGGTCAGACTGCGTGGATGTGCAGACTGATTTGAAATATTCGCTGTACGCACATGCCAACTTGTTCCTTATGCTAGATTCAGCTTCATTTTGTACTTAAATTCCATTGTTCCCCTATTCATAATGCATGTCATTGTTCCCCTATTTATGTATGTAATTGTTCCCCTATTCATGTATGCTAAATGCTCCCCTATTCATGATTGCCATTGTTCCCCTATCCATATAGGCCTCTGTTCCCATATTCATGTATGTAATTGTTCCCCTATTCATGTATGTCATTGTTCCACTATTCATATTTATATATATATATAGGTTATTGTTCCCGTATTCATGTATGCCATTGTTACCTTATTGATGTAAATCATTGTTACCTTCATGTATGCCATAATTATCCTATTCATGTATGCCATTGCTCCCCAATTCAAATAGGCCATTGTTCCTATGTTCATGTATGCCACTGTTCCCTCTTCATATAGGTCATTGTTCCCCTATTCATGTATGTCAATGCTCCCCTTTTTCATATATGCCATCGTTCCTATACTCATGTATGTCACTATTCCCCTATTCATATAGGTCATTGTTCCCCTATTTATGTATGTCATTGTTACCATATTCATGTATTCCGTTCTTACCCTATTCATGTTTGCTCCGGTTTGCCATGGTAACAGCGTCCTAACATTATATTATGTAATTGTACCAACGTACCATTGTTCCAGTATGCTTATTGTACAGAAGTCCCATTGCTCCAGTATATCATTGTACCAACGTCCTAAGGTTCCAGAATATCTTGGTAGCGACGTCCCAATGTTCCAGATTGTCATTGTACCAACGTCACACTGTTCCACCATGTCATTGTAACGATGTCCCATTATTCCACAATGTCATTGTTCCAAGGCCCCATAGTTCCACTATGTCATTATTCCAATGAACCTTTCATCCACTATGCCATTGTTCCGGCGTCCCATTGTTCCTCTATGTCATTGTTGAAACGTCCCATTGGTCCACTAGGTCATTGTACCGACGTTCCATTGTTAAAGTATGTCATAGTACCGACGTCCCTTTGTTCCACTATGTCATTGTTCCAAAACCCCACAGTTCCGCTATGTCATTGTTCCAACGACCCATTGTTCCACTATGTCATTGTTCCAACGTCCTATGGTTCCATTAAGTCATTGTCCCGACGATCTTTCGTTAAATTCTGTCATTGTATCAACGTCATATTGTTCCAGGATTTCATTGTTCAAACGACCCGTTGTTCCAATTTATCATTGCTCCAACGTCCCATTGTTCCACTGTGTTATTGTACCGACGTCCCATTGTTCCACTGTGTGATTGTTCCAACATCTCATTTTTCCACCATGCCATTGTATCAATGTTCCGTTGTTCCACTATGTCAGTGTATCAACATCAAATACTTCCACTATGTCATTGTACCTAAATTCCATTGTTCCACTTTGTCATTGTTCCAACGTCCAATTGTTGAAATATATCATTGTACCAACATCTCATTATTCCAGTATGTCATTTTATAAACATCCCAATGTTCCAGTATGCCATTGTATCAACGTACCAATGTTCCAGTATGGCATTTTTCCAACGTCCCATTGTTGAAGTATGTCGTTGTTTCAACGTCCTAATGTTCCGGTTTGTCATTGTATCAAAGTCCCATTGTTCCGCTATGCCATTGTTCCAACGTTCTTTTTAGAAGTATATCATTGTACCAACATCGCATTGTTCCCATATGCCATTGTATAAACATCCGTATGTTCCAGTATGGCATTGCATCAACGTCCCAATGTTCCAGTATAGCATTGTTCCAACGTCCCGTTGTTGAAGTATATCATTGTACCAGCATCTCATCGTTCCAGTATGCCATTTTATAAACATCCCAATGTTCCAGTTTGCCATTGTATCAACGTACCAATGTTCCAGTATAGCATTGTTCCAACGTCACATTGTTGAAGTATGTCATTGCTTCAACGTCCTAATGTTGCAGTTTGTCATTGTATAAACGTCCCATTGTTCCACTGTCCCATTGTTAAAGTATATCATTGTACAAACTTCCAATAGGAGCCGCTGTGGTGTAGTGGATAAACCGCTTGCCTTGTAAACCAGGGATCGCAGGTTCGATTCCCGGCTTCACCAGTCTGTCAGATGAGACTTTAAGCCGTGGCCCCGCCTCCATATGACCATAGCTGTTAGTGGGACGTTAAACATAAAAACAACAACAACAAACATTCAATTGTTCTGGTATGCCTTGTATAAACGTCTCAATGTTCCAGTATGTCATTGTGTCAACGTCCCAATGTTCCAGTATGTCATTGTGTCAACGTCCCAATGTTCCAGTATGTCATTGTTCCAACGTCCCATTGTTCCACTATGTCATTGTTCCAACGTCCCATTGTTGGAACGTCCCATTGTTCCACTATGTCATTGTTCCAACGTCCCAATGTTGAAGTTTTTCATTGTTCAACGTCCCATTGTTCCACTATGTCATTGCTCCAACGTCCCATTGTTCCACTATGTCATTGTTCCAACGTCCCATTGTTCCACTATGTCATTGTTCTAACGTCCCAATGTTGAAGTTTGTCATTGTTCCAGCGTCCCAATTTTCCAGTTTGTCATTGTTCCAGCGTCCCACTGCTCCATTATGTCATTGTTCCAACGTCCTAATGTTCCAGTATGTCATTGTTCCAACGTCCCATTGCTCCAGTATGTCATTGTATCAACGTCCTAATCTTCCAGTATGTCATTGAAACAACGTCCCACTGTTCCAATATGTCATTGTACCAACATCCAATTGCTCCAGTTAGTCATTGTACCAACATCCAATTGCTCCAGTATGTCATAATTGTATTAACGTCCTATTGTTCCAGTATGCCATTGTACCATTATCCCATTGCTCCAGTATGTCATTGTTTCAACGTCCTACTATTCCAGTATGCCGCTGTGCCAACCTACCATTGCTCCAGTGTGTTACTATATCAACTTCCTAATGTTCCAGTACGTCATTGAAACAACGTCCCACTGCTCCATTATGTCGTTACACCGACATCTCATTGTTCCAGTATGTCATTGTACCATTATACCAACATCCCATTACTCCTGTATGTCATTATATCAACGTCCTAGTGTTACAGTATGCTATTGTAACAACGTCCCATTGCTCCAATATGGCATTGTATCAACGTCCAAATACTCCAGTACGTCATTGTATCAACCTCCAAACATTCCAATATGTCATTGTATCAACGTCCCAATATTCCAGTATATCATTTCATCAATGTCTCAATGATCCAGAATATCATTGTAACAGCGTTCTCTTGTTCCAGTATGTCATTGTAACAACGTCCTAATGATCCAACATGTCATTGTATCAACGTCACAATGTTCCAATATGTCATTGTACCAACGTCCCATTGCTTCAGCATGTCATTTTACCAACGCCCTTTTGTTCCAGTATGGAATAGTATTAACGTCCTATTGTTCCAGTATGCCGCTGTTCCAACGTCCCATTACTCCAGTATGTCACTGTATCAACGTCCTAATATTCCAGTATGCCATTGTTCAACTTTCCATTGTTGAAGTTTGTCATTGTTCAAACGCCCCATTTCTCCAGTATGCCATTATATCATCGTCCTATTGTTCCGATATGCCATTGTACCAACGTTCTAATGTTCCAGTGTGTTCCATTAAAACAAAGTCCCTATGCTCCAATATGTCATTGCACCAACATCCCATTGACCCAGTATGTCATTGTATCAACGTCCCAATGTTCCAACATCTCATTGCTCTAGTATGTCATTCTACCATCGTCCTTATTTTCCAGTATGTCATGTCCTATTGTTCCAGTAGGTCGCTGTACCAACGTCCCATTGCTCCAGTATGTCATTGTATCAACGCACCATTGCTCCAGTATGTAATTTTACCAACGTCCCATTGCTCCAGTATGTCATTGTACCAACGTCCCATTATTGAAGTATATCAATGTACCAACGCCAAATTGTTCCAGTATGTCATTGTATCAACGCCAAATTGTTCCAGTATGTCATTGTACCAACACCAAATTGTTCCAGTATGTCATTGTACCAACGCCAAATTGTTCCAGTATGTCATTGTATCAACGCCAAATTGTTCCAGTATGTCATTGTACCAACGCCAAATTGTTCCAGTATGTCATTGTACCAACTTCCCATTGCTCAGTATGTCATTTTACCAATGTCCAATTGTTCCAGTATGTCATTGTATAAATGTCACATTGTTCCGGTATGCCGCTGGACCAACGTCCCATTGCTCCAATATGTCATTGTATCAACGTACTAATAATTATTTCAATATGTCATTGAAGCATTGCCCCACTGCTCCAATATGTCATTGTATCAACGTCCCATTCCTCAAATATGTCACTGTACGTCCAGCATCTCATTGTACCAACGTCCAAATGCTCCAGTATGTCACAAATGTTTTGTTGCAAAGGGATGTAAACATTTAAATTTAAAAATAAATCTGATTTCTTAAATTGACATTCTCCCTCGCATAACTCTCTATTTCGTGCTATTATCTGTCTTCCGATACATCTTAACCCCCGTGGGGGACGTCAGATATTTGTTTGTTTGTTTTTTCTGATGCTTTACGTCCCAGTCAACAATTTTTCATACAAAGTACACCTGTCGATAATACTCGCAGCAGTGTATGTGTGTGCGTGTGTCAAGGGAAGTAAACATCTTTCGTTTAATACACTGTTTTTCAATTGATGCTCTCCCTTTACTTATATGCTATCCAGACTTCGATAAAAGTTGTTCCGGGCCAACATTGTTTGTTACAATTGTAGAAACCTAGGGCAGGTTCTCTTGCAATGCAAACTTTGTTTTATTGTTCTTCCTGGGCTGGGCTGAATCAGTTGAGTTCCAACAATTTGACATTTTAACAAGTGTAGACTCAGACGAATCTGTGCAGCCTCCTTTTAAGCTTAGAAACTCCAAATGATGTTCAGTCAGTAGCTTAACAATCATAAAATACTCCAGCGACCAGCAAAGGCTCTGATCAGACTGCGCGTATGCGCAGGCTCATCTGAGGGTTTGCTGGTCGCACATACCACATTGTTGGAAATCTCATTCACTGGCTCAGTTCGAATCAGCGGATAAACTTGTGTCTTGCAAAAGGACACAATGACTCCGCCTGTCGCCAGTAAGTATCGAACTAGCAACCTCGGCACTATGTGTCTATTTATGGGAAAGAAAATGAGGCTTAATCGGTCCGTCGGTTCTGATCTGGGTCCAAACTGTTTGCAAAGGCTATCAGCAGACGACAAAAGTCACCAGCTTACAACAACAAAACAAACGACTGGTCCAAGATCTTTTGTTCCTGAAAATACTAATAATGACAACACAATGCGCTTTATCTTAGATTCCAATCTTCCTATATCGTTTCACCTGAATGAGACTGCGCTACGCCTGAGCTGGCGTGCACGGGGGCAATAATTACATCGAGCGTCCCTGAGAGTCGCTTCTGATGCTGTTTTGTTATGCATTATTTATTTTGTTAGTGAAAAACTGACACGCTATCTGAAATTCCAGTTAAAAAATGTGGAATTTATGGTTTTACCTATAAAATTTATAATTGAAAATTAAAATCAAAAGCTCATTGGTTTTATACACTATAAAACAAACACACAATGGTATTGGTGGGAAAAAATGAAACTGATTTATAAAATACATGGCAAAAAAAAAACAATTTACATGGTACTTTCATTAACAAGTGACTCTCAAACGTAGAAAAGGGCAATTAAGCATTTATTATGTTGACAACGAAAGTCCAGATCAGTCCCTGCGCACATGCGCAGGGGCTGATCAAAATTTTCGATGTTCGTAATAAAACAGAAAAATAACACATTTTGAATAATTCATCATAATATGCTATTCTACTCTGAGACTGATCCGTGTCCTAGCTGGCCAGATAAATGCTCGACAGCCCCTTGTATTTGGTATTGGCTCACATTATTGTTTTGACGCTCAGATGTCTGTAGAAGGAAACTAACATCTGACGTGTTGTGAACTTCGATATAAGGAGGAATTAAAATCCATTGTCAATTTCAGGTAAGACTGGTATCGTTTCTCAAAATATCATACTGACCCACACCGACCAACCTTAAATATTTTATAAATTATTTCATCCAATTCAACAACTTTACCAAGACGGTAAATAATATCGACAAGACCTAAACTGACAGTAATATGCACGACCCACGTTGAATGTTTGCTAATTAAAATGTAAATTCGGGTAGCCGAACTGAGTGTTTCATCATATCTATCACCATCCATACGAGAGATCACGAAAGCAGGTTCCGTTCGGATAGCCGAAAGATTCAATTTGAGTTTACTCACACCTTACAACCGGCTGCTTTGATGACAGGTTACTAACAATGAAGACAGATACGGGGTTTTATGTCCCATGAGGGTAGGTTATAATTTTCGGTTGGCAAAATTGTTAGAGAAACCCTCTGGTACTCTGTGGTAGATGCGTACACTTGTTAGTGTTTAGAGACCCTACAGAAACAAGCTGACGTTATATCTCTCACTAATAAAGCCACACTTGATCATCATATCAGAGGTTTCCAAAGAAATGTCACAAAAATGTTTATCTGTTCAGGTTGTGCGTCTCTACGTCGAAGTCTGCTATCTGCACTTATATACAATAAAACTACTATCATTCAGCTACATTTCTGCCAAATTTGAAGCCGCAGTTTGATTTTATAAAGTTATTGGAGCCCATTAAAGATGACAGGTAAAGGAAAACGGCTGCATTTAGCTACAGATTAATTTTAAGTGGCTGTCATGAATTTTAGTGGCCAACATAATTCTAAAAAATTACTTTAAATCAATATATTTCTTCAGCCTTTGGTCTCAACTGAGAGCATTTATCATCTTGCATATTGCACTCAGGTCAAAATAATCTTATCTGCCATTTGGCTAACTGATATTGAGCATAGGTAAACAGTCTAGATCCAGACCATACACTTTAGAAACGGGGTCAATACTGTTTCTTAGAGGTATTGATACAAAAAATAAGCTCAAAATGTATGTCTAGATCCGATATCAGTTAGATGACAAATGAGCATATCCGCTTTTCAGAGTGAAAACTTGAGCTTTGTCTGTGGGTCGTGGGCCCTTTTTTTGTTTCGTCATAGTGTGTTAACTTGATTGGAGTGTTTCTCCATGATGATACATTGCAATAGTAAGAAGGCTTCTGTGCGGGCTGGGCATTTCTTGTACTTCCACAGTGACAGACTCTGGGGCGAAGATTTGGTGCCAGTATAATGCATTTAAGCCCCCCCCCCCCCCCCCCCCCCCCCCCCCCCCGTGGGAATGGGCTGCTGTCCCTTCTAGGGTGGTGGTTCTGTTGTTGTTGACTTGTTGTTTATTGTTACTTCCATTGTTGGATTCTGCAATTGTTCTATGTTTTGTTGTACGTTACTTTATATGTCCATTCTAGTTTCGCAATCGTCTTGATGGGGAAGAGGGAGCTGGCTGCTTTACTTAGTTTGTCTTCCTGGCATTTCGTGGTTATTGTGTGGCTCTTCCTCGCGATGTCATGGGTTTGTCTGCAGTTTGTGATTGTAGTATTTCCTGATCATCATAACTTACTATATATTTATTATTGTAAAATCAGTTATTGCACGTTTGGGTTTTAAGGACAGGGTTTGGTTTGGGTTGTGCCACTTCCTGGGTACTGCTCATGTTATTTTTGTTCAAAGCAGTACCAGTACCTGGTGACAAAATTTCACTTCCCCTATATGAATCTACAGAAGTTGTAAATCACTGTTACAGGTTGAATGGCAACTTGATCTTTTCCCCCACAGAAAAATATTTTCAGCCTTGATTATGGTATGTAAGTTGACATCATGTGATGTTGAAAGCTAAACAGGCATTGTGCGCTTGTATCTATTGTGTTGTACCTTGGTGATCAAAGTATTTGTTTTACAAATTTTGACGATAGGGATCCATCAATACGGATCAATCTGAGGGGTCCTCAAACTCTAAATATTCCAAATTGCGATCCATCGCCAAAATCTGTTTAACAAATACTTTGGTTACCAAAGCACAACACAATATATAACTGTCAAAACGCAAGTAGACACCATACATGTTTAGCTTTCAACATCACATGACGTCAACTTAAACCATATCAAGGCTGAAAATATTTAGCTGTGTGGAAAGATCAGGATATTATCTGCTGCAATTCAGCCTGTAACAGTGATTCACAACTTACCCTTGATTTGTATAGGGGATGTGTAAAATTGTCCCCAGGTACTGACACTGCATGGAAAAATAACATTAGCAATGACAAGGAAGTGGCAAAACCCATACCAAACCCTGTCCTTAACACTTTCGCTGCCAAGCACCCCAAAAAACTAATACCTCAGTGCCAAGCATGTTTCAAGGACTCCTGAATATTGAGGGTATATGGGTTCAACACAGAGTACCTCCAAAACCATTCAACCTATCACTGTTAAACTTTCATTGAATGTTGCTAATATACAAAACTTTTATTTGAACCAAAAATAGAAAAGATAGTCACGTGATCTTTGCCGGCCATTTTGGAAGCCATATTGAAAATATGAAAAATGCCTATAAACAACTATTTCATGCAAAAAATAGACAAAACATCCATTAGTGTTGCGACGATTAATCGAAATAATCGATAAATTAGTAAGTAGAGCTGCTATCGGAAGATAGCGATTGAAATTTTCCACAATCGATTAAATCAGAATTCTATCATTGGTAAGCAAATATAAGGGACCCCTTGCATAAAATGTGTCTATAAAATTCTTTGAATGTGTAGAAACATTCTTACACAAGTCTGCATTAATTAAGGTCAATATTGCATTCATTTTAAGACTATCTCCTCCACTAGCCCGATAACTTCATTAAATGGACTTGGGGCTCTTTAAAATGCAGTAAATTAAATTATTTAATAGAACATATATGCCTAAAAGTAATACATAAAGCACAAAATAAAGCTTAAGACTCAAAAGGGACTAAAGCATGGCCATGTGCGTATGTAACAAGTTTGTTTTATTGAAATTACTGTTTTTTGTAAATTGAATATAGTTTTCGATTGTATAATCGATAATCAATCGGACATTGTATTCCGATAATCGATAGTGATTTCCTGTCCGATACCCAACACTAACATCCATCTACATCAAGTATCAAACATCAGGATTTATTCTGATATATTGTTCCATCAGAAATAAATCAAAATATAGCAGTTGAAGGGCTTAATGCGTCCTGTATGTCATGTTTTCGATATTTTTGATTTCTGCGAAATCTAATGACATTGCAGATATTTTTGCAAAGAACATTCTTGTACAGAAAATTGCGTCGACCTCCATATACAATATTAGTATTTTTCCTGAACATTTTGAAATAATTAAGAAATTTTTTCGTCCCTTATAATGGTTGAAGTAGACAGCTATCAGCTGTGCCTTTAAATTTCGAGTGTAGTCGCGTTTGGCAGTGAACAGTAAATTCGACTACAGTCGCGTTTGGCAGCGAAAGTGTTAAAGAAGAAATTATGAAATAACTGATATTTCAAAACTCAAGATTTCACTGAAAAATGGATACGCCCCTTTGATGTCTAAATGATATCTGATCTAGATGTACATTTTGAATTTATTTTTTGTATCTATGTATCCTCTAATAAACAGTGTGGACCCTGTTTCTACAGAGACTGGTCTGGATCTATACTGTTCATCTATGCTCAATATAAGTTAACCAACTAGCAGATAAGATTATTTTGACCTGAATGCAATATGGAAGATCAGTTATTCTCTCAGTTGAGACCAAAGGCTGAAGAAATATGTTGAGTTTAAGAAACTTTCTAGAATTTTGACCTGTCATCAATGTTAGCCACTAAAATTCATGACCTGCCATCTAGGACAGCCACTTCAAAATTGATCTGTAGATAAAGGCAGCCGTTTCTCATCTACCTGTCATCATTGATGGGCTCCAATAACTTGATCAAATCAAACTGTGGCTTCAAATTTGGCAGAAAAGTAGCTGAATGATCGTCATTTTATTGTTTATAAAAGCAGACAGCAGACTTTGACGGAGAGACGCACAACCTGAATAGATAAGCGTATATTGTGACTTTTCTCGGGAAATCTCTGAAATGATGATTAAGTGTGGCTTCATTCGTGAGAGATATAACGTCAGCTTGTTTCTGTAGGATCTCTCTCAACACTAAACAGATGGCTTCTCTAACAGTTTTGCCAACTGAAAATTATAACCTACCCTTTATGTATGGGACATAAAATCCCGTATCTGTCATCATTGTTAGTAACCTGTCATCACAGCAGCCGGTTGTACGGTGTGTTACTACCCCCCCCCCCCCCACCTACTATTTTCGGTTCTGATGTCGACGCAGTGCGGTCTCCGTCCCTTACATACAGAGTGCGCACAAAACACTCAGTTTTATGCACCCAGGAAGGCTTTGAGAAGTTGAGTTTACATCCTTGGCTTAAGATTATATAGCGCCTGGTTAATAAAATTAATGTTTTCAAGAAATGCAGACACAATTATTGGGCCCACAGGGGTTTTGGGGATCTGGGGAGAATGGCTATTTATTTTCAGGGAGCTGGGGAGCACTGGTAATTATTTTAGGGGAGCTAGGGAGCAAGCTCATAATTTTGGGGATTGCCAAAAGCAAAAAAGATCACACCATTTTTGTCAAAAAAAAATCCGGGGGAGCATGGACCCCTGGACCCCCCTAGCAACAGTGTGACTTAAAATGTTACGGGGCCACCTACACATCTGATACGTTATTATCTTTTTAGGCAATTAGCCCTGTTTAAAGGCAATTTTGAGGAATGCTTATCATATACATACTTACTTGTTTTAACTGAAGCTAAATAAGCGTATAGGCACTAATAAACAATTGTAGAAAGTCTTTTTTTTCTTTTTATAGTTAAATGCTTTCAATAAAGTGTCTAGAAAAATCTAGTTTAAGCTGCTGGTAAAAATCAGCCCCTGTTCCCAAAAAGAAAACCGAATGGTATGTTCTAAACCTCCAAGCCTACTCTACCAGGTACAGCAACAACATTTTAAGGATGGCCTCATATTTTGAGCCATATGTAATGCATTTCATTGACATTAATTATATGTCATGCATTCCATGGCTTTTATATGTCATGTATTCCATGGAAAAGACCTGTCTTTACATGTATAAGACAAAATATTAAGTGATCATTAAGTCATGCTCTCTTATATAGCTTCCTAGTTTTTAAGTATGTGATCTTAATTCTACGGAAAGATAAATACATTTAAGGGAGAATTGGCTTATAATTTTACGGATTTGGGGAGAAGCTGAACTATTTTTAGGGATTTTGGGAGCGAAGGCAAATACTTTTAAGGAGACGAGGACATTATTTGCAGGGAGACGGAGAGATCAATGCATTAATTTCAGGGATCAAGGGAGCACAGACCCCCTGGGGGCCTCAATTATCCCTGAAATAAGTTCAGACAATACATGGCTGTCATATATGCAAATATATGTTTCAATGCATTAGTATGCAAAATCTGATTTAAATATTTCATGCGGTTCAAAAGTTAAAATTATTTTCACTAAAATACATAGTGATTATAGTGCAGACCCAAGGGTCGTGCAATTATACTCAATATAAACATTTTGTGTTGGAAGTGTGGGCCAGTATAGTACTCTGCATTTTCGTTTAGAACCAATTTACTCAGACAGGAAAAGCAATTGCTCACAAACTAGTCACATATGGTGATGAGAGGAGCAGTCTGATAGGGACTTTTATAGACTAGCCACTAGTCTGATATCATATTCTTTTTATGAATGATAATTCCATTTTAAATTAATAATTTCTTTATTCTCCCTCTTTCCTCTGTGATAGCAATATTTGTGAGTAGGTGAGGCTATCAGATGTGAAGGAGAAGAGGCGAGAGACTAGCAAAATGAGACCAAATCATACTGAATAAAAATAAAATAAAATTGACAAAAACATCAAGGTCTAGGAGCCAGACTAGGGCGTTTGGTAACTGATTATTCTGATAACTATGATGGTTTAGTTCTGAGATTCCATCTGAGAAAATTTAGCTGGGAGCGACAACAGTTGTTAGAGCTTATGGTCATGAGCTATATCAAATATGGTGCTACGTCTCAAATACATTATATTGTCTACGCCCATGTAGACTCGCGTAGTTTATAAGTATAATCTTTCACAAAAATTTTGGACTACGCTTTAAATAAGCAAGGGCAACGTAGGTTTGTGACAGGTAGACAGGAAGGCTAGCTGGCGGGCGGATGTGTGTGGGTAGGCAGGCATAGTCTGTTTGTCTGTCTGTCACAAATCAACGTTGCCCTTTGTTTAAACCATGACTTGTTCAGACAGATTTAACACCCCGAATTGGTCAATTCAAATATAGTAGGCGGTAGTGATTTTGGACCAACCGGGCAGCTCATGTGATTTTAGTGCTTGGTAAAACTTTAGAAAGATGTAAACTCGATCAGCGAAATCTATCTTTTTTGCCTGCCTACATGTATGTCTATATGTCTGTCTGACTATCGTTACTCTTTGGTTAGAGATGACTTGTTTGGAATATTACGTTTGTATATTAGAGCGTAGACCAAGCTAGCAATGCTTTCGTTACACAACTTCTCTCTATTTGAGCCGCGTCATGGGATTTCCAACAATGTGGTATGTGCGACCAGCAAAGCCTCAGATCAGCCTGCGCATACGCGCAGTCTGATCAGAACATTTGCTAGTCGTTTGACTATTCTATGAGAGTTAAGCTACTCACTGGACATTCTTTGGAGTTTCTAAGCTTAAAAGGAGGCTGCACAGGCTCGTCCGAGTCTACACTTATCAAAATGTCTCATTGTTGGAAATCACATGTCGTGGCTCATTTGTCATACAAGCACGCTATAAAAATTGAAGCAGTCCAGCAAAAGGTACAAATAGGCATGTGCGTCCATAGAAGTCTTCGATGGACGCTCTGTAGGACGCAAAGTGTCCAAAGTTTAGAACTTCAGTCGTAAAAAAGACTCTGGTCAGTCTGTGCTGGTGCGTAGACTGACTTGAATCTTCGCTACATGAGCACATGCAAACTTGTACCCTTATGCTGGATACCGTGTCAGATATCCAAGTTGAGCATTGTATATTTTGCTCCTGTTGCTTGCAATGAAACCTAAACTTATGCAAATGGATGCATTTTATTACAAGCACTGGTGGCCCTGCTGAATCCAATTAATTTTACGACCTCTGTCTCGTATTGAGATGTATTTTAAAAAGCATCGATCTACTTTAATGAGAGGTCTCTTTGATCTAGTTATTGTTTTGATT
Source organism: Loripinus fragilis (assembly GCA_964019695.1). NCBI lineage: Eukaryota > Metazoa > Mollusca > Bivalvia > Lucinida > Lucinidae > Loripinus > Loripinus fragilis. The sequence goes on along the minus strand of OZ026521.1, from coordinate 40,995,505 downwards.
CAGTTCCACTGTTAGATGCGTATTGTCTCAGAGTTATGCGCAAATTCCTGCTGTGAATTTAATGGCGACAGTTTGAGTCGGCTCTTTTACACGTACGAATTGCACTTATCGCATAGGGACATGTGCGTCCTGCGCATGCAAATGCCTGCGCACCAGCAAGTTTCGCCTCCGCACCTGCTAATAAGAAAGAATATTCTGTCAGAGAAGGTTGGTATCTAACCCACTAGATAGTTGGTGCTGCGCATGCACGTTTAAGGAATGGTTTAACGGGGGGGGGGGGGGGACAAATAGAGCCAATATGTTGTGGAACTCTTTGTTTATTATTTTCTATTATCTTTATCATGTTAAAGTTGGAACCGCTACTATTCAATGCTGCAGAATTACTAGTAAGTAGTTTATTCACAACTTAAGCATGTACAGCTCATCGTTATTGTGACATATAATAACAATACATACATATATGGAGAATGACAGAAAGTGAATTGATGAATGGTTAACATTAAGACAAGGTAGGTAGGTAGGTAGGTAGGTAGGTAGGTAGGTAGGTATAGGTAGGTAGGTAGGTAGGTAGGTAGGTAGGTAGGTAGGTAGGTAGGTAGGTAGGTAGGTAGGTAGGTAGGTAGGTAGGTAGGTAGGTAGGTAGGTAGGTAGGTAGGTAGGTAGGTAGGTAGGTAGGTAGGTAGGTAGGTAGGTAGGTAGGGTAGGGTAAGGTAAGGTAAGGTAATGTAGGTAGGTAGGTAGGTAGGTAGGTAGGTAGGTAGGTAGGTAGGTAGGTAGGTAGGTAGGTAGGTAGGTAGGTAGGTAGGTAGGTAGGTAGGTAGGGAGGGAGGGAGGGAGGGAGGGAGGGAGGGAGGGAGGGAGGGAGGGAGGGAGGGAGGGAGGGAGGTAAGGTAAGGTTATGTAGGTAGGTAGGTAGGTAGGTAGGTAGGTAGGTAGGTAGGTAGGTAGGTAGGTAGGTAGGTAGGTAGGTAGGTAGGTAGGTAAGGTAAGGTAAGGTAGGTAGGTAGGTAGGTAGGTAGGTAGGTAGGTAGGTAGGTAGGTAGGTAGGTAGGTAGGTAGGTAAGGTAAGGTAAGGTAAGGTAAGGTCATGTAAGTAGGTAGGTAGGTAGGTAGGAAGGTAGGTGGGTAGGTAGGTAGGTAGGTAGGTAAGGTAAGGTAAGGTAAGGTAAGGTAAGGTAAGGTAAGGTAAGGTAAGGTAAGGTAAGGTAAGGTAAGGTAAGGTGAGGTAGGTAGGTAGGTAGTTAGGTAGGTAGGTAAGGTAAGGTAATGTAGGTAGGTAAGTAGGTAGGTAGGTAGGTAAGGTAAGGTAAGGTAAGGTAAGGTAAGGTAAGGTAAGGTAAGGTAAGGTAAGGTAAGGTAAGGTAAGGTAAGGTAAGGTAAGGTAAGGTAAGGTAGGTAGTTAGGTAGGTAGGTAAGGTAAGGTAATGTAGGTAGATAGGTAGGTTAGTAGGTAGGTAGATAAGATAAGGTTAGGTAAGGTAAGGTAAGGTAAGGTTAGGTAAGGTAAGGTAAGGTAAGGTAAAGATAGATAGATAGGTAGGTAGGTAGGTAGGTAGGTAGGTAGGTAGGTAGGTAGGTAGGTAGGTAGGTAGGTAGGTGGGTAGGTGGGTGGGTGGGTGGGTGGGTGGGTGGGTGGGTGGGTGGGTGGGTGGGTGGGTGGGTGGGTGGGTGGGTGGGTGGGTGGGTGGGTGGGTGGGTGGGTGGGTGGGTGGGTGGGTGGGTGGGTGGGTGGGTGGGTGGGTGGGTGGGTGGGTGGGTGGGTGGGTGGGTGGGTGGGTGGGTGGGTGGGTGGGTGGGTGGGTGGGTGGGTGGGTGGGTGGGTGGGTGGGTGGGTGGGTGGGTGGGTGGGTGGGTGGGTGGGTGGGTGGGTGGGTGGGTGGGTGGGTGGGTGGGTGGGTGGGTGGGTGGGTGGGTGGGTGGGTGGGTGGGTGGATGGATGGATGGATGGATGGATAGATAGATAGATAGATAGATAGATAGATAGATAGATAGGTCTTACACAAAATTAACCATTCAAATACTATGTTAAGAGACGCGGGTAATTACTGAATATATAATCTTACCAATGACAGGTGGTGATATTTCAAAGGGAGATGCTGACTAGGAAATGCCACTACCACATGTACTTTCCACCCAAGTGTTTACAGCAGATACATGATTGAAAATCATGAAAAATTAGCCAGCATGCAAAGAGTTAAAAGTAAAGGCATTCACCTGTTACTCTTATGTTATGATTAGTTCAAAAATGCCACCTTAAGTTAACAACATTTACTTGGAAAAACAAAAAAAAAAACTAGCGGAAGCATTTTAATGAGTCTTTCTTGGAAAACGAATGTGAAGAACCTTTAAGACCAGGAAATCTTTCTTCGACTTTGAAACACAAACCGTATCTTATTTAGGCTAGATTTTTTTTTATTAGTTGATTTACGGGAATTTTTTTCAGATTTAGGGTCGGGGGACGAAAAAATAAATAAAAGCTCTGAAAATGACCAATTGACTGGTCATTTTCAGAGCTTTTTTACTATCCAGAACAAACAGTAAAACTAGTAAAGTAAACCAACAATCTGTATTACATCTTTAAATATTTAATAATTTTCCAGCACAGCTAGGATAATCACTTTTAACATTGACACTCTCAAAAATACTCAAACAGAAATTTTTTTTTCAACGAAACAAATCATATTTAGAGTCAGCGGATAAAACAAAAGAATAATTTTAGAAATTTTAGAAATTTTGTTTCTACTTTCCGGAAAATTACAGTAGGACGGTTCGTAAATCAACTAATAAAAAAGATATGGCCTTACTTCCTTCTTTAACATTTTACTGCCATTCACGACAACTGTCGTCTACTCTCTCACCTGCTCCTGCATTTTCTAGCCTATATTGCAAACAATATGGACCCAGATCAGACAGGCTCCATAGCGTTTGCTTCCATAGTAAAATTATTTATGGGAGCCCAGTGGCTCAGTGGTTGAGTGATTGACTCGAGACCCAGGGGCCACGGGTTCGAGCCACACCTGTGTCACTGTTTTGTGGTCCTTTATCCTAGCTTAGTACTGGTCCAACCCTGTTTAACTGGGACGAAAAGAACAAACATAGTGAAATTGCATTAGAAAATGTGCAGCAAATGTAATAAGCAGACGACATTTTGACCAAAGAAAAAATGGCAGGAGTGAAATATACACAATGATAAAAGAATGAACCAAACTATAGTGCTAGTGTGGTGTGGTGCTTGATTGTATCGATTCCTGATCTTTGTCTTAATTCTTTCTTACTTTAAAGAAAAAAAAATCAACAAAGAAAACATTTACTGGACACTTTTTCACTGCCACCCGAAACGCAGTTAAAATTGTCATTTAGTGTCGTCTGCTCATAATATTTGCGAGAGGAGCGCAGTGGCACAGTGGTAGAGTGCTTGACTCAAGACCGAAGGGCCGAGGGTTTGAGCCTCACCGGCGTCACTGCGTTGTGTCCTTGAGCAAGAACATTAATCCTAGCTTAGTACTGGTTCAACCCAGGAAGATCCGTCCCTTTATAACTGAAAGATTGTTGATGGGACTTAAAGAATCAAATCTAACAAAAACAAAAAATAATATTTGCAAACAGACTGGATCCAGATCAGGCCCGACAAAACGTCGGACCCGATCTGAATCCAATTTGTTTGACACCCAGATGGTATTCCTGAAAGGATTTTTCGAAACGGTTGATTTGGGAAAAAAATCAGCAGACGATGAAAAAAAGCATGACAATTTTCCCAATAGGCAAAGAGCTAATGATCTGGATAAAGTTTGGGTCCAGGTCGGACAATTCTGTCGGGAACAGTCTGATCCTGGTCCACACAGCTTGCTACAGAGACTCCAAAAATAAAACAGCAGACAAATAGTGCTCCCAAAGTGTTCAGTGTTGTGCCCTGGAACATGCAAAACATGTATAGTGTCATGCATTTCCGTAAATTTAGGTGATTGTGTGTTGTTTTATGCAATGATAACGATCAAACAGTGTAAAGCCCGATACACACGATGAAACTTTTGTCTGCAACTTTTGTCTGCAACCTTTGTGTTTCATACTCTACTGTACAGACGATGAAACTTTTGTATGCAACTTCACCTTACCTGTTGCTCTATCCCGCTAAAATTATGCATTTTTGCATAAAGCCTTTGTCAACATGGTGCTTACTGAGGAGGACGAAATTGTTGTCCCATTGTGTCTGATTGTCATTGCACTTGCAATGCAACATTTAAATGGACCGCGAATAATAAGAAGTTGCTGGACAAGAAGATGGATTCAACGGAGAAAAATATATGGGGCTCACCATGCTTTGTTAGAGGAACTTCGAAATGAAAACCCAAAGAGCTTGAAAAACTTTTAAAGACCCCTTTCTTAATCATGTATACACATTTGCAGGAATTACAGGTAAACTGACCTTCAGAAATAGCCGAGCTGTGATTGGCTAATAGTCTGGAAAAGTTGCAGACAAGTTTCAGGAAATAGAACAGTGTCTATTCGATGAAACAGTTTCATGAACCATAAAAAATCTCTTGAAACATGTTTCTCGGACGTACACACCATGAAATTTTTGTCTGCAACACTGAGTTGCAGACAAAAGTTTCATCGTGCGTTCGCCAGGACCCAATCCTTCGCCAGGTCCATTTGGACCTGGCGAACGTTTATGTATGAAAATACATGCTTGATCCCTTTATTACTAAAATGTGAAGCCAGTCCATTATCTTCCGATATGTGGCATACATGTCAAATACTATTAAAACAACTCGTGTTCTGTTCTGTTCTGTTCTGCTCTATTCTATTCTATTCTGGTCTGTAAGAGTGCATGCAAATAAACGTATCACACGGCTGTAGGAGAGGGTCTGCCCCGAGACCTTTCTGACCTCATATGCCATAAGAGTCCTTTCTGTACGATTCGGTTCATATGGATTTGTTAAGGAAGAACTCATTTATCTAGACTATTATTCATTTGACCATGGCTTCTGTTGCCGTTCAACCATCATTATGTTGTCTAAGACTTCCTTTTATGGTAGTTTTATATGAGACTCAAGAATTTATAGGATCCTTTTATCTGTCTCATGATTTTCTCTGTGAGTTTTGAAGGTAAATTAAGAATTTCTACTGCTGACTGCTCTGGGATTCACGGAACCATTTAAGGTTGTTTCTTATTTTTTATTTTTTCAAGTTTAAATCTATCATCTGTCTTTAGCAAGCACATTTAATGTGCTTGCTAAAGACAGATGATAGACTTAAACTTGAAAAAATAAATGTGCTTGCCAAAGACAGATGATAGATTTAAACTTGGAAAAAAAGGGTAAAAAAGATCTTATTTTACTTGAAAAGTCAGGTGCAAAGGGAGGTAAACATATTTACAGAAGAGGAATTTTCATTTCAATAACCTCAATGCATATAGACCCATTTTTCATCATATTCTCTACCTTAATTTGTTACGTACAAATTGACCATTTTACCGTGCCACTTTAAAAATCGTAGACCAATAAAGTATTGGTCCAAGATTCGAACCCATATTTTTTCTGCGATTACATACAGATTTGTATTAAGGTCTAGATTTTTCTCTTTGATGTTGTGATTAACTACAGCTTTGAGAAAACCCAGATTTCTGATTGAACTAGGCGGGGCTTAAAAGTAATATCTCTAAATTTAGGCCATGCTCTATTTGGAACAAGAGTTAGAGCACGGTGTCAGATATCATTTGTGACCCAGATACCTGTTTTATCCTAAACAATGTTAACCCATATAGCGCCAGCAAAACAATGCATCAACTCAAGACTTCTGCTGCAAATATTTGCTGACATTATTGATTTATGAACAGGAGCAGTATGATTGGGTCCTCACTGTTTGCGTTTACTTACATAATTCATATATGCAACAGATGACACAAACAAATGACATATTCAGGTGAACATTTTCCCAGTGCTTAAATGGGTAAACTCTTCAGCAGGAAGTTTTCTGAAATAGATCTGTCAGTCTTGTAAATTAACCGACAAGGTGGAACAATTAAATGAGTGGAAATTCTAAATACTTGTTTTTGGTTGCCCATGATACGTATATTTAGAAAATGGTTTGTAGATATTTGAGTAATTGATATAAACACACGAGGGGGCAGAGCCCCTGAGTCGGTATATGTCAATTATAAGTGCAAGCCATTTTCTAAATAGTTTGTATCATGGCCAACCAGAAACAAGCATTTAAAATTTCCACTCATTTAATTGTTCCACCTTATCGGTTAATTTACATGTTTACGGTACAATCATAATTGACATAAACCGACTGGGGGAGATGCATGCGGCGGGAGGGGGCTCCATCCCTTCGTGTGTTTATATCAATTACTTGTACAAGCCATTTTCTAAATATAACTTAGAAATGTTATCAGACAATTATTGCATTCAAACAACAATCTGAAGCTTACATTTCACGATGATGGGAAAGTTCATTGAACATTCATATGTCTCAGACCAATCTTGCCACATTCTCTATTTTTTCACGTTTTCCATGGTTAATTTCCATAGTTAAACATGAAAACAGAACCTTACTGGAGCCAGGTTGTGAGAAATGGTCTCTGAGCATACATCAAGCACTTAATCCTCATTCTTCCAAACGACTGGTGCAGTTCAAACGGGGGTATGATCTAGGTCTGCTTCTTTCAGCAACGAAGGTTCATCAATATCCTATTGTATAAATTCATTATCCCTTATCCTGTCAATATACATTCGTACTGGAAATGCATGCGCAGATCCAGAAAATTTTGTCAGAGGGGGTCCAACTTTGACATTTTTTCTTTAGTTGATGAGGGGTGGGAGGATCCAAATGCCACTATAAGCATAAGCGGGCCACCATCAGCCCGCCAGCGAAACGCCATTTAAATGGCGTTTCGCTGGCGTGCTGATGATGGCCCAACATTGAATGCTGGCCCGGTACTTTTGTGATTTTTCAGGGAATCTGGACCAAAATTGCTAAGAAACCCTATATGTTTGTGATTTTTCAGGGGGGAGGAGTCCGAACCCCCTGTCCCCCCTCTGGATCCGCACATGAAATTTATTCTGCTTATCACGTTTGGTGCATATTTTCACATGCACTCCAGATTACTAGTTAAGATCAGGCTCTTTTTCATTAGCTTAACTTTGTTTTGTTTGTATTATGTTTTGGTTTTTCCTTTCCTGTCGTTAAGTTACACCATTAAGGTGTTTTATAGCTATTTCCCAGCGCATGACTAGAAATTTGATTCTGGTAAAAGTTTCAGAAAAGAAATATCTGGAAAATCTAGGCACCACCAAGGACACGCATGTAGCAAATGAAACCTAATATGTCAAGTTTCACACCGTGAGAAAACATCACTAACTAACGTATGTCCAGTCTAGATTGTGAACACGGTAGCAGTACCGAAATTTGAAGGTGCCTAGAAAAGCTATAGCTTATCAATCAACTAACAGGTTTCTCCTATGACTGGATGTCCGTCTTTAAAGACCTAAATTTTGTTCAATAATAGTGGTACCACGCCAGATAAATTAAATGCTAATTTTTACGGGGTGATAATGAACTCAGGGGTAATAAGGAGGTTCCATGAAGGGTATAGGTATTATCTGATAAGATATTTATCGTGATGAAAGAAATTTTGTTTTATACAGGTAGTCCGCTCTTGGAACCTCTTTAGACCAGTGAGATATCGAAATTGACCCTTATCAGTTAATCAGCTAATGATTCTGTCACACCTGTAAGAATGTTGCATTGAAAAGTGTTCCTTCGTTTTGCTTCGTTTTTTATATACAGACTGGAGAATATATCTTCTTCAGAACTTGGATATGGGTCTTCAAGCCTGTATAGGAAAATAAAGTACAATAGTGTAATTTCAGTCAACATCTTAATACAACAATACTGAACTCATCCTAGAACCAATATGATGCTGGTGAATGGTTTAGATGGTACCAATGTTCGGTAGCAATGGCAGGCGCAGCATTGCACATTTGTGGCTATATCTGTTTGGTTACGAAGCCTATACATACAGACTCGCCTGAGCTGCTTGCTGATGTGATAAGTACTGAATCTCGTGCACTGGCTCAAAGATGCTACTGTCCTGCCAGCCAAGAGTGACAGTGACTTCAGGTCTTGTTTACAAAGTTATCAGGGACTTAGAATCGATAGATCACTTGTGTATAAATCATATCCGCAAGATAGGATTAATACACAGGTGATCTATTGAATCGCATTAGCTCAAGTGGAGTGTACAAGTTATTGTTTTACTTAACAATGTAAACAAAACACGACGTCACTGTCACTCTTGGCTAGCAGGACAGTAGCAATGATGCGTCCAAAGAAGACAATAAGACACATCGATTGAATCTGCCATACCATACCCTCTCTTTCCTAAGCATCTCACTGTGATTCATTGTCTACAGCGGAAGTAGTTAGGTCGCTTGATATACTTGCTGACTTATAACAACATTGCATGAAATCGCCTCATTAATCTTTTCTTGGATGAAGATTTCTTAAGCTGGCAGCTGCAGCATAGACAATACATGATTTTATAAAACATTTTGTTAGAATACGACAAATAATAGTCAGCCAAACTCGACAGTGGACAATCTCGTTATTTTTGTTGTACATTCTTTCCAAGATTAACGCCTTCATCTTTATGGCCTTATTATCTAATTAGCATATTAGATGGAACATTGTCTAATATTCAGTGTTGCATTAATTCTAATTTGAGTGTAGATATGGGTTCAAAATATTAAGCTTGTACCATGTATATTCAGACCAAACAGCGTAACATAAGCCATGTACATCATATACGTGCAAATAGACTGAGCCACAAGTTTGGGCAATGTCCGTCCAAAGGTAATCATATAATTCACATGAGTATGAATCCTTCTCAATGCTCTCATTGTTTCATATTATTAGTAGCTTACGCATATAGATGGCGCTAAATAGTAAACCATTACTCTGATTGGTTGGTTATGATGTAATCAGGCGGCGCAGTTGTGAGCATGTGTCACGTGACCCATTGGTTTTAAGAGTAAGAGCGTGCGTGTAATAGTTAGATTTGGATTTTGAACTTGTTTAGTCTTAGAACATACATACATTCAGAACATATATTTTATTGACGTAAACTGTACAGTTTCTTGTCAGATACATGAATATAACAATACATTCACAAATGGTCACAATAGATGTATACATGATTTAACAACAAAGTCTTAAATTGGTCACAACAAAAACTATATAAGAAAACTGTATATGTGCTATCATACTAGTTACATGACTACAGATCAAAATTCTGTTTTATAAGAGAATACAATCTTAAACGTAACTTATTTTATTGTCTACATGACTATTACCTCAACTGTTACCTTAGAAACGTAAAGGTGTTTCAGAACTGATTAAAGAAAAATAAATATTTTTAAATTGAATTTATTGAATTACAAAGCAATAGACATAATAGCACATCACCGAACAGTGAACATTTTTCTCTGCTACAATAATATGCACACTATTTTCTAAGCTTAGATAAAGCCATCTTCTCCATCTTGATCCTGCGGACTGCACGAGGGACAGGACCTGGACCCCTGGGTTGATATGGCCCCTGCCGCGGGCAATTGACGACCATTTAACAATCTTTGATTTGATTTGATAAGATGAAACAACAACGTGCACAACATGAGCCAAAATTCCATTCTCATATACTGAGTGTTTAATATTTCTCGATGTGTTAACAGCATTGTCATAATCATTTAAGACAAAAAGATACCATCACCATTTAGAATTGATTGCCATTCAGCTCAGTGTAAACTTGTTCCTAGTGTCATCTCTTTGGGTGCTGTCTAACCAAATTACTCTGAAATGAAAACCATGTGCAAAGACAATAGTCCAAGATTTGGAGCAGTCTGATCAGGGACTATGTGTTTGCCTTTTACAGCAAATACTTTAAATTGTTACTTAGGATGGATTAGTCATGAGTACCCGGAATTTTCCATTTTAAGGAAATCAGCACTCAAAGAGTTGAGAGCTGATGTCAAATTCAGAATCCATGCTTTATCTCACTGGTGTAAAATAAACATGACTTATATGGCTTTGGGCTAAACTAGTAGCGTGTATGGCTCTATATTTCTTTTGTACGTTGTATCAAAACCAGAATATGACCAACTTGGGTGTAATCAAATCTGGACATTGCCTGACAGGCGATAATTGACAATTACTGGCGTCTGATGGGTAATGAGAAATTGAAGATTAGCCAAAAAATTGGGGTCATGTTTGTCTTCGAAAGGTCATGTGACTTTTGAGAGGTTTATGTTTTTCAATTAGGATGCTAATCATGCCATGCATTAGATGTGCTTGCTTGGTCACTCCAGGGATATTCTCACATGGAAATAAAATCATCGAGAATCAATTTACATCTTTTGTAGCTAATTGAGATATGATACGAGCTAGTAACTGTTGTACGTTGCTAACTTGTATTTATTATAAATCTAAATTCCAATTTATAGCGAACAATATAAATATGAAAGTTTACAATAATTTTTTCAAGATGTTTTTCTAATAAGGCCAAATAAAAAATCCTGTGTTTAGGGTAACCTGACCCTACCTAAATTTACTGGTGAAACTAAGATTTTTTTCAGGTTTTCTGGGAAAAAACATAAATTTATGCATTTTGAAAGGCAAAATTGCCTTACAAAATGCATAAAATTATGTTGTTGTTTTTTCACGAAAAAAATATTTAAAAAATATGTGTGCCTACCCTACCTCAAATTTTTAGACCTGTTACCCGAAACACGCTTATTTTTTATTCGGCCTATCAAGTAGAATACATGGAGTAGGGTGTGGTACTTGATTGTATAGATTCCTGATCTTTGCACCCTTACTTACTTTGTTTAATGAGCCCTCACCAAGGGGCAAGCAAAAAAACTATGTAGCTGAATTATTTTGACAAAACAATCACGTGTATTATACAGTATAATACAACAATGATGCCAGGTCAGAGGCGTATGATACTACCTAGTATTATCATGCGCCTATGTGCCAGGTCTTATAACTTCATGCACCAGCTTTCTTCACAAAAAAAAATGTAATACAATCTGTATATAAGGAACATCGTCGTGACCAAGAGGTCGCTGGTTCTAATCACATCCACGGTGTAGGGTAGTGTCCTTGACCAAGGCTCTTTATCATCATTGCTTAGTAACGGTTCAATCAAGGAAACCGTACCGATATGACTGAAAAAATCAGAATAGTTTCAATAGTACACAGCAGCGATAATCTACTCGATGGGGGAACTTGACATAAAATTCAAATGAAATAAAAGAAAACAAATAGTCTTTATATAAAAGAGATGAATCCCAAGGACCAAGCCAGCATGTAATCGCAGACCACTGTTTATGAGCGAGTCGACCCTGGGTCATCATTGGTGCTCTTCTTGACTCACTTGAAATCATCATCCCAATTTTGTACTTTGAAATAAGATGGAGAATCCTCACCATACCAACATGGATTTCCTTAGGTGGTCATCCCACTCATATGCAGATGTTTGTTACGTCCTAGTCAACGATTGATGATTTATCTCAAACAGTAATCTCTCTGACACTAAATACAATGAAGATACACGTGTATTTGATCGATTTATGTCCTTTTTACACAGCACAAACAAAATTGTATCATCTGCGTAGACAAACTCAGTCGAACTCAGATTGTAGTTGCATGCTTAAAATAGTAATATCGATTTATTTCGAGGTTATCAAACCTCGTACAGTAACTAAATATTGCAATTTAAATAAATAAGTGCACACATAAGAAATTGAAATATGCATGGGATCAACTCATTTGAGTGTAAATTTGTTCTGGTCATAAATTTTAAAATGCCAACAATTGTTGGCATTTTAAGATATATGGCCAGAACAAATAACATTATGTCCTATTCTCAGCAAGAAGAACTCTTCATTTTTTGTCTTTTGATATTTGTGAATTTATGAAACTTCATACTTGATGCGGATTGAGCATGAAAAAAGTTTTATAGCCTGGGGGCCAGCTCTCATACCCTCAGCAAAGATGAAGGACTGAAAACATCACATCACGCAAAACCATTACCATGATATGTAAGAAAAACGCAGGTCTGAGTTACAACAACAGAGCCGTTGCCATAGCAAATATACATTGTGGCCAGTTCAGAAAGTTTAAAACCTAACATCGAAATCATCATTTATATCCTTGGGGCCAGCCCTCACATCCTTAGCGAGATGAAGGATCGCAAAACCGATACCAAGATATGTAAGAAAAACACAACAGAGTGAGCTACAGCAACATGTTGCCTTAGACAATATGCATTTATGGCCAATTCAGATTGTTCAAGACTTAACATAGGAAACAACTCATTATTGCTTATTTTATACACTTGCTAGTAATCTAGTCTGTAAACTCAAAGGATTTCTTTGAGATGGAACTGATTTAAAGCCGATTTCAAAATGGGGTTTACGGTATAAATATTAAATAATGCATATAGAGATCTGGGAAAAAGAGCTAACAGTTTTAATTGCAACAGCTTCTTTTTCGCACATGATTCAAGAATAAATAAGACATATCATATGAAAATAGTAGTTATCATAAGGGCGACTAGCGAATACACAGGCGATTACAGTCTCACTAGGGTTTTTAATATGTTGTTAAACGCATACGGTATGTGCGTTGATGATAGTTCAGGCATTAAAACTAGATGTTAGGCCCCACTAGCTAGATGCATATGAAGGTTTAAAGACTATCTATAGCTAAGTACTATTGCTTCATGAAACGGTTCGTATGGATATCTGTTGACAACCTCATTACTGATTGACCAAAGTGGTTCTGTCACCAATTACAAATGAGTGGCCACACAGCTTATGACAAGGTTTGCGGCAGATGTTAGTGATGGTGGATGGAAAGTGTCAAATTAAAGAGTAGCGTTACTTTCCCTCCCTCGGGGTATAGACGTGACATCAACGCGTGATTGTGTCGTCTGACTCACGCAACTTGAAACAATCTCATCTTGATAATCGTGAGTATTATGAGAAAATGTACATTCTGTTTCTGGCTGGCTTCATCTTCCTGATACTCACGCAGAGGTCCATCCGTTTTCCACGGTAGTGTTTTTAATTTTTACGCGATGAAAGTAATGTAAGTTTTGTTGTAACTGTATCCATAGTGTGATTACACACCATATGGGTACAGTTACATCCAAACTTACTTAAATCGAGTAAAAACTCAAATACGTATTTACAATCAGAAATGACCGGTGATTGTTTTACTACACGTGGCATAGAAAGTCCTAAGGGTATGGATAATTGGCCTGTGGTTGGAAGACCCAAATAATCAACCTGGCAAAGATTCCCAGTCAAATTCCATCACTGATGCCGAAGGAAAATTCCTATGCACTCCACCAGCTTGGTGCGCGAATCGGCGATTAAGAGACAGTGACAATATTTGCTCTGGTAATAGCACGACATGCATGTTTAAAGAATCACTACGCATATGGGATTAGGGTGGTAGTGAATTAGATTTGGGGTAAAAGGGTCGATAGTACTAGAATCACCGGAGGCACTGTGTTGTGTCCTTGAGTATGACACTCTGTCAGCACTGGTTCGACCCATGAAGACAGAAAAACGTCCCGACATGACCGAAAAAATGTTGACTGGGACGCAAAGCATCTACACAATATAGATACACTATGTAAATTCAGCATGCATGCAGTTCTATACACGGTTCATTGGAAAAATGCAATTTGATTTCTTGATTGTTTAAATCTCGTCAAATTATCGCTGTAATCATGTTATAATTGAATTGCAGCTGTCTTTGTTTTCAATCCATTTTCGTTTTGGTCTTCATATGAATAATCAATCAGTAATCTTTCTCATGATGAAATGGACATTTCCATAAGATGAGTCATGTCTTGGATTATGATCCTTTTGCGTCCCCCATAAACTCATTCCATCAACGCGCATGTGCGGATGTCCAGTAGAACAAAATGTCTAGTTTTGCGGTCAATTTCTATACTGCGCAGGATCCATTCGCTGATTATCCTGATAGAGAATGGACATTCTTAGAAGATTAGACTAGCTACTAGTCTGATATCATATTCTTTTTTTATAAATGATAAATTCATTTTGAAATAATAGTTTCTTTAATCTCCCTCTTTCCTCTATGATAGCAATATTTCCAAAATCAGATGTCAAATGTTGGAACATGTGTTCTTTCCAATGCTATTTTATCAGTCAGCATGTGGGATTTTGGTACTATCGCATCCAGCGTGGCTAGAGATCTTGTTTTTGGTCTGAGTCCAAACTCAGACTCAAAATAAAACGCAATGATTGGCTGCTTGTGGACACGTGTCCGCAAGCAGTCAATCATTGCGCTTTATTTTGAGTCTGAGAATGTACTCAAGCTTTATAACCTCGAGGCATCTCGGACGCAAAATAAAGCGCACTGATTGGCTGCTTGTGGACATGTGTCCACAAGCAGCCAATCATTGCGCTTTATTTTGAGTCTGAAAATGAACTCAAGTTTTATAACCTCGAGGCCAGATCTACACAAAGAGCAGCGAAACTCACAACTGTACCAAGATTGACAGCTTCTATAGTGATTGTCCAGAAAAATTTGTCAAATATGTTCTTTTCCATTTTACCATTTTTGCTTCCAAGAATTAATGATGTAACCTATGTTGGTGCACTTTTTGCTAATTTTAGCACTTTACATGAAGAAAGCCACCTCTTTGATAAGCAATCTGACAGTTTGACTAGTGATATTGGATTTTGTGTGTACATCATATCAGTGGCATTATTAACATACATTATACCACCTATACCAACTTTAGCATGAAATATCTTGTGATGTGCAAGGTATACATTGATATAGGTGGTATAAAATAGTTATACCATGTTTGTCCACCTGTACGTAAGATAAACCACTCGCTAAAGCTCGTGGATTATCTCCACGTACAGGCAGACAACCCATGGTATAACTATTACATGTACTCAGTATGTTTGAAGTTTAATTTGGGGTAATGTCATGCTAATTTCTTTTCTTTCTTTCTTTCTTTCTTTCTTTCTTTCTTTCTTTCTCTCTCTCTCTCTCTCTCTCTCTCTCTCTCTCTCTCTCTCTCTCTTCATCATGATTTGCCAACAGGACAAAACTCATATAATGAAATTTGTTGTAATTTCATTATTCAAGTGAAAATGAACATCATTGTTTTCTTTAGATTGTATATTCTCCCACCTTTGCCCATATAAGATAGGCTGTCAGCTCATGTAAGAAATTTCTATCTTACATGACCACGTGACTGCTTTCTTACATGGGCAGTGTTAAATATTCTTTTATCCCAAAAAGGATACTTAAAGGACCAATGTATTGCGCCTAGGTAACCCAAAGGCACCATGCAAGGTTAAGCGTTACTAACTGACGTCATATAACGTTAATGACGTCACCGAACGTGCGTCGCGTGACGAAAACGGCAATATTACGCTAGTGGCACAGGGAGCCAAGCAGGAATTTATTTTGCATATTGCAACTTAACTAATGCTCCAAGGGTGTTTTCCTGACAATATTAAGGTGCAAACTACGTTTACACCCACTTTAATGCCCGTTTAAAACACTCGTGAACTCAGAAATAATGTTAACCCAACGAGTAAAAAGTTAGAAATTTCAGGTTTTCATGGAGTTTTTATGTTCTGACAAAAACCGTTCGAAAAGTGGGAGAAAAACGATCCATCATGAGCGTGTCCATGTAGGATAGAGAAATCTCACCCTCGGGGTCGGAATTTAACCAGGGACTCGGCAAGCCTCGTCCCTGGTTAAACTTCCGACCCCTCGGGTGAGATATCTCTATCCTACATGGACGCTCATGGTGGATTGTTATATTCCAAGCAAACTTCTTCCAAGATGACACTCATGAATATAAGGATCAACTGGAAGGAAACTATGTTTGTAATTGTCTCGTATATCACTGGGGATTTCTTGATAAACAAGAGAGTGAGTGACGAGGGTTTGACAAGGTGTTTTCATCTTAAGAGAGAAGCTACATACAGACAATAAATTGGTCCTAGCAAAATAACATCATTTGGCTATAAGAGTTTGGTTACAAACATAAAGTTGCTGACAACTGCCAAATACATTATCAACTCAATTTTTGTACAATGTTTCGGGGATCTTCGTTGACTGTGTATGGCACAGACTATCGTCATTTTTGCATTGTTTAAAATATAAATAAAGAAATAAAAATCCATCTTATATTTTAATTACTAGTCAAACAGACTCAGCTAAACAGAATTATTGCAAACAAGAGCAATACCATTTCTCATGGGAAATATTGAGGTTCACTGCCATTTCAAGCCTGTTAAATGAATACTTTCCTTCTGTATAATTCCTAGTTCAATTTTAAGTGGAAACCTACGGGGTCGTGATAGATACTAGTTTGACACCAGGCTCGAGGACACGTGTCCGCAAGCAGCCAATCATTGTGCTTTAATTTGAGTTTTATATCCTCGAGGCCATGTGTTTTCTATGCTGATGCACGGCTCATTCTCGAATTTTGGGGGATTCATGTTTCTTCTTTGAACTTCCTAAATACATGCATGTCCTTGCTAAATGGTCATAAGGTCTTGGTTCACGACGTTGCGAAAGAACCGTGCATGTCCGCTCCTACTGGTGAAGTATCCGACTTATAATGAAATGAAATAACACACGTCACACAAAACTAGGTAGGATGCAAATAGTCTGCTCAGCTTCAGAAACAATCTAGTATCCTGATTTTTCTTTTGATCGCAAGCATAACTCTTATGTCCTAAATGCGAACACGAAAAGCGGTGATCAGACTGCGTGGATGCGCAGGCTGATCTGCTTATTTAATGTTTTAATATGGCATTAATTTTTGATTTTGCTTTTCACTTGATGTTGCTCAATTAGTTTAAGATATAATTATATCGAAATATGATTATACAGAAAAAGATTATATCTAAATTCAGCAGCTAAAGTGTTCAACTCTATATACGGGGATGGCTTAGATATTTTATAAACCTTTTACAATCAATTACTAAAAGTGGAAGATACGTCCCTAAGGGAGAATCCATATTTGATGAGCAGAGTCTGAGAGTGTTAGTCGTTTAGGAAGTGTGTATCAATGCATTGATTTTGACCCGACCACTGGGTATCATTAACCAAGGCATTGTCAATTAATTGAAAACATGAAGAGTCGATCCTGCTAATAAAACAATACACTATGGAAACTCGTCCGTGAGAAGCTGGTAATCCTTTTAGAATCATGAAACAGTCAAATAAGTATGTGTGTATAAACAGGAAATGTCACTATCACACACTGCAGACCAACCAAATGCATCGTGAGGAAGAGATACAGATCACTAACAACCATAAGACAGCAAGAAGACAGTTAATGTAAAGCAACCAGCTCTCTCTACCTCAGCGAAATGTGTGCAAAACTAGAAAGGACACTAAATTCCCAAATTTCAAAACACAAAAAAATCTCTCAAACAATGTGAGCAACAATAGACAATGAATCTATGTACAACAACAGAAATATTTGCTAATGTGTCCACTGGAAGCGTCTGAAGACGCGTCCAATGGATACATTACTAAATATATCTTGAAGAAATAAGATCGATTGTAGTTTGACAAATAATTTACTGTAATTACTGTTATGCTTACCAATATCGACCTCATATTTCCCCTATTTTAGATATATCTAAAGTGCAAGACTTGTACGGGTAACATTTTGGTGGAGATGTTTGTTTGAAGGATATACAAACCAATCATTACACATGTTACATATGTTTCGGAACAAAGAAATATAATGCTTACGATATTTTAATGAAGGTTTGACACGTTCAGATATCTTCAGCCATTGCCTTTGAAAGCATCATGGCTGCTAATGACTGGTTTATGTTGGTTGTAAATGAGTTTAGTGAAGAGATGCCAAAATAAGCTGTATCCACATGTATGTAAAATGTATAATATTATCAAAAGTTTTTTCATTACAATTGTAGTTTTGGATAAAACAATGCAGATTTATAACAAACCATTACTTGTCCTAGGATGTGGTATAGACTTTGTATATATCTGTAACCCTTCTCACGTCTCAGATACACTTCCGATTAAGCCTACTGTACAGTTAGCCATAGTGGTCACCACAGGTGACCGTGGCTACTATGTCTAACCGTACAGTAGGCTGAATCGGAGGTGCTACCAAACTCTGTTGGTGCTTTACGACCCATTAACATGTTTCAGTTATATCGGATCGGACGTTTTCCTGTCTGACTGGGTTGAACCAGTACTAAGCAGAGGATAAAGTTACTTGCTCAAGGACACACCACAGTGTCTCCTGTGAACAATCGTCGACAGAATCATAAACAACTGAACAGTATTGTGTGTGTTTCGGATTGGGCATTCAAATCTCCTAAGATTAAAGCGATAACTAACTTTTCCTGATGAACCTGGGCCCGAGGTTATAAAGCTTGAGTTCATTCCCAAACTCAAAATAAAGCTCAATGATTGGTTGCTTGCGGACACGTGTCCGCATGCAGCCAATCATTGCGCTCTATTTTGAGTTTGAGACTGTACTCAGGGTTAATAACCTCGGGGCCTGGGCAAATCCTTTTAACCTATCAATGCCTTATGGAATCTGCCGCCCTTATCAATTGGAAAAAATTCAAGTTCAGGGGCTGTTGGGTTGTAAATTTCAAATTAATTTAGATTTTAAAAGCACATTCTGTAAGAAAACAGTGCAGGACCTGATCAGACGCCGCGTTATGCGCAGTCACTGCCGATCGTCCACTGTACCCGTCAGTGGGGCATAGATCAACGTCGACGCAACTTCTCTGTTGACGTTGATGAGTCACCATTGTGTCGTTGTTTGTCGTCACTTGCTGGTTCTTATAATTTGAGATTTAGCTCAAAATAACACGATACCAATGAATTAAACATTTGCTTTAAGCTTATGGGCTTTGTGAAATTTCCCTGATTATACTTTTGAAATCAACTTTACTGATCTATAATATAAGCATATTATTTAAATAATGACATAAGCCTTAGTAGGCTATGTATATTAAATACAATTACCAGCAGACACCCACTATTCAATCAGCGTTGAAACATCGTCATGACGTTGACTCAACGGTGTTGTGACGCTGGCCCAATACCGTGTGCTCAATGATTTTTTTTTGTGTGTATCATAAAATATTGTACCTGTCACTGAAATAAATTAATAATTCGAACACACCTCGCCTATAGAGTCAACGGTAACACACTGTGATATAGCGGACAATAATTCACCGCAAAAGTGTGTGATAGCTGACGTCACTGGAAAATGACGTCCTTCATAGCGTTAGACGGTGTAATGTTGTTTTTACGCTTAAAAGACGTTACAATTACATGTAAACGTATGCGATGTAGTCTAAGTATTGGCGGGAGTTCTTCAGTGCAATGGCGGAAAGTTGGAAGAAGCTGAAGACTTCAAATGTGTTTTCGTCGTTTATTGTGTGTTAGAATCGAAATAGATCAGCTCCATTGCGTGAATTGTTGAGTAATGATTCACTGTTTGTCGGTCAGTTGTACGACGATAAATCACTCGCGCTGCGCGCTCATGATTTGATCTTCTTTACAACTGACCTCAAAACAATGAACTATTACTCAACAATTCACTGCTGGAGCTGATCTATTTCTTAAATCATAATTGTTTGGAAATAAATATATGGAAGTGTGTCTACGAGTAAAAGCATATCTGTATATTAATAATCAGAAGAAAAAAAACGAGAATGCTGTAAACCATTAGTTTTATGGCATTCTTTATATTTGCGATTGTGAAATTGTAAAAATAAATACGATAATCTAAACTGAACACGTTGCATGAGGTATGCAAATGTATGTGATTGATTTATATGATATTATTTCGCAAAACTGACTTGTGGTCAATTAAATTACCAAGTATTTGCCAATGAAAAACAATTTAGACCTCTTTTAATCTATATGCCCATATAAGGCCTGTTTTCTTATGGCATCCTCTGATACTACATTTGGGAATTGTTGAAACAATTAATAAATGATGTAAAAAGAATACATGAATGATCCCATGAGATTACATTGGTGTAATTTTCACTCTCTTCGCCCGCTAACACAATTCTATTTATTGTTGAACCCATCGGTACAAAAAGGAACTAATTATAGGAACATAGCTTGTCTAAAACGTGTGGAAATTTTGTTAATGCAATTCCAAAAAGTGAGCATTTACAAACAGCGAATACTCACATGAAACTTGACACTACGCCAAAACGTTAATGAAAACGGTATAATCATACGAATAGCACGTGCCTAGATGTAGAGCATTTAAATGCGGTATTTAAAGCTTGGGAAAAATGCATTTCAAAATCTGCTTGTGCATCAGCATAGATTATCTGTGCCTTTGTGTGCATGCACCTTAAAAATGAAAAAGCTTAAATTACTTTCTTGTCTATTCTTCGAAAAGGTAACTATCAAGCATCTGTAGATGAGCTGAGTTGTGTGGAAATTATCTAGTGTCGTAGCTACACGTAATTAAAGATTACAAGCCACAATATCCATATTTAGCGGAATGGAAGTCTCAGCGGCTTGAAATTCCGATAGAAATGTCATGGAATAGTTCTAACGTTTGAAAATAGATTTAGATTGCTTCAAATCGCCATCATGTGGGAGTGCATGACAATTGCAATGAATTACAATGAAATTAAGATTAAACGTTGTCTAGTACGTTTTGCTTACCAAGACATAAAACACACTATATTTAACACGTGATATTTATAAAACATATATTTGCGTATACATGTAACCCCTCTTTCGTATCGCTACATCTAGTGTAGGGGCATCTTCACAAGCGAAGGTTTCGAAAGGGTGTATCTTTTGACGAATAAAGTGAACCGCATCCCTTGGTATGACGAGATGGTTTAGGGGCCAGTACAGCGAGTATGACAAGAGTCAAACGTTTTCTGGCACGTTTTGCTTATCAACATCAGAAAGTATCCATTCTATATACAAATAAACCATGTGATGTGCATAAAACGTTTTAACCCTTCTCTCATCTAGTCAACGTCATTTTCACTTTGCAGTGCTATCAGTGATGGCATTCACACATCCTATTGTCCAGCAGGCAATGCCGTCGAAACGTCGTCGCATCGACATTGGTATGACATCAGTTTTAAGGTTGTGGGCCAGCTGACAGGTAAATTTCGATAAACAATCACCAACCAACTCATTTTAAGACACACTACTGATAAATCGAATGATTTCGATGTAGTGCGAGCCAACTTTATCATAAACGCGTCTGTAAGGGTAGTGACATTCTAGAGCACTGAATCTTATTTTTTCTGAAAGCCAGTTCTTGTTCCATTTAGCAAGTGACTTCCCATTGACATTACAGGTTTATGATTGTCATTCAATATTCTGTCAATCAAAGCAATTAGCTAGTCCATCAAATTAACATGTTTTATGAGGTGCTAGATATCAACTGTCAATGGAAGTGTTATTTCCGATACCCACACTGTTGATTTCTCGATTTGGCGATATAAAATATCAACAATAATTCAAAACTTTGTCATATGAGAAGACATGTATATTGTGATATTGTGTAATTAGTGGCTAATTTCCTGAGATATAAAATCTAAGAACTGTAAAATATGCGATATTGAGTAATATGTCAGATATTTAATGTTTTATGAGAAAGAAATTATCTGCCATAACTATAACAATATCCTATTAATCTGCTTGAACGAACACGTATACTACCCATGTGGAAGTCACAATCAAATTAATGAACATTGCATCTCTTTTTTTTACAAGGGTTTCTCGTACATCCTCAAAATTTTCCCAAAAAAGAAAATGAATCGTTTTTTTTTTTTTTTGGTTTGTTTGTTTTGGTTTTAATCAAGATTACACTTTTTTGTATATATATGAATGCTGTTAAAAAGCTCACTTATACCTCGGACCTCGTGTTGTTGTTTTTGTCTTCATTTTTTTCCATTTCTATCTATTACATCACTTATATAAAGTCTAATATACAATGACAATAATTTCAACACCCTACGCTTCCTTTGATAATCGTTTCAGCATCTAATGCTTCCTTTGGTAAAATTGCAGTATTTCATGCACTCTTTGGTAAATATAACAACAAAAAGCGTTTTCTTTAGCCTTTTCGTAATAATCGTTATTATAGCAGCAAACGCTTCTTTTGGTAACAATTTCAGCACCTAATGATAGCATCAAACACTTTCTTTGTTAACAAGTTCAGCACCTAGTCCTGTTTCGTTTGGTTATAGTTTATTGTAGCTTCATATGGCAATTATTTCAGCACCTAATTTTTTCTTTAAAACTCTTCCTTTGGTGACCTCCTTTGGTTATCATCTCAGCACTCGTCGCTTTCTTTTGCTTCATTGTTAAAACACTAAACGCTTTCATTGACTGATGCTTAATTTAGTGATTACTACAGCACCTGGCACTTTCTTTGGCAATTTTTCCAATGAGAAAGGTGGGCTATAGTGACAAACAGATACTCATTAGGCACATGACCGTGTCAAAAATGAAATAAAATTAAAATAAAAGCAAAACAGACCACCTGAAGTAAAAATAAATCAACAGAAAAATACCAAGAATATGGGTTCGCCTACTACTACAGCCCGAAGACGCGAATATAGGGTAGGCGACCGTCGCCTACCCTTGATTGGGCATGGATGTATAACGACGTCCAAGAACATCATGCAAGAGGGTCTAGCTTTGATAGAAAGCCGTTTACAGGGTGACATAATATCTTAAATTTTCCCAAAATCGTGCTCAAGGCGGGTGACATATTTTCAATTTGATTTGTAAAATAAAATAGTAAGTGTGAACTTGGTCACATCTTAGTTATTGACATCCCGCTATCGTTGTCATCTGTTTACTTATTAATTCAAGGTCTCGCTGACCATTGAAAACTCCTTGGGGTAGAAAATGTATTAATTAAAAGAAAACAGTCCGTGAAAGTGGATCGACCCTGACAACAATAGGATGATACGGCAGTGGAGTCATACTGATAGGGATGAGAATGGGTGGGCGCAACAAGAAAAGGGGGCTTTAAAGCAAGTCTAGGTCAGGGCTCGAGGTTATAAAACTTGAGTTCAATAAAGCGCAATGATTTGCTGTTTGCGGACACAGCCAATCATTACGCTTTATTTTGAGTCTGAGACTGTACTCAGGTTTTATAACCTCGAGTCCAGAATAGAACCGAATTTGTTGGTATATGTGTTTGTACATTTGTTGACATGTACATAAAGTGCCAGATGTGGAGACTTAGGCCTACATGTGTTTGACTATAGGCTAATTAACCGCTTTCAGCATCTTGAAGCCTTGTCTGAAATATGTGCTGCCCAGGGAATTACGATTTGCCGTTTCCGGGCATCGCTGATAAATCAGTTATCATATTCGTATGCTGTTAGCACCTAAGAAAGGCCAAAAGCTTTTGACAGAATCTTCAAAGGTTGACCGCAAAAACAAAATATGCTGCGTTATATGGGTCGAACTATGTGAGCGCGAATCTTGTTGACGCTCAAGCGCTAGTCGCCAATAAAAATCGAGCATTTCCCGTTGTCAAGCAAATGCTTTCTGGAAAAAATATTGGAAAGCAAAAGACAATGCATGATTGTGAATTGTTTGCTCAAAATTGAGTAAAATGTTTAGGCGTTTTTTGCTGGCCGGATATTGCATGCTGACTGGGTAACGCAGACACCGACTCGGAAAGCCTATGAGGAATTAATGGCAACGTGCTTGTGTGCAAGACTTGGGCATGAATATTACACCCATGCAACACTATGAGGCGGCACTCTATCGCTCATCATACGCCTGCAGTCACTCTGCATGTCTTGTAATTTGTACGCAGTAACACACAACATTGCGTGTCTCTGTTCAGTCTAGCTTGTATCCAAGCAGAAAGATTTATTTTATGTTTGTATACCATCTTAGTTCGCAAATAAGTACATGGCCTTGTTCAGTGGAGTGGCTCTAGCTTCGACTCATTTCTGAAGATCCAGACAAGCGAAATATTTGAGCGTAAAATTGCAATTATTTTCTTGTCCATCCATTTAATTGTATGTTATGGGTGCTCAGAGTACCCACAAAATATGTTTTGATTGAGAAAAAAGAAAAAAAAATTGTGATTCCACACTCTTATCTGGAGGCCTGATATTCAATTTCATGACCTTTCGTCCGGCATCAAGTATGCTAAGTATTGCTTTCAGGGATTGTTATTTTAAAGACTCCATGTTGTGTGGTCATCTAAAGGTGTCACGTTACTCTCAAAATTTTG